>OY294044.1:48319610-48690622 GCA_958510825.1 Brachypterus glaber | reverse complement strand
TTTTTTGTTTCTTATGTAAACAGGTGGTTGACTCGAGATTCTGTGCAAAAACCTTTTGCTAAATTGATTAAAAATGATTGAAGAAGAATATGTGGTTTATACACCTACAAATCTCTCCGAAATTGCAAATGCTACATTAGACAAGTTACCATCGAAATCGCGAAAAGTGTAATATTTAGCCTACGAAAAAAATTTAAAATGAGCCTAGGAAGGTTTAAGTTTATTTCGAAAGGGTTTTATTGGCCTATTTTAATAAAAAAAATATACTTTATCCAATACATACAGATAATAAGCCAATTTTATTTTAAATAGATAAACTCAATAATAATACCCGCGTGGCTTTTACTTTATTGAGTGGATAATTATTTATTTTACCCACTTAACTGTCACTTGTCAAATTATTTTCTTGTAAATGTCATTAAAATTTTTAATAAAAATATGAATTCCTAAGCTATTTATTGGATAAAACCTTGTATGGCACTCATGGGTAAACCGATATTGCCCTCTCGAAAATTAACCTGTTAATTTTCTCATGGGCAATATCTTACTTTACCCACTAGTACCATAAATAACTATTATTACTAAATAAATTAAATTCAAAAATTAATATTTAAAAAAATATATGTATAGGATGCTTGAAGAAAAAATAGTATTTTTCCGTCAAAGAAAAAGTGCTTTTTTTACTCGTCTGTAGTTTCCGGACTCCGCTTCGCATCGTCCGTAAATTCTACAGACTAGTAAAAAAAGCTTCACTTTTTCTCTTAGGAAAACAATATACTATTTTATTCGATTGTGTCTAAAAACGGCAATTTTTGTATAATAAAACTATACGAACATTTAATTTTTCGGCCTAGACCGCAAAAGTAAAACAGTCAACGTTGATTTGTTGATTGATATTGAAACTGTTGACATTTGAATTCAACCTCAAAGTTGTCAAAAATACAAATGTATTTATTCATATACAGGGTGTAACAGAGTCGCATGTAGATATTTTAAGGAATGATTCTATATTAAAAAATATGAAAAAAAGTTCCTATAAAGGTTGGTCCGGAAATGAGCCCTAAGGGAGCTACGGGCCTTTAAAATTGTAATAAAAATAAGGTTTTTATTTAATAACTCTGGTACCCTTTCAGCTAGAGCGACGAGCTTTTTCACGTATACTAAAGTTCATTTTATTAAGGTATAGTTTTTTTTTAACTTCCCGCTTGTAAACATTCCTAAAGTTGCTATGGTAACGCGAAATTCGCATGCGTCGTAAGCCGGTTTGCAAGGCCCGTTTCACACAAGTCTAAAATCGTTGACATTTGACATCACAGAACAGCCATTAACCAGTTAAAAAGTTTAAAAAAAACTATACCTTAATAAAATGAACTTTAGTATTAATAATGGCAATAAGTTTGTGTTAATTAATTTTTTGAATTTATCCAGAGGCGTGCCTAGACGGACAAAATACAGGGTGATCCATAACTGGCATGCCAAAATTTAAGAGGTGATTCTAGATCCAAAAATATAAAAAAAGTTCCTATAAAGGTTGGTCCGGAAATGAGCCCTAAGGTATCTACACGGAAAAAAAAAATTATAGCTAGGAGCGCTATAACACACATATCAAGCAAATTATAATCGTTAATTATATAAATACAAGGCTTTCTCTTACAATTATGGCAGTCAGTGTAAAAATTTATATGAAATACTTTAATTGTTTAGTGAATAATAAAATATAACAAATAGTATGGCATTTATAGCTTAAATAGATTTAATTATTGTCCGTGCTAATAATTTTTATAATATAATAAAATTTCTGTAAATTTATAATAGTGCCTGTAATAAATATAATCGTGTCTGTAATATATATAATCGTTTCCAATTTATTTTTAACATTATTAGTTATTGTGTCCCTTATAATCTATAGCTTAAATCACTATAATTTGCCACTGTTACCAAATATCTTATAATGTATAGCGCAGAGCCCACTAATTTCTTTCCGTGTAGGGCCCTTTAAAATTGTAATAAAAATAAGGTTTTTAATTAATAACTCGGGTACCGTTTAAGCTAGAGCGGCGAGCTTTTGCATGTATACTAGTATTAATAAGGGCAATAAGTTTATATTAATTTATTTTTTTAATTTATCCAGAGGCGTGCCCAGACGGACAAAATATATGAGGTTTAAAACATTTTTGCCCCAAACTTTTCTATGTGTATGTTTTTTGGATTTGTTGTAAAAAATATAGATTTCTAGAGTAAAAATACATATAAAATATCATATAGGGTAACACTGTAGGAGCAACCGTTATAAAAAAAAATGCAATTAAGAGGAAGTAACATTTTGTGCCACCAAAAACGTTACTTTTTAAAAGGCTATTACTCCTTTAATATTAAATTTAGGTGTTTTGGTGTATAATACTTTTTTGCTCAGTTTTAAATGAAGAATCACCCTGCAGCATTAAAATTTTATTGGTGCTTTTTTTGTTCCCCATTCAATACGTCATCTTCGAAGGGCCGTAGCTCCCTTAGGACTCATTTCCGGACCAACCTTTATAGAAACTTTTTTTCATATTTTTGGATGTAGAATCACCTCTTAAATTTTGGTACTCGAGTTCTGGAACAGGCTGTATGTGAGGCTTAACACATTTTTGCCCCAAACTTTTTTATGTGTATGTTTTTTGTATTTTTTGTAAAAAATATAGATTCCTTCAGTAAAAATACATAAAAAATGTCATATAGTGTAACACTGTAGGGACAACGGTTATAAAAAAAATGCAATTAGGAGGAAGTAACATTTTGTGCCACCAAAAACGTTACTTTTTAAAACTAATTAAATTTAGGTGTTTTGGTGAAGAATACTTTTTTGTTAGTTTTAAATGAAGAATCACCCTGCAGCATTAAAATTTTATTGATTCTTTTTTTTGTTTCCCATTCTATATGTCATCTTCGAAGAGCCGTAGCTCCCTTAGGACTCATTTCCGGACCAACCTTTATAGGAACTTTTTTTCATATTTTTTAATGTAGAATCATTCCTTAAAATATCTACATGCTACTCTGTTACACCCTGTATATAGAATAAAAAATAGTGGGAAGAAAACGTTTCGTAATCGCCCTAAAAACAGTAATTTTCTTCCCACTATTATTTAAATAAAAAATTATAATTTAATTAATTTAATTTGGCTTTTGTGATCGTAAATCGTGAAATTTCCCTAAACCATTCGTCAAGTAAACTGACATGCAACAGTTTTATCAATATTATTATATGAATAGAGTGGACCTTATATTTTTATTGTTTTAAAATTTTCATTCTGGTGTTTCTGAAAATATGAGTGTGATCAAACTTCTCTAAGGGTCCCAATTGGATCCCTAAAATCATGAAATTACGTAAAAATCGTGAAAATACGTTGAAAATGGGCTATACTTTTTGTATCAGTGGAAAATTTAAAAGCCTTGAAATCTTAATTTGTTCCTTTTAAGTGTACAAAATTATGTGCCAAATTTCAAAATAATCAAAAGATTTGTCCCTTAGCTCATTTTGTTTCTGTCAAATTATTTTCTATTATTAATGTGTACTAAATAAAATTAAGTTACGTCCAGATTGACATATTTTTAAATGCCTTTTTAGCGTTTCTCACATTTATCGTGGAAATTTGTCAAATTTAGTGTTTTAGGGGCAAATTTGGTGGATTTTCGGCACGTGATAGAATCTTTTGATCATTTTGAAGTTTGGCACATAATTTTGTACACTCAAAAGAAACAAATTTACTCATACGAAAAGTATAGTCCAATTGCAACGTTTTCTTTTACGATTTTTGCGTAATTTCGCGATTTTAGGGGTCCAATTAGGACCCTTAGAGAAGTCTTATCACCCTCATATTTTCAGGATGTTTTAGATACACCAGAATAAAATTTTAAAACAATAAAAAAATAAGGTCCACTCTAATGTATGAACCTTGATGACGGGCATCTAATGTTAGCCGTCTGTGCTAATAATGTAAAACCAAACAAACATAATAATGAAAACTTAAATATTAGCATACTTTTAATTATTCTGTAACTCACGCATCATAAAATCACAGCAAAATAATAAATAACTCAGGCGAGCGAGAAATGAGGTTATGTGTTATGACAACAACGCCTCTAATGCCTTTTGGGATTATATGATAAACAGTACTCCGCGAATTTCCAGTACTCGCATAGGCGCCGCGCCGACTCTAGCGTTGACGCGAGGTTTTGAATATTTACATTTTTATTTCTTTTTATCTTGATTTTTTTTTATGATTCCATTTAAAAGAGTAAGGTGGGAAAAAAGTTATCGATAAATAAAAATTAAAAACTTTCGTATTATTAAAAGATAAAAATCGAATGTCGGTTTTTTCTTTGGAAAACGCCGATATATATACATATATATAGTTAATATGTATAGTCAGTCCTCACGGGCCACTGCAAGCTAAAGAAGCACCTGGCAACAATGCGGATTCTAGAGAGTCCGCTATGCCCAGAGTGCAGAGAGGATGAAACATCCTCTCATTACTTGGCCGAGTGTGTCAGATACGACAGGATCAGGAGGGAGGAACTAAGAGATCTCCCCTGGGCCAATATCCTGACCTTTATTGAAAGGACGGGCAGGTTCAAGGAGGACTCAAATTAGTAAATGGCTGGGATTGCCTGGGGTGACAAAAAGGGCTAGAAATGGCCTAGTTGTCCGGCTTTGGCCAACCCAAAAATTTACTACTACTACTACTAATATATATAGTCAATATTGTTGTAAGTAACAAATTAGTCGTCAAATGTTTCGATTTAGTGAACCTTATAAAAATTTCACTCATAATTCGGTAAAATTATTCTGTAAGCCTATGTTTCTGTGTTTATTTTCAACGTTGATGAGTCATAACTGAGTTTACGCCGATTACTGATGTTAAATCATGACTATACGGGGTGTCCCAACTCTAGTTACCCAGCGATTTTCTCGAAAATTAAAGAGATAAGCAGTGTCTGCAAAAAACACCTAAAATTATACAACAATATCTATAAAAAGTAGCCAAAAAAATCCACCCCTTTATTATTATTATTATTATTATTATATTATTATAATTTTTAAGTGAAGAAGTGGTAAAAAACATTTAAAAAACACCCCCTGATTTCAACTATATTAGAAAGCGATTTTCCCGAAAACTGCAAAAGACAGTTTAAATAAGACAACAGTATCTACAAAAAGTAGCCAAAAATAAATTGTACCCCTGCACTCAATTCCACAAGTTATAAGTTACCCCTGTTTTAATAGGCCTTGAACTTTCAAATACAATGGTACATTATACTTGCTATTTTTAAGTTTTAGAAGTGGTAAAACACGTTTTAAAACAACCCCCGGTTCCCATCTATATTTTGGCAGCGATTTTCTCGAAAATAAAACAGATAACTAAAATTTAGGAGGGGGTTGAGGGGTGGATTTGATTTTTTACTACTTTTTATAGTCTCATTTACACTGGTTTTTGCAGAACTTAATTATAATTAAGTGAGATAATTATTTCTTTTAGTTTTTGAGAAAATCACTGCCTAAATGTAGATGAGATCCAGGGGTTGTTTTTAAAGTTTTTTATCACTTCTAAAACTAAAAATAGCAAGTATAATATATCTTGTATTCGCAAGTTCAAGTTCTCTCCAAAACAACCAAAAAAATAAAGTTAACGGTAAGTTGGGAGAGAAGGTTGTGGGTGGACAAAGTAAGTAAAAAGTACTCAAAAAAGGTTTGAATTATGGTGAAGGCGCCACTATTGTAATAAAGTTAAAATGGTGTACAATAAAAATAATTTCGCAAAGATTATGGACACTGTCCATAATCTTTCTGAGATCATTTTCATTAGGTTTTATTAAGTTTTATGGTTTTAAATATTTGAATTTGTGCCTAAATAACCACATTGCAACGGGTTATTTTTTTTTAATATTTTTACACAGGCTCACAAAAAAAAGTCAATTAATCTTAACCACACTTCATTTTTTCTACATATTTTTGTATGTTGAAAACGAATTTAACAGTGAAAAAGTTTGCTGACCCATAGCTTTTTCTAAAAAACTGCAAAAAATAATTATTCTTATTATACTGGACATTGTCCAGTGGACAAGTTAGTTTAAAATCTTCAAAGTACTCTATCACTATTGTTTTTACAGTTAACTATAACAACGTTAAGTATTACTGTAACAACCAGTCAATGTTTACTAAACTTTCTAGGGGTTCCATATATGCAAAAACGTTAAGTATTTACTACGGTAACGAATTTTTAGTGTAAGCCAAAAAAAGGTGAGAAAATAATGAAACAAAGCTGTTGGTTTCTTCCTTTAGGGTCTATCCAGAAGCTTGAATAAGAACATAAAACATAAGAATGCGATGATGGGATTGGCTTACAAGATACATGACGGCACATCAAGCCAATCACGGCATCGCATTGTTATGTAATATGTTGTTATGCGACCCTGTGGATATGCCCTTACCTAAAGAAGATCTAAGCCATAAACTCATGTGTAAATTTAACATTTCAACAATTTTTAAATCCCATTTAAGAGGTATATTTATCTACCTAAATGTACTTTTCGGTTTTCGTAATTTTTTAAGCGATTTTTAAACTTTTATGCAGCATAATTTCATAATAATGTCACATAAATTTCGCCACCCTTTGGCAAGAATAGAACGAGAAAATGAAAACAAAAAAAATCGCGTTTTTGTTTACACAAGTTTCCGTTACGTCATTAATTTTATTTAAGATTTATTTCTCATTATATTGGACAGATTTTGTGGGTTACTAAAAATACTTACTTCCACCTCGATTTATACAGAGCGGTCCAAAAGTCACCCCCCCCTCTTAACTTTTGAACCAGTTTAGATATCGACTTCAAATTTAGAACTCTTAAATAGGACAACTTAAACTATCTTTAAGCATATATTTGATACTTTTAGCTCTTAAAATGTGGGTAGGGGGGCCTGGGGCGACATTTTTTTAAATGGAAAGGTGGGTCGTGTGATACATCATTTTAAAGCTTATTAAATTCTCCATTTAACTGTATATTTTTTATTTTTTTAAAGATTTTTTTTTGGGTTTAAAATAGGGTTGAAAATGGGTATTTTTGTCAAAATTCTCTAAAAAATCCAAACAACTTTTTAAAAATGCCTAATTTCATAATGAAAAAAAGTAAATTATACTTTTCAACTAATTTTAGTTGACATAAATAAAAATTAACAAAAAAAAAAACTTAAACATTTATTTTTTTAGCACAAAAAACTGAAAAATCTAAACTTTAAAAAACATGTTTAAAAAATTTAAAAATATATGGATATATAGAGCATTTTAAAGGCTTTAAAATAATGTATCACACGACCCCCCCCTTTCCATTTAAAAAAAATTCCCCCCATGCCCCCCTGCCCACATTTTAAGAGATAAAAGTATCAAATATATGCTTAAAGATAGTTTAAGTTGTCTTATTCAAGAGTTCTAAATTTGAAATCGATATCTCAACTCGTTCAAAAGTTAAGAGGACCGCAGTGTATATTAAAGAAGCCGTGAAGATATGTAATGCTTCTCATTGTTAGTCAGTGTCGGACTGGGCAGCCCGAGGCTAGTGAGATTTTAACCTAGGGGCCCCCAAGTGTAAAAGTATAAAATCTTTTTTTCCACCCAAAAGTGGAGGGCTCCTTGATATTTTTCTCATTATCTCACCTGTCCAGTATAGATCACTAGATAGGTATGTTTATTATGGTAGGTGGGTAGTTTGAGTGGTTTCGAATACCGACATAGCCACAATTTCAGACCGCAAGAAATTTTCCTAGAAACAAGAGAGCCCTAATTTTTTTTGAGAGTATAGTTTACTTCCTGACGGATAATGGTTTGTACGTAGAGGCTCTTTCGAAACCTTGTTTTTGATGAACCAACACGTTTTAAAACATGAGTGCTGCGTAGCCGTCACAGTCCAAGACTGTCTTCCTCTATTGGCATCCGAATGGTCCAAAAATGATGCCTGAAGAGGCTGCGAAATACGTTGAAAGATCGTGGCTCAACAGTAAAAGTGTCGGCTAAGCACGAAAAAATTATTTTAAACATGTCCTCAATTAACCCTTTGTCAACAGGCAAAAAAACTAATGCAGGAAGGTTTAGATATATCGCATGAAACAATTCGTACTAATCTTCGGGCTCACGGCTTAAAGTGGCGAAGTACAATAAGGAAACCTTTGTTGAGTGAAAAACAGAGAAAAAAACTGGCGTGAAAAAATCCAAAAAACCAAAATCAAGATTGGCCAACCCAGTTGCCTGACGCAAACTTCATTGAGAAATTGTGGTTATTCGTTGAGCACAAGCTTCGCGGAAAAAAGGATATACACATCAGAGCAGCTGTCGGGACACTCGGACAATTTGGGGGCCCTTGCGGTAGAAATATGCTGAAAATCTCGTTCAAATGCCTTGACGATGCCAGGTGATCATTGACGCCAGTGGGGACTGGACGAGTTACTTAAATATTTGCATTGATCTATAATTTTTTATGACTGAAAATAAAAAAATAGTATAAATAAATTCCTAAATAAACAATGCGTGACACGCTCTTACTTGACCGACTGTATCTTGCTAACACAAACTGCGACATTTGCAGCAAACGGAAAAAAGTTGGTTACCTATGATCTGGTTGCCCCAACAAATCGTTTTTTCAGTGTATATACTGCTTTGAACTTGAAAAAAACGTAATTTTCTCACCTTAAAATGACACGCGTGTGAATTTATAACTTTATCTTAATTTATTTTTTCATATGGGAAACATTAGTTTTACATTTTAGTTAACTTACTTTTTTAAAGCGTCACGCACCGACATTTAAAACCCAATTACATTACATGCGTGTGGTACTTAAGTAGTAAAAATAATTAAATTACCTTATTTAATAAAAGAAATATCTGAAAAAGTCTCGGGATTATGTAAATTACAGCAGGCATTCGACATGTTTGAAAAAACTTTAATTTTTTTATTATTTTAACCCTTAACTGGTGGGGTGATGTCTGACAGACTACGTCGAGCATGCATTTGTTTCCAATTGGGTGGTAGATCGAGGACCATGCCTTTGTTATTCCTTGTGCATTGCTAGGTACACTATGCATAGTGTACCTACACTGAGATAAATTTTTACATCCACGTGCATGGGTAATTTACTTGCAGCTGCTGCTGATGTGAATTTACACTCGAAGCGTTAATACGCGGTGTGTATTATATTTTTACATCCAGTGTGTAAAGTTTACACCTACGCGTAAATATAATTTTACCTAAAACACCTCAATTTATTAAAAAAAATAGAATAACCATTTTGTTATTTTTCTATTTATGAATAGTGTTTTATGGAAAAACTACGCAAAACTACAAAAAGTACCAATATAAAATAGAAACAGAAAACATACACAAGTCTTAACAACTCAAAATTTGCAGGCCAGTATTACCGCCTAAATAAGTAAAATATTATAAAATATATGTTTTAAGGATATTGTATTAATCACACTTTTTAAATATTTACTTTTAATCAACACTTATATTTAAAACCCTATAAACAACTGCAACGAGTTTTTACTCATGCTAATGTTAGGCTCGCACAAGAGCCTGTCGATAGGCCCTAAATTGTAAATCCAAATCAATATTTTTTCCATTAAAAGACGCTCTTTTTGGCTTCTTGAAAGAAGAAGTCAAATATTAAATTACCTTTATTATCTGAAAAATATAGTACGTGTTTATAAGAACATTTACTTTTAAAACTTCCGCATAATATATTGTTTACAATTTTCCGACAAGCTATAACCTATTTTGCATCAATGAGTTTTCTAAAATACTTTTCTTGAATAAATTTTAAACTCGCTTTTGTGCCTTATCATCGTAAAAGATGTATTTATGATACCTGTATATTTTCAGGTTATATATCGTGTATTATGAATCTACTTAGCAAATGTGACTCGCTCCTAAGGAACAGTATAGTTTGACGCACAGATCTGTGGCTACGGTAAATATGTTTGGAATGTGTGTGCAAAGGCCCGTTGTAGGCACGCACGCCTTATAACGCTCTTGACGGAAAGAAGAAAGCGCGAATGATTCCCCCCCCTTTCGTCGGAGACTATCTTTCTTGCGGAGAACTATATTAACTTTGCGCTTTAAGCTTCATAAGGCAGAATGCGTGCAAGTGAGAAGCACAATAGCCTATAGTAATTTATTATTCCATCAATCTATTTTCTAATCATCGTACAGAGTGATATTGGTAGACTGACAGTTTCGGGGTGCTCTTCAGTACCAAGAGTCATCTCGGTATGCTGAGATGATAGTAAATGCGACTGCTATACTAGTAGTAGTAGCAGTAGTAGTAAGAGTATTAGTACACTGATAAAACAATTTATTTGTGTCAACAAAATATTTGGTTGGATATGAATTATTTGGTTGTGACAAATAAATTTTGTTTCTGTCAAATAAACTATTTCGTTTCCATTAATAAATCATTTTGAAATTAAAATATTTGTTTACATGAACTAACTATTTATTTGACTCAAATAAAATTTGTTACACACAGCCAAAAATTTAATTGGCCATATTATCGTTGAGAGAGAATTGAAGGATTTTTTGACGAGCTGATTCCACGAGGTGTTTGAATAGGACGAAGCCTAGATATTAATTAATGTTTTTCCATTTTATGTCTTCATCATTTATCTACATATTATTTCTGACACATAAACTCACAATTACTTTACAGTCACGCCCCATAGGCGGAACTATATGCGGAAAAAAGAACGATCTTTATTAAACTATGTCAATTAATATAAGATACTTGTCCATGTGTTAGTTATGAAAGCATTTAAAAAATAACTGAAGAAGCTATCTGTTATCTTAGCATTAAGAGGATTAGATGATTTTTTGACGTGCCGATTCCACGTAAGGTTTTTGGATAGGATAACGCCTAGATATTAATTATGGTTATTCCATTGTATGTCTTCGTCATTTATCTGCATATTATTTCTAACATATAAACTCACAAATACTTTTTATAGTCACGCCCATTGCGTAAAAAAAGAACGGTCTTTAAACTATGTCAATTTATATAAGTTACTTGTTCACGTGTTAGTGACTACTCTTTATTGTAAGCAAAAATATTGTTTTAGAGTGGATTATGAAAACTGTTTACACCTATATAATATTTTTCAATTTCAAAAATATTAAATAAAAGCCAGAACATATAAATAATTCACAAAACAAAACAATATGTGGCTTATTTGTTTGACAATAATAAAAAATTCTCATATGAAATAATATTAACACTGACCTAGACCACAAAAATAGAAATACGACAAACTAAAAATAAAAATAAAAACACTATTTTAAATTTTACATTAAATTTACACTCCATATTATACAGGTTTGGCAACCTTTAATTGACAAATGTATGTGTAAAACAAATAAGAACTATAAGCCACATATACGGTGCGGTGCGATTCTTTAAGACCTAAGGATAGATAAGGCAAAAATAAAAAAATTATCGAGCCCCCTTTTTTTAAACCCCGTTTTACATTTTTTTTGGCCGATATGTCCTTAATTTAAACACGCATTAATCGATAGAGCTTATATTTCTAAGTAACTTAACTTTTTGAAGTTTTTTTCTAGCTTCAACTGTTTTTTTTAGTTATTCACTATCAAGTAGAGTGGCCATCACAAAACATTATTGTTCAGAAAAGTAAGCCTTATCGATATTTATCGATAAAAAAAATATTTTGATGTTTATCATCAAAGCAAATACTAATAACGAAAAGCGTCATTAAATTTTTTCACTTAATTTAGGACTATTTGAACTTTGGAATACTTGGTAGCAGTATTATCCCTGTCTTATACAAATTTTATAGACTATAGTTTGTACTTGTTTTACCCACACATTAGTCGACTAAACGTCCCGACTTTCCCAACCTGTATATATTTCCATTTATTATTAGCCGTCATGTATTGAAAGTGTTTACTAAATAAAAATACAATCACGTGTATAAGCATAAATACATTTCATATTCCAACTTTGTTGCCATCTAAAAATATAAAGTTATTTGTTAACATAGTAAAGACATCAAATTGAACAGTTCTTATTCATCTATGTTTATTTTGTTCCACTACTGTTTAAGGTTTACTGTTTATAGATCCGAATATTAGATACTGGACCACTAAGGTCCAGTTTATCAATGTACAGTACAAAAAGTGTCAGTTAAGATCAAATTCTGGATTTTGGTTGCTATGATTATTATGTGTCAGCTAAATTTAGCTGCAACTTGATAAACCCAACCTAACTGGTGGATCTAGAAATTTTAAGTGCCAATATTTCGGTTTTAAGTAAAGGGACTCACACCATATTATTATGGGTTTATACTGACATCAACCCAAGTGTTCACACGTAAGCAGAACGAAAAAACTAATATCGTCTTGTTACTGATCGCCGAAATTTTAAATTAAAAGTCACAGTTTCTTAAAACTTGCTTCTCTAATATGCGTTTTTTCTTTGATTAAATTCGTAGAAACTCTAACAAAATGGCGGGCAGATATGCATTTGGCGTGGTCAGCGTCGCATATTGGTTTGGTTTAGTATTAGTTTCTTATTAACCAATGAATTAAGAGACTGATTTGTATAGGTACTTTCTATTCTATTGTTCTGTTCTTAAGTATAGTTTGAGGAATTTTGGAGTCGTGCGCGTCATGTCGACAAATCGCACACATCGCATTTGTGGACTGTAGTTAGGCGTTATTTATAGGCTTGAATAACCATAGACATAACGTTATAAGTCTGCGCACAAGGCACATGACGACACATGAAGCCAATGGCGGCATCGTATTTTATGTATTATGGTTAGTTATGAAGTCTCTATATGGCGCTTTAAACTGAATTTAACTACTGTGCGCTTAGGAACGACGATTTAGGCGAATACCACCAAACCCAAGTGTTCACACGTAAGCAGAACGAAAAAACTAATATCGTCTTGTTACTGATGGCCGAAATTTTAAATTAAAAGTCACAGTTTCTTAAAACTTGCTTCTCTAATATGCGTTTTTTCTTTGATTAAATTCGTAGAAACTCTAACAAAATGGCGGGCAGATATGCATTTGGCGTGGTCAGCGTCGCATATTGGTTTGGTTTAGTATTAGTTTCTTATTAACCAATGAATTAAGAGACTGATTTGTATAGGTACTTTCTATTCTATTGTTCTGTTCTTAAGTATAGTTTGAGGAATTTTGGAGTCGTGCGCGTCATGTCGACAAATCGCACACATCGCATTTGTGGACTGTAGTTAGGCGTTATTTATAGGCTTGAATAACCATAGACATAACGTTATAAGTCTGCGCACAAGGCACATGACGACACATGAAGCCAATGGCGGCATCGTATTTTATGTATTATGGTTAGTTATGAAGTCTCTATATGGCGCTTTAAACTGAATTTAACTACTGTGCGCTTAGGAACGACGATTTAGGCGAATACCACCAAACCCAAGTGTTCACACGTAAGCAGAACGAAAAAACTAATATCGTCTTGTTACTGATGGCCGAAATTTAAAATTAAAAGTCACAGTTTCTTAAAACTTGCTTCTGTAATATGCGCCTTTTCTTTGATTAAATTCGTAGAAACACAAAATGGCGGGCAGATATGCATTTAGCGTGGTCAGCAACGCGTATTGGTTTGGTTTAGTATTAGTTTATTATTAACCAATGAATTAAGAGGCTCATTTGTATAGGTACCTTTTATTCTATTGGTCTGTTCTCAAGACTTAAGAAGACTTAAGAACTATACTTAGTATAGTTTGCAGAATTTTGGCGGTCGTGCGCGTCATGTGACATGACATGACATGACTCATGTCGACAAATCGCACACCTTAAATAAATTTGTGGACTGTAGTTAGGCGCCGTCCACAGGCTTGCATAACCATAGACATAACATTATAAGTCTGCGCACAAGACACATGACGACACAGGAAGCCAATCGCGGCATCGTATATTATGTATTATGGTTAGTTATGAAGCCTCTATATGGCGCTTTAAACTGAATTTAAGTAGTTTAATTACCAGTACTCGGCGAATTTCCAGTAGTCACATAGGAGCCGCGTCGACTCTAGCGTTGTCGCGAGGTTTTAAATATTTACATTTTTATTTCTTTTTAACTGGATTTTTTTAATGATTACATTTAAACGAGTAAGGTGGGAAAAAAAGTTATCGATAAAAAATTAAAAACTTTCGTATTCTTAAAAAATAAAAATCGAATGTCGTTTTTTTCTTTAAAAAACACCGATACATATGTATAGTTAATATGTATAGTCAATATAGGTGTGTTTAGTCTTCAAATGTTTCAATTTAGTGACCTTTATAAAAATTTCACTCATAATTCGGCAAAATTATTCCGTAAGCCTATCTTTCTGTGAGTCATAACTGAGTTTACGCCGACTACTGTTAATTACACAGGCCCACTAAAAAAAATAGGTTCAATTACTTTTAACGAGGCTATATTTTTGAGCGCTCTAAACGAATATGACAATAGAACCACTCTAATCACCCACATATAAAGAAATGGTTGCGTGAAAATGTATCGTATATCAAAAACACCCAATAATAAATAAGGAAATGTGGAAAATAAGGAAGAGCGAGTACGTTATCTTTTATAGCTACAGTCTGTTGTCGAATCCACCACAAATCACGGCAAAAATCGACCAACCACGGCCAAAGATTGACCATAATACACACTTGCACATTTCAAAAAGATTCGGTTTTATCAATTTCACAACAAATGGCTCACGCATGACAAACTTACAGCTTTACGTGAACATACATTGTTTTACAAAGAAATAAATGTATGCTATTTTGTGTCTGTAAAATATTACAAATATCTCTGTGTGCAGCCAGCGGAAAGGGACCCAAGTTACTATGACGACGTTTACAGTTATTAATTTTCACGCTCAAAATTTAAAGTTTCTGTTTTTTGCAAGATTAGCCTTATAAATCTAGTAGTCTAAACCACTTTTATCGTCCGATGAATAATTTGGCTGAAAATTCGAAAAACCCAATTTCACCCGCAACCATAGAGAAGAAAAGAGGACTAAAAGTCCAGCCTGCGCAAGATTATTTTGTGACAGAACGGGGCAGCGAAATGACGTAACGCAATATATCTGACCTTGCGCAGTACGCATCTCTATCAGCTGTCAAATGATGTCGGTCGTAAAACAATTCATCACCCCAGTATTCATTTGTCTTATCTTCAAAAATCCCCCAGTAAAAATCTTAAAATCTCCGAAAATAGAGATATGGCAAACCAATACTGGGGTGACGAATTATTATTAGTTTGTTTATACTGTCAGTACTGTCAGATCGTCGTTTGTTTCTGTTCATTTTTCGACTTCTACTGTGTTTTAATTGTTTTTTTTGCCTCATTTGTTTATAACTTTGAACATGACCTGTATTGTTGCTTTATGAAGAGCAAAGGATCAATTCCTGGTGTACTCAAAGTAGGTGTACAAAATCCCAAAATTCAAACGCACCTCGAAAAATTCTTATAAAAGAAGACGTTTCTTCGTAGACATTTATTGTTTTTTGTTGAATTTTTATTTGACACGTAAAAAGGTTAAAAATACAATAACAATAGTAGTGCGCATGTGCAAGTTTATCTCAGATGCGCTAGGCACATTTATCACAGTATTCCGCAACGGCTTTGGAGGTCTTTCCTTGTCTATGCCCGCAACATGGCCATTTTTAAATATTTATTACTCGATTGTTATTAATATATTAAAAAAATGATTCAAACAAAAATTATTGTAATTTATCTCCTTGACAAAATTGGTTATATTCATTTTTATCGTAAGATGCATATTTAGCGAGATAACCGCAGTCACCACTAAAACTTAAGATAGCGTACCCTTAGGCAAATTATTTGGTGAAAAACTAACAGGAGTGTTCTGTTACTATCCACTCCTGCCCTTTAAAATATAAGCCCGTGTACATTTATTGCAACTTAACATAGGAATTTCTCGTTATTTGACTGGACTAATGCCATCTTTGAAAAACACCCGGTATATACCGGATAATATATATTATCTGGGTAAATTTTCAGTCTGGGCCTGAAAAAAAATATGTAAAGTATTTTCTATCAAGCTCAAAATTTACAATTTTATTGCAGATTAACAAGTTTAGCAAATTTCTAAATCTAGTTAACATATTTAGATAGATAAAGGCCTATCCAGAAGCTTGCATAAGAACATAAAACGTAAGAATGCGGTGCCGTGATTGGCTTACAAGATACATGGTTGCATATCAAGCCAATCACGCCATCGCATTGTTATGTATTATGTTCTTATGCGAGCCTGTGAACAGGCACTAATGTATATTCTCTAATTTGGTAATCGGAAAATCATTGCCGTAAATTGTAAATTTTTTTGTGAACTCCCAAACATGGCAGATAGTGATAAGTGAATTTTTGTTTGGGCAGAGAATGGGTTAAGAAACGTTAAAATAACAAAAAAAAATAGGTTTAAAACTGCGTCCATGCTAAAAACTAGGCGTCCATGATACTGCAATACCGCTTAACGTCCAATTGCAAAACCGCGTAACGTATAACTGCAATACCGCGTAACTAATGAAAGTAGCAAAATCAAGATTTTGCACAAGCGTGATCTACACAATAAATGGCATATATTGAGTTAATATTTGTGAGAAATAACCATTTTAAAAAGCCTTTTAAGCTTTTTAAATTTATTATTTCTCATTTAAAAATTCATCAAGTAGGTCAGATATTTATTTGAAAACCGCGTTGACAACAATTTGACGTATGAATTTTTAATTGTATTTTTAATAACGCATATACAATGGATTTATGCTTAGAAATAATAGAAAGTGAGGCGGATCCTGAGATGAAAATGCATGTAGATCCAGAGGACTGCAAGAAAATTAGAAAAAGGAAGAAAAAAGCCGATTCAACACAGTGGAAAAGGGAATTAAACAAAAAGCAGAGAATGATGGGCCAGGAATACACCGGGTTTAGAAAACAGAATGAAAAAATTGTCCAGAATGTATCAAAAAAAGAAAGGAAGTTAGGACCTGCATGTATATCAGAATATTGTAAAAATACGAACGTATTCAACTGTAATATGTTTACAGAAAAGAACAGAGAAGATTTATTTAAAGATTTTTGGAAAATGACGTGGGGGTAGAAGAATGTGTTTTTATTATCAATGATAGACGTAGAAGGAACCATTAAGAAGAAGAAATTAAATGGAAATGTTTCGAGAAGATCCGAATCAAGAAAATACTACCTGAAAATTAACGATCAAAAGAAAAGGGTTTGCAAAAGTATGTTCCTTAACACACTCGGAATAAAAGAATGGACTATTCGGTATTGTATAGAAAATAGAGCTCCAAATAAACCAAAAGAAGAAAATAATGAAGACATAAAATTAAGTAATACTATTGGTATATCATTGTTATAATATTTTAGTTTAATAAATATTTTATTAGCCAGCTTAAAGTATAATATTTTTACTTTAAAAAGCGTTACTTTTCTGTTAATCATTAATATAATAAGTTTTTCCTTCTCCTGTAAAATTTTGTTTCTAAACCTTACGCGGTTTTGCAGTTAGACGTTACGCGGTTTTGCAGTTGGACGTTAAGCGGTATTGCAGTATCAAGGACGTAGGGACCTTTTTTCGTGGAAGGAAACACATTTTAACGTTAACGCTATCGTCGAATGTTACACATATGTTACAAATGTTCGTATTCAGTATTCATGGATTATGATTTACACTTTCTTATTTAACAGCAGGTCTTAAAGTACAGAAAATGTGATTGTAGTACATTCTTGCAACTTTGGCACCCAACATTCTATACCAGGATGTATGAAAAGTTTCATAATATACCATTTAAACTCTTTTTAGATTTTAAGCTTTCACGGCCATTAAGATATAAAGAACTTTCACTTTCGGGTTTAGACCGTGTTAATGGATTTTCACTTTCCGACGTTTCGTCTCTTACTACTAGAGACATCTTCAGGGATTAATCTGAAACTGTTTCAGATTAAGAAGTAGTAAGAGACGAAACGTCGGAAAGTGAAAATCCATTAACACGGTCTAAACCCGAAAGTGAAAGTTCTTTATACCATTTAAACTCATTAAAAATACTAAATCTTTGTTTCAAAGAAGGGTATCGTTTTAAATAAGGTAAAACACCCAATAGTTGACAGTCTAAGAAAAAATCTATAATGTTTTTTAATTAAAATTTTATCTAATAATTTTTTTTATATTTTATTGAATACATGTGTTTAGTTAGATGTTTTCTTTTTATATTAGTACCAAAATGTTTGAATGTGATAATACAAACAAATATTTTTAATTTTTTTGTAGACCCTGTAAAAATTTTTAAGTTGACAGGGGTAATAAATTAATTTACCAATAGTTGACATATAACATATCCAATAGTCGACATAACATATTTTTCTTTTATTTTAAAAGAAATATTACTTTAAAAGCATAATGCTTTAAAAATTTAACTTATAAATTAATGTTTTTATTAAAAAAAATGCCAGTAAAGTTATATTTTTATTTAAATTCATCAAGTTTTACAAAACGATATCAAAGCACCAATAGTTGACAGTATTTTAACCAATAGTTGACACAAAATTTCCTATTAACTTTAAAGCCCTAAATCTTATCTTATCTTTAAATGCTTTGCGACTAGAGGTTAACCAGAATTGTACAATAACTTACAAAACTGAAGTGAAGTTCTTAGCAAAATACGAAAAATAAGAGATGAGCATTTTAGTTAAAATACTTTGATATATTTTATTTTTTTATTGGAATTATAACAAAAAACATTCATTAGATCTTAATTAAATGTGCAGGTGTCCACAGATCAGGGAAAACCGGGAAATCATGGAAAAGTCAGGTAATTTGATCAACTGTAAAAAAAGTTCTACCAATCCATAGATCAGTTTTACAGAAAAAAAGTTGAAAAAAATAACAAATCATAACTCAAAAATAAAACAGGATGTTCAAATTTTTTACGAATATTGGCTTCAAAAACTTTTTTTGTATCTCTACGTTCATGATCTGTACTAAAATCAGGGAAAATTTTTAATTTTTATCAGGGAGTTCAGAGAAGAATCAGGAAAGCATCATGAAAAAATCAGGGAAGAATCAGGAAAAAATGAGGGATCTTAATTTGGAAAAACCTGTGGTCACCCTGACGTGTATAATACAGTATTTTAAACGATCCCCACGAGCCGTAAAATTAGCTGTCAACTATTGAAATTTGTTAATTTTTTAATATAGTGGTTGACACCCCCTATGTAAAAAGCTAAAACTGTCTTATTGAGTTGTAAATAATCAGAAAAAGTTTGATTTGAACCCATAAAAGCCTGTAATTAAGATTAGCATGCATAAATACGTATTATTCACTAAATATTGAAAATTAAAAACACCCAATTTCTTAGCACTTGTCTTAAGAAACTGTAAAAAAAATGCGAACAAAAATACTCCACTAAAAAATTGCCTGCCATATTAAAACGCAACTTATCACGTGATCTTCAGTTGCAAATTCTAAGACTAAATGGTACTAGGTGCCCATTTATTATTTATTTCGCCGCAATAAATGTAATGTAATCTTATTTTAGGTTGTTTTATTTAAAACTGTCAACTATTGGGGCAGTGTCAACTATTGGGTGTTTTACCTTAAGAGTTTTGGGCTAGATAAGAAAAATATGTTTTTGTTTAAAAAAAATGCAAAATGATAAAAAGAAATGATAAAAAGCTGTGTTATTTTTTAATAATGAACAAAATGAAACAAAAATTAAAAACTCAGGAATTATTTGTTATCGAAAACCCGACATCACATTATTCTTGCGCTAAATGTGACTATCATATTGAAAAAAGCAATATTTTTTGTTATCTAAAAACCAACATAAATACATTTAGGTAGAATGTATAATAAAAACACTGTACAATATTAATTAAATATATTAATTTTTAAATAAATATATTTAATTAATATTAAAAGTTAAAAGTATATGTGTAACTTTTTCATAATCTAGTTAAATCATATCATGGAAATAAACTAATTTGATATGTTGAAAGCCACATTAAATTACTTGTCTTGGGTAACACTGTCCTATGGAACTACATGCTTTGGTTTATCGTTGAAACTGCTGGTTTGCTTACAATGTTATTATAGTATAAATACCTCAAAAATAACTCCATAATCGTACTGAAACCTAAAAAACTAGTCACATAAGTCTAATTACACATTGAGTTATAGTATATTAAATCCGTAAAAACTAATAAAACCAACAAAATATTTTAATATTATAGTCAAGAGCAGTGAACACAACACAGGCTCTTTCTTTTGGCCCCACTGTAGTAGTTAATGTGCAAAGTTATGTTTATTTTGACGAGATGACATTTGACACTTGAAGTTTCGTGCAATGTAGCCAAATCGTACATTGTCATATTTCAAAATTCTTAATTAAAATAATTAAGTAAAGTATGTTCCGGGATGTAAAAAGGCCTGAAATTTTGGCTAAGTATTTATTTTTTATGTGTCTATAAGCATGTAAAGTCTTATCGTTGCAGGCGATTTAGCCCAAAATGCGATACCCTGCTTTACAGCTATAATAACGAATGGACATTTTTGAACATGAATTAATCAAGTTATTAGTCCCAAGACTGGTTCAGCCTTCATCCCACCCTATCCTTTTATTTCTCTAAAATTTCTACAATCTATACTTTGACGTAGGATCTGTGGCTACGGGAAATATGTTTGGAATTTGTGTGCAATTGAGAGGCCCGTTGCAGGCACGCACGCCTTATACCGCTTTTGACGGAAAGAAGAGAGCACGAATGATTCCTCCCCCTTTCGTCGGAAACTTCGTTTCATGGCGGAGAACTATACATAATTTCGATATGTTTTAAGCCATATTCTCTTGTTTCAAGACTAGAATTTTTTTGGACCAAAACAATGACCTTGAATGAAAATCGTGGATTTTTATTCAAAAAACCGTTCTCTTCATTTAAGGACATTGACTTTGGTTGAAAAAAATGTTAGCCTTAAAACGAGAGAATATGGCTTTGAGCATATCGAAAGACACGTGTACTTGGTTCCAGGAATTTTTTTTTTCTGGCTACTTTCTTCTAACCCTACAAAAAAAAACTTTAAACAGACTCCCATGTCTCAACATTTGATCCCTTCTCCTAAATGACTACACTAATCTCGAATGGACAGAAAGTTTTACTGGCTTTCCAACATTAACCATAAGTTAATCCTGTGGGTAGGAGGTCTACACAACCATCAAAACTAAAATTTTAGGTGGTTGGGTTCTGAAGATAATGGACTTTATTCCTAGGAGGATCCTCAGAAATGATTATATTCGACCTAATAATTCTTTATTTTATACATGGAAAAAAAAAGATTCTTTGAACACGGACACGTGTCATTCGATTTGTTCAAAGCCATATTGTTTAGTTCAAGGCTAGCATTTCTTTAAACCAAGATCAATGTTCTTGAATGAAGAGCGCGTATTTTTATTCAAAAACCTTTACTCTTCATTTAAGGAAATTTACTTTGGCTCAAAAAAATTCTAACCTTGAAACAAGAGAATATGGATTTAAACATATCGAAAGACACATGTCCTTGGTTCAAGGAATCCTTTTTTTGTGTACTATTTAATAATATTCTATAGAATATAGTTATGAAATTTTATATGAATTTTGGTTAGTGAATAAAAATCCGTTTACATGAATAATGAATCAACAGAAAAAAATATACTAATATTTATGTTTTTTGAGAAAATAAGTTGCAAAAAGTGTGGGATTGGATTTCAATACTTTGATCAAAATTTATATAGTATAAAATAATTAATAATTTTTGAGGAATAAAGTCCATTATCTTCCGAAACCGAGCACCTCAGATTTAACTGTTGAACGTTTTATAATATGTAGACCTCCTACTAACAGGATTAACTCTTGGTTTGCGCTGGCAAATTATCTCCCATACGCTCTTGTTTGTAATTATATCTAACCATTTTATCTATTATAGGAGGCCTTTAGCACCAGATTTATAAAAACATTTTTTTTCCTATATATATATATATATATATATATATATATATATATATATATATATATATATATATATACAGGGTGTAATTGAAATAGGGTAGGAAATTTTAACAGGTGATTCTACATGATAAAATATGACAAAAAGTTCCTATAAACATATGTCTAAAAATGCGTCACAGGGGAGCTACGCCCCTTTGAAATTGGCTAAAAAAATCGGTTTTTATTTAATAACTCAGGAACTCTTTGAGACATGTTAACGAGGTTTTGCACGTGAATTAATCCTAATAATGCCCATCTTTGTATGTCATTTTCACGTACTTATTTAAACCAGGGGTGTGCGAAACGGGGGGGCCTTATCAGTTTTTTGTCCCAAACTTTTTTCTGTGTAACTTTCTTGCAATTTTATTTTTGAATTTTGATTCCTCAGGTCAAAATACATAAAAAAAGGTACTCTTGTTGTAATACTGTAGGATTAACCGTTTTCGAGAAAAGTTCATTTGAAGGTGAAATTTCACGGTTCGAGGACGAAAAATTAAATACTAAAATGTCGAAAACCAAAATTTTAATGATGCAGTGTTATTCTACATCAAAAACTAAGAAAAAAAGTTTCCATACATGTAGATCGAAAAAACGCTTTTAAAGCTACCATAGCCCTTTAAAAATGGAGCATATTTAGGAGACCATAGCTTCATTAGGATTGATTTTTCGAAGTACCTGTATATGAGGTTTTTTTCTTAGTTTTTAATGTACATTCGCCCTGCATCATTAAAATTTTGGTTTTCAACATTTTAGTATTTAATTTTTCGTCCTCGAACCGTGGAATTTCACCTTCAAATTAATTTTTCTCGAAAACGGTTAATCCTACAGTATTACAACAAGAGTACCTTTTTTATGTATTTTGGCCTGAGGAATCATATTTCAAAAATAAAATTGCAAAAAAGTTACACAGAAAAAAGTTTTGGACAAAAAACTGATAAGCCGCCCCCGTTTCGCACACCCCTGGTTGAAATAAGTACATGAAAATAACACATAAAAACGGGTCTTGGTAGGATTAGTTGACGTGCAAAACCTCGTTGATATATCTCAAAGGGTTCCTGAGTTATTAAATAAAAACCGATTTTTTTAGCCACTTTCAAAGGGGCGTAGCTCCCTTATGACGCATTTTTAGACATATGTTTATAGGAACTTTTTGTCATATTTTATGATGTAGAATCACCTGTTATTTCCGACGCTATTTCAAATACACCGTGTATATATATATAAATCGTCATACAAATAGACATAATAAAAATAAAGTATCTAATTCTTCTTTTCTTTTGTTTTAGGTAAGTGCCAATATTTCGTAACAACACATCGTAAGTATGAAGAGTTTTTAAAAGAAGTTATAAATAAGTTTTATCTAAAAGCGTGGTAAAAGGGGAAATAAAGAATTTAGTTAATTATAAAAGGAAAAATCTGAAAAGATTCTATTAAACATGGCTTATTAAAAGCTCAACAAAGACCTTAAAAGTGTTAATAAATCATTTGTGTTCGTCTGGCCAACATTTTCAAATCCATAAAAAGGCTAAAATAAGAAAAAGAATTTCTCTTTTGTTTACTCTTTGTTTGATCTTCATTTCTACAATTTTAGAATTCTGTTACTAGCTTAGCTATGTTCGGCAATGCTGCATTGCAAAGACTATAGACAGCAACTGAGATTTTTTTAACTTAAATAAAGTTGATTGGCTGAACATAAATGTTTATTTGAACAAGTTTACATAACAACAAAGACCGTCAAGATTAGTTCTAAAGTGCTATATCTTTCTAACAGTTTAGCCAACGTAAGACTATAGACAGCAATTGAAATTTCTTTAACTTTTAAGTTTTTTTTTTTAAGTTGATTGCCTGATTATGACTGTTTATCACATCAAGTTTACATAATAAAATGTTTTTAACATATCACTAAATAATATAGTAATACAAACGTACGTTTAAAATTTTACAAGATTTAATTAAAAAATTACATTAAAAAAATGAGGTGAAGTTATACAGGGTCTCACAAAATTTTTTAAAGTTTAAGGTTCAGAAACTCCTCTACGGATTAAAAACAATGATTTAAAGCAGGCCACTCACTAGGGAGCATGTTGCATGTTGCATGTTGACGAACAGAGTTATCGTCAACAAGTTGCCAAATGTGTGTGTTGGTTCGTCAACATGCTGCTATGTTGCAGGCTCCTAGGGCGAGACCCAAAAGCCATTCTTTTACCCATACTCTTCTTTTCTTTCTCTTATTTTCTGTGGCCATTGTAAAGTCTACTGCAATTGCCACTTTTTCTTGCTTTGACAGCACTTTCATATTAACCCACTCGTTTAGGTTGTGTTTTGTCAACTGAAGTTGGCCAACATGTTTCCCGATGTGTGAGCTCGGTGGGTTTTGTTGACATACGTGTTGAGAAGGATGTTGCGCAACATGTTGGCTAACGGAGTTGTCGTCAACAAGTTGTCAACTGTGTGTGTTGGTTCGTCAACATGCTGCTATGTTGCAGGCTCCTAGCGCGATACCGAAAAGCCATTCTTTTACCCATACTCTTCTTTTCTTTCTCTTATTTTCTGTGGCTTTTGTCAAGCCTATTGCAGTTGCTACTTTTTCTTGCTTTGACAGCACTTTCATATTAACCCACTCGTTTAGGTTGTGTTTTGTCAACTGAAGTTGCCCAACATGTTTCCTAATGTGTGAGCTCGGTGGGTTTTGTTGACATACATGTTGAGAAGGATGTTGCGCAACATGTTGGCGAACGGAGTTGTCGTCAAGAAGTTGCCAAATATGTGTGTTGGTTTGGTTTGGCAGCATATTTAAGATTTTTTAAATTGTCTGGTAAACGATTATACAATTGACAGTATTTATTAATTTTATCTGAATTTGGTCTCAATTTATCAGCATTCCTAGTTTTATGCTCATGAAAATGGGACTGCACCGCCCCACAATTTTTTTTAGTATTCATACAATATTTTATACACTGAAAAAAATATGTGGTATATCGGACAGAAGAGAAAATTAGAAAAAAAATCACAGGCTTGATTTTTTTTAATTTTATTTCCGTCCGATATATTTTTTTATAATTGTTTGCGGACATTTTGGGTCATGAATCTGGCCTCACATTTGCTCTATTACTTCTGAGGTTTAAAAAAAATATGTGTTGGAAAAATATTTTGAGATATCGACTTTACATTTGGAACTCCGAAAGTATATCGTCGGCTTACAAGTAAAGAGCATTAAGTCCAAAAACATAGTTTTGAGATACTGACAAATTTAACTTTCATTGTTGTTTTTTAATTTTTGTAATAATTAACTACCGCAAATTGCAATGACATGTTTGCACATAATAATGTCTCATTTGCAGTTAAATAAAGAAAAATTGAAGTAGTTTAATTCAACTAAATTTGAAAAAAGACATGGACTTAGTGCCTTTTACTTGTAGGCCCACGACGTTGGCTTACAAGTAAAGAGCACTAAGTCAATAAAATAATATAAAAAACAATTATTTAAAATTAAAACCCTTCTATTAATTAAACGTAATGTATGTATTATCTGATAATAAAAAAACCATTGCAAATGAAAAATAATTTATTACCTACACATCGAAAGTACACTTAAAAAGCATTGTCATTTTACAGATAAAGTTCTGTTTCTCTGTTCTGTCTCTATTCCATCAACTTTAACATAGCAAAATTTGAATTCGTTTGTCAGTACTTACAATAAATAACGCGATATTGTATCATATAAATGATTCAAGCAATCATATTTTTATAAATTAACTCTTTTTAGAAAGTCGCTTAGTGCAGAAACATTTGAAATAATCTACGTAAAACGCACTAAGTTACTTAGTGCCTATTGCCAGATAAAATTTTAATCAAAATCAAATTGGTGCGTTTTGTATAGTGGGTAACTCCCTTGGCAGTCCACCTAGAAGTTAGTTCGGTTTACCTATACATAGATCATCAAAAATTAATTTGAGTGCCATTAAAATCCCATTTTTGCAAAAAAGTGACTTAGTGCCTTTTACTTGTAAGCCGACGATATAACGTAATCTCTCTTTTTGCATATATTAGGTATGGGAATAAGTTTCCGCCTTTTTTAACCCTTAGTTTTTCGTTTATTTAAATAATGAAATATAAAGTGATTTTATTCGAAGTAAGCACCATCGCAAGTGAACTTTTTTTCATGTTTTAGGCAGTAAACGGATTCCTCGAAGAAAAAAAATCAGGTTCCTTCTAATCGATCTATTCATTAAGAATTAAACAGCTCCCCAGTAAGGGCCGATTGCATCGATCGGAATAAATGCAAATCCGAAGGAGAAATGTCTGGGGAATAGAGCGAGGGGCAAGAGTTCCCAATTCAATCCTTCCAAACTTTTCTTGATCGGTTTTTGGCCTGGCGTAGTAGAATAAGCTTATCGTGTATATCACTCCATTCTGACCGTTTTCCTTTCAAATCCCGATTCAAAAATAGTTAGCTGCAGTCGGTAATCTATCTATTCATTAAGAATTAACCTCTTCAGGGACGAATTTTTTGTTTAAATTAATTTAGTAGCAAAAGTTAAAAATGCTTTTTATTGTCAAAACAAGTAAACAATTGAAGATGTGCTCTAGTCCATTGGATGTCACTTGTGGTTGGAAACAAAGCAAATGGCAAAACAGCTATAACGAATAATAATAATAACGAATTTGGTGATTTTCATTTTGCGGAGTTTATTTTTAAACGTACACATATGTGCCTATGTCCCTGAAGAGGTTAAACACTCTCCAGTAAGGGCCGATTGCATTGATCGGAATAAATAGATATCTGAATAGATATCCGCAGGAGGAATGTCTGGGGAATAGAGCGGGGGGGGGGGGGGGGGGAGGGCAGAGTTCCCAATTCAATTCTTCCAAATTTTTCTTGACCGGTTTGTGGCCTAGCGTTATCATCTAGAAGAATAAGCTTATCTTGTCTATCACCCCATTCTGACCGTTTTTCCTTCAAAGCCCGATTCAAATGTATTTATGTATTTAGTTGCAGTCGGTAACGGTCCCCAGTGAATCTCAACCCAGTAATTCTTGTAGTTGTGCGTCTTCGAATTTTTTTGATGCGCCTTCGCGTTCTTTATCACTCGCCATTTTGAAATCGCTGAAACCACTCTTTGCAAGTTGTATTCGACGGAGCGTGATCACCGTAAATATTAACTAGTATGCGATGCGTTTCAGCAGCACTTTTCTTTCAAATATGAAATATGAAGTAAAATTTCCCGCTTATGCTGCTTTTTCGGGACAAATGCTGACATTTTCGTTGCGAAAAAAAAAATTTGTTTACGCTTGAAACGAATGCCGACTTTTGCATTTGTGAGCTCACACATACACCTTCCAATAGCAAGTACAAAAACTTCAGCAGATACAAAATTATTCTCAATAACAACACCTTTTTGAAAAGGGCGGAAACTTATTCCCATACGCTCGCATAATGCCGGGTAAGCCGGATAATTAAGATAAATCTAATCAATTTAACACAATTTCACTTAAAAACGGCTTAATTTAGTTCTAATACTAACCAGAGGATATCGGATAACTCGAATGTCGGATAACTTGATTAAGGGGTCACTCAAATATTTCGGCAGACTAAAAATCTTTTAAATGCCGCTAAACTCGATTCTCTGGACCTGTAATATTCAAATACCAAGAGGAAATGATAAAATTTGTGATTTTACCATAAGGCGTTATTTGATTATTAATTAACGCTTAAAGTTTAACAAAGATTTTCTTTAGTATTTCGTTTAAAATAAGGTAGGTTGGACTCTTGGGCGCTGAAATAAAAATATTATTTTTATTTTTTAGAAATTTATCTCTAAGATAATGACGTTTGGACAGTGCCCTATGACGTCAGTAGCTTACCAAGATGGAAGGACAACTATAATTAAGCTTAGATGACGTTACAAATCTACAAGTTCTGTGTCTCTAAAAAGTAAAAAATAAAAACATTTCGCAAAAAAAATTAACCTACTTCTCTAAAAGTAAAAAATAAAAAATACTTGAGTCGGTGCCAATTTCACAGCAAACAATAATAAAATAATAAAAAAATAATTGTTAGTAATTTATTTAGGGAATGGTGAAATTGGCACCGACTTAAGTATTTTTTATCTTTTACTTTTTAGAGACATAAAAGTCGGTTCATTTTTTTTTTGCGAAAAGTTTTTATAATAAATTTCTGAAAATGGTGCGGCCCGAAAAACAATCCGATAAAGCTACAAAGAAAATGCACTGCCCAGTAAAATCGCTTTTCCATTTTTTACCTCCATTAAATGGATTTTTTTATTATCAGATTAACTTTTAGCAACCTCAAAAACTCCAATATACAAATTTTCACTAAAACTACCCCTCACCTTTCAGGAGGTGGCGTTAGAATTTTTTTTATTATCAGATTAACTGTTAGCTAAGTCAAAAACTCCTATATATAAATTTACACGAAAACTACCCCCCGACCCTCAGGGGGCGAAGTTGGAATTTTTTTCTTCATTTGTTTTTGTAGAAATGTTAAGTTTTCTATTAGATCGTAGAAAAAAATATTTATGTAGAGTGGATTATTAAGTTACGGCTCACCGTGTACATACACAAATATTTGCTCCATCTAAATTCATCTTTTTATGTATGTATTGGTCAATTTATGAGAAATACGTTCTAAAGATCCGTTTGATGCCGAGACATCAGATGTATGAGAAAGTCAAGCTTGTAAATTATTAAAACGTCTCATGTGCCCAGATGGTGTCTCCAGATCCGCGCCTCGTGTCTCTATCTAAACGCACTTAGGCCAAATGAGTATTTATGAAGGTGCACGCGACTTGAAAATAAATCCTTTTTTAAGGGGAAACGAAAAAAAAAATGTGAAACGGGTACCTTTTCTAGACGGGTGGAAAAATGAGGAAGTTTATATCCTTTTCTAAGAGGAAACGAAAAAAAAATTAAACGGGTACCTTTTCTAAGACGTCTCACGTCTAACGTCTAAGGTGAGGAAGTTTTTAAAATATGATTTTCACTTTTCTTGTATTTTTGGACCATTTCCTTTTGTTTTGCTTTCCCATTTTGAAAATTTTCAAAATTTCAGAAAGCCTTGTATTCGTTCAAAAATTTACAATATAAATCCAAATCCAAGCAAAAAAAAAATTGTCGGTCGATTGGTCGTTCTGTCCGGGAAATCTTGTATCCACGATAACTTAAGAAAGCTTTAAGCTAGAGACTTGAAATTTGGCATACAGGTAGTTTACCAAAAGTTCTCACTCTGGATTGTTTTTGGTAAACATTGGGGTAGGGCAAGGGGGGCAAATAGGGCAAATACAATAACTTTTCACAAAAATTTGAAAATTGCTATATAGGGATTTTTTAGGTTGCTGAAATTGAATATGATAATAAAAAATTTATAACTCCACCCCCATGGGGGTGAGGGGATAAATATTTTTAAATATTTTCAATATTTTCGTTTGGACTTTGTTATATTGGGGTTTTTGGGGACGACGAAACTGAATTTGATAATAAAATTTTTCCAATTCCACTCCCTAAGGGGTGAGGGGCAGTTTTTGCGAAACTTGGTATATAGGGGTTTTTGAGGTTGCTGAAAATAAATCTGAAAATAAAAAAAAATCCAACTTCGCCCCCTGAGGGTCGGGGGTAGTTTTCGTGTAAATTTATATACAGGAGTTTTTATATATATATTTATATATAGGAGTTTTTGAGGTAGCTAAAAGTTAATCTGATAATAAAAAAATTCTAACTCCACCCCCTGAAAGGTGAGGGGTAGTTTTAGTGAAAATTTGTATATTGGAGTTTTTAAGGTTGCTGAAAGTGAATCTGATAATAAATTCCATCCGAGGGGGTGAGGGGGTAAATGTTTTTAAATATTTTCAATATTTTGGTCAAAATTGGTATATAGGGGTTTTTGGGGTTGGCGAATATGAATCTGATAATAATTCTTTTCTAATTTCACCCCCTGAGGGGTAGGGGTAGTTTTCGTAAAAACTGGTATATTGAGGTTTTGGAGGTTGCTAAAAAAAAACAAATATCTTGCCTTCATGTAGTTTAAAATATAATATAAAATTTTATTTTTACCCAAAATATGCATAATTTTACTTCAAAACAATAATAATTATACTTTTATCTCTTTCTGTAGAACTTCTCTCTTTATCTAATCTAAATAGGCGGCAGTCAATTGTCTTACTTGCGATGTCCTTGTCCTGCATTTCTTTACATGAGAATTTTTAATTTAAAAATTATGTTCCGGGCCATTTCAAGAGCTGAAAATTTGGGAAAGTAAGTATTTTTATATATTAAAATAAGTGTGCAAAATCTTATTATTTTTAGCGTAAAATCCGATACACTCCTTTTATTTAATATTTTTATATATTCTAAAATATATTTATCCGCTGATCTTAAAACTATATTACTTATCTTCTCATCCTCGTTTTCATCTCAACTACTCAGTCATTTAATGTCATTAAATCAACCAAACAATCAATATCATAGAAAATTTACAGCAGTAACCAAAATGTTATTGTTACTTAAAAATCTTTGTAGTGTATTTATTAATTTAACTGATTGTTTTGGTTATTCACGTATATAGCAGTGTTAAATTTAAATTTTTACGACATGTTGGTACAACGTTTTCTTTTGAACTGCTTTATTTCTGGAATTCTAGAGTATTTATTACTACAAAGAATTTGCAGAATCGAACATTAATTATAAATTATATATATTTGTCGGCCGGTAAACAGCAGATTGTTACTGTGCAAAATAGTAGATTACAGGTCGACTCAGAAAATAGTGCTTTTCCGAGACCTTTATTAGTGGACGAGGCACGAAGTGCCGAGACAATTTATAGGACGAGTAAAAGTACCTTTTTCCGGGAGACCTGTATATACAGGTCTCCCGTATACGTATACTATTTTATTCGCAACTGTTTTTATTTAAAAAATAAAGTACTATTTTTTTTGAAAACTAGATGTTTGAATTGAAATGAAGAAAATAATACTATAATACTTAGTTTTTTAGTTCTTTTCATATTGTGTCTTTATATATGTTCAAAGCCATATTCTTTTGTTTCAAGGCTGGCATTTTCTTGAACCAAAGTCAATGTCCTTAAATGAAGAGCAGAGCTTTTGGAATAAAAATCCGCGCTCTTTATTCAAGGACATTGCCTTTGGTTCAAGAAAATGCCAGCCTTGAAACAAGAGAATATGGCTTTGAACATATCCAAAGACACGTGTCCTTGGTTCAAGGAATCCGTTTTTTCTACGTGCATTTCACAATAAAAGCACAATCATATAAAACTGAAGTTCCACATACGCGTTGCCCAAATAAACAACCACAAAAAACATTTGTTGATAGCTCAAAAGGCATCGTTTATAACATTTATTATCCTTCTCAGTCTCAAAAGTAAAACAAATTGACTAAAACTGTACTACATTTAAGTTTTTTAAACGAAATGTGTTAGATCATATGTTTATCATGACAACTGCAGTTCAGCCATCTTGCTTTAAGCATTAATAATGATATTTTAATGGGTGGCGCCATCTAGCTGAAATTAATGATTTAAATTGCAGACCAGTAATAATTAGTTTACTGGTCTCTATTTTTCATTACAGGTCAGGCCCAGGTGTGGAAAACAGTGGGACAGGTACTTCCAAAATTTTATTAATACATGTAACGTATTAATAAAATGTATGTATTACATATACAGTTGCGAATAAAATACACTACCAACCATACACTACCTACCCATTTAAAAATCGAAAACTGGTGTCATTTCCGGTTAAACCGGAAGTGATTTAAATGTAATTTTATGTTAAAACTTGACGTTTTATGTCAATATAAAATGTTCATAATTTTAAATCTCTAACTTTTAAAATAAATAAATAGGGTGGTGTACCATGGTCTTGTTACACCCGGTAGATACAGTTCCTTAATTAAAAAAAAAACTTTAAATATCTAAATTTTTCTAAGCAAGCATTTCAACAACTTGCCTTAACTCTGCTCTATAATGTCTTATAATGGGAGTAATTAAAACATATCACGAAATGTTATTTACTGTTTTCCCCTTATAATTTATTATATTATATTATATTCTTATGCAAATTGTTATATTATACAACTTGCTTTTGCACTTTATCTATTTAAATAGAAATAAACCGCGAAGATATGTAATGCACCGCATTTCATTATATACTAGAGGAAAGTCGCCTAATTTCGGATACCATTTACAATGTATTCAATATTTAATACTCGGTATTACTTTTTGATATTTTTTTGATATAATCAGATACAACTTATTATAGCGAACCAGGATTTATTATAAAAGCAATTTTATTACAGTTTATTTTTTCCAAAAAACACGGTTAAAAAAAATCAGCGCATTTTTGTGCATTTGAAAAAGGGCTCCTAATTTCGGACATATCCGAAAAAATTTTTTCAAGAGTAGATCTGGATCCCATTGATTATGTTTCTTGTTATTCCTTCACATTTAAGACGTAATTTAATCATTAAGCGATTTTCTACGAAATACTATAGGAACTATAATTTTAGATTCCCAATTTCGAATATCTTAGTATCTTAGGTAATTTTCGTTTTTTCAAAATTGTTTATCTTAGTTTGTTGTATCATTATAAAAATAATAATTAATGATTGATTACCTTGCGAATATCCGAAATTGGGAATCAAATGCACAAAAATGGTCTATCCGAAATTAGGCAACTTTCTGCTTTTTAGATTAGAAATTTGTAGAATGTTTACGTTTTCAAATTGCTTAATTATGAATAGTGGATCAACTTAACTAACATCATAACTTACCCAAGACAGAATCACGAACTTTTATAACGATTATTTATAAAATAAACAAGCATAATAATGCAACTGAGCACAAAACTGCCATTTGCAATATAAACGATTTGTGCTGCCATTTAAAGGGGAGAAGCTCTACTGTTATCATATTACAGGACGGATTTAGTTTGACTTTTGGCTTCACATAGAAGTAGGTTTCTGTTTACCTTTGCAGACAGTATCTTAAATACACTACTATCCGAAATTTGGAAACCATCCGAAATTAGGCGCATTTCCTCTATTCATAGTGTACCTATATTGTATTTTTTCTACTACCTAATTAAGTGCTAGCTTACATATTATCTACCGTTGTCAAGGCTTGTTTACCTTGACAACCAATAAAATCAGTGAACTCATTTATTATTGACCGTTGTTAAGCATTGTTTATTAACGACGGTCAACAATGAAACATTTTTGAGACATCTACTAACTTTTTTCAACTTATTTGTCAAACTGACAGCTATGTCAAAATAATTTTTAAACTTTATTTTTAACTGGTATTTGGAGTTACTAGTAGAAAAAATAGTATATGCACCACGTATGCGAACTGTCTTAAGTGTTCTCGACTGATTTTTTGCCTCGACTCTGTCTTAGCAAAAAAACTTCAGTCTCGACTTAGTTCGCATACTAGGTGCATAATATACTATTTCAAAATACTTGCGCAAGTCAAAATTATTTAAAACGCAAAATAAATTAAAAAGTAAAAAAATATTTTTTTTTAAGTTTAACCCCCCATAACTTTTTTTGGGGGGGGGGTATTATTAAAAACAATGGGATCTTTCTCGCATAGAACTTGATTTTTCTGGAAAATATCGAATGGATCGGACAATACGTTCTTGAGTTATCGTGCTTACAAAAACGTGACATCGGATGGACAGACGGACATTTTCAGAGTTTAATATTTATCGTATCCAAGAATTTTTTGTCTAAAAAATGTTAAAATTTTTGCCAACGTTAGGTTCTGTGAGTTTTCCGGAACATGTTCTGTATAATTTCATGTTAACTTATGTGAAATAAAATTTTACAGAACACATTCTGCAAAAATGTATGTGAAATAAAATTTTACAGAACATATTTTATAAAAATGTATATGAAATAATATTTTACGAAACATATTCTGTAAACATTTGTGTAAAATAAAATTCACAGAACATATTCTGTAAAAATTACATAACTTAACGTTGGCAATATTCTTGCCTACGTTACGTTCTGTGAATAAAGCGAGCCAAAAATTACAAAATATATTAAGTACGTGAAAATACGTAATATATTATGTAAAACTTAAAAAGTTATAATGAAATTACATTACAGAACATGTTCTGGAAAACTCGTATAACTTAACGTTGACAATATTCTTACATATATTTTTATCAGTGTACGTTATATTTTGTAAACAAATCGTTCCAAAACTTATCATGTAAAAATACATAATATATTATGTAAAACTAAATTACACAGAAATAAGTTATGTAAAGATACATAATATATAATGTAAATCTTAAAAATTCCGCAATAAGTTTTACATAACTTAAGATAGGAACTGTGTGACTTTTATCTGTGTACCGTCTTATACACCGAAAAAAAGGATTCCTTTAATCAAACACACGTGTCTTTTGATATGTTCAAAGCCATATACTCTTGTTTCAAGGCTAGCATTTCTTTGTACCAAAGCAAATGTCCTTGAATGAAGAGAAAAACCGATGTCCTTGGTTCAAGGAATCCCTTTTTTTCTATGTATTCTTCTAACACTTGCGCGCTGCGAATAGTTATTAAACGCCTTGTTGGTTCATTTTATGTTTATGTTTATTTATTTATTTTTTATGCTAAACTACTCATAACGTACTGATTAAATATTGTTATGGGGTTGATAACAGATATCTAGATGTATGAATAAATATTGTCCCCAAATAGGTGGGTAAAGAGAAACAACTCCCTAGATATTTACATAAAAATGTAAAAAATGTAACAGTAAAAACTATTAAGTTGGTAGTGGCGTTTTTTTTTTAAATACTACGATTAGCTAAACAATACTTTTCGGTTTATTGATATAAAAAAAATCAAAATAAAAAAACGAAAAATCGATGTTGACCTTATTTGGTCAAATATGCGGTTTAAGGGCATTTCAAAAAACACGTTTTTTTTAAGTCCCTACCCCTTATGTCGTAAAAAATACCATAAAAAAAATCTGGCCAAGTTTTAGCTCAAAAAAACTAAAATTGAATGAAAAAAAAATAAAAATTATATAGGCATTTTCCTTTAAAAAAAACCGTAACTTTTGAATGGGATAAGGTTTAAACTTTAAAGAATAGCTATTTTCCTAACAAGTGCGGAAAAGCCTCTTTACGCATGCGCTAGGAACAATACTTTTCCTACGAGCAGGGTTAAAATAAAATATACTTTTATCAGTAAATCAATTAACAGGTAAAAAATTTAAACATTTTTATAATATTATGAAGAAGAACACTACGCAATTAAAAAATTAAATAATATTTATGCGTGCGGAAAAGGCTTTCTTTCCACACCCATATGCGTGCGGAAATAGTTATCTTTCCGCACCCTCATAGGAAAATGTATATATCACACAACAAAAACCATAATTTGTAATATTTTTTAACTTTTTATTCGAAAAGGCCACGATAGAAGTAGGGGCAACATTTTAAAAAGCAACGTAAATAAATCATTTTAAAGAGATTACAATTTTTCGTTTAGCGTAAACCTGGTTATTTTAAAAAAAAATTGAAGATATTCTTTTTTTTAGATTTATTAAAATTTTCAATATTTTGTTCATAAATATTGAATATATTACATAAAAATGATAATTAATTAGTCTCAAAATGATAACACACCTTGTATTCATTATTTGGACCTCTTTGGGCAAAGTTTCCAAAATTAATTTTTAAATATTATTGAAAATTATAGGGGTTTTTGGGGTCGACGAATATTTTCTAATTTCACCCCCTCAGGGGGGGGGGTAGTTTTTGTGAAAACTGGTATATTGGGGTTTTTCAGGTTGCTGAAAGTGAATCTGATAAAAAAACCTAACTTCAGCCCCTAAGAGGCGGGGGGTAGTTTCTGTGAAAATTGGTATATTTTAAAGGTTGCTATGATAAAAAATCCATTTTATGCGCGGATGTGAAAAATGGGAAAGCTCTTTCTTTTACTGGGCAGTGTATTTTTTTATGTATAATTGTTTTTTCGATAAGATTTGACTTGCAGACCCTGAATATTATATAATATATGTTTCGGGTATTATTTAGATGACATTAAATAAATGTGTTGCATGCGGTTTAATGCAAACAAGACGTATAAATAATTCCCTCAGCCATACCGAGTAATTAATAGGCAATTTAACGTACTTAGCTAAAATGGTATACCACTAGATCTATGAATAAAACATACCGTGTGTAAATTGAATTTATGAATTTCTATTATTCCTTTTTTCCTATTTAAAGAAGGATATCGCTTTAAAGGTGAGTTTTGGGCTAAATGAGAACAATATGTCTTTTTTAAGAATTTTGCAAAATGAAAAAAAGAAATGATGACAAACTGATTACCAAGTTTATTTGTTAATAGTAAACGAAAAGAATTTTATTGAAAAGTCCTAAAAATTTTATGTTATCGTAAACCTGACAACAACGCATATGCGATTGACATTTAATACTCGTGATATATGAGACTGCAGGCTTTAGATTACCACTGGAGCTGCTGGACCGCTGTACAATATTATTAGTTTAAATACCTGAAAAATAACTACACAATCTTACTGAAACTAGTCAGATAAGTCCAGCCTAATTGTGTACATACATACATTGTGTATTTCACAGCTTGTTTAATCCGCAAAAAATAATAAACAGCAACAAAATATTTTAATATTACAGTCAAGGGCAGTTAACATACATAACACACTTTACCCCTGGCTCCACAGTATTAGTCAATATTTAAAGTTATTTTTATTTTGACATGGCACTTGAAACTTTTATATGCAATGTTGTCAGATCCTGTATTAACATATGTCAAAATTCGTAATTAAAATAATTAAAGTATGTTCCGGGCTATTAAAAGGAGGGCTGAAATTTTGGGAGAGTAATTATTCTTTATGTATTTATAAGTATGTAAAATCTTATCGTTTCAGGCGATTTAGCCCAAAATACGATACCCTTCTTTCGTTCTGTCACTAAACACCTTAGGCAACACTGCCAAACATAAAAAACTATTGGTTTTACCCAAATATATTAAAAATTAAAATATATTAAAATTTTTTTTTTTTTTTTTCGAGAGGCTGGGGTTCAATCCTCGGTTGTGGAACAACTTTTTCACAGAAATAAAATACCGTCGTTTTCCCACCACGTCGGCTTGTGCTGCCGAAGATCTAAGCACACAGTACAGAAAAAGGTTTGCAGTGGATAATGCCGCATAGCACTCGGACCTGTGATACTACCCGGGCGCACCGAGAGGGAGCAGCAAGGTAGCTGTCAGGTCTGTTGGTAGAGCTCACTTTAAGGACTTCCAAGTAACCAGGATCTGTACTAAGGCTGCAAGCGAAAATGATCCTTAAGCAGTTTGGCGCCGGTCCAAGTGCACTGGCAGCCAATAAACTTAAGGATCAAAGCCGCTCACTTAGCCAAAAAAGCCGACAAAACGAGGTTTGGATTCCTCGCTAAACTGTAGGTCCCGGGGTACAACAACTAAAATCCTTGTTAGAGTAGAAAAACTAGTAACACAGGGGTAGGCAAAAAGGACCATATGGTCTAGTTGCCAGGCTTGACATCCCCACCATTACTACTACTACTACTACTACTACTACTACTACTTCCTATTGAATTTTAGATCTGTTACTCAACATTCTTGCGGCAACGTTGCCAAACCTAAAAAACTTTTAGTTATACCCAAATATACCGGGCGTTTTTCAAAGGTGGCTCGACCCTAGAACTTTTTATTACAAAAGATAAAAAAAAAATTAACAGGGTGTCTATAAGACTATATCACCTAATTTTTTTTTTCACTTCTGGTTTAACCGGAAACAACTCCTACTTTTAATTTTAAATGGAACACCCTGTATATTTTTACATATTTGGATTCTCCATTAAATTCTGTGCATTATCCTAGGTTTTTGTTAATTTTTGACAGCTTTTGTCATTTTTTAAATAAAATTTTCTTTCGTTTTTTTTTATCACTAAATCTATTCATTTTGGATCAAATATTGGTAGAAAAATACAATTATCTAAAAAAAATCCTTACTTTTAAACTTGGAAAAACACATTTTTTGCTTATACTAAAATTTTTGCATTGTTACGTCTATGGCTCATCGATATCACTAAAAAGATTATTTTTTTCTCTTTACAAAGATAAGATAAGATAAGATAATATCGACACTCCCAAGCAACAAGGACGTAACTCAAGTTAGACCCATTTTGAGTTATACTCATAGGTAAACTCCTTGAAAAAAGACACACATGGTGGTACTACTTAGATTTCTCCACAGGCCATTTTAACCAAAAGTTTACTTAAAAACACTAAAGTAAAAAAATTTAAACTTGAATATTATCAGAAACAAACAATAAATAAACAATAAATACTTATACAGTTAAATAGAGAATTTTATAAGCTTTCAAATGACGTATCGCATGGCTTCGTTTTCCACTTCAATCATTTACCCACCCTTAAATAACAAAAAAAAAATATTTTAGAAATTTAGCTGTCGTGAAAAATGACAATATATGAGTTACGGCTTTGTTGCTTGGGGGGTATCGATATGATAAAATCGAAATTTCTAATGATAGAGACAAACAAGAAAACAGTCCAACATTTTCTCATTTTGTAAATTAGTATAAAATGAAGTCAAAATTTGCCCTCCCATTCACTTTAACTTGGCCTATTGAAAGCAATTTGAGAGGCAAATGGTATTGCCTGAGGCCTTTATGTTGTTGTATCTCGTGGAAAATTAGAGATATAATTGTATTATTTCATGAACAATGTGTATACACACATACAGCTTGGTTTTACATGTATAGATACTTGTAGTAAGACATCCTAGAGTTAAAACAACAACATACCATACATTAGATTGGAACAAAAACAAATTCAAAAATTTTACATACAGGGTGATTCGGAAATAAGTTACAAAATTTTAAGGAGCGATTCTAGGTCGAAAAATATGAAAAAAAGTTCCTATAAAGGTTGGTCCGGAAATGAGCCCTAAGGGAGCTACGACCCTCCTAAGGGTACATCCGAAAAGTAGTTTTTATTTAATATTACTGGAACCCTCCGAACCACAGTAAGGATTTTTTGCACATGCCTTAACATTGATAAAGGCAATTAGGGAACGTTCAAGTATGACGTAACGCAAATTGTACCAAAATTCATACACTTCATACCCCAGTTCTCACGTTATTATAAATTATAGAGATTTCATATTTTGGCTACCCCCCTAATAGGGGGTTTGTTAGGGGGGGTAGCCAAAATATGAAATTTCTACAGCCTTGAATAACGCGAGAACTAAGTTATGAAGTGTATGAATTTTGGTACATTTTGCGTTACGTAATACTTGAACGTTCCCTTAATTAATAAAGTAAAAAAGTAAGATAAGTAAATAAGTAAAAAACCAATGGACAAAAAATAAATATAATATGCAAAATTCATTATTTAATAATATTTAAGTATATTTTACTGAGATATTGGGTGTTTATCCTATAATTTACCGTATTCTTGTTAATTTTGATATTTATCATTTCCAAAAACTTCAAGTTTTTTACTTATTTACATATATTACATTTTTACTTGTTTACATATTACATATTAACTAAACACTTATACCTATACTTTATACACTTATACACGGTGTATTTGAAATAGCGTAGGAAATTTTAACAGGTGATTCTACATGATAAAATATGACAAAAAGTTCCTATAAACATATGTCTAAAAATGCGTTATAAGGGAGCTACGCCCCTTTGAAATTGGCTAAAACAATCGGTTTTTATTTAATAACTCAGGAACCCTTTGAGATATATTAACGAGGTTTTGCACGTGAATTAATCCTAATAAGTCCCATCTTTGTATGTCATTTTCACGTACTTATTTAAACCAGGGGTGTGCGAAATGGGGGGGCCTTATCAGTTTTTTGTCCCAAACTTTTTTCTGTGTAACTTTTTTGCAATTTTATTTTTGAAATATGATTCCTCAGGTCAAAATACATAAAAAAGGTACTCTTGTTGTAATACTGTAGGCTTAACCGTTTTCGAGAAAAGTTCATTTGAAGGTGAAATTTCACGGTTCCAGGACGAAAAATTAAATACTAAAATGTTGAAAACCAAAATTTTAATGATGCAGGGCGAATGTACATTAAAAACTAAGAAAAAAACCTCATATACAGGTACTTCCAAAAATCAATCGTAATTGAGCTATGGTCTCCTAAATATGCACCATTTTTAAAGGGCTATGGTAGCTTTTTCTTAGTTTTTGATGTAGAATAACATTGCATCATTAAAATTTTGGTTTTCGACATTTTAGTATTTAATTTTTCGTCCTAGAACCGTGAAATTTCACCTTCAAATGAAGTTTTCTCGAAAACGGTTAATCCTACAGTATTACAACAAGAGTACCTTTTTATGTATTTTGACCTGAGGAATCATATTTCAAAAATAAAATTGCAAAAAAGTTACACAGAAAAAAGTTTGGGACAAAAAACTGATAAGGCCCCCCCATTTCGCACACCCCTGGTTTAAATAAGTGCGTGAAAATGACATACAAAGATGGGCCTTATTAGGATTAATTCACGTGCAAAACCTCGTTAATATATCTCAAAGGGTTCCTGAGTTATTAAATAAAAACCGATTTTTTTTGCCAATTTCAAAGGGGCGTAGCTCCCTTATGACGCATTTTTAGACATATGTTTATAGGAACTTTTTGTCATATTTTATAATGTAGAATCTTCTGTTAAAATTTCCTACGCTATTTCAAATACACCCTGTATATCTATACACCTTTACACCTTTACCTATTTTAATTAATTGTCATCTATCAGTTTTTTGACAATTAGATTTTAACTTTATATAATTTTTTATTTCTATTTTTAATTTTTACCCTTAAGAAGAAGGGACAAATTACCTTCGAAACGTTGGAACTGTTAATACATATTTAGTTTTTTATTAAAGTGTTCTTAATAGCAAGATTTTTTCATTATTTTATATAAAAAGAACAAGAAATATAATAAATAATAAACACATTAAGAAATAGTTATACTTTCGGCTATGGCCGCTTAAAAAAACGTTTTTTTTTGTGAAACTGCAGATACAATCGAATAAAAAAAATTTGCTTTCCCAGTTTGAAAATTTTTAAAATTTTCAGAAAGCCTTTTTTACTAAAATAATAATAAAAATGAATACACTTTTCAAACGTAATTAGAATTTAATGTGTCTAAGTGGTATTTAGATTGAAGCGCTTCAAGTTTTAATTAAAGCATAATATTACAGAAGACTTCTTCTTAACGCCTCCAAAGAAAACATATTCTCAGCTTTAAATTATTAATTTTAGCGTCTTCAAATTCAAGGAAATATGACACACTGAAAAAATGTATTTAAAAAATGGCAAATGGAAAAAAATTAAAATATTAGTCGTGACCATTTTTATATCATTATTTTCTCCGGGCTGTATTTTATATGTGTCATAAAGTACATTCAAATAAAGCTTTTTCCAAAATGCTAGGCTCCGGATCCGGTTCTTTTGGGTACTAAAAGCTCCGAAATCTGTGTCAAAGACTTACCAAAAAATATATTTTTAACTTGCCTAGCCTACATTAAATTTAGTACATTCAAATTAAGCTATTTTCATAGTTATAAACAATTATCTGGGGATATAAATAACTTTCACTTTCGGGTTTAGACCGTGTTAATTTTTTTTGGACGTTTTGGTTTACAAAACGGAAAATGGCTCAATAGGACACTCAGTATACAGGAAGAAAACCCACACTGACAGATACCTAAACGCATTTTCACATCTCTATCCCTCTCAAAAACGCTCGGTAGTTAATTCACTTGTTCATAGGGCTTTCATGATTTCAGACAAGAATTCCCTAGACACAGAACTCCTTAAACTAACCAAAGCCTTGACCATGAACGGTTATACCAAAAAAGACATTAACAAGACCATATACAAATACAGAAATCCCAGACCCAAACAACAGGACAATAGTGACAATGACAGACAGACACAAGTTATACTTCCCTATGTAAGCGGTATCACGGATAAAATAGGTAAACTTTTGAAGAAGTCAAATATTAAGCCTATATTTCGGTCCAACCAAAAATTAGGTCAATGTTTGACGTCGTATATAAAATACCCTGCTCCTGTGGTACGGTTTACATAGGTGAAACTAAGAGAAAAATTTCTACAAGACTTCAAGAGCATGAGCGCAATATAAGAAAGAAACAAATTTCCTTATCGGCAGTAGCCGAACATGTACATGAAACAGGTCATAAAATCAATTTGTCTGAAACAAAACAAATATTAACAGAAAACAGAAAAATGCCAAGAAAGATACGGGAATCGATAGAAATCATCAAGCATCCTAACAATATCAATCGGGACACTGGTTACCACTTACCTGCAATATGGAAGTCTTTGATAGGAAAAACCTCGTCACGGGTGAATAACCACAACTCGTCATAAATAGTGACACAAGTTGATTCGAAACTTAGTTTCAGATTAATCCCTGAAGATGTCTCTAGTAGTAAGAGACGAAACGTCGGAAAGTGAAAATCCATTAACACGGTCTAAACCCGAAAGTGAAAGTTATTTATATCTTAATGGCCGTGAAAGCTTAAAATCTAAAATTATCTGGGGCCAAGTGCTAGGTTTGGACTTTATGTGATACTCAATTTTTTAAATAAATGAGAATTTTTGAAATTAGATTTTGATTAAATGGATTATTAACATATCGTCGGCTTAAAGTGTTAACCTGCTAACTCCACTTTTGGAAGAATTATCGTTTTTGATACCATTTAAAAGAGGGCGCTTAGTAACACCATCTGCAAAAAATAGGTAACCCTAACCTTTTCCCAAATATAACTTTTTCCATTATGCGTTTACCTGCCTACTCCACGCGCTTCTACCGCTAGTTCGAAAAGCTGCTAACTCCGCCACTTCCAGCAATTATTGCAAAGGTTTTTATTTTTAAAATGATTGCTTTTTGATGTTGAAGACAGTATTTTGTACTTACATTTTCGAAAATAAAACCTTTGCAATAATTGCTTTATTTTTTAAAAAAACTTTACAGGAGACGAAAAAGAACTTATTATTATTTCTATAACTATTGTATAACAAAATGAAAAATCCCGTTTCTTTATTGGCGTGTTCTGGAGGTTTTATAACTATCAACTACAAAAAATTAATTTGGCCTTGATTTTTATTGAAATAAAAAGAAGATGGCAGGTTTTCTACCTTTGAAAAAAATCTCCATCAAGAAGTTGTCAGGTTTTAGGTATAGCTAAAACCTGCCAACTCCTTGATGGAGGTATACCTAAAACCTGCCAACTTCTTGATAGAGATTTGTCTCAAAGCTAGAAAACCTGCCATCTCCTTTTTAATTCAATAAAAATTAAGCCCAAATTATTTCTTTATAGTTGATAGTTCAAAACACGCCCAAAACACGCTAATAAAAAAACGGGATTTTCATTTTGTTTGGTAAAGTAAAGTTTGGTCGAAAGGAGTTAACACTTTAAGCCGACGATATGCCAAATAAACTATTTAAAATGTGTTTTTAACACTTGGCTTGCTGAATAATTGTGTAACGCTGTGAAAATAGACTAATCTAAAATATATTTTCCTACGTGCGTGCGGAAAGAAGGCCTTTTCCGCACGCATAAATATTGTTTAATTTCTTAATTGAGTAGTGTTATTCTTGTTATATTTATTCATAATATTATAAAAATGTTCAAATTTCTTATTGAAAAAATATAAAAATAAGATTAATTTAATAAAACATAAAAATATAGTTTATTTTAACTCCGCTCGTAGGAAAAATATTGTTCCTAACGCATGCGTAAATAGGCTTTTCCGCACTTGTTAGGAAAATAGCTATTTTCGTATACCCCATTTCACTACATTTTTACCACTCTGCCTCCAGCCTCCTGGGTTAATTTTCTCATAGTCAACATCCCAGTTTCCTCTCTCGTACCATAAATAACTATTAAATAAATAGTGTGGAATAGTATAACTACTATAACTACTGTGGAATAGACAATATTGTTTGACATACGATCCATCAGGTAAGTATGCCAGACCCCTCGAGCGCGAAATGACTTTTCCATACGTGTTAGAAACTATACTTTTTCTTCGACTGCAAATATGAGACATTGGATGGCTTTACACTACGGAGTAGGTTAAAAAAAATCCTTGTTCCTGGACATTGTAAATGCAAAAAAACATATTTTTAAATAAAGCACTTAATATTATTTTATAATTTTATCAAATAAATACTTTTTTTTTTAATTTCACTACAAAAAAAAAATTTAAGAAAAACTAATAAACTTTATGTAATTTTAACGCAAACCTTATATTGCATTTAATTTTAATAACTTCATGTTGAAATATATATATATTTTGGACAATTTTTCTACATTTTTCTTTATTGTTATAGACAAGAGATGGCACTATATGTGTTCATTCTAACTAGCAGCTGCAATATAACCTTTTCTAATTGTACAATATACCCTACTTTTTATTTAAATTTTAGTAAATAGGTCAGTGTGTACGTCAGATTGACATTAAAACTAAAATTAAACTGGTATATTATATCTTTGTTTATGTTTTTATCATAATATTTATTATACGCTATTATCCTCCATCTATGTTTAATTATAATATATTGCACATTACACATTTTTTACTACATCATTGAAATGACGTGCGTAAGTGCGTATAGTATATTTTATGTTCTATATTACATAACTAGTGTGGAAAGTGACATATTTCTAATTGGTATGATTTAACACGTTAATCCTGGGATTAACCAAACTTCGAGCTTTTACTGTAATAATATTAATATATTATATACATAAAGAACGTTTATAAACATTTTGACGTCTGAATCAGACGGTCTGATTGACATATTCAATCTATTTCTTGCAACTAAATTTACTTTTGAATAATATTTTCTCAGATACCTAAAGGCATGTTCGTCCTCGACTGACTTTGTGTTGGATAAGAAAAATCCTTCTAAAATAACTAGTTTTACTTTCCCCAAGGAAAGTTTTGCGTTAGTAGAAATACTGCTGCCGACATAAGAATACTTTCCCCTGTAGACCTAGATTCAAATAATCTTTTTTATTTCTTTTTCTCAAAAAAAAAATTAAATTAAAAAGTAGAAAATAAAGAAAATTATAATATATCTTTTTTTTTTTCACAAAAGTTTATTTTTTCGAAAAACTATTTTTTTTTTTGAAAAACTAAAAATATCTTACCCCCTTATCCCATCTTTGTTTTTACCAAAAACGCCGAAACTAACAAATTTAAAGACAGACAAAGAGACAGACAGACAATTTTTCAAAATTTCAAAACGCAAGACTCTCATCGAGAAAAGTAAAATTTGAAAAAAAAAATATATTACTTTTTTTCGGCGTTTTAAATGCAGAAAAGATGATTTATGTTTGTCTGTCTCTCGGTTTATTTGTCCGGGAACATATATGACCACGATAACATGTTTGTGATCACGATAACTCTGGAACAAAACTACCAACGTAATATAATTTATCCAATACATACATACACTAATGGAAAGAATTAAGGGAACAAAAAGAAATCCCAATTTTTTTTGTGATTTTTGAAAGTCTGTATCTCAGTGAAAAATGGTCGTATGGAGATTAAAAAAAAATAATTTTGAAGGCTTAAGTTTCTAGTTTTGAGATCTTCTGGCAATTTTTTTTTGTGAGATATGGTTATCGCGCAACCATAGGAAATAGAGTGAGATAAAAAATTTCGATTTTTTTCTTTTTTTTTTTGGTCTTAATTTTTTTTTTTAATTAAACCAATACAAAGGTTAGGTAGCTTGTTTATTCAGTTCTAATTTTATTTTTTCTTATTTTCTCTACATCGATTTTTTTCTGAGATATTCGACTTTTAATGAAAAAGGATCCTTTTATTTTTGATCATCGATATCTCAGCAACTAATGACCGCACAGTAAATCAAAGGGCGGTTTTAAAAACTTGAATGAATTGTCTATAAGCACCCGCCATGGTTTTTAAAGAATTTTTTTTTATCCTTTAAATTAATTTAAAAAAACTGAAAAAAAAATGACTTTTTAGTTTTTTAGAAAATCTACGGATTATTTACAAATTTTGATGAATCGACTAATGTTGAGTGTAATTTTTACAGCTTAGGCTACCCACAATAACCCTGTAAATTTACAAGTTGATCCATGGAACCGATTTTCTGTTCCAAATGATCAAAGTTTTAAAAAGAATTAAAGGAACACTAAACACTCCGTAATCATTATCAAAATAAAAAAAAAAGATTTTTACTTCGACTTTTCCCAAAATTTTACATTAGATATCGCTTAAATTTAAGGAAAATAAAAATAAAAAATAAAAAATAAAACAAAATAAAAAATTTTCAAACTTTTTTTTCTTTTGGAAAAGTTGCTGGACATTTTAGAAAACAATATCTTGTTGTTTCCCATACGGTTTTAATCTTCATTATTTAACGGCCGGCATGTGCGTTACCCAAACCGTACCACGTGGAGGTTGCACGGTCGGATTTACGCTTCTTGTGCATTACCAGCTTTATTTTAAATAGATAAACTCAATAATAACTCCCGCGTGATTTTTACTTTATTGAGTGGATAATTATTTATTTTACCCACTCAACTGTCACTTGTCAAATTATTTTCTTGTAAATATGATTTCCTAAGCTCTTTATTGGATAAAACCTTGTATGGCACTCATGGGTAAACCGATAATGCCCTCTCGAAAATTAACCTGCTTGGCTGACGCCTCGTAGGTTAATTTTCTCATGGGCAATATCTTACTTTACCCACTAGTACCATAAATAACTATTATCCAACACCTTCACAGAAACACTTGTTTTGAACACTATTTTAAAGGTCAAAAGTGAGTTTTTTTCCACTAGTGACTAAAAAATTTTTCACCCACTCAGCTTTTGATCTCACCCAAAATTAGTAACATACCCTATTAATTAAGTATTATAACTATTCTATAAATAGAAGCACGTTAACTAAACCATAAAAATTAAAGAAAACCCCAAATTATTCTTTAGTTTTTGAATAAAATACTGTTTTTATTAAAAATTCTGTCATCACCGCGTCCATTTTGACGTTTGTAAGAAATTCAAAACTAGCAATTGTTTATTTTTAATAGGCATACTTAGGCCATGGCTACCTATTATTTTAGTATTAAGAAAACTTAATCTTAATATTTTTGACATAATTTTTCGCAAAATTATAGATTTTTATTTAAAAGTAAAAGGTGTTGGATAAAATTAAATTCTCAACTCGTGTATTAAGTGATTTTATCCACTTAATACACTAGTTAAGAAAATATCTATTATACAATACTTATTATTAATACTTAGTTTACACATGACATTTTAATCAATGAAAGTGTCGTTTTAATTATCCTGTAAAGGTTAATTCTATAATAATTGTCATTACAGCCGCAGCAAAAATGACACTTTCTTTTAGATATTTTATTATATTATTATTAAAGATTGTATGTTATTTATTATTTTTAAAGACTGTGAATAAATGATAATATAATAAAATATTTAAAATAGAGCGTCATTTTTTATGCGGCTGTAACGACAGTTACCATGGAATTACCCTAAACAACAACTCACAAGTTGTGTAGTGGAATTTCTAATCACCGAAACGTGACATTTTATTGACATGTCAAGTAAATTTTGTGGAAATTCGATTAAGAAGTGTTTTTAAGAGGTACCGTCAACTAGGGTGACTTCGGATGGTGTGGGTGACTTTGGACACCGTCCGAAGTCACCCCAGTTGATGGTATGTATTGGATAAAATGTTGTACTGCACACGTAAGGTAAGTGAGATTATTTACTTAAAAATTAACCCACTTAGCCCATGGGCCTCATTGGTTAATTTTTTTTCGTGAATAATATCTTACCTCACTTGTACTGTTAATACCTAACTATTAAAATTTTACTAAAAATGAAACTACTTATTTTCTGCAAAAAGTACATCGATCTTAGTTACAAGAAAATCTCTTTGTAACGTTTTGTCATTCGATAGTGTATTTGGTCATTATTTACTTGATATGTGTAATATTTCTTTAAAATATATATATATATATATCGGGGTATCTATTTATCCGAAACAAGACCATATAGTTTGGGATTCTTTAAAAGCGACGGATGTTGTTATTTATTGGAAACTCTCCGGTCCACTGGCGGATCCAGGAGTTTCAAGGGCTAATACTAAATATACTAAAAAGTTATTTAAACAACAGGACTCAAGTAGTAAAAATTGGTAATTTTTTTAGCTCTAAGAGAATTTTTAGGACAGGGTCCCCACAAGGGACCATTCTTGGACCTTTTCTGTTTATTTTATATGTTAATAGTATACTTTTACAAATTTTTGAGGAGGTTTAATCATAAATTGCTTAAAATCAATTACTCAAAATCGAAGTTTCTTGTATTTTTTTTCTATTAAAAAATAAATTTCAAGAATTAATCACAAAAAGCTAAACATTTAAAATATTTAGGTCTAACCATAGATTGCCATCTTAGATGGGACTACCATATTTAAAGTACCCACAGCATAGTATAATACTATAATAATTATGTTTTAATACTGGCATCCAGGGCCGTACACAGGTAAAAAATACCAAAAAAAAACGGAAAAAATCATGAAGCGTCGAATGTTGAATATTTATAAACCTTATAGTGTCCTCTAAATGATTTGAATACATTTTTTTGAAAATGTTTGCGGTCTTGCGTAATTAATTAAATTTAAGTGGCACACTGCATACCGGGTGGACCATTTAAACGGATATCTCAGAAACCGTATAAGATAGGTTTTTGAAATTTGGTACTAAGCTTCAATATCAAGGGGGACACCTTTTTATCAAAGCAGATTTTTTTTTCATCCACACCCTTAGGCGGGAGAAGGGGTAACTTAAAAATAAAAAAAAAATATTCAGATTTAAATTCAGTTAAAAAAATTACATAATAGAACGAAAAAGTTTTTTTTTCAACCTCAAATTAGGCTGTTAAAAAACTAAAATAAAAAAACGCCATTTAAAAAAATTGAAAAATTTGAATATTTTAGTAGTTTTCTATTGTTTATTTCATTGTTTTAAACCTAAAAATATACAAGAAATCAAATCTGAATTTTTTCCAAAAATTTAAACTTTTTTACCTGACGCGTCCGGACATGGAGATAATACCTTTCTATGATTCAATATGTACTATATTTTAAAATTTAAATAATACAGCCCTAAAAAAATTAAGTGTAAGACATTGTATATGCAATGTGCCACTTAAATTTAATTTTTTAAGCAAGCCCGCAAACATTTTCAAAAAAATTTATATACATCATTTAGAGGACACTATAAGGTTTATAAATATTCAACTTTCGACGCTTCATGATTTTTTTCCCCGTTTTTTTTTTTTTGAATTTTTTACCTGTGTTTTTACCGAGTCCAGCCGTCCCCAAGGAAACTTTTTCCCGGGTTCCCTGAACACCGCAGGCGCTTTTTTTTTACAAATTGTACGTTTTTACTCGAATTAAAGTTATGACTAAAAAATGAAGTCAATAAAAATTTAAATTTAATTAATGGAAGTTATTCTATGCTAAAAATATCGAGTAATTTTTTTTTTTTTATGGATAAATTTTATTTTATTAAAAATTGAAAATGCTATAAAATTATTATTTTTGAATAACGTCGATTAATTTTTTAATAGTATATGAAAAAAAATCTCATCAATACATTTAAATTTTAACTTTTATTGTTTGAACTTGAAAAAGTCCAAACTTTTGCCTGCGGCGCACTTTGTAACGTTTGACAAAGAAAGAAAAAATATTTTGGACTGTTCACAATTTTGTTAAATAAAGCTTAAAATAACCCCTTCCATTAATTCTAACCAAACCGGTCCTATTTTTAATTTATTCTTCTGATTTAGACTTGGCTATTACCGTTCCCCACAATTTTTATGCGGACGATTCAAAACTCTTTGGCAATCCTATAGAGAAAGCAATTGAGATTCAGCGAAGTTTAGATAAGGTTGTTGACTGGTGCAAAACTTGGCTTATTCCCTTAAACACCGCTAAATGCTCAGTACTTCACTTAAGAAAGAACAACCCGCGTATCAGGTATACACTTGACGTTACACCAGTAACGCCTGTCGAAGAACAAACTTAGTCAACCTAAACAAAAGTCAGCTGCGTGGTCACCCATTAAAGATATCCAAGGAAAACTTCAAAACCACTGTTAGACAGAACTTCTTCTCCATTAGAAATGTTAACCCATGGAACGCCCTACCCAGTGATGTTGTAACAGCCACTAGTGTTAACTCATTTAAGAACAAATACGATAATTCTAAAAAGTCTGTCTCTGTTTAAACTTTTATGTCTTTCTTTATATGTATATATATTTGTTTAAGAGCTTTTATAGGTTATCCTCAGCTCTTTATCTAAGTGTAATAATAATAATAATAATATTAGCACTTGAAATTTATATGACCGCCACTGTTTATTGAAAACTCTCCGGTCTTATAGCTGTCTCTGATTTATTACAGTCACGAGTTTTTGTAAAACTTTATTACAAGGATCACTGTAAATACCAACGGGCATCGAAAATCGCCCGGGACGGTCTCGAGTGCCCCGAAGGCACAGAGTCTTATCTAAAACATCTCTGTATATACTCATGCCGAAAAGGGGCCTTTCTTGTTAGTTACATTAATTCTATTTCAATGATTCAGAAAAATTAAAATGCAAAACAGGATTCCTTGAATCAAGGACACGTGTCTGTGGATATGTTTAAAGCCATATTCTCTTGTTTCAAGGGTAGAATTTCTTAGAATGACGAGCACGGGTTATTAAATGAAGATCCGCGCTCTTTATTCAAGGACATTGGTTCAAAAAAATGCTAGCCTTGAAAAAAGAGAATATGGCTTTGAACATATCGAAAGACACGTCTTTGATTCACTACACTACATAGAGAAAAATGATTACTTAAAACAAGTATGCATTATTAAGATCAAGTGACTCAAAAGTTTGTATATCCCCAAATATGTTAATTACTTAAATCAAATGTTTTACTAGATTGAATTTGAATAAATTAAAACTTTAGTCAAGTTAAAGTGTTTGGTTTGAATGATAAAATTACTTGTTTTGAGTTTTTAAGAAGCTTGAAAGAAATATGGTAAGTAAAAATTTAAAATATTTAATTTAAAAATAGTACCAATACTAATTTCTTAGAAACACCTACTAATTGGAATTACACTTACAAATTACTGATTTTTTTAAAATTAGCTATATATTTAGTGTATGGAATTATTGGGGGGGGACCCACCAAAGTGGATAGTTCCGGTGCCTAGGCGCGCCTGTTGCATTTTTTACTCTGTTTTAGGTAGTTAGTAGCGATGCCCACTTGCCCAGGGGGACCGACGGCTTTGTGTGCCCTCCGAAGCACTTGGTTACGGTGGAATTTTTATTTATATATTTTGTTCTCTGACGAGGATCGAACCTCGGACATCTTGGTTACAAGACCAGAGTCTTATCGACTGAGCTACGACTGCTCCCTTTAAAATTAGTTAATCCTAATTATCCGACTATTATTATTATATTCTATAACTAGTATGGAATAGACAATATTCCGCGCGAGCGGAAAGTTTGTTATACGAGCCGACAGGGGAGTATGACGGTCCCGCAAGCGCAGAATGACTATTCCATACGTGTTGTAGACTATAATTTTTCTTCGACTGCAAATATGAAACACTGTATGGCTTTAAACTGCGGAAATGGTTAAAAACAATGTTTTTTGGATTAGAAATTGAAAATACAACATAACACATATTTTTAAATAAAGCAATTAATGTTATTTAATAGTTTTATCAAATCAGTGTTCAAAAAAGATTTTTATTTAATTTTAGCACATATTTACAAATTATAATACAAAAATTGAAGGTTATGTCAGATTATTGTGGCAGATATCAGGTTTAAATATTTAACAATAGATGGAGCAGTTTTAATTTTTTGAACTAAATTGATAAAAAATTGGTCAAATATTAAGAAAAACTAATAAACTTTATGTAATTTTAACGCAAAACTTTAAATTTCATTAAATTATTCAATATTTCATGGTAAAATATATATATATATATTTTTGCTAATTTTGCTACAGTTTTCTTTATTTTTATAAACAAGAGATGGCACTACATGTGCTCATTCTAACCCTTGATACAGAATATTCATACCGTATCTAGAGCTAGAATAAATTCATTCTGTGTTTGAAAAGTGTGAGTATTTGCTTACATTCTAAAGCAGTCGTAGAAAAAGAATATATACATTCATAACGACAAACAAGCTTCTTTTTAGGCTTAAGTATACCCAAGATTTAATGATGGTTTTTGCCGTCAAAATATCAAACCTAGTTAATTTACAACCCTACAATAGACCGTCCCACATGGGTTACATGAGTATTTTCTTGCAGTTCCTTGCAGGATGTTCCTACACATTCTAAAACCATATATCATGGTTTATATTGATTACCGAGTTTTATGAAATATGGTTTACAAATCTTTTTTTCCTGTAAAACTTCCTTAATTACACTGGCCTGCATAAGATTTTCTATTTGGGAGTTTATACTTATTTCGTAATTCTCCTTGCACGCTTATAACTTTAACTTCTAAGATTTTTTTCCATCAAAAAATTTTTAAGGATAATAAACAAGATTGTAACTTGTAACTTCACAGTCTTGTTATCACTAAGGCCAACGTTATTAATTAGAAATAAGTAATTAGTTTTCAAAAAAAAAAAAAATTAAATAAAAATTCATAATTTTTATTACAGATTTTCCTTCTCTGTGTCTTATAGTGTTTTTATGAGTAAAGAAATGTTGCGAACGCGTGGTAATGAGCGCACTACAAATTTTCTTTTTCTATTTTTCGACTCTTATAAGCTCATAATCACACGCATTTTTATAGGCCTATAAGAGGTTTTTACTTTTTTATTTCTTTTGGGTTGGCAATACAGGACAAAAGAAAGACAATCGCTTGGCGTTTTCTGTTCAAATGTCAACTCCGCTTTTAAGTTTGGTTTTCTACGAAATTTTACTTCAAGTTAATTTTTGCCGTGTTAAAATTGTGGCTTGGTTACTTGTTTTAAAGAATAGATGAGCTGACTATAAAAGGTATCAAAATATCGTTTGTTCTATGAATTTCAAAGATAGCGAAAATTTGAATGCGAACCCAAAACAAAAATCCATAAATCGGTCATCAATTTAAATGTAAGTTTTTTTTTTTCAATTTTAGAGCAAGATAGAAAAAATAGTATAAAGCACTCATTTCATAACACGTTTTTAGCGCACTAGTACTTTAGAAAACTCGCCGCAAGTGGCTCGTTTTCTAAACTTGTACTCGTGCGCTAAAAACGTATGTTATTAAACTAGTACTTTAATATACTATTATTTACATGAGATGGCTCTAACTAAAATTTTATCATGAGCAAAAATTGCAATAGCTCGTATAAATGATAAATAAAAGCCTAGTTTTAAACACATCCTAAGAAGGCCCTCTATAAAATTTTATAACCTATTTCTATGATTCAATATGTACTATATTTTAAAATTTAAATAATACAGCCCTAAAAAAATTAAGTGTAAGACATTGTATATGCAATGTGCCACTTAAATTTAATTTTTTAAGCAAGCCCGCAAACATTTTCAAAAAAATTTATATACATCATTTAGAGGACACTATAAGGTTTATAAATATTCAACTTTCGACGCTTCATGATTTTTTTCCCCGTTTTTTTTTTTTTGAATTTTTTACCTGTGTTTTTACCGAGTCCAGCCGTCCCCAAGGAAACTTTTTCCCGGGTTCCCTGAACACCGCAGGCGCTTTTTTTTTACAAATTGTACGTTTTTACTCGAATTAAAGTTATGACTAAAAAATGAAGTCAATAAAAATTTAAATTTAATTAATGGAAGTTATTCTATGCTAAAAATATCGAGTAATTTTTTTTTTTTTATGGATAAATTTTATTTTATTAAAAATTGAAAATGCTATAAAATTATTATTTTTGAATAACGTCGATTAATTTTTTAATAGTATATGAAAAAAAATCTCATCAATACATTTAAATTTTAACTTTTATTGTTTGAACTTGAAAAAGTCCAAACTTTTGCCTGCGGCGCACTTTGTAACGTTTGACAAAGAAAGAAAAAATATTTTGGACTGTTCACAATTTTGTTAAATAAAGCTTAAAATAACCCCTTCCATTAATTCTAACCAAACCGGTCCTATTTTTAATTTATTCTTCTGATTTAGACTTGGCTATTACCGTTCCCCACAATTTTTATGCGGACGATTCAAAACTCTTTGGCAATCCTATAGAGAAAGCAATTGAGATTCAGCGAAGTTTAGATAAGGTTGTTGACTGGTGCAAAACTTGGCTTATTCCCTTAAACACCGCTAAATGCTCAGTACTTCACTTAAGAAAGAACAACCCGCGTATCAGGTATACACTTGACGTTACACCAGTAACGCCTGTCGAAGAACAAACTTAGTCAACCTAAACAAAAGTCAGCTGCGTGGTCACCCATTAAAGATATCCAAGGAAAACTTCAAAACCACTGTTAGACAGAACTTCTTCTCCATTAGAAATGTTAACCCATGGAACGCCCTACCCAGTGATGTTGTAACAGCCACTAGTGTTAACTCATTTAAGAACAAATACGATAATTCTAAAAAGTCTGTCTCTGTTTAAACTTTTATGTCTTTCTTTATATGTATATATATTTGTTTAAGAGCTTTTATAGGTTATCCTCAGCTCTTTATCTAAGTGTAATAATAATAATAATAATATTAGCACTTGAAATTTATATGACCGCCACTGTTTATTGAAAACTCTCCGGTCTTATAGCTGTCTCTGATTTATTACAGTCACGAGTTTTTGTAAAACTTTATTACAAGGATCACTGTAAATACCAACGGGCATCGAAAATCGCCCGGGACGGTCTCGAGTGCCCCGAAGGCACAGAGTCTTATCTAAAACATCTCTGTATATACTCATGCCGAAAAGGGGCCTTTCTTGTTAGTTACATTAATTCTATTTCAATGATTCAGAAAAATTAAAATGCAAAACAGGATTCCTTGAATCAAGGACACGTGTCTGTGGATATGTTTAAAGCCATATTCTCTTGTTTCAAGGGTAGAATTTCTTAGAATGACGAGCACGGGTTATTAAATGAAGATCCGCGCTCTTTATTCAAGGACATTGGTTCAAAAAAATGCTAGCCTTGAAAAAAGAGAATATGGCTTTGAACATATCGAAAGACACGTCTTTGATTCACTACACTACATAGAGAAAAATGATTACTTAAAACAAGTATGCATTATTAAGATCAAGTGACTCAAAAGTTTGTATATCCCCAAATATGTTAATTACTTAAATCAAATGTTTTACTAGATTGAATTTGAATAAATTAAAACTTTAGTCAAGTTAAAGTGTTTGGTTTGAATGATAAAATTACTTGTTTTGAGTTTTTAAGAAGCTTGAAAGAAATATGGTAAGTAAAAATTTAAAATATTTAATTTAAAAATAGTACCAATACTAATTTCTTAGAAACACCTACTAATTGGAATTACACTTACAAATTACTGATTTTTTTAAAATTAGCTATATATTTAGTGTATGGAATTATTGGGGGGGGACCCACCAAAGTGGATAGTTCCGGTGCCTAGGCGCGCCTGTTGCATTTTTTACTCTGTTTTAGGTAGTTAGTAGCGATGCCCACTTGCCCAGGGGGACCGACGGCTTTGTGTGCCCTCCGAAGCACTTGGTTACGGTGGAATTTTTATTTATATATTTTGTTCTCTGACGAGGATCGAACCTCGGACATCTTGGTTACAAGACCAGAGTCTTATCGACTGAGCTACGACTGCTCCCTTTAAAATTAGTTAATCCTAATTATCCGACTATTATTATTATATTCTATAACTAGTATGGAATAGACAATATTCCGCGCGAGCGGAAAGTTTGTTATACGAGCCGACAGGGGAGTATGACGGTCCCGCAAGCGCAGAATGACTATTCCATACGTGTTGTAGACTATAATTTTTCTTCGACTGCAAATATGAAACACTGTATGGCTTTAAACTGCGGAAATGGTTAAAAACAATGTTTTTTGGATTAGAAATTGAAAATACAACATAACACATATTTTTAAATAAAGCAATTAATGTTATTTAATAGTTTTATCAAATCAGTGTTCAAAAAAGATTTTTATTTAATTTTAGCACATATTTACAAATTATAATACAAAAATTGAAGGTTATGTCAGATTATTGTGGCAGATATCAGGTTTAAATATTTAACAATAGATGGAGCAGTTTTAATTTTTTGAACTAAATTGATAAAAAATTGGTCAAATATTAAGAAAAACTAATAAACTTTATGTAATTTTAACGCAAAACTTTAAATTTCATTAAATTATTCAATATTTCATGGTAAAATATATATATATATATTTTTGCTAATTTTGCTACAGTTTTCTTTATTTTTATAAACAAGAGATGGCACTACATGTGCTCATTCTAACCCTTGATACAGAATATTCATACCGTATCTAGAGCTAGAATAAATTCATTCTGTGTTTGAAAAGTGTGAGTATTTGCTTACATTCTAAAGCAGTCGTAGAAAAAGAATATATACATTCATAACGACAAACAAGCTTCTTTTTAGGCTTAAGTATACCCAAGATTTAATGATGGTTTTTGCCGTCAAAATATCAAACCTAGTTAATTTACAACCCTACAATAGACCGTCCCACATGGGTTACATGAGTATTTTCTTGCAGTTCCTTGCAGGATGTTCCTACACATTCTAAAACCATATATCATGGTTTATATTGATTACCGAGTTTTATGAAATATGGTTTACAAATCTTTTTTTCCTGTAAAACTTCCTTAATTACACTGGCCTGCATAAGATTTTCTATTTGGGAGTTTATACTTATTTCGTAATTCTCCTTGCACGCTTATAACTTTAACTTCTAAGATTTTTTTCCATCAAAAAATTTTTAAGGATAATAAACAAGATTGTAACTTGTAACTTCACAGTCTTGTTATCACTAAGGCCAACGTTATTAATTAGAAATAAGTAATTAGTTTTCAAAAAAAAAAAAAATTAAATAAAAATTCATAATTTTTATTACAGATTTTCCTTCTCTGTGTCTTATAGTGTTTTTATGAGTAAAGAAATGTTGCGAACGCGTGGTAATGAGCGCACTACAAATTTTCTTTTTCTATTTTTCGACTCTTATAAGCTCATAATCACACGCATTTTTATAGGCCTATAAGAGGTTTTTACTTTTTTATTTCTTTTGGGTTGGCAATACAGGACAAAAGAAAGACAATCGCTTGGCGTTTTCTGTTCAAATGTCAACTCCGCTTTTAAGTTTGGTTTTCTACGAAATTTTACTTCAAGTTAATTTTTGCCGTGTTAAAATTGTGGCTTGGTTACTTGTTTTAAAGAATAGATGAGCTGACTATAAAAGGTATCAAAATATCGTTTGTTCTATGAATTTCAAAGATAGCGAAAATTTGAATGCGAACCCAAAACAAAAATCCATAAATCGGTCATCAATTTAAATGTAAGTTTTTTTTTTTCAATTTTAGAGCAAGATAGAAAAAATAGTATAAAGCACTCATTTCATAACACGTTTTTAGCGCACTAGTACTTTAGAAAACTCGCCGCAAGTGGCTCGTTTTCTAAACTTGTACTCGTGCGCTAAAAACGTATGTTATTAAACTAGTACTTTAATATACTATTATTTACATGAGATGGCTCTAACTAAAATTTTATCATGAGCAAAAATTGCAATAGCTCGTATAAATGATAAATAAAAGCCTAGTTTTAAACACATCCTAAGAAGGCCCTCTATAAAATTTTATAACCTATTTCTGATTCTTCTTGTATGCTTAAATTAAGAATAGTATATTCTATATCTAGTATGGAATAGACAATATTCCGCTCGAGCGGAAAGTTTTTCATACGAGCCGGCAGGCGAGTATGACTGTCCCGCGAGCGCGGAATGACTATTCCATACGTGTTGTAGACTATACTTTTTCTTCGACTGCAAATATGAAACACTGCATGGCTTTAAACTGCGGACAAGGTTAAAAACAATTTTTTTTGTGACTCGACATTGTAAATGCAACAAAATACATATTTTTAAATAAATCAATTAATATTATGTATAATAATGTTATCAAATCAGTACTTAAAAAAGATTTTTATTTAATTTTAGCAGATTTTTACAAATTATAATTCAAAAATTAAAGCTTATGTCAGATTATTGTGACAGATATCAGGTTTAAATATTTAACAATAGATGGAGCAGTTTTAATTTTTTGAACTAAATTGATAAAAAACTGGTTAAATATTAAGAAAAACTAATAAACTTTATGTAATTTTAACGCAAAACTTTAAATTGCATTAAATTATTCAATATTTCGGGCGCCGGCCTTAACCGCGCAGCAAATACCGCGTCGGCTAATACCGCGCGTCCGTTACCGCGCTGTTGTTTAGCGCGCGTGGCCTTTACCGCGCGTGACCTTTACCGCGCTGACAAATACCGCGAACGTTGTTTACCGCGCCGACCAATACAGCGCGTGTCATTTACAGCGCATAAAAATAAAATATTTTGGTTTTGGTTGTTTTTAGGAATCAATAAAATTAAAGTTTTTTTTATTTATCGACGAAAAGGTTTTTTCTGTTGGATTTACTTACATGTTTTTTACGGCATTTTTTTATATTTTTATATTCTATATTATTTTTAAAATTATATTTAGTATAGTAGTAAAAACGAACGAATAATATTTATTGAATTGATTAAAAGTAAACGAGGCGATTACTTAGCTTTCTACTAAAAATTACATGTATCGAAAAGAGAAGAATATTAAAGATAAAATAATATGGAAATGTACCAAATACGACAGTATAAGATGTACAGGTAGAATACATAGAATTAGTAATAATGTATTAATGGAAATTTAGAACTCTTAAATAAGACAACTTAAACTATCTTTTAGCATATATTTGATATTTTCAGCTCTTAAAATGTGGGCAGGGGGGCATGGGGGGACATTTTTTTTAAATGGAAAGGGGGGTGATGTGATACATCATTTTAAAGCTTATAAAATTCTCTATTTAGACTAACATTTTTAAATTTTTTAAAAATGTTTTTTAAGGTTTTGATTTTTCAATTTTTTTGTGCTAAAACATTCGATTTTTTAAGTTTTTTTTATAAATTTTTATTTATGTCAACTAAAATTAGTTTAAAAGTATAATTAACATTTTTTTATAATGAAATTAGGCATTTTTAACAAAATATTTGTTTTTTTTTTAGAGGAATTTTGACATTAATACCCAATTTTTTTTTTTTTATTTAAAAATATGGAGTTAAATGGAGAATTTTATAAGCTTTAAAATGATATATTATACGACCCCCTTTCCATTTAAAAAAATGTCCCCCCATGCCCCCCTGCCCACATTTTAAGAGCTGAAAATATCAAATATATGCTAAAAGATAGTTTAAGTTGTCTTATTTAAGAGTTCTAAATTTCCATTAATACATTATTACTTTGTATGTATTCTACCTGTACATCTTATACTGTCGTATTTGGTACATTTCCATACATACAATTAGTAATAATGTATTAATGGAAATAGAACATTCACACATAGTAGATACCACAGAAATTGAGTCCCGTAAAATATTAAATGATGCTAAAAAAAACCATAGAAACACTGGAAAATCCGCAAGTAATTGTGGCAAGTGTCTGTGCTAATGCGTCTAGTTCTGTTAGTGGAAAATTACCAACTATAGAAGAAATGAAAAGGAATATACGACGTCAGCGTAAGAAAAAAAATAATGATCCAGTTAATCCTGTTTCACTAGCTGAACTAACAATTCCAGATGAATATAAAGGTCCCGCGCGGTATTTGACAGCGCGGTATTTGCCAGCGCGGTATAGGCCACGCGCGGTAAACAACATGCGCGATATTTGTCGACGCGGTAAAGGACACGAGCGGTAAAAGACAGCGCGGTAACGGACGCGCGGTACTGGCCGCCGTGGTATTTGATGCGCGGTAATGACCCCTACCCAATATTTCATGGTAAAATATATATTTTTTTGCTAATTTTGCTACAGTTTTCTTTACTTTTATAAACAAGAGATGGCACTACATGTGCTCATTCTAACACTTGATACGGAATATTATTACCGTATCTAGAGCTAGAATGGATTCATTCTGTGTTTGAAAAGTGTGTGTATTTGCTTACATTCTAAAGCAGTCGTGCTTGAATGACAATTGACAATTTTGGCGAAGGCGCTGATATTAAAAAAAATATATTTGAATATTTTAAACCTAATTTTTGGATAATTTTGGGTAATTTTAATTATAATTAATATTAATTAAATATTATGAGATTTGTTTCTGAAAATAAAAGTAAAAATCTCCAAAGCAGGTTTCTGTTAAAAAAAAAAAAAAAAATCGGGTAATGATCACATTGCAAAAATTTTACGTATTATGGTTCTTATGTAATAAAGTAACATTTTTATGATGTAGAACCATTAAAAAAACAAACAAAAATACACAATATTTTGTTTTATAAATTACTTTTCAATTGGCATAATTGCATGTACTAAAATTTAAAAAATAAGACGTGCTGAATTTTTTTTAAGGTCAAATTTGGATTCTGCGCCTTTAAATTGATAAGAAAAATATATTTTTTGGGCTCGCGAAAAAAGTTTACACTGTGTACTTTAATTTTATATCTTTTTCATTTATTTACTTTTTAGGAACAAACTAAGCAAAATAAAAAAAATATTTGTATAAATATTTTTGTAGAGAATTTTATAATCTACAAATTAAGTTCTATAAAGTTTTTAAAAAAAATTGATAGTTTTGTCACAAATGAGCAATTAAGTAAACTCTGCACTTTCATTTTAACCTTTTTATTTTTTTTTTCGCGTAGTTACTCTGACAGTAGGTTCTTGACATATAGATTATCGTATATCGTATTTTTTTAAAGATTTTGAAAAAAAAACGTCATTATTACCTGAACTTATATCTCAAAAATTTTAGGTGCTGGAATTTTTCTAAGGTCAGATTCGGATTCTACGCCCTCGAATTAGTAAGAAAAATTTACTTTCCGATCGGGGCAAAAAAAAAGTTGCGATTTGTTGCCTAGTGTATTTAAAAAAAATGAATATTTTAAACCTAATTTTTGGGTAATTTTGGGTAATTTTAACTATAATTAATATTAATTAAATATTATGAGATTTGTTTCTGTAAATAAAAGTAAAAACCTCCAAAGCAGGTTTCTGTTAAAAAAAAAAAAAAAAAAAAAAAAACGGGTAATGATCACATTGCAAACACTTCGATACAAAGTAACAAAACCCCAAAAGCGCTTTTACTAGTTTCGCTTAAAAAAGGATTTGTCGAATTCGAAAAATCCTATTTAGCTAAAAGTTTTTATTAATGCATGGTATTTCTTTCAAAGAGTTTGTTTTAAAAGCTAGAACTTTTACGCTTATATAAATAAAACTTATCTAGATTGGTTTTAATTTTATTTGTCCAAATAACTACGAAAACATGTTATTAATTATTAATTAGTTTATTTTTATTTTTTAGTTTGTTGTATCTTACAGAACTGCTTGCTATATTAATTTTTTGTTTTCAAATAAACAAATACAAATAGAGAATAGTTATTTATGGTACTAGTGGGTAAAGTAAGATATTGCCCATGAGAAAATTAACCTGCGAGGCGTCAGCCAAGTTAATTTTCGAGAGGGCAATATCGGTTTACCCATGAGTCCCATACAAGGTTTTCTCCAATAAATAGCTTAGGAATTCATATTTTTATTAAAAATTTTAATGAAATTTACAAGAAAATAATTTGACAAGTGAGAGTTGAGTGGGTAAAATAAATAATTATCCGCTCAATAAAGTAATAGCCACGCCGGGGTTATTATTGAGTTTATCTATTTAAAATAAAGCTGGTAATTGTCTTATTATCTGTATGTATTGGATAAATCAGTTTTTGCAGTTTTAGCAAACTTTTATCACCAAAACTGCAAAAACCGTATTTTCGAAAAGAAAAGTCGATAGAGTAATTCTTTAAAATGGATTCGGATTCTACGAAAAAAAAAAACTAGAATTGTTATACAGGGTGTCCCAGAACTTGCGTCCATCCTTGAAGGTACATATCTACATCAAAAAATATGAAAAAAGTTTATATAAACATAGACCCGCAAATCGGTCCTAAGGGAGTTACGCCCATTAAAGGGGATACCAAAAATGGAGTTTTTATTTAATATCTCTGGAGCCCTTTAAGCTAAAGGAACGAGGTTTTGCATGCAGTTTAGTATTATTAAGTTTAATTATTTAAAGTTATTTTAGTTTGTATATTTTACCCAAGGAGCGCATAGGCGTGAGAAATGTCTGTGGCTTACCACATTTTTGTCCAAAACTTTTTTCAGTGTAAATTTTTTGCATTCTTTTTACAAATTATGGATTATTTGAGCAAAAATACATGAAAAAATTCTCTTAGTGTAATACCGTAAAAGCAACTGTTTTCGAGAAAAATCCATTAAAAAAATACAGGGCATGCCCTTAAAAAGTGTTACTATTTAAAGGTCCATAATTCACTTAATATTTATTTTTGGGCCAGGGTGTTTTTCTTAGTTTTTAATTTGGAATCATTCTGCAGTGTTAAATTACACAGCCCCACAAAAAAAAAAGTCCGGATCTCTAGACCAGACATGTGTATCCTTATGTATTTTGGCCAATCCGAATCCGAGGTCAGAAAAAGCCCTACACCCCAGGAATTGGCCCCAGAGGCCGAAAATGGCCGCTGAAAGGTGTGAAACGGGAATTTTCGGCCTCTGGGGCCAATTCCTGGGGTGTAGGGCTTTTTCTGACCTCGGATTCGGATTCAGCGGGCAAAAATACATAAGGATACACATGTCTGGTCTAGAGATCCAGACTTTTTTTTTTGTGGGGCAGCCCCACAAAAAAAAGTCTGGTTCTCTAGACCAGACATGTGTATCCTTATGTATTTTGGCCCGCTGAATCCGAATCCGAGGTCAGAAAAAGCCCTACACCCCAGGAATTGGCCCCAGAGGCCGAAAATGGCCGCTGAAAGGTGTGAAACGGGAATTTTCGGCCTCTGGGGCCAATTCCTGGGGTGTAGGGCTTTTTCTGACCTCGGATTCGGATTCAGCGGGCAAAAATACATAAGGATACACATGTCTGGTCTAGAGATCCAGACTTTTTTTTTTTGTGGGGCTGTGTTATTTTATTAGCACTTTTTTGGGCCCTATTTAAGAGACCTACATTCAATGGGCCGTAAGTCCATTAAGACCGATTTATATAATTTTTTTTTCATATTTTTTGATGTAGTATATGTACCTTCAAGGATGGACGCTAGTTCTGGGACACGCTGTATAAATTCCCAAATTATACCTAAAATGATAAATTTTTTGCGATTCTGCTGTTGATTTTTGTGAATAGCCTACACTCCCTTCTAGCAATGTCCACTGGTTGTTTGCTTTGGCCATCTTTGAAACTTACATTGGCTACAAGACTACCGTGTGGGGGGAAATATTTTTAAGTTGGCAGTATTTTCAAATGAGAACATAATTTTCATTTGGGTTTATTTATCATACAACATATCTTCTGTCTTTGGATAATTAAAATTAATTAGAAACCTCAAATGAGGGACATGCACGCAACGTCATCAGTTTTATTTCCCCTCGGCTATATTTACAAATTTACAATCATTGTCTTAATCAAACCAAATTTCACCAAATCGATACCCCCAAGCAACAAAGCCGTAACTCATATATTGTCATTTTTCATGACAGCTAAATTTCTAAAATATATTTTTTTGTTATTTAAGGGTGGGAAATGATTGAAGTGGAAAAGGAAGGCATGTGATACATCATTTGAAAGCTTATAAAATTCTCTATTAAACTGTATAAGTATTTATTGTTTATTTATTGTTTGTTTCTGATAATATTCGAGTTTAGAATTTCTTGCTTTAGTGTTTTATAGGTAAACTTTTGGTTAAAATGGCCTGTGGAGCAATCTGAGTAGTACCACCATGTGTGTCTTTTTTCAAGGGATTTACTTATGAGAATAACTCAAAATAGGTCTAACTTGAGTTACAGCCTTGTTGCATGGGAGTGTCGAAATGAGAACATTATATTCCTGTAGTCTGCTATTTATCACCATCATTAGGGCAGTTAAAAAAAAAGTTTATTCTTCAAGCGTACTAAAATGTTCATATTTTATAACTGAACACACTAGTTAGAAGTGATCCATTTTTTACAGTAGAAAAATAAGTTTATTGTGGTACGCAGTAAAAAAAAATTAGTTAGCAAAACCGACACTGGCGGCAGCACACTTTGACTTTGATGACAGCCATACTTCAAACTTGTTTGTTTATTATGTAAACAGGTGGTTGACTCAAGATTCTGTGCAAAAACCTTGTGTGAAATCGATTAAAAATAATTATTTAATTATAATTGAAGAAGAATATATGGTTTATACACCTACAAATCTCTCCGAAATTGCAAATGCTACATTAGACAAGTTACCATCGAAATCTCGAAAAGTGTACGATTTAGCCTACGAAAAATTTAAAATGAGCTAAGGAAGGTTTAAGTTTATTTCGAAAGGGTTTTATTGTTCTAGTTTAATAAAAAAAAAACATACTTTATTACTGAATAAATTAAATTCAAAAATTAATATTTAAAAAAATAAATATGCTTGAAGAAAAAATAGTATGTTTCACAAGTGGAAGAGTGCTATTTTTACTCGTCTGTGGTTTCCGGACTCCGCTTTGCGTCGTCCGTAAATTCTACTAGTAAAAAAAAGCTACACTTTTGCTCTTAGTAAAACAATATACTATTTTGACGGTTCCAAGCCTCCTTTGTGTCGTGTAATACATACATACATACATACATAGATTTTGTGCCAAATTACAGCTCATTTGAAAAACGGAAAAAATTAAAAATTATTTTTTTTGTAAGGCATGATTTTTTGAATCAAATATATCTTATATATATATATATATATATATATATATATATATATATATATATATATATATATATATATATATATATATAAATGAGAGGGCATGGCTTAGTTGGCTAGCGCGTCCACATGACAAGCCAACTAGCCAAGCTAGCGCGAGTTAGATTCTCACTGGCGCCGAATTGCCATTTTCAGTTAATAATTGAAATTTGGCGAATGCGATAAGTGAAGCGGACGCTCCATATAAAAACTGGTTCGAAAGTCAGTATAAGCCGGTGGTTTTATTGAATTTTGGGAGTTGTAGAGGAAAGTCGCCTAATTTCGGATACCATTTACAATGTATTCAATATTTAATACTCGGTATTACTTTTTGATATTTTTTTTATATAACCAGATACAACTTATTATAGCGAACCATGATTTATTATAAAAGCAATTTTATTACAGTTTATTTTTTCCAAAAAACACGGTTTAAAAAAATCAGCGCATTTTTGTGCATTTGAAAAAGGGCTCCTAATTTCGGACATATCCGAAAAAAAATTTTCAAGAGTAGATCTGGATCCCATTGCTTATGTTTCTTGTTATTCCTTCACATTTAAGACGTAATTTAATCATTAAGCGATTTTCTACGAAATACTATAGGAACTATAATTTTAGATTCCCAATTTCGAATATTTTAGTATCTTAGGTAATTTTCGTTTTTTCAAAATTGTTTATCTTAGTTTGTTGTATCATTATAAAATAATAATTAATGGTTGGTTATCCTGAATAAAAATTACCTTGCGTATATCCGAAATTGGGAATAAAATGCACAAAAATGGTCTATCCGAAATTAGGCAACTTTCTGCTTTTTAGATTAGAAATTTGTAGAATGTTTACGTTTTCAAATTGCTTAATTATGAATAGTGGATCAACTTAACTAACATCATAACTTACCCAAGACAGAATCACGAACTTTTATAACGATTATTTATTAAATAAACAAGCATAATAATGCAACTGAGCACAAAACTGCCATTTGCAATATAAACGATTTGTGCTGCCATTTAAAGGGGAGAAGCTCTACCGTTATCATATTACAGGACGGATTTAGTTTGACTTTTGGCTTCACATAAAAGTAGGTTTCTGTTTACCTTTGCAGACAGTATCTTAAATACACCACTATCCGAAATTTGGAAACCATCCGAAATTAGGCGCATTTCCTCTACCCTTGAAAACTTTTGACCAGAATATAGAGAACTAAAGATAATTTAAAATTTAGCTAAATCTGACCGAAGTCACTTTTCCATAAGGAGTCGTCCATAAAATACGTCTCATTTGTGCCGAAGTGTGACATGGGGGGAGGGGGGGGGGCTTGGTCAACAAAAATTTTATTGACATACTCAAAATGACTTTTACATTCTGATAAGCAGAATTCTTTAGAATAGTTCTATTTATTAATATTTTGGCGGTCGGAGTTTCTTCATGGTTTTACCATAAGATGGCACCACTGACAAATTGTGAATAAGCAGTGTTATATTTCGCGATAAAAGTTGAATATCAAAGACAGTCATGTCGTATTTTGGTTCTTTGTACAAGAAGCTCTATGATACTTGTAAAGCGCATCCCGGGAAATCAAAACAAACTGTGCAAATTAAAGTTAATAAATGGTTGGTTAACTTCAATAAAGGAAGAACCGTTGTCAAGACACGGAACGATAAATTAAAAATTTACTTCAAGCCGCTACGACAACATTGTTTATTTTACATCAAGGACAGCGTCTACAACCAAAATTCCAGCAGTAACTGTTCCTCTGTCACCGCAAGAACAAACAAATTGTTTTAGTAAAATTAGAGTGTGACGTCACGTGAGGGGGTAAAGACTTTGTGACATTGCGTGACATGGGGGAGGGGGCTAAAATCACCTAAAAAATTGTGACGTAATTTATGGACGACCCCTAAGAAAGGAGCAAGGTCAGCAAAAGTTTGAGAAATAAAACGCACTAAATAAAAACAGCGAAAAAATTACCGCGAAGACCATTACCGCACAGTCCATTACTGCGATCACCATTACCGCGACAAGCCATTACCGCGCGTGTCCTTTACCGCGAAATCCATTACCGTGCAGTCCATTACCGTGCAGTCCATTCCCGCGAACGGTCTTTACCGCGTATGACTTTTACAGCGAAAATCGTTTACCGCGCTATTTTGTATACATTATTTTTATTTTATGTAGGGTTTTTTTCATGGGATTGGAAATAAAATAATTATGCGCGGTAATGGTTTTCGCGACAAAGTCCATGCGTATTGGTCCCCTCGCAGTAAATTTCGTCGCGATAATGGCTTTTGCGGTAAAGTCTATGCGTGGTAAAGTCCATGCGCGGTGAAATCCATGCGCGGTAAAGTCCATGCGCGGTAACGGTGGAGAGGTAACGGTGTCGCGCTAATGGACGGCGCTGTAAAGACCCCTACTCAATAAAAACCAAAGTAAGAGTTAAAATCCTGTTTTTATCGGCTCGTATGTGAGTTTCGTGGTTACGTAACGGTAACAACTTCTTGTAAGTATTAATTGAATAGATATAAAGTGCGATCACGAAAAGCACGCCAGCGCGTGCTATTTTATTAGGAAATTAACTGTGTGAAATGGCAACACCTGTTCGATGCTGCTGCCTTAATAAGAAAAGAAATCTTAAGTAGATACTGAAAGAACCGGACAGAAACAAAAATGTCCCTACCTAAGATTGCTAATTTCCCAACTTTGTTTTTTTTTCTTATGAAATCCACTTTCGACAATTTCCACATTGGTTCCCATGGGGGAAGGAGGATGGGGGCATTTTTATATGGGTTTTGGGCCCACTCTCAACAGCAATGAATTATTCGTATTAGAAAGGCATTTTTATGTAGATTAATAATTTTAATTTAAAAACATACCTTAGGCACCGAAGTTCCAAGTTATAGGAATTTAGTACTATATGTGGGAGGCACAGCGTAGTGGCCAGCGCGTGTACCTAGCAAACCTACTAGCGTGAGTTCGATTCTCACTGGCGCCGTTTTACCTTTTTCAGTTAATTCATTTGAAATTTGGCGGGCGATAAGTAAAACGGACACTCCCTATAAACTGGTTCGAAAGTCAGTATAAGCCGGTGGTTCCCTCTACTACTAGCCATTGTACAGGGGTTTTTGAGGTCGCTGATTACGAATGTAATACTTATTTTAATTTTTACAAAATGGCGGATCCAATATGGCTGCCGCCTGTATCAAAATTTGCAGATGGTGAATATCTAGGTGGGGTAAGGGGGTAAAATGTGATAAAAATATTTTTTCAAACATTTTTTTAAATTTTTTATTTTCCTTTTTCAAATAAAGAAATTTTTTTCGAAAAAATTTTTTTTTTTAATTTTTTTCAAAAAAAATTTTTTAAATATTTTTTGAAAATTTTTTGCTTTTTCATTTTTTTTATGAGTTTATTAATTTATCAGCAGCAAATTCTTGTTTTAATAATTAGCAAACACATTAATCTTCTCAACCAAGTGTAAAAAGTTGCTTAATGCTGATTAATTAATTAATTAATCTGAAAAGTCGTAATACAAGTTTTAAAAAAGCAACCAAATTTACAGACTAAAACTTATGACTTCCCCTTTTAAACTCAATAATCAAACACAATACTTTTTTGTAAAAAATAAATAGGTACATACTACGGAATTTAAATCCATTTTAAAAAACTGCTTAAAAAAAGCAACAACTTTGATATTTATATTAAAAAACTTGATTTTTCGGGAAAAATAACGTTTCTAAATTAGTTTCTTGAAACCCTATTTTTGAACTTTTTTCTTGAACATTTTCGGTTCATTTGTTTTGATAGAAAAACGATTTTGGCACCATTCATTGGTACAGTTTATAGAGAAGATAAAAAACGATAGAGGCAACTATTTGCAGCAATTTCCCTTTTGAGGGTTTTGGCCATGAATTTAGAAAATTCCGCCTGTGTGCGTCCGTTTAAAAACAACAGTTTCTATACCGTTTTCTGTTTAGATTCTATCTGGTCCAAGTAATATTTTGTTTTAAATGTAACTCCAAGTTTTACAAATAGAAAAACAAATACAAACAATTGGCAAAAAGGGATTTTAAAAGAAAAATAGTGAAATTCAGCATTGTAACATCGATGACGTTGCCATGTTATATCGGCTGATTGCTAGGGGAGTCCCCAGCCACACGGCAAACTTGATTAGGTTTAATGAACGACATTCAATTATCATAGACAGACACTTTGACACAACAAAAACAAACAAAAAATCCTTATTGATTACACTGGTTTACAAGGTTTTTGTCCCCATTCAAAGTTTTTGAGTTTATTTATGGGGCTGTCCATAAATGACGTTACTCTTTTTCTTATCTTATCTAAGAATTAAAGATTGTCTACCCCTTGAAATATAATAGGTTAGTAATTACCACTAATTTTTTATTTTAAGATAAGATACGAATAAAGTTATTTGCAGGGTTTTTGGCCCCCATTTTTGTTTTAATTATAAAGATAAAGATATGTTAATTCTCCTTCGTTTTTACATGAAAAATGTCCAGCAAACGTCAATTAAAAAATGAAATTATTAAATTATACACTAGTACATACCGGGTGTCCCAACTCTATTTACCCAACGATTTTCTCGAAAAGATAATCAAATTCTGCGAAAAGCATCTTAAATAAGGCAACTTAAACTATCTTTTAGCATGTATTTGATACCTTCAGCTCTTAAAATGTGGGCACGGGGGCATACTACCAGTAGTATCCTATTACTTTTAACGCTCCATTGACTTGATGCGTTATTTCGATATACAATAAAACTGATAAAATGTAAAACACATATCAAAACTTTTTAAAAGCGGTTTGTAAATTTTCTCGTCTTAGCCCCTTTTTTAAAAGGGGCTTTTAAAGTCGCAAAAACCAAACCTTATGTCAAAAAATAAAAACCTAAATCGCAATATGTCGGTTAACATAAAAAAGTTTTGTAGACCAGTGTTATTTTATACGTGAATTTATTCGGAATGCGATTTTTCTAATACACGTTTTAATCAAGTTTAATCCAAATAAATCCCGATTAAAGGCCCATCTATAAATTACATTACGCACTTAGTCGCTTGCCCCTTCTCTTCTTTAGCGGAATCTCTGTTTGTAACATCATTTTTTATTACACGACCAATATTAGGCGTGCCATAACAAAATTAAACTAAATTTTTCCACCTTTGACCGTTTAACACCACCCCGATTTTTACTAAAACCAAGAACTTTGGTAAGAAATATTATTATATATCCGAATAAAAAGCTTAAAAAAAACATTATTGTCATTTTTACAGTTTATGTATAATCAGAGTTACCCACACTCTAATATAAAATATAATTTATAAGATTGCATATTTTAGTTTATCCAAATATAATCTTAAAAATACAAAATCTTGATTTTGTAGGTTTAAAATTTTATCGGATTAAGGGCAAGGAGATTTTAAATTTTCTATCAAAATATTGCACAGGAACTAATTTTTAAAAATATTTTCTATCCATTTTGCTAAGAATAATTACTTTATCTACTACTACTTTAGAATAGTATAATTCTTAAATGATTTTCAATATCAGAATTATTAAATTATGTGCGAAGATGGTTAATAATAAGTTAACATCATCATCAATAGTTTGTTTGAGACAGGCGCAGCCTACGGCTCATTTATCTAAAAAAATACTTGATCTGAATTGATAGTTGGGGCAGTGAGTCTATGCTCACTGATGCGAGTTGCATCTGTCATAATTTAGGGGGGAGTGAGTCTTTGCTCACTGATGCGAGTTGCATCTGTCATAATTTGGCGCTGGGGGTGGGTGGGAGGGGGATGAGGAGGGATGGGATAGGGAGAGGAGGGATGTGCGGGAAGAGTGAGACTGGCTCACTGATGCTGGGAATGCATCTGTCCTGTATTAGTGGGTACCATTACTGGTTGAGGACGTTTTTGATCTTTTTGTGAGTGTTGTGTATTTCGTGATCGTAATCTAGAAAGTTTGAAATGAGGGGGTTTGGGTGATCTAAATTGTCTTGTATAAAAGACGTGCTGTAGCGGATGATTTCCGTTTTTAGGAGGGGCATTTCGAGATATCTGTGTATCTGGTTGTTCCTCATGAACCAGGGGGCATCGAGGCATATTTGCCTTGTTTTGGAAGGCCTGAAGTTTTGCTGAGAGCGCTTTGTTAAGGGTGATTTTGTTCCAGGCTGGGGCTCCGTAAAGAAGTACCGGCTTTAGGGTTTCGTTGTAAAGAAGAAGTTTGTTTCTAATGGATAGGGGACTCTTTCTACCTATTAAGGGGTAGAGTTTGGAGAGGCGGCGGTTTGCTATTTGGAGGGTGTTTTTGACGTGCTGATCCCACGTCAGGTTTTTGGAGATTGTAATGCCGAGGTATTTGGCATGGTTTTCCCAGTTAATGGGTTGGCCATTTATCTGAATGGGTTGGGGTGCGCCTCTTCTAATCCTAGAGATTAGAATTCCTTTGGTTTTATTGGCGTTTACGTTGATTTTCCATTTGGAGAACCATTTGATTAGGGCAACCATTTGGCGCTGGAGGGCGATATGGATGCGCTGGGGGTTTCTGGCTTTTGCTAGCATGCCGGTGTCATCGGCGAACAGGGCTATTTCAGTGCCCTGTGTTTTTGGAATATCTGCGGTAAAGAGGTTGTTCAGAAGGGGGGATAGTGGGGAACCCTGTGGAACGCCAGCTTTGATGCGGCGGGTGCTGGACTTACAGTCGCCTATTTTTATCTGAAAATCTCTGCTTTTGAGGAAGGAGGCTATGAGTTTGGTAATGCCTGGGAGGAGGCCGAGAAAGTGGAGTTTGGCTACAAGACCTTTGTGCCAAACTTTATCGAAGGCTTTTGCGATGTCCAGGAGGATCAGACCCGCGGCTTCGCGCCTATTTAGTCCGTCCGTTACAGAGTCTACCAGGCGATCTACCTGGTGGACTGTGGAGTGTCTGCTTCGGAAGCCGAATTGCTCGTTTGGGAGGAGATTTAGTTCTTCAACTAGAGTTTGAAGTCTGGTTAGAATGACTTTCTCGGCTATTTTGCCTAGGGAGGAAAGAAGGCTTATGGGGCGGTAGCTTTCGGCAAAAGTTGGATTTTGTCCTGGTTTTTTGATGACTATTACGTCTGCGTTTTTCCAGGGCTTTGGGAAGTGGCGCAGTCTGAGCATTGCGTTAACAATGTTAACGATTTCCATAATGGTTTTCCGGGGGAGTATTTTTAGGATTTTATTCGGTATTTGATCGGGGCCGGGGGCTTTTCTTTTTGGGAGATTTTTCATGATGCGTTTGATTTCCTCGGGGGATGTGTGTGATAATGTCGTTTTCGACTTGGTTAGTGACTCTATTATAGATGTGATTTATTTCTCTTTCATGCATGAGTTGCTCGTAGTTCTCGTCGTCAGAGTCGGGCTCGGAGTCGGTCTCTGATTCGGAGTCGGAGTCGGGGGGGATTGGGGGGTTTGGTTGAAATTGTTTCCGCATTGCGTCAGCAAATGCTTCGGCTTTTTCGGGGTTTTCGGGGGTGGAGTAGACGACTCCTCTTTGGCCGTGAATTGGGGGCATGCCTCGTTGGTGGTCGAGGGATAGGGTTTTGGCCATTCTCCAAAGTGATCTATCCTGGGGGTTGAGTGACTTTATTTTTCCCTCCCAGCGGGAATTTGCTAGTACGTTTAGTCGGTCTTTGACTTCCTGAGTAAGTTAGTTTGCTTCGCGTTTTATATGGGGATAAGTTAACAGTTACCTGAATTATAATGAACACATTTTTGGCCCAAACTTTTTTATGTGTACTTTTTTTGGATTTTTTGTAAAAAATATGGATTCCTTGAGTAACAATACATACAAAATGTCATATAGTGTAAGACTGTAGGAGCAACCGTTTTCAAAAAAAAAATGCAATTAAGAGGAAGTAACATTTTGTGCTACCAAAAACGTTACTTTTTAAAAGGTATTACTCCTTTAATATTAAATTGAAGTGTTTTGGTAAAGAACACTTTTTTGCTCAGTTTTAAATAAAGAATCACCGTGTAGCATTAAAATTTTATTGATGCTTTTTTTTGTTCCCCACTCAATATGTAATCTTCGGAGGGCCGTAGCTTCTTTAGGGCTTATTTCCGGACCAACCTTTATAAAAACTTATTTTCATATATTTGGATTTAGAATCACCTTTTAAATGTTGACATGGCAGTTACTGATCACCCTGTATATGCATAACAGATAAAAACGGAGGAAAAATAAGCGTAGATTTTTTAGCGTTTCAAAAAATGCTGTTTGTCCTTTTCGCCGTATTTGTAACCTTGAGAACACAAAAATTTACAAATTTTGAAAATTTTCAAAATCGTGTTCGTATGAGTAATATTGTAGTAAAATTTAAAATTTATTTTCTTGGATTTTATTTTGTTTCTTCTGAAGTTTGCGAGTGGTAATTCACACTCATAGTTGACCATAAAATAATGTTAAAAAATATTTCCTGGGTGTAAATTTTGCACTCTTAATGATAAATTTTAAACTAAAGCTTGTCAAATAGATTGGATGTTAAATATACCGATTTTTTAACCACTTCCTGCGAAAATAATATTTACATTCTTGTATTACATAAATATATAACAGTTTGAGTGTAAGCCAATGTACAATTTTACACTCAATTTTTTAGTGTGTGGATCCCCTAAAGGATTTTGTGGTATAATTCTAACAGAAGCTTTTCTTACAGTGTATAACTACTTAATATAGGTTTTTGCAATACATTGCGATACATTTTTAAAATGTCAAATAATTCTGTAAGTGAAGAGACGGCGTACATAAAATGAATATGTTAGCTTTAGAATCAGCATAGCGAATCACGGTATCCTGCAATCAAAATTTAGTTCGTCCAAACAAACCCAATTTTTGTTGTGTGTGATAATTTTTAGATAAAATTGAAGAAAATGTATCGATACGTTTTTGAGAATACGATGAAAATCGTTTTCTTATTTTAAAAAAATGTACTTTCTAGAGAGCTAGGGTATTCCCTATGAGTATTCTGACTTCACATCATAGGAACGGTTTAAATATTTTTTCTATTTTGCGACTCGTATAAGCTCATAATCATCATCATTTTAAAAATGACTCTACACAGGGCCTTAGCTCCCGTTAAAAACGATTTAGTATGAACGTTTATACAAACTACTTTCTCATTTTTTGACATAAAATCAGACATCTAATAGTTATTTATAATACAAGGGCGAAAAGTTAAATTTTTCGATTGAGTAGGTTTTTAGAAGCCGAGGGCCGGCCAATATGGCCAGCCCGAGGGTAATAAACCTACGAAATCGAAATTTATCTTTTTGCCCGTGTATTATACAATATTCTTTATTCGATTGTTACTAACTATAATAAATTATTAAAATATACTTAATTTCAAAGTGCAAAAAATATTTCTTTTTACTGTCTTATTACTTATCTAGTTATCCATGACAAATTGCTGTCCAATCAAATCGCTACAAAAACAATTGAATCGTTTCTTTTGCTTGCGGTTTCACTTTCAAATTAAAAAAGCTATAGCTTGGTGATTAATTTCTGTTAAAATGTTGTGATAATAATACTTGTGAAACCGTTCTATGAATATTATAAATATTGAAAAAAATTTTGTGTTTTTAATTTATTTTAGTGGGTGAATACAGATTAATTAGTTGACATATGTTTTAAGGTTGTGTTATGGATTTTTTTTATTTTGTATGAAATGATTATAATAACTGTATCTGGTCAAAAAGAACGGTTAGTTCAAGACCAAAAATGACCAAAAGGTCATATTTCTTTATAAATGTTACATTAAAGGTAAAGCATCTTCTTTTAAAAAGCTTAAAAATAACAAGTTTTAGTTATCGGGCGAAAAAAAACTTTTTGGCCCTAGGGCCACAAAGTTCAACTTTTCGCCCATGAAACATGAACAAAAGTGTCGCTTTTAGAATCAATCGAATAAAAAATATGTTTTTAATATTGTTTTGCTATAAAAAAAACTCTTTTGTCTTAAAAACTTGCCTATATATATATATATATATATGTTTTTAAATTTAGTCTTTAAATGATCGCTAAGTTTTGGAACAAAAATTGTGTTGGTTTAAGTCGCACTAAAAGTTAATATCAGACCACCGTGAAAATGGATACGTTTGCATATGAATTATCACGGTAAGTGAATTTAGCGGTGCAACTCACTTCAACATGCTAATATTTGATTTTAAAATACAATTTTTCACTTCTATGAAATCTTTTACGACAAATATTACGAAATGTCATGAATTTATGAAGAGTTTAACAAGGCACGGTTTGCCGTTGTGTACTTTTAGTTCTATCGGGCGAAACGTTTTCCAACACCTTCGTTGCCGACAACTCACCTGGTGGTTCCATCCCCTACTCATATTCAATGCCAAGAGCCCGCCTGGCGGGCTCACTGTTGACTTGAATATAAGTAAAATTAAATCGTTTTAAAGCTTAAACATTCCCCTACAAATCAAATTAAATTCACTTTTCTATCTCTGCAAATAAGGCGGAAAATTAATTCTAAACGCGATCGCTACATTCTGTACCACTGTGCGTCAGCAGCGAACGTGTTAATCGCAAAAAAACGTGACCTCCATACTTTTGAATAAGTAGGTCAATTTGAACAAAAGTTACATTTTCTAACTCATTAATTGAAAACAAAAAACGGTTTAATATAAAATTATAAATGTGACAATGTACCCCTTAATAATAAGAAATATTTAATATAAAAATACAATTCGGGTTATGTTATTTAAGTGTTTCAAATTTCAAGTTGATATCTTAACCCTTTGTTGCCTGACTAATTAAAAATACGATTATTTCACATTTTTTTTGCTCCAAGTGATTAGAGTACCTATGTGAATTTGCATGTATTATTTTTTTGAGATTTTTTTGGAAAAGCTTTCCAAAAAATTTTAAGGTGTGTACGTTGAAGAAAGTAGGCAAATTAAAGCAGTCGGTCCATCCCCTTAAAAAAAAAACAGTTATTTTGTAGGTTTATGAACGTCCCCACAGGTGAATAATAATGCCTTACTTACCAAAAACTTCACACAAGTATATAAAAAAAATACAAAAAAAAAACCAAACCAACTCACTATAAAAACGCAAACTGTAACTGCACGACTCTATAAAAATCATGATATTGTGTTGTATAGTGTTGCCCTCTTGCTGTGAATAGGTTATATAAACTATTCAAAGGAGAGTACCGGTTGGCTATAAGAAGCTTTCAAGGTAATAGGGAATTTATATGATTTAACAAAAAACCGGTACTTCAGAGCACCGTCCGTCAACAAAGGGTTAAACAGTTTAAAAGTTAAAGTGGAGAGGCAGACTTTAGACAAGAACTGTATTTTTCGTCTAGTCTAATTTTGACACAGAATCACCCTAAAAAATAATTGCAATGCATCGCACGTCTTTTTTTATAAGCAAACGTGTTTATATTATCGTCATAGTTCAGTGATATTATTAAATTGAATTCTATATATAGCAGCACTAGAGTATTTATTCCATTGTGTTTTGTAGTTTTAAGCCACTTTCATTGAAAAAAGTTCTGCCAACAAAAGAACACTTTCCTCTATAGTAATATAAAAAAAAGTTTTTTTAACATTGTTTAAGAAAACTTTTTCGAAAAAGAAAAAATATATGAAAAAACAATTTTAACAAATTTTACCCATTTACCCCCTGAATTATACCAGAAACAATTCGGTTCAAGAACTTTATAAACAGGGGGTTAGGCATTTGCGAAGAAATGTGACATGGAGGGGCTTGGTCGAGTGTGACGTCACACCAAAGATTTTTTTTTTACTTACTTAAAATTAATTTTTTTACATTCTGATAAGCAGAATTTTTTAGAATAGTTCAATTTATCTATTCATATAATCTATAATTTATTTGAGGCGTATATATATTTATAGTATTATTAATAAAATATTGCACAAATTCTTTCAAAAACTAATAATTTTCTTTGAAAACGGGATCAGATTAGATTTAAAAACTTACAAAGTTAACTTTTATTCGGTTTTTCGTTCTTTTTTAATTATTTTAACGATTTATCAAGAATTTTATTAAAAATTCTTTATTTAGGCAAAAATTTTAAACTTTGGTAAGGTATTGACTAATAATATTTTTTAGGTAAAAAAGATATAGCAGATAAGTATTATTTTAAACGCAATACCTTACCAGCGCATCTAGAGATAGATTTTTTATCGATATAAAAAATCATTGAGGCGAAATGGCTCAAATTAATAATACTATAAATTATCTATTCATATTTTTGCGGTCGGAATTGCTTCATGGTTTTACCATAAGATGGCAGCACTGACAAATTGTAAATTCGCAGTGTTAGAAATATTTTGCAATAAAAGTTAAATATCAAAGACAGTCATGTAGGATTTCAGTTCTTGCTACAATAAAACCAAGAAACCTAAAGCTAAATGAAAATCATATTTCCTGTTTGACATACCTACATATATAAATTTGTATGCTATTTATAATTATTTTGTGCTTTGCTTTTCTTAAAAATTAATAAAAATTAGAAAATTTTAAAACGAGAAACTTCATATTTTTTCGCAATCGTAGGAAAAATAGTGTACATAACTCGTTGGAAAGTGTATTTCATACACTTGTCAGGTTTCCTCACTGGCCTGGCGGCTCGTTCGTAAACCTTTTCACTCGCGTGAAATATGTCACTTTCCACACTAGTTATGTAATATACTATTATTTGTCAGGTGAAAGTAATAGAAGCTGAAACGGTCAAATTGCCGATCGATATATCCTTTTTACTCTTATTCTATCAAACATTGTGGCAATCTGACGGTTTAAACGGGGAAATCACACGTCCGACGTCCGCCAGACACTAAAACGCAGCCGACAGGCCAAAAAAAGAAACACGATAAAAAGAATCGCTGAATAATACATTCGCCACACGCGGCGAGTCAAGTGGAAAATCAGCTTAAAGAAATAAGTCTAAAGACGCTGCTGACAGTGTAAATTTGACTTGTCTGTATTTTTGCTGAACTGATAGAATAATAGGACAACACCAAAGAACTTTTACCTCAAGAATGAATATGATGAAATCTCCCGTATGCTTTGTTTGAAGCGTGAACCAACTACGGTGAGGGGCTAGTGGGGAGTGACTATTGTTTACACTTAGTGCGCGTAAAGAGACAGAAAGAATGTGTAAACTCACAGTCTAATGTCGTAAACTTTGTCAAGCAATACAGTGTTGCCGGTTGCAACACCTTCTTTAGATATTTTATTGTAAATTTAAAAAAATAATAGTTTTATTTGAGTTTTATATGAACTAGTAGTTTAATTTTAATAAATTTAATTATATTACATTATCAAACATAATTATAATGTCCTAGTATAGTAGTTTTTTAAAATTTTAATGTAGGTATAAAGATTTATCATAATGATAAAGTGAAAATTACGCAACATCGCTCTGGTCATCAGAAGGTCAAAACTAGCGATACTTATGTTTACACCAGAAGCAGTATCACCTACGTTTATGTAAACAAACAAAAAGATAACACCTTCATAAACATTGGTCTGAAATAACTTATTGAGGTAAAAGTTCTTTGGACAACACAGAAAAATTGTTATGAAAGATTACATTGAGCAATATTGACTAATTAACTTTAAGGTACACGTTTTTCTTGCAAATATCTTCTTATGGTCAACTTAAAAAAAAATAAGTTATAAAAAATAAAAATTATAAAATTCTCTACATAAAATTTACCTAAAACCTTTTTTATTTCACTTAGTTTTTGAGAAAATGTGCACAAATTGTACGATGTCTTGATTTTAAGGTACATTTTTTTTCGATTTAAATATTTGGATTTTATTTCCTACCTGATACTCAAAAAATCGGGTGGGGGTCTTTACAGCAGTCCATTACCGCGAAACCATTACCGCCATTTCCTGGCCATAAAAATTTTTTGAAAAAAAAAAAACATCAAAACACATTTTTTTATATAGAAACAAAAAAGATATCATTATGAAATTTTGTATGTATGTTTATTTATATTCAAAGAATACAAATAAAATTTCTTTAGATTTTTACAATGCCATTTTCTGGCCATAACTTTATGAAAAAAAAAACATAAAAAAACGGTGGTCGCTGTTCCAAATTAATTTACCTTTTACATTGTTTTTCCTTTAATTGTTATAAAATGAAAATAAGAAATAATTGACAAGTGGCATAAAAAACGTTGAATAAAAGTGTCATTTCTTAAAAAATATTAATTAATTTATTATTATACATATAATAATAAACAGTCGCCATGATTCCGGTCGTTTGGATAGACTGAAAAAAAAAACGGCATATTATTCAGTAATGAAGTCGTTAATTTTTTTGGCCGAAAAATAACAGAATGGCTGATGTTTTTGTCTGAAAATGTTTGAAAATTTTTGAAAAACGTCCGCCATTTTGTTATTTTTTGGCCAAAAAAAATTCTTCTAGGGACTATAGCGACTGTAATACTGTGGATCCAAACGCCTGGAATCTTGGCGACCACCGTTTTTTGATGTTTTTTTTTTCAAAAAAAAATTATGGCCAGAAAATGGCACTGTTAAAATCTAAAGAAATTTTATTTGTATTCTTTGAATATTAATAAACATACCTACAAAATTTTACAATGATATCTTTTTTCTTTCTATATATATAAAAAAAGATTATTTTTATAATTTCTAAGGTAGAAAGACCCCTTAAAATCAAGATCTAAACTACAAGTCTAAACTAAATTTCTATCAATTTTCAAAACTTCTGGATTTTTTAAGTCAAAAAGTCTGTGTTGCCAGAAGTTATAAGATAACATCTAAATTAGCAGTATAAAAATTAACTACGGCTTTTGTGTTTTGTAAAGCAAACTTTATTATATTACAAAAATATGCGATTCGTTGATAAAAACCTTTCATGTATTTAGTATACAAAATTCGTAATTACTTAAATCTTTAAGGTACTGCCCTCCTAAAGAGGAACGCGGCATGTACACCTGACACATACGGTTTTCGAGGTTGGCGTTATTTTACTACGGAGAGTAACGGTAAGTACCAATGGCGATTTCTCCCGTTAGATTAGACAGGAACAAAAGTTCTACCCAAAAAGGATAGAAGACATACATACACTCCCACTTCCACCCAACCAAACAAATTCTGTATTTGTTCTTTGTTGAAAAAATACAATATTTACTTGGCCGGGCGAAAAATGTAACTATATTATTTTTATTAAAGAAATTACTGGCGCCATCTAAATTTTAGTAGAATTATCTTATTCTACAGATTCACATTAGCTATGTTCGTTCGTGCCGCTCAGTGCTACACTTTCCGGCCAACCAAATAAATACTGTATTTGTTGTATGAAAAACAAATACAGTATTTATTTGGTTGGCTGGAAAGTGTAGCACAAATGAGATAGAGATAGGGTAAAAGTCTTTTGTTTCATAATTCTAGTTGTAGAGAGCTCCATTCTAAGGAAATCTGCGGTAAGTACACCAAAGAAGTTACCTGCCGCGTTCTTTCTATGTTAAAGTTTGGCATGGGTTTAAATTTTTTAATAAACGAAATAATATCTAAACTAACTATATTTATGCTTATTGGTATTTAAAAAATCTGTCAATTTTTGGTAAGTATCTATATTTAAAATTAAATTTAATTGAACTTATATTTCTTTTGTGCGTGCAAGTAAATTTTTGAAAGAAATTAATAACTTTAAATATTTTTTATGATTTTTTGTAAAAATATAAATTTTTGATACCTTATACACGTGAGAGCAAAAAAATCGATCCATCTAAAAATTGCCATTTTTTGAATCAAAATATTTCCAAAACTGGCTAATAGATTTGAATGATTTTTTTTTGTTTTTTTTTTCTCTAATTTTGTTTTTATTCAGAGTGATAACGAAAAGTATTTTTGTGTTAACAGCAACAATCAATGTACAGCTATGTTTTTCGCCCCATCTTCTAGGACTTGCATGGTACGCCACTGCAATTGTTAATGCCGCAGTTTTAATGAATATTTTCTTTATTATATTTTTATATTTTTACTTCTGGTTTAGGAGATATCAGGATTTTCCTGAAAGTTGTCACTTTTTCAATTAACTCAAAAAGTACTAAATCAGTAGAATTATTGTTTTTTATTTGAAGCTCATGTCTTTTACTTCTTCTTCTACAGTTTCTTCATCCCAGGGCAACTTTCTATTGCCGTCTGACGGTGGCTCAACGGTAATTTCGCAGAACCGCCGGATAGAATGACCCTATTTTTTCTTTTAGTCAAGTTATAGCCATAAGTATTATTTTTTTTTATTTATTGATTGATCAATATTTTATAATAATATTAATTTTGTCTTCTTATAATAAATGCATATTTCTTTAGAAACAATAAATGTATCTATCTATCTATCTATTAATTTTGTTTGACTGCCCTTTAACACCCATAATTTTGCTTTCTTTTATATTTTCTTTATCCTGTTCTCTCTTCAAAACAAAATTTTACATAGAAAGAACGCGGCAAGTAACATCTTCGACGCAGATTTCCTTAGGATTGGTACCATCGCGGCCAATAAATCCAGCTACACCCAAAAATGATACATATTAAAACCAACTTTAAAATTTTACAGACATCTGTAATACTTAAATTTTAAATTTTGACAAGAAATGTCAAATTGAAACCATCATCTGCTGCGTTTTTACTGTTGATGGTTATGAATACCTTTTTTGACCGAATTCTACCAATATCCACTGTAAGTTTGCTTTGGCCATTCTTTGAAAAGTAAACTGACCTCGAGGTTTGGATATATCCTGATCAGAACTAGCGTGTATTTAGACCTTGACTATTTTATATTTGTATATTGATATGAATAACACTGAAATATAGTTGTTTATTATGTCAGAATGACAGCATGTCTAACCCTACTTTTTAAAAATTACATATAACGCATTCTTCTTCTTCTTCTTTTTCCCATATATCACGATTTACGCAACTCTAATTTTAAATATTGGGTATTCCTCCGCAAGGGTCTTTGCTGTAGCTGGATTTATTGGCCGCGATGGTACATACCGTTATTCTCCGTAGTAAAATAATGCTCACCTCGAAAACCGTATGTGTTAGGTGTACATGCAGCGTTCCTCTTTAGCAGGGCAGCGTAGTAGTTTGAGCAAAGCCATGTTAGCCTTAATATAACAAAATATCAATTTTTAAATCTCTGGATATTTTAATTAATATGCATGAATATAAACACATATTACGCACTGGGTAATGTATGGACTTATATCTGGAACAAGTCGTGAAGATATGTAATGCTTCGCATTTCATTATATACTCTTTACAGTGGATGAGATATTGCATTTTACTAAATAATGCTAATTAAAATTATTTAAAACGCTAAATAAAATATGTTTTACACGACGAAGACTAAAACTTAATTTTAAGCTTTCATTTTCGGGACTAAACTTGTCGTTTTTCTCCCACTGGAAAAAAATCACGGCAACCTTGATAATATTAAAATATTTTTTTCACCACCAGCCTAAAATCACATCTTTATTACTGTTCTTTTCATTGGTACCTATGAAGTCGGAGGTTCTAAAAATAATGAAATTGCACCATGGTTAATAGTGATTTTTTTTTTCAGCTGTTTTGGCATCTGACGTTTCACATAATTATTAAATCACATTGCTATTTACAAATGTCTTTAGGCACCAAATTTATTTATTGCATGATAAATTAAAAAATATTAACTAAATTAGTACCTATAAAACATGTTTTACAAAAAACACTTCGAAAAGTGAAAATCATTGGTCCATCATATTCAACCATAGATTATACAACCCATAGATTATCGTAAAGATCATAGATTACTAGAGGTACAACCCCCATATATTAGATATTAGATATTCAACTCGTAAAACGACAATGTTTTATAGGTTGCATATGCCTTGCTCCAAGCCTTGCGCAATTTGCGCAGCACAAATAATCTGGTCTTTTGTTGATATAACCTTAAAATAAAATTGTTTATTTTTTGAAATTTATTAACAAAATTAAAAAAAGTAATTATAATTTTGTAAACTACTTATAAAAATTATAGTTAATTGTACGATTTCGGCAAGACATATTTATATGAGCAGGTGATGTTATTGGTATATTTATTTCTCTTTTTTACTGTTAAATTATTATGTGTTAACGTTTCTGAGTTTTCTGTATGAGGTAAATTTCTATCAAAGATATGGGGTACTGTGGGGTTTTTCGTTTCATTAAAATCAGTAGGCAGAGTTGTATTGAAGAACTTGAAGAAAAATTAACTAAAGAAAGTAGCTTTTTCATTAAATTTTAGTAAAATAAATAAATAGCTAATTAATTGTACTGGTAGTGAAAAAAATACTATATTTTCCACATGAGTGAAGATTTCACATTTTAGACCTCGTCTTGCGGGCTTCGCGTTAGCGCGCTCATTCCGCAATTTGACGCAGGTCAAAAATGTTAAACTTCTCTCACTTGGTAAATAATATACTATTACATACTATGTGCTTTACTGGTACAAAAATTAGGTTTGATGATGTTTTGTAATAAATTAGCGATTCAAACGAATATATTTGATTTTAACAAATAAAACCTTTAAGAATAGCATTGTTTAAATTACTTAAAATATATCGTTTTCGTCTATTTTTTCGAACTGAAATCGCCATAGCCGAAACTGACTTTTTTCAATTCATCTTGATTAAATTACGAAAACGAAAACCACCCGATTTTAGACGCATGGTTTTTAATTTTAATTTAATCTACCTACCTAAATTATTTTTGGTTTGGCAAAAGATAGTGTATGTACCTCAGGACTAAACGTGGCTGTTTTAGTCCCTTGCATTTCTGTTTCCCTCGCTCGCTATGCTCGCTCAGGAAACTCTCATGCAGCGGGACTAAAACAGCCAGTTTAGTCCCTTGGTATATAAATAACTATTATTATTTATTATTATTTATTACATTTATTTTTTTTTTTTCGAAAAACGAAAAAAAATTGTAAAAAAAAAGACTAAAACCGATTTTTTTGGAGGTATGAGCTTTTAAAGGACGATGTGATAGTGCTATTCGCAATATTCCATATTTAATAACACGTTTTATTGTCCAAATAGCAATAAACATTGTATTAAAAGAAGCAGTTACAATGATGTTCTGTCTTTTAAGAAACAATTAAAGTTAGGGGAAAAAATAATTAATTTTACTTTACAGCATCAAGTCGCCTCATATAACTTGACGTCTACCATTACTTGTAAACAGTTTTTATTGCTCGGAGAGGCGCATTCCGAGGAAATTAAATTAAACAGCTACACATACGAAAAACATACTTGTATATTGCCAGGGCCGAATTTAGCCATGTGAGTGTATTGCGGTAACATGGCTAGCAAGAAAAAGTTTAAATATAGACCACCTGTGGTATCCAAGAATATGTCAAAATTCAAGAAATCTGAGTCACTCAGACCAAGTGAATCAAAATTGAATTAACATTATCAAATAATTCAATAGGGATTAGGAGAATTCATTTTTTTTTTTAATTTATATATTTTACTTATTATATTAGTCACAGCGCCTGCGCTAGAATAATATTATAGGTACGCTAGTTTCGAATTTTCAACAAAAAAATCAAAAATTGTCCTATACAAAAAATTCTTAGATATAAATTTGTTTCATGAAAAAATAAACAACTTTTTTTTTGAAATGTCCGTCTGTCTTTCCCTGTGTCCGTCTGTCACGTTTTTTGTAGACACGATAACTCAATAACGAATAATCCAATCGACTTGAAATTTTCAGGAAAAATTCAAGTTCTACGAGGGGAAGATTCATATTGTTTTTTAAAGTAATCCCCCTAAAAACAAAAAAGTTGTGGGGGGTTAAACTTAAAAAAAACATAATATTAACAATAAAATTAAAAAAATTAAACATACATTATAAAAATATTAAACGTCAAAAATCAAGAGTTTTTTTTTTTTTTGAAAATCTATAATCAATATTAGGGATGTTCAAGCTACGGTGTGTAAGAAAAATGAAGTAGAAAAAGTTCTTTTTCTTTCCTTCTTCTGTTTTTTTTTTTCTTCTTCTACTTCTTTTTCTTACATACCTTAGCTTGAACATCCCTAATATTGATTATAGATTTTCAAAAAAAAAACTCTTTATTTTTGACATTTATTATTTTTATACTGTATGTTTAAACACTTGTTTTGAAATTTTATTGTTTTTATATATTTTTGGTTAGGTAAACTTTTTTTTTCTTAAAATAATTTCTAACTTATGTAATTTCTTGTAGTCTGACGATGATAATCGAAACCGGTAACTAACCCAAATTATTAATAAAGTGACCACTAAAAGTTTGATTTTTTTAAAATAAATTTACTGTTTTAGCCAAGATGCTACTGGATTTATTGCAGAAATGTTCTTGGTTATGTAACTTTTTCTATATACAGCGATGTAAAAATAATAAATAGTTATTTTTAATTAACGCGCGAAAAGAAATTCGATCCGTCGTTCTGTCTCTTAAATTTGTCACCCCGATAACTTCAGAACGTTTTAAGATGGTTTCATCTTTGTACCGTAGTTTTCTAGGTAAAAATCGGGTTGGGCCAAAGGAGGTAAAAATATAAAAAAACTCCTTTTTTTTAATAAAAATAGAAACTAAAAAAAAATAATAAAAAAAATGTTTTTGAATAATAGATATTTTCTTAACTAGTGTATTAAGTACTTAAGAACATCACTTAATACACGAGTTGAGTATTTAATTTTATCTAACACCTTTTATTTTTAAATAAAAATGTCAAAAATATTAAGATTAGGTTTTCTTAATACTAAAATAATAGGTAGCCATGGCCTAAGTATGCCTATTAAAAATAAACAATTGCTAGTTTTACATTTCTTACAAACGTCAAAATGGAAGCGGGAATGACAGAATTTTTAATAAAAACAGTATTTTATTCAAAAACTAAAGAATAATTTGGGGTTTTCTTTAATTTTTATGGTTTAGTTAACGTGCTTCTATTTATAGAATAGTTAGAATACTTAATTAATAGGGTATGTAACTAATTTTGGGTGAGATCAAAAGCTGTACGTAAAAGAGTGGGTGAAAAATTTTTTAGTCACTAGTGAAAAAAAACTCACTTTTGCATTTAAAATAGTGCTCAAAACAAGTGTTTCTGTGAAGGTGTTGGATAAATGAATTTTATTTTGGTTATCTTATTCTCACATTAAAGAATGCGTTTAAAACGAACTCAGTTCGTCCCTGTATAGATCCATTGTATACATGTCCAACTCCACACGAAATTCCTTGTAATTGTTATGTTATTGCGCGTTTAATGATTCTCTTTTAATAGGTACGTAAGCCTTTTATGCCCCTTATACGAACCCGTTAAATACTTTATCGATTCAAATTAACATACTCGGCTCTATGATTCCATTAGCGACTCGAGACGTCGCACAGTATGCCTTTTTACTGACGACCCTAGGTTAAACAACAGTTATGTTTTATTATTATTTTTTTTTAACGTTTTTATTAACCCTGGAACCTGACTGTGGGGTCTCAAAAACCCCACTACCGCTTCTATTACAGAGGGCAGGTGTTGCATTGATTAAAAAAAAGCTTGAGCAAAACCTAAATATTAGGGGTGATATACAAATATTTAAATAAATCCTTTTAAAACATGTACAAAAAGAAGTTAAAACAAAACAATAAGTAAAAAAACATGTTTCTTAATTATTATTAATAATTTATTATTGGGGTTTTTGAAACCTCAGAGTTGCATTTTTGTATACATGAAATAAGTGTCAGGATTCAGGGTTAACCAATCATTTAATACCAATGAGAAAAACTCCATCCATTTTCCAGGCGGAAACATACGCCATAAAAATTTGTGCTCAAGAATGCCTAAATAAGGGCAAAAGAGGGCAAAAAATATGCATAATCTCGGATAGCCAAGCAGCTTTAAAGGCACTAAACTCATGTACATTTGGGTCAAAGCTTGCCTGGGAATGCTACGAAACTCTCAAACAACTGGCAGAAACCAACAAGGTTTCCTTGATGTGGGTGCCAGGACACGAGAGTGTTGAAGGCAATGAGGCTGCGGACTCTCTCGCGAGAGAGGGAGCATGCGCTCAATTTATTGGCCCTGAACCTTTCTGTGGCTTTAACAAAAGCCATCAGGTAGAGGCAATTAAGAGATGGGAAACCAAAATCAAAACTCGATATTGGAAAGACCAAAACTTAAGACAGGCCAAAATATTCATAAAATATGAACCTAAACGAACAAGAAAATTACTCGATCTCAGCAAGGTGGACTTAAAGACCTATACAGGGCTGTTAACCGGACACTGCCCGTTAAGATATCATCTTAAAAAAATGGGAAAGTCTGACATTTGCCGTCTATGCTCAGAAGCACCAGAAACGGCCGAACACATTATGTGCTTCTGCGAAGCCATTGCTCGCAAAAGGCTACAATATCTAGAACAGGTATACCCAAGACCTGCAGATATATCCCAAGTAGCCCCCAAAAAACTCTTAGGCTTCTTTGAAAGCCTAAAGTTTGATGTGGACTAAATTGCTACGGGGATTCACAATAGATCTCATTGGTCGCAGTGATTTGAAAGGCAGTACCATGCCTCACAACCCCACTTATATTGTATTGTATTGTAACCAATCATTTAACAATATTTCTGACCACGTGTTTATTTTTGTCCAATCATATTTCAGTAATATCATAAGTGCATGTTGAATTATCGATAATTTTTTACTGTATTAAAATTATATTTTGCTTGGCAAAATGTTTTTTTAATACAGTAAAAAAATTATGTATAATTCAACATACACGAATGATATTTTGAAAGACTATTTCACAAACAAAATAAGGAAGTATATAATTTTACAATGTTTAATATTGTTTCATATTTAAATTAAAAATTTAAGAACTAAACAACAATATTACTTTACAACTATAAATACAAATTTAAATATCAAATTTTCCGCGATTTTTAAATTCACGACGTTCACTTGTTCGCGAATGTTGCCAAGTCTAAACTTTGCTTGAGGCATATTTTATGCTTGAGATTATTCCAATAAAATAGTTGTTACCATATATTTTAGCATTTAAATAAAGATCATTGCTAGTTTTCTTTAAAAAGTTTAGTTTTCGACTGAAAAGAAATAAAATAACGGGTGTTTCCACCCGTAAAAAAACAATTTTTTTATCGGTTTCTAATAAAGTTTGGCAACGCTGTACTGGTACCAGCGTAGTCATTTGATGTTTTGATTTCCGTAATTTAAAAGAAGTAAATTATTTACTTCTTTACTGCAAATATATTTTTAATAAATAAGTGTTTAAATTAGTTTTTAGTGGCCTGTTTTTAATACAAAAATTCAATTAAATAAATTAAAATTTAAAAAAATTCCTGTTTAAAACAATAAGTTTCTCACTTTCTTAGAATAATAATAAAATAAAAATACTTAATATATACAGGGTGACCCACCTGTTACAAAACTACCGTATTATACTATTCTAGCGCTTACGCGCTGAGAATAGTATAATAACTATAATTACGATTTGACAAATCCTTAAAATTTTAATTTAATATCTAGTTTTATAAAAAGAACCGCTGTGTGTCTGCTCAAATTAGATCATAAGCTATTCAAAGATAAAAGTGGTTTCTTTATTTAGCATTAATTTAATTCAATTCGGAAATATAATATTTTAATTAACCATTATCTCGTCCTCGGGTATAATACTTTTAATTTAATTAATATTAATTGGTATTAAATATTTTTTGCTACAAAAAATCGTGTATTAAAACAACTTGAATTTAATAAGAGAATTTATACATATTTCCCAACAGAAAATACAGAAATTTTCTAACTCCAAAAAAATATCTTTACCCCTGACAGATAATTTTGATGACTAAAAAAAGGTGGTCACCTCTGAAAAAATTCCCAACTGTACTCCAATTTTCCCAACTTAGAAAAAAGCTTTATCCCTGAAAGAAGAAAGGTCCTCACCTCTGAAAAATTTTCCAACTGTACTCCAATTTTCCCAATTTAGAAAAAATGCTTTATCCCTGCCAGAAGAAAGGTCTTCACCTCTGAAAAAATTCCCAATTGTACTCCAATTTTTCCAACTCAAGAAACAAAATCTTTACCCCTGACAGATAATTTTGATGACTAAAAAAAAGTTACTCGCCTCTGAAAAAATCCCCAACTGTACTCCAATTTTCCCAACCCCAAAAAAAGGCTAGGTAGCAGATGAGACTAAAAGTTAATCGTCAAGAAATGGTCATGATTAACCCATTTCTTATCTCGAAAATAGATACTCTTGACAATCAAAACGAGAATTTCCGTTTGTCCACCATTGTGAAACCATATTCAAAAGTGCACTGAGATAAATGTTTACATCCATGTGCGTGGGTAATTTACTAGCAGCTGCTGCTGATGTGAATTTACACTCGAAGCGTTTATATAAATGCGGTGTGCGTTATTTTTTTACATCCAGTGTGTAAAGTTTACACCAACGCGTAAATATACTTTTTACCTAAAACCCTTCAATTTATTAAAAGAAAATAGAATAATCATTTTTTTATTTTTCTATTTATGAATAGTGTTTTATGGGAAAACTACGCAACAGAAAAATAAAACGTATATTCGTAATCAGCGCTACAAAAAGTAGCAATATAAAATAGAAACAGAAACTTACACAAGTCTTAACAACTCAAAATTTGCAGGCCAGTGTTACCGCCTAAATAAGTAAAATATTATAAAACGTATGTTTTAAGGATATTGTATTAATCACACTTTTTAAATATTTACTTTTAATCAACACTTACCAATTATTTCTTTGAAAAATCTAGCACACACAAAATTATACGTACGCTCTTACAAACGTAAACAATTATAATGGTCGACAGCCACCAGACTCGATGAAGCAGGAATTCTGGCTTCTCGAGTCACGTGACTAGCTTAACGCCCGCGATTGGCTGGCTTGTACATCAGAAGTGTGATTTTTACACCGGGTGTATTGTTGCTAAAAGTATGTTTATAAAAATACACTTTCTTGAACTCTGAATATATTGTTGCACATCCATAGTAAAAGTACACACTCTAGGTCAAAATCACCTCACTGTGTAGTGTCACATCAATGTTGATGTACATTTATATATAGGTGTAAAATTTACACATTTATAGAGTGTATTTTTTACACCTTTTCAATGTAATTTCTTTCAGTGTGAGGTTCGTTATATAATTTCCACTGTTATAGTTCCAGATATTCAGTGAGTCGAATGGTTAGCTCGAGACCACTTTAATGTATCCCCATTCACAATCATAACAAGTTTAGCTTTTGAATGTCTCCCTTTAATTAATAACAATCGTGGCTAATCACCCGTTATGCCCTGTGTCGATGTTTACTTTCCCAGCTCGGGAATTAAATTAATTAATTAATACCCGGTTTCTACATTTCAGAACGCAGTATCTGCTTTTTTAATTCGTAAAGTGTGGTACACAGATCTGTGACGTCAAAGATAAATATAATATCTTATTAACATAACCTCACAAAAAAAACGTGGTTAACCCACAAAAGTACATCACAAACATCAAATATTCAATTTAAATATGTAGAACGGTTTCGTAGTATAGATATTTTCTTAACAATCACATTTTAACATAAAATAGTCTGGCTGTGACTAAACACCGTTAAATGAATTACCAATCGCGCCGTAGACTTGTTGCCGGTTTCGCGTACGGGACGTAACTCTTCTAATATCCAAACAGGTCCAGTCTTTATTTGATAATAACATTGAAGTAATGCAACATTGATTTGAAAACATTTTTTCTTCCTAATAAAATATAAAGAAAAAAATCATATAATTTCCCATTAAAATAATTTGCATAAGTTCACAACCGTAATTTATTAATTAATTAATTAAAAAGTTAAAAAATTGACTTGTTGCATTTTGCAAAGAAGCTCCTAAATATACAGAGTTATTCTTTTAAATGATACAGTGCCTCTAAGTTTTAAACGCCGCAGCGCGCCGCGGCGTAAGATATCGGCTTGAAATTTGGAACAGATATCCAACATAAGATAAAGTATATTTATCCAATACATACAGATAATAAGACAATTACCAGCTTTATTTTAAATAGATAAACTCAATATTAACCCCCGCGTGGCTATTACTTTATTGAGTGGATAATTATTTATTTTACCCACTCAACTGTCACTTGTCAAATTAATTTCTTGTAAATGTCATTAAAATTTTTAATAAAAATATGAATTCCTAAGCTATTTATTGGATAAAACCTTGTATGGCACTGATGGGTAAACCGATATTGCCCATGAGAAAATTAACCTGCGAGGCGTCTGCCAAGCAGGTTAATTTTCGACTTTACCCACTAGTACCATAAATAACTATTGTTCATAAATTGTGTATTTTTATAATTTGCAATAACACTAAGGGTGCAAAATCTTAAATGGAAAAGGGGGTCGTGTGATTCATCACTTGAAAGATATTCAGATATAAGTATATTTTAAGGTATGTTTATTTTTCGATTTCCGATTAAATTGGTATATTATATTTAGCTTCTAAATTTTCAAAAGCCATTAATACATTCATTCCCTTAATATCTCCGAAACCAAGCCAATTATTAAAACTCTATTAAAGAGGTCAATTTAATTCATCATCAGGGCAACTTAAATCTGCATATTTAAATATTATAAATTAATAACAACTCCCTTACTTTTATATTATACAGGGTGTCTCAACGAAGCCGAGTCGGTCGATATATAGTAAAGTATCCACTTTAGAGAAAAACTTTAATGGGAAAAGTTGTATGGTTTTAAAAGAGGCACATTTTAAAAATATTTAAAAATATACAGGATGGTCCTCTTAGGGTGGACAACATCTAACTTATTTATTTTTTAATGGAATGTTATATTTTTTATTATACCATCTTATTTCTCATTACAATAACTTTATTTTGATACTATATTGTCTATATTGTTTATGGTTTTTGAGATATATATTTTTTTTTTGAAATAATATATATTTTTAGTAATAAGATAAAAACTTCTCCAATTTCTTTATTTTTTGTCAAAAATGAATAAAATTTTGCAAGCTTATCTTAAAAGGGTGTATCTAATTACGTTATGTCAAAAAATAAAATATTTTGTACAGGGCGTTCAAAATAAATATTCAAACTTTTGGATTTTCAAACATAAAAAACTCCATTTTTTTAATCGAATGCTATATTTTTTATTTACTCGTTAAATGTTGAATGTAATTCTGTATAAAATGATGTAAGATACTTTATAGATCCCTTTAGCGATTTTTAAAATAATTGAGTTTAAAAAAATACAGTTGTCAATTTCAAGAATTTTATTTTATGTTTTTTTTAATAAGAAGGCCGTGGAATTTTTTTAAATACTTTTTACACTAGGACAATATTTTTTTAGAAATAATTTATAAAAAAAAAATAACTAATTTGTAATCAACGCTAACGAGAACCCTCTCTAAAACTCGAGTCCGTTAATGATGTATTGGTTTTGGCGCTATACACAGGGTCGCATAACCATAAGACATAGCTTAGTGTGTATACACAGGATCGAATAACAAGCATAGTACATAAGAATGCTATACCGTGATTGGCTTACAAGATACATGACAGCACATCCAGCCAATCACGGAAGTTTTTGTTTGAAAATCGAATATTTATTTTGAACGCCCTGTATAAAATATTTTATTTTTTGCATATAAAGTAATTAGATATACCCTTTTAAGATAAGCTTGCAAAATTTTATTAATTTTTGACAAAAAATAAAGAAATTGGAGAAGGTTTTATCGTATTACTAAAAATGCATTTTTTCTCAAAAAAAAATATATCTCAAAAACTATAAATAATAGACCCATACAATATGATATCAAAATAAAGGCATTGTAATGAGAAATATAATGGCATAATAAAAAATATATCATTCCATTAAAAAAAAATAAGTCAGATGTTACCTACCCTAAGAGGACCATCCTGTATATTTTAAAATATTTTTAAAATGTGCCTTTTTTAAAACCATACAACGTTTCCCTTTAAAGTTTTTCTCTAAAATGGATACTTTACTATATATCGACCGACTCGGCTTATTTGAACACCCTGTATATTAAGAGATATTAAATATGCTTTATGTTAATACTAAAAAATTGGATCGCTTTACCCCCGATTGTACTGTGTTTTTAAATATAGTAGCTGATTTAATTAATACTGTTATTGATGGCAATGTAAATTTGCCTTGCCTTCTTTAATTATGCCTTCGACAAATTAAATATCATTAACTTTGATACGATTATATTTGATATATTAACATAAACTGACTATTAATTTGGACCAGATTTGTTCTGTTAATGAAGATACTATTAGAATTTTAATGACTGCAGTTAGTTAAGATCAAATAATTATATTATAATTTAATTATTATTAATTTAATTCTAATAAAGTTCGAACTGCTGAAAATGATCCCCATTAAAAAGCCCAAAATGTACATTAGGGTGGGCCGCTCTATACAGGGTGTATTTGAAATAGGGTCGAAAATTTTAACAGGTGATTCTACATGATAAAATATGACAAAAAGTTCCTATAAACATATGTCTAAAAATGCGTCATAAGGGAGCTACGCCCCTTTGAAATTGGCTAAAAAAATCGGTTTTTATTTAATAACTCAGGAACCCTCTGAGATATATTAACGAGGTTTTGCACGTGAATTAATCCTAATAAGGCTCATCTTTGTATGTCATTTTCACGTAGTTATTTAAACCAGGGGTGTGCGAAACGGGGGGGGGGGCTTATCAGTTTTTTGTCCCAAAATTTTTTCTGTGTAACTTTTTTGCAATTTTATTTTTGAAATACGATTCCTCAGGTCAAAATACATAATAAAGGCACTCTTGTTGTAATACTGTAGGATTAACCGTTTTCGAGAAAAGTTCATTTGAAGGTGAAATTTCACGGTTCGAGGACGAAAAATTAAATACTAAAATGTCGAAAACCAAAATTTTAATGATGCAATGTTATTCTACATCAAAAACTAAAAAAAAAAGTTTCCATACATGTAGGACGAAAAAACGCTTTTAAAGCTACCATAGCCCTTTAAAAATTGTGCATATTTAAGAGACCATAGCTCCATTAGGATTCATTTTTGGAAGTACCTGTATATGAGGTTTTTCTTAGTTTTTAATATACATTCGCCCTGCATCATTAAAATTTTGGTTTTCAACATTTTAGTATTTAATTTTTCGTCCTCCAACCGTGGAATTTCACCGTCAAATGAATTTTTCTCGAAAACGGTTAATCCTACAGTATTACAACAAGAGTACCTTTTTATGTATTTTGACCTGAGGAATCGTATTTCAAAAATAAAATCGCAAAAAAGTTACACAGAAAAAAGTTTGGGACAAAAAACTGATAAGCCCCTCCCCGTTTCGCACACCCTTTTTAAAATAAGTACATGAAAATAACACATAAAACGGGCCTTGGTAGGATTAGTTGACGTGCAAAACCTCGTTGATATATCTCTAAGGGTTCCTGAGTTATTAAATAAAAACCGATTTTTTTAACCATTTTCAAAGGGGCGTAGCTCCCTTATGACGCATTTTTAGACATATGTTTTTAGGAACTTTTTGTCATATTTTATGATGTAGAATCATCTGTTAAAATTTCCGACTCTATTTTAAATACACCGTGTATAGGTGTTATATTTTTTTTTTTAATTTGAAAATCCAATGGTGGGGAAAAGATGTGTCTTGCAAAGAGTAAAAAGCGTATATTTTATTTTATTTATTTTTTCAATTTTTGTGCCCTCTACAAAGGTGTGTATTTTGTAACTTTTAGGAAAAATGTTAAAAAAATAAAAACAAGAAAACTTAATAAGAAAAATGCAAAAACGGTGTTATTGCAAAAACAAATAAGTTTTATAACCGAAAATAACATTTACAAACATCATAGGCCATATTTTAAGCCACTCTATATTCTGATTTGTGGTGGAAATGAGGCATAATTTCACGTGATTTAATTCTTACCCGAATAACCCCAAAAATTGTTCCGAAAAAATAAAAAAATATGTGGGCAAATAGACAATTTTATAATCTTTAAAATGATGTATCACACGACCCCCCTTTCTGTTTAAAAAAATTTCCCCCCTTTTTCCCCTAGCTCCATCGTGCCCCCTAAGCATACCAAATATACACCAAAAAAATATATGGGTTATGTTATTTATGTGTTTCAAATTTCAAGTTGATATCTTAAGCTTTTCAAAAGTTAAAGCGGAGGAGAGGCGGACTTTTGACACGCTGTGTATACATTACAAATGTGAAGAAATACGATATTTTTATTAATATTAAATGCTTTGTAGAGGGCTCAAGATGACCTTTAATTTGATTCTGCTTTTTCACACACATTATGCATATTAGAAGGCATATTTGGGCGAGTATTGCGTTTTAAAACTCCAGATTTCAATTTTTCGGCCCACCCTATTGTACATAGTGAAAAAAAAAGACAAATTTGACAGTCATTTCGACCAGAATGTTACTAAATACACGGTGCTTGCAGTCTTTTGGCGCAAAATAAAGGGGATGCCAAAAAGTTTGGAGCAAAAATATGTTAAGCTTCACACATTTGGTCCCTCTAGGCACGCCTCTGGATATATTCAAAAAAATAAAAGAAAACTTATTTGTTTTTACTTCAACAATGTAATTTTAAAAATCATTCATTCAGTTGTAGAACAGTAATTGGTTTTAAAATTTTGATTGATAGCAAATGATTTTTAAAAATTAAAAAATTATCAGGTAAATTTTTTATAATTTATAAATACAGCACTATAAAACATAAAAAACAATACAAAAAAATCTATTAAAACAAAAGTAAATAGTTATTATCATTTTCTTAAAAATTATTTTATTAAGAAATTTCTTTTACTTAAATAAAAGGTTTTAAGGTTACACATTCCAAAAAAACAGATTTTTCTATGCCCGTCTGTATGTACAAATGCCTACAGGGGATTTTCTCAGTGTTTCTCTACTTTCTTAAGTAAGGATAGTTTACTGATTAAAAGAAAATTGAAAATTTTGATTTTCTTAAAAATAGTGATAGATAGAGACTTGTATATCAAGTGAGTTTTATTTATGTCCAAACGAAACTCTGATGATTTATATCACTTTACATTCGCTATAAAATGGCGGATTTAATTTTTTTGTTTCACTTCCGCACTCTAAATTTGTCCGTCAATCTTTCAGTAGTATTAACTGTTATAATTAAAGCAAATTCACCATGTCAGAATGTAAATTTACAATATTTTTTAAATTTTTACACTTTTACAATATTGGTTGAAAATTACCATAATTATAGTTTACATTCTACAAAAGATAGCAGTAAATTATCAAAATAAAAATTCACATTTTTACAGATAACAGTGAATTTACAGTACTGATTTAAATTTACCACTTTCTTTGCTGGTAACATATGACCTACTTTATTTGCTGTGAAATTACCATATTTTCATTTACAGTGCGTTTTCGTGGCATAAATATGTTTATCCAATACATACAGATAATAAGACAATTACCAGCTTTATTTTAAATAGATAAACTCAATAATAACCCCCGCGTGGCTTTTACTTTATTGAGTGGATAATTATTTATTTTACCCACTCAACTGTCACTTGTCAAATTATTTTCTTGTAAATGTCATTAAAATTTTTTATAAAAATATGAGTTCCTAAGCTATTTATTGGATAAAACCTTGTATGGCACTCATGGGTAAACCAATATTGCCCTCTCGAAAATTAACCTGCTTGGCTGACACCTCGCGGGTTCATTTTCTCATGGGCAATATCTTACTTTACCCACTAGTACCATAAATAACCATTATCCACGGCCGTGATTAATAGGCTTATTAATCACGGGTCTGTAAAAACAAACCGTTTAAACTTTAAAACAGCCGTGGATAAAGCATAGTATTCTTCTCGTGTATAATAGCTATTAATCATTCGGGTGATTTGGCTACTCGACTATCAGCTCGTGTCCCAAAATTCACCATAATTGATTAATAGCAAATATTATACACTCATTGAATAATATACTATTATCCACGGCCGTAATTAATGGGCCTATTAATCACGGGTCTGTAAAAATATATCGTTTAAAATTTAAAACGACCGTGGATAAAGTATAGAATTCTACTCGTGTATACAAGCTATTAATCATTCGAGTGTTTAGGCTACTCGCCTATCGGCTCGTGTCCCAAAATTCACCCTAATTGATTAATAGCAAATATTATACACTCATTGAATAATATACTATTATCCACGGCCGTAATTAATGGGCCTATTAATCACGGGTCTGTAAAAATATATCGTTTAAAATTTAAAACGACCGTGGATAAAGTATAGAATTCTACTCGTGTATAAACGCTATTAATCATTCGGGTGATTAGGCTACTCGACTATCAGCTCGTGTCCCAAAATTCACCATAATTGATTAATAGCAAATATTATACACTCATTGAATAATATACTATTATCCACGGCCGTAATTAATGGGCCTATTAATCACGGGTCTGTAAAAATATATCGGTTAAAATTTAAAACGACCGTGGATAAAGTATAGAATTCTACTCGTGTATAAAAGTTATTAATCATTCGAGTGTTTAGGCTACTCGCCTATCGGCTCTTGTCCCAAAATTCACCCTCATTGATTAATAGCAAATATTATACTCATTGAATAATATACTATTTTTTTTTTTTTTTTGATGTAACACCCTGTAATTTTTTATATTTTTGAATTTAGCAGAAAATTCTATATACAAAAACTAATTGTTTTTTATTTTACGCCATTTACCGTAGCATGGGATGTTAGTAAAAGTGTTCTATAATATTTTTTTAAAAATATTACTTTAAAGTAAATGTCATAAATTTTGCATAAAAAATAGAGGAAAAATACTATACAAAAAAAATTACTGGGACATAAAAAAATGAAGTTTTGTACAAAAAATACGTTTTTTTAGCTCTAAATCGCTGTCACTAATTAAATTTTTATTTTAATATAATCATAGTTTTATATATTTTTAAACCTTAAGTAAGTAAAAACAAGGTAAATTATGTGTATATCGTTTTTATACGATAAAAAAAAGTTAAAAAAACTATCAGTTTTTTATACATAGAATTATCGGCGGAGTTCAAAAATATAAAATTATATATATATATATATATATATATATATATATATATATATATATATATATATATATATATATATATCACCAAAGTTTCATTTTAATCGAATGATGATTATTCTTAATTTAAGGGTTGGACATAAATAAAACTCACCCGGTATAACTATTATTATTTTTTTTTAATAAAAATGTATGGTCAAATAGAGAATTTCATGAGCTTTAAAATGATGTATCACACGATCACCCTTTCCATTTAAAAAATGTTGCCCTTTGCCGCCTATGATGATTAATCTTAATTTTAGTGTAAATAAAACTCACCCGGTATAATTATTATTTTTTTTTTTAATAAAAATAATATTTTTTTATAAAATTTTACATTAAACTTTAAAGTAAATGTCATAAATTTTGCATAAAAGATAGAGAAAAAATACTATACAAAAAAAATTACTTAGACATAAAAAAATTGAAGTTTTGGACAAAAAAAAACGTTTTTTTTAGCTTTAAATCGCTGTCACTAATTAAATTTTTATTTTAATATTATCATAGTTTTATATATTTTTTAAGCTTAAGTAAGTAAAACAAGGTAAATTATGTGTATATCGTTTTTATACGATAAAAAAAGTTAAAAAAAAAACTATCAGTTTTTTATACATAGAATTATTGGCGGAGTTAAAAAATGTAAAATTATATATATCACCAAAGTTTCATTTTAATCAAATGATGATTAATCTTAATTTAAGGCTTGGACATAAATAAAACCTACCCGGTATAATTATTATTATTTTTTTTTAATAAAAATGTATGGTCAAATAGAGAATTTCATGAGCTTTAAAATGATGTATCACACGACCACCATCTCCATTTTAAAAATGTTGCCCTTTGGCTCCTGCCTCCATTGTTTCCTCCAACCATATTAAATATATACCAAAAAAATATTTGGGTTATATAATTTTGTTATTAAGGTGTTTCAAATTCAAAGTTAATACCTTAAGCTGCTTAAAAGTTAAAGGGGAGGGCGGACTTTCGACATACTCTGTGTATCTTTACAGCTTTTTTTTATCTAAAAAGTCTCACTTTAAATCCAAATCACTAATCCGTAAAGTAGATAGACGACGCGTCGCGACGCGCTGAAAATGGGAAGATATGTTTGCTTAATAAATATTCTTGCAAATAAGTTAGTCTAGTGTAGGAACTCGCTCCAAGAGCCTCCGACATGCTAATATTTGATTTGAAATTACACTCCTTGATTGCCGAATGCCGGTTTTAGAGTCACGGAGGCGTGGAATCGTACAAACTAATTTCTTAATGCCCAAATATAGACGAAATTATGCCACTTTCAGAATAATTTTATGTAAAATACTCGAATATTTAACTAAATCTGTCTATATGTTTTAATGCTAGAAAAATTTAAAGAAAATATATATTCTTCTACTACATAATTAAGTGCTAGCTTATATCCGGTGCTTTATGGGGGTATTTTTTGTTTTTTTCGAAACCCTGAAATTACTTTACCGTTCGATAGTACCGTCCATTTACATGATTTTCAGCGAAAATTAAAAAAATCTACCGAGTGCTTCGTTTTTTATTAAAAAAAATAAAAGTCCAAACGAGCTGCGAAAAGTAAAACAAGCCGTGAACATATGTAATGCTACGCATTCCATTATATACTATTTACAGCCATACTTCAAACTTGTCTATTATGTAAGCAGGTGGTTGACTCGAGATTCTGTGCAAAAACCTTGTGTGAAATTGATTAAAAATGATTGAAGAAGAATATATGGTTTATACACCTACAAATCCCTCTGAAATTGCAAATGCTACATTAGACAAGTTACCATCGAAATCACGAAAAGTGTACGATTTAGCCTACGAAAAAAAATTAAAAGGAGCTAAGGAAAGTTTAAGTTTATTTAGAAAGGTTTTTATTGGCCTATTTTAATAAAAAAAAGATACTTTATTCCTGAATAAATTAAATTCAAAAATTAATATTAAAAAAATATATATTGGATGCTTGAAGAAAAAATAGTATGCTTCACTCAGAGGAAAAGTGCTTTTTTTCCTCGTCTGTAGTTTCCGGACTCCGCTACAGACTAGTAAAAAAAGCTTCACTTTTCCTCTTAGTAAAACAATATACTATTGATAGAAATATCTAGTAAAATAAGTAAAAAAACTGCGATAGCGCGAGCGGGTGAAACAAGAATAATTTGGAATAATTCAGTAGATAGTGGTCATTCAATAAACCTTGCACGTCCCAAAAACGAACAATAATCTCCCTGTTGAAACCGTTCTACAAAATCTCAATGGTGTATTAAATGACGTTATATTCTGCGAATTGATATTTCTGCTGCATAAAGGTATAAGGTAATAAATAGGATATAAGGGCTTTGTAATAAATAGGATATAAGGGCTTTGTATCATTACTAGTAGCCGGATATTTGGTATTGATTACGAGGGGCGCTTGAAAGTTTAATTTTTTATGAATATTCTGACATGGATGACACTTACTAAGTATAATGACACAAATTTGGAATTTTTTATAAATAAGTTTTAAAATATTTTAAATGGCCTGTGCCCATCCTCGACCTACTACCTTAGAACCCTGGATTCATAATAATCCTGAGCTGCAATTTAATCGTGAGGTACAACGTGCGAAAAAGATATAGGTTGGTCTTAGAAATGCAATGTTTTAAAGAACTTATCAAAATCCCATAATAATGATATACAAAAAAGTTTTTTTTTGATTTAGTAAAGCCATTTGTAACATTCCGTTTTCAAAAATTACAAATCCTCAGAGTTTATAGAAAATTGGAAGATGTAAAAGTGCCAATCAGCCCACAAAGAGAAAAGACTATTTACCATAGGCTTTCGAATATACAGTGCGTGCATTAAGTCTGGAATCACCCGATAACTTTTTAGTTACAAGTAAAATACAAAAATCCTCAGACAGGTCGATTTATATTTTTAATTCTGCAAATTTTGGTCTAAAAAAAGTTATCAAAATTGGCACCCCCTTGCACCCTCACCCCCCAACTTTTTTTTTCAAATAGCAACCTACCCCTTGTGATACATCATTGGAAAGGTAATTTAATAAGCTTTCCAACAGTGTATGATAAAGCCTAATTTGTTAAAGGGTCTATGAAAAAACGCATGTTTTATTTAAACATTGTTTGTGTGAAATATTACGCATAATATGGTAATTGTTGCCCTATTTCCTACTTGGCACCTTCCTGAGAATCTAAATAAGGTTGTTTTAAACTTATTGTAATATTTTATACCCTGTTGAAAAATGCAATTTTTTTTCTTTTTATTGACCAATTTTATGTTTACTATTTAATCGTTATTAATCCCGTTTTTTTACTGTCCACTGTCAAAGAGCTGAAGGACATCAATTTGAACATTTATAGTGAACTAAAGTTTGCTTTACATGTCTTTATAATAAACTAAATTGTGCATTTTATCATTAGCCCTTTACCAAATTAGGCTTTATTATACACCGTTGGAAAGCTTATTAAATTACCTTTCCAACGAAGTGTCACAAGGGGTAGGTTGCTATTTGAAAAAAAAAAGTTGGGGGGTGAGGGTGCAAGGGGGTGCAAATTTTAATAACTTTTATTACACCATAATTTGCAAAATTAAAAATAAAAATCGACCTATCCGAGGGTTTTTGTGTTTTACTTGTAACTAAAAAGTTAATCGGGTGATTCCAGACTTAATGCACGCACTGTATAAACTCCAAAATTTTAATAGAAGATAAAAATATTTTGAGCATAGATGAAACCAAACCACAAATGCTTCTGGTTTAAAGATTCCGCATGTAATGTTATGTTCTCCGAATTTTCCACAATGTGTTCAATAGTAGACCTTCTTAATAGCAAAGAAGTGGACTTTTCTAAACTAAATGTAAATATTAATAAAGAAATGGCAATTAACAATCTTTCCTTCTATGAAGCAAATGAAAAACATCAACTTAAAAAAACTCCTAAAGAAAGTATAACTTCAACAAAAGCATATCCCCCATTAAGACAAAATCAAAATAATACAGAACAAATAACACAATTTAATAGGAATAGCACAAGCACATTAAACTACCGCCAAGCAGTTTTACAAGGAACCCAAAAACAAAAAGTTCGCAGTCCCACACCTCCAGGCTATGACAGGCAAATGCATCAAGCCCAGTTATTATCTTTATCGCCAAGGCTGGAAAATAGAAACTATTTAGGTAGACCTGAATATAGAAGATATAACCAAAGCCAATCTGCCGGTACAAGGGGAAACACAGTAACGTCACACTCTCGAAACCCAGATATGAGAGCAATGACTTCGGGTGGCAACAAAATCCTATCACAGCAGCAAGTAGGCCTTATAAGAGAAATTCTTACACAAGGCCTTGATTTAACTGAAGTCTCTCCTAATGAAATCCTACATGAAATCAATGAATTTATGCAATCACTTTTTGCGAAAAATCCGGTTCTTCCAACAGAATCGGACGATGATTTTTAAGTGCTCAATTGCTCAATAGTAAATTTTCAAAAATGTTTTTATTTTTTTTTTAATTTTTTTTTTTTTTTACCTAAAATTATAATTACTATTATTACAATTATTATTATTACTTTTATTATTAGTACTACTAATATTATTATTATTACTAGTGTTATTATTAATTTTAGTATTATTATTATTATTATTATTATTAATATTACTATTATTACTATTATTATTATTATTATTATTATTATTATTATTATTATTATTATTAATATTATTATTATTATTATTATTATTATTATTATTATTATTATTACAATTATTATTATTATTATTATTAATATTACTATTATCATTATTATTACTATTATTAGCATTATTATTATTATTACTATTATTATTATTATATATAAATTTTTTATTATTATTTATTTTTATCCCTTGTCTCAGTGATCAGTATATTTTTCTCAATACAAGATATATCAGGAACGTTATACATTCTCAAATAAAAACCTATAGGTAGTACACAATGATAAAAATTATACACTGGAACATGCGTACAGTGAGATCAAATAAAGATAGCTTAATGATATTTATAAAGAATTATAATCCTGATATAATTGCACTTAACGAAACGTGGCTAAAGTTTGAACAAAATTTTAGAATCTCAGGCTTCACAACTTATCGCGAAGACCGGGCAGACGGGAAGGGGGGCATAGCCCTATTAGTCAAAAAATGCATAAGATATAACTCAATTAATATAGATGTTAAGGACTCGCCGGAGAGATTCCAGGTAATAGGCATCAAATTGGATGACATAAGTGTATACTGTGTTTATAACCCGCCAGACGTTAGATTGTCCTATGAAGTCATTTCCAGATTTTTACATGAATCAAATGGTGAAATTATTGTTCTGGGGGATTTTAATGCACATAACAGTTCTTGGGGATCTAGCATGAGAAATCCAAATGGTGACATTATTTTAGACATACTGAATGACCATAATTTGACTCTTTTAAACAATGGGGACGCAACAAGGGTAACTGCACCTCCAACTAAAAGTGCTCCAGATATAGTTTTTTGTACGCATAATACAGCGGTAATTTCAAATTTTGCAGTAACACCGGATGCAGCATTCAGTGATCATTATCCAATTCTAGTTGATATTAATAAAACTAACTCTAGTGATCCAAACAACAGCGCTAAATTTAAAAAATTTCACGAACTAGCATTGAAAAAAACTGACTGGGACATTTTTAGGATACACTTTGAATTAAATCTTGATATAAACGACCCCTCGTATGAAAATTTTAATCATGCAATTGAATATGCTTTAAACATGTCAACACCCAATAGAAAACCCATACCCCACCAACGACTACCGACGTGCTGGTGGTCGGACCGGTGCCAGGAGGCGATCGAAAACAGGAAGGAGGCTTACAAAAAACTCAAAGAGCATTCCTCTGATGAAAACTTTCACGAAGCACTAGCGATTTCCGCGAGAACGAAAAGAATTTTATTAGAGGAAAAAAGACAAAGTTTCAGAGAGTATTGTTCCTCTATAAATTCATGTAATAACATCGGTGAAGTTTGGAGAAAAGTAGGGTACCTCCTGCACCTGCCAGACCACTGGAGCCAATAGCAGAACCATTCCTGGACCACCTTTGTCCACCTAGTTGTAAACCAAATTTTCCAGATATTGCATTTACGCAGAGTATTTCCTCTCCATTTACCTTGGATGAGTTAAATTTTGCGTTAAATAATAGGAAAGACACAGCTACTGGTCTTGACGGTATCTCTTATTCAGTTTTAAAAAATTTACCACAGACAGGCAAAGAGGTCTTACTGGGAATCTTCAACAAGTTATTAAATAATGAAATACCAATACCTACCCAGTTTCTGGAATATCTTGTAGTAACCATTCCAAAGCCAAATAAGAATCCTAAAACCGTTAAAGGATACCGTCCTATCTCACTTTCTTCCTGCGTCCTAAAAGTTCTTGAAATTATAATTAAAAATAGAATTGAGCACTATCTGGAAAAATATAAATTGCTTAATAACTTACAGTTTGGAGGGCGAAGGGGCAGAGGTGTACAGGATGCACTAGCTTACCTGACATCTAAAGTTTATAATGATCTATCAAGTGGAGGCTACTCTTTATTGGTAACACTTGACGTAGAGGGGGCTTATGATAATGTAAATTTAGAATTGTTATTTCAATATTTAGCGGAGTACAACATTCCGAGGGACTTGGCCTTATTAATTTATAAGCTTTATTCTGGACGGTTTATATTTATACAAAAAGAGGTTGGAAACATTATCGGCCCGAAAGTAGCATGGAAGGGCCTGGCGCAGGGTTCATCTATGAGCTCACTCATGTTCATAATATACACCTTATCAGTTTCACATACCACGATCATGGGCTGCAAAATAGTTGAATTCATAGATGACATGGGAATTATAATATCTGGGAAAGATTTAAAATCACTATCCAATGGCATGAACTCCACACTAAGTAGAATTCAAGACTGGCTATATGAACATGGACTAAGTCTCTCGGAAGGTAAGTCCTCTGCTATACTGTTTAGAAAAACCAAAAGGATACCCCCACTTGACCAGATTAGAATAGGCGAAACAATAATCCCCCTAAAACCCTCTGTTAAATATCTGGGAGCTACTTTAGATAGTAAACTTAATTGGGTAGAGCACATCAATTTATGCTGCACCAGAGCAACCAAAGCTATACATCTTATAAAATCCTTGGGTAACAAAAAATGGGGGTCAGACCCTCAGACTCTCTTACTACTATATAAAGCCCTGGTAAGACCCCACCTTGAGTATGGGAGTCTTTTTTATTTTAGAGTCCCCCAGAACAATCTTAAACAGCTTGAAGTGACGCAAAACTTAGCTTTGCGCACATGTTTAGGCCTATTAAGCTCCACACCTATCAATGTGATCTTGGCGGAGTCGGGTGAGCTGCCTCTCAATTATAGAAGGAATATTTTAGCAATCAGATTCGTAGGTAAACAATTCTCAATTTTAAACAATATAATAACAGCCAACCTAATTAATCTGTATGGCACATTTAATCGGGACCGTCTCCCATACTGGCGCGGTAAACCAACTCCGCCCCTCCTTTCCGCTATGGATCACTATCTTAGGCATCAAAACATTATACTTAGAACAGATGTATATCCTATTTTCTCAGAGTCACTAAATTGCATAATAAAATCACGTCGCTTATATATATCCCCACTTGAGAAGAATAAGCATAATGATATACATTTTAAAGAGTTTATGGGTACAAGATGGTCGGGTTATAGACACATCTATACAGATGCGTCTAAAACTTCGGAAGGTAATGTAGGAGTAGGCATAAATATACCTAGTAGGAAAGTTGAATTATCTATCAGACTAGCTCACTCAATAACTATAACCACGGCTGAAACATACGCCATTTTACGTGCACTAGAAGAAATACTACATAGTCGTAATGAAAAATATATGTTCTTGGTCGACTCCAAACCGGCCTTATATAGGGTGTGTACCCCTTCCCGTTCCTTTAAAACCGATATGATGGTCACTGAGATAAAGAAGATACTGGAAAACATGGAAAACAATGGCAATAAAATAGGATTTTGTTGGATACCCAGTCATACTGGAATAGAAGGGAATGAAAGAGCTGACCAATTGGCACTACAAGGGACAAAGAAAACAATACAAACCACACCAAAAATATCATGGAAGGAATTTGAAGCAATTTACAGGGAAGCTGAATGGGAAAAATGGGAAAATACATGGAAGCAAGAAATGACGATTTCAGGAACCTTTTACTTTAACCACACAACAAATTTCAGTAAAGACCCATGGTACCAAAATCTAAACTTATCAAAGAGGCATGTAACCACAATATGCCGTCTGCGTAGTGGGCATTGCCTCACTAAAGCTCATCTTCATAGGATGAAGCGATCGGACACACCTATATGCTCATGTGGGAAGAGGGAAGATACACAACATATTTTACTTGAATGCCCGAATTATATAGCACATAGGAAAAATATGCTTGATAGCTTATCTACGCAAATCACGCAACCTCTTCATTTGCTTTCGCTTTTATCAAAACCTGATTCTCCAGTAGTACTTGCAGTAGTTAGCTTTTTAAATAAGATAGGTAAAAGTCTTTAATGTAAATTCCTGAATGCTTTAGTACCCATCCATATGCTTTATCTTAAATTGTTGGCTTTTTCTCATATATTTTCCCTTAAAATTTCTATAATTTTGGTCGTTAGTCTTACACATCTGGCTCTCACTACTCCTAGTTACTGATGTAACCACCATGCAACCCGATGGCTGAAATGTTAAATTACAAAGCCAAAAAAAACGAAGAAGAAGAAGAAGAAGAAATATTAATATATGCATTAATAAGAAATTATAAGAAATCATACATTCTTTAAATAATGCTCCACTAACTTTGATACACATAAAACGTTCGTTTTCAGATTATAAATATACTTTTAATGAAAGAAGACGAAGATTAATAGCCGAAAACATGGAAAAAATCTTGATTATATATTTTTATTTTCAACAATAATATTAATTAATTATTAAAAAATTATATTTTTGGTGATGCTTGCTCATATTGGAGGTAGTTTTTAAATAAACTTAAGACGATATTATCTCTCCAAAAATGTTTTTATTATTATTACATAAATAATAGCGACATGTTTCTGCCCTTTTAACATAGGACCATCTTCAGGCTAATAATTAAAATTAAAAACAAACAACAAAATTACATTACACGTATACAAGTCATACTAAAAAATTTAACGCGCGACAAATGACAGTCTTAAGACTGTCATTTGTCGCGCGTTAAATTTTAGTATGACTTGTATACGTGTAATGTAAGACTGTCATTTGTCGCGTGTTAAATTTTTTAGTATGACTTGTATACGTGTAATGTAATTGTTGTTGTTTGTTTTTAATTTTAATTGTTAGCCTGAAGATGGTCCTAAGTTAAAAGGGCAGAAACATGTCGCTATTATTTATGTAATAATAATAAAAACATTTTTGGAGAGATAATATCGTCTTAAGTTTATTTAATTAATTATGTTTAGAAATATGGGTACATTTTGTTTTAGAGCACTTACATGTGTAAATATTTTGTAAAATATACATAATATAGTTTTTTGTTATTTGACTTTGATATTTATATAGTTATAACTCTTTTATAATACGCCATTATAACCTTAAAGTATGGTTATTTCCCTGTGTCATAATATTGGGACACACCTCTTTAACATAGTCGTCAAGTTACGCCGCCATGAATAATAACCATTACGGGATGGTTAAGAAGAAGAAAATATTTAAAAACTTTTTTTGAAATAAGTAACATTTGCGCCTCTCTCGTAATCAATACCAAATATCCGAGGTTTAATCGTTACACAATCTACCTTTTAATTTGGAGAAATTGAAACCTGACAGGGTTTTATCCAAATTAATTCCCTACCAAGTACTGACACTGACAAGTTAAACTGTCTTATTTAAAAATCAAGGCACTTTTTCAGCTTTTGCCAAGATGCACTTAATCGGCGTTGCCAATAATCATTAAAATTCCCTAAAATGCAACAATAAAATATAACTATTTATCCCTTGTTTTATTTTTCCGCTTGAAGATAACCTTCACTTGATATTTTTACATCGGCACTTAGTACTATAGTAGAGAAAAAGATACGTCGCTTGCAAAACAATTTTACACTACGATATTTCAAGAAATCTTTGACATAGAGACTTGAAATTTGAAACAAATTTTGTTTAATACTTAGAAAATTTGTTACAAATTTCAAGTCATTGGGTCAAAGGGTTTTTGAAATATCGTAGTGTAAACTTGTTTTACAAGCGACTTTCATCTTTTTCTCTTCTATACTAAGTGCCGATGTATTGAAACCATCGCCGAAAAGTCAAAATCTTTGACCATATTTTTTTCACATTTCCCGACGTTTTAGACCTTTCTGAGTCAAAATCAGTTAATAAAATTTTTCGTCTGTCTGTCTGACTTTAAACTCGATAACTCTATTTCTAAAAGAGATATCGACAAGCGGTTTTTTGCATATTGTTTCTTATCGTATTTTGAGCTGACTTGATTTTGGCCGTAAACGATTGGGCGTAAGGGGGTAAGAATGGGGTTAAACCCCCTATTTTTAGCGTTTCTTTAGTTATAAATATGTTAATTATTACTGTATTTTATTAATTTAGCACTTATATGAAATATAATTTTAAATTGGTCAAATAATGTTACAAATAATTTTTTCCTAAAATGCATTGTTTTCGAGATATTGACCTTTAAAGCAGTAAAACGTTTTTTAGCATAACTCACTTATTTATAAACCGATTTCAAAAAAATTTTAATGGAAGCTGTTTTTAAGCCCTATAAAAAATGCCATATGCAGTTTTTTGCTAGAATATAACGGTTTGGAGATACACTCTTTCAAACTAAGCCCTATAAAAAAAACCATATACAGTTTTTTGCTAGAATATAACGTTTTGGAGATACACACTTTCAAACTTTAATAAATTATTCAGGTAAGTAAGTAAGTAAGTAAGTAAGTAAGTAGATGCTTTATTTCCAAAAAATACATATACATGTGTGTTGGAAAAAGATTTTTTTCTTTTAAATTATTAGGTGTATTAATGGTTGCCTATTCACGTAATCACACAACTTTCCTTTTTATAACGTTTTAAATTAGTGCCTAGTGCCGATGTTTTAACAAGTTGCTTGCAACTGTTCAGCTGGTTTACTTAAGCAGGCTGTAAAATTGTATTGTCAATGTGTTTCCCAAACATCTGAAAATCTGAAATTGGCATGCACGGCTAAAACCTGGATCGGCTGACTCAAAAAAAATTTAAATTCTGGGAGAAAAATGAATTAAAAAATAATTTACAAAATTGGCGAAGGCGCTACCATTAAGGCATTGCATAAAAACACTTTTTTTTTAATTTTTCATATGCACCCCAGTATGTGGTTTCAATTCAAATACTAAGCTTGCATAAAAAATTTCAGGTTACTTGAACATTTTTTGGCCCCCGCCCAATTCCGGTTACTGATTCAACTTTTCTAGACGGGTGAAAATCTTCTTATTTTTATTTTACCTATGATTGAAATTTTACTGGTGTCAAAATTTGACATCTAATTAAAAATGTAAAAATATATGAACATTTATTAAAATGTTCATATCTCGGAAACTAATAGCCCTACGATAAAAATGATCATATGTGTTTTTGTAGGGAATTAAACATTATTTTCATTTATGCAAAAAAATGTCCTACTATAAATAATAACTTATTATTAATAATTGAGATATCGCTAAAAATTAAACTTTTTATCTATTTTGCCCCCCTTGCCCTACGGTAGTGTTAACCATATTTAATGTGACGAAAAGAGAAAAGGTCCTAAATCCTTTGGTGAAAGACTTTTTTAAATCGGACCTTCCGTTCAAATTTAGGTTTACATACAGACAGATAGACATTTTTTTAACACCCACTTTTTTCACATTTTTGTTTCATGACATTCTAAACCCGAAAAAAAAAGATTTTTCTACGACTTCTTTAGAATGTAAGCAAATACACACACTTTTCAAACACAGAATTAATCCATTCTAGCTCTAGATATGGTATGAATATTCCGTATCAAGTGTTATAATGAGCACATGTAGTGCCATCTCTTGTTTATAAAGTTAAAGAAAACTGTAGCAAAATTAGCAAAAATATATATATTTTACCATGAAATATTGAATAATTTAATGCAATTTAAAGTTTTGCTTTAAAATTACATAGTTTATTAGTTTTTCTTGATATTTACCAGTTTGTTATCAATTTAGTTCAAAAAATTAAAACTGCTCCATCTATTGTTAAATATTTAAACCTGATATCTGTCACAACAATCTGACATAACCTTCAATTTTTACATTATAATTTGTAAATATGTGCTATAATTAAATAAAAATCTTTTTTAAGTACTGATTTGATAAAATTATTAAATAACATTAATTGCTTTATTTAAAAATATGTGTTTTGTTGCATTTGCAATGTCGAGTTACAAAAAACATTATTTTTAACCTTGTCCGCAGTTTAAAGTCATACAGTGTTTCATATTTGCAGTCGAAGAAAAAGTATAGTCAACAACACGTATGGAATAGTCATTCCGCGCTCGCGGAACCGTCATACTCGCCTGCCGGCTCGTATGCCAAACTTTCCGCTCGCGCGGAGTATTGTATATTCCATACTAGTTATAGAATATACTATTTTGGGTCGATTTTAATAAAGGGTGTTTCCAGCCGTAAAAAAGTTTAAAATTTTCTCTTGTTCCCTCCCAACGAAATATTTTCCATGACATTTTAACTACACATTGTTCGGTACGACCACACTTTGTGAACGAGCGAAAAGTTACCTATTGATTAAATTTATGTATTGTTACAGACGGAGAACCAATCAAATTGCCGGAAAATCTGGAAAGTTTACCCAGAGCTGATCATTTCCCGACACAGAGACATCGCTGGAACACTAACGAGGTAAGTAAAAATCTATTGTTGGATTTGAATTGAGATCTAGTTACCGGGAAGTTATTAAATGGTTCATTAAATTAAGTGACTAAGTCACTGTGACTTAATTTATGTTACATGTTTCCATCATTTAGTTCATAAACATATTTTAAAGGGTTTATATTAAACCATATATGGTTTATGGTTTATATGGTTTAAATTAAACCATATAAAGTTTTTTTTTAAATGTTTGTTATTCATATGTCCGACAGATAACAGTTACTACATCAATAGATAGTACCATTCTTTTATATATATCTAACGTTTTATTATTTAAATATTAGCAACATACAGAATACCTAGTGCTGATGATTCCCAAAAAGGATAAAATGGTACTAATATCCATTCATTCTGAGAATGCGACTCTCACGTCACAGCGCGTAGATTAAAAAGCACTCTGTAGTGTAACTGCAACTTATTTATTAAGACTTGATACATAATTATTATATAAAAAATGTATATAAACAAAAATCATTTATTACGTCTTAAGAAATAAGTTTTAATTACTCTACAGAGTGGTATTTAGTTTACGCGCTGTGACGTCAGAGTCGCATTCTTAAAGTGAATGGATATTATTCACTGTTTCGTGTTCATTTGATTTTAACGGCAGATAGATAACTTCCTTATATATATATATATACCGCGTGTTTCAGGAAGGTGGTTCACCCCTCTTAACTTTTTTACTTTTTTAGGTAGGATCTTGAAATTTACTACTTATAATTTTAGTTAGAATTTTTTTGACATAACCGGTTTCGCCGGAAATTAATCGAACTTTCGATTTTTAAATGGAACAGCCTGTATTTTTTTACAAATTTTGATTCAGAAATCAATTCTTAGAACAAGCATGTGTCACTTGTCAAATTTTGACAGGTCTTGTCATTTTTTAGTTAAATTTTCATTTTAAATCTTTTGTGTTTTAGTGCCAAGTTCTTCCAAATAAACTATTCATATGTGCTGTCTAAATGTTCGCAAGAAAATTTTCTTTCACTTTAACCTAATGAGCCACCCTCTTTATTTTTGAAAAAAATGACTTATTGACCAAAGTGTGATATTCGAACCTTTAAGAGCCCACCACATTTAAAGTTTTAGGAAAAAATTCAAAATAGTATTCTGAAGATACTAGACCAACAATTAAGCGAATAAGCTAATTTAAGGCACTCTAGATTTAAAATAATAATTTAAATGAAAAATGACATGACCTGCCAAAAATTGACAAGTGGCACACGCTTGTTCTTAGAATAGATTTTTAAATCAAAATATTTAAAAATATACAGGTTGTTCTATTAAAAAATCGAAAGTTAGATTTATTTCCGGTGAAACAGGAAGTGCCAAAAAATGTCTAACCATGTCAAAAAATCCTAAATTATACATAATATAGTTTCTGCAAATTTCACGATCCTACATAAAAAAGTTCAAAAGTTAAGGGTGGTGAACCACCTTCCTGAAACACCCGGTATATATATTTTTTGGTTATTAACCGACAAACGTGCTGTATATATTTTTATAGACTGTGAATTATTAACTTGATAAATGTTTGTAATATAGTTCTTGACTTTCTGATCAAAAATGTCTTCTCACCTAACTTCCAATTTTGCAAAATTCAATAATTTAGAGAACTTTTAAGATATCAAGCTAGCTCATCCCATGTTATTTTAAACACTTTTAAAAAATTGGGGTCGGCGAGATTTTTCACTGCCAGATTAGTTTTCAGCACCTAAGAATAGTTAGATCAGCAATCACGCGAAATCAGAAATTACATTTTGCGCTCGTAATAAAAACAACATTTTTTTCTACGGTCTACGATGAACTCGCCAGACTGGGTGCCGGAAAGCCCTGCCTGGGTCCTGAACCAATTCTCGGTATCACAAGGAAACAAGTGAAGACTGCCCTCAACTCTTGGGTGGAAAGTCAGCTTAAGGAACACTGGACCGAGCTTAGCGGTTGCAGGCAGGCAAAGGAATTCCTGACCAGGCCAAGCAAAGCTAGGTCGGTCTGGTTACCAGGAAGGGGCCGAGCAACCATAAGCCTCCTTACAGGGGTCCTTACGGACCACTGTGGGCTTATGCGACACCTAAGCCTCATGCGGACGGTAAACGATCCGACCTGCCCTGGGTGTGGGATGGACGAGGAAACGCCCTACCAATTCATAGGGGAGTGTGAGGCTCTGGGCAGGCTAAGACAAGACGTCTTCGGAGTGGTAACACTAGCGAAGGAAGAGATGAGCCTCCTAGCCTGGTCAGATGTTATGAACTTCATCAGAAGGTCTGGCAGATTCAGGAAGAGGGAGGATAGGCAGCAGGTTGGGTAGGTAATCTTGGGGCAGACAAAAAGGGCCATTGGGCCTACTTGTCAGGCGTCGGAGCCTACCCACCTTTTACTACTACTACTACTACGGTCTAAAATATAAGTTACCTTCCAAGGTCGCAGCACTTGAGTAAAATTTTCTGCAAATCTGTTGGTGTGAAAGTAAAGTCCATAATCACAGTAACTGTCCCTAATTCCTTCATAGCAACAAATATATAGCAAACAAATGTTTAGCACACGAAATTGAGATTTGATTCAAAATAAATAATAATTTCATATTAAAAAAATGGCGGACCAACATCTCTTCGCATATAACTGACAGCTCTGTTTTACAATTGACATGCTGGTTGCCTACACTGTGCGCGCGAAAAAAATCACTTTTCTGCTTGCTGTCATGGTAAAGAGCTAAAAAGTAAAATACTAAGAAATAGGTTATTTTGAAGTCTGAAAACTTCATTTGTGTTTGTAGAAATGTTAATTTTTTTATTAGGTCGTAGAAAAAAATCGTCGGCTTACAAGTAAAAGGCACTAAGTCTGCCAAGGGAGTTACCCACTATACAAAACGCACCAATTTGATTTTGATTGAAATTTTATCTGGCAATAGGCACTAAGTCACTTAGTGCACTTAGTGAGTTTTACTTGTAGATAATTTCAAATGTTTCTGCACTTAGCGACTTAGTGTTTGTTTGCTTGCCGAAACGTGCATATATTTAGTGTTGTTTTTCGTTTTCTTTTTGTATTTTACAAGCTAAAATTAAGTAAAAATGTGTAGTCCGGGTGCCAAAATATTATTATTATTATTATTATTATTTATTTACTTCCAAAGATGTACAATATACATATAAGAAATAGTCATCTTGATATTACAAAAATAAAAATATACAAGAAATCTACAAGTAAAATTTCAAGCAAAAAAAATTCAAGTTAGGTAATACTTAAAACTTAAGAGAACTTAATAGGTACCTAAAAATTATTGAAAGATAAAGATTCATTACTACTTATTTAAATAAACCTTAAATATATAAATTATGTAAATTATGTAAATTTCTTGTCGGAAAACTCCTTTACGGAGTAGAAACAGTTTTCCGACAAGAAAGTCTTGGCCCTAGATTTAAATTGTGTGAGGCTGGCTGCACTTTTTATATGAGAAGGTAAGTTGTTGTAAAGTTTAACCGCAGTAAGCTTTGGTCCCCTATTTACCTGCACAAGATTACTTGTAGGGGCATATAAAGAGTCTGATTGTCTAGTGATGTACATGTTTACATCCCCACAACTGACAAAATCATTTCTATTTTTTCTAATGTACATGACGCACTGAAAAATATACAAACTATAAATTGTCATAATTCTATTTTCAGTAAATAATGACCTGCACGAGGAATTGTAAGGAGCCTTGAACATTAATCGAATAATTCTTTTTTGAATAGTGAGGACTTTGTCAGTGTGGGCACTATTTCCCCATGAGAGGAGTCCATATGCTAATATAGAATGAATGCATCCATAATAGAAGTTTTTTAATGTATGTAAACTAACTGTATCTCTTAATTGCAATATGCAGTAACTCTTTATGGCTAATTTTTTAATCAGACTGTCTATATGCTCCTTCCAACTAAGCGTAGAGTCAAGGATCACCCCAAGGAATTTCCCACATTGACTCTGCTCCACCGTTTTACCATTTGCCCTGACCATAATGCTCAAATTAGGTTTAGTATGTTTAGGGTGGAACATAATAAGGTTCGTTTTAGATGAGTTTAAAATCAAACCGTTTTCAGAGCACCATCTATTCATGTTTAGTATGGAGGTATTTAGGTTTGAACTGAGTGAGGGAAAATCCCCTGCAGCTACCAATTCAGAGGAGTCATCAGCAAATAGAATTAAATGAGCTTGGGGGTAAAAAGCTAAATCATTGATAAAAATTATGAACAATAGTGGCCCCAATATACTACCCTGTGGTACTCCAGACCTGCACTGAAGTCTATCAGAAAACGTATGTCCTTCACTATTTGTAACTCGAACAGTTTGATATCTTCCAGACAAGTAGGACTCCACCCATTTGAGAGCAGGCCCACGCACTCCATACGCATATAGTTTTTTTAAAAGTAACTTATGGTTTATAGAATCAAAAGCTTTTGAAAGGTCGTAGAATAACCCACATGTTTTCCTCTTATTATCAAAATGTTTAAGGACTTTATCCACCAAAGCAAAAATGGCGTCTTGCGTGGATCTGCCCCGGGTAAAGCCATACTGTCTGGAAGTAATTACTGCAGTTTTTAATACAAAATCTAAAAGTCTTATATAAAAGGCTTTTTCAAAAATCTTTGAAAACACAGACAGAATTGAGACCGGTCTGTAGTTTTCAATGAGATCTGGGTTACCTTTCTTGTATATGGGGACCACTATTGCTGTCTTCAGTTCATTTGGAAAATGGCCTGACTCTAAGGAAAAATTGATTAAATGTGTTAAGGGTTCTATTAGTTGCTCTGAAACCTCCTTTAGCAAGCTGCAGGGGATCCCATCAAGTCCAGCCGATTTTTTTTTTGAAACAGAGTTGATGATGTCCTTGACCTCTTGAGGTATAAATGGTTCTAAAAAAAGAGATTTGGAGTTATTTAATATTTTTGGAGAGGGTAAAACATCTGGAACTTTAGATGAAATGAGTGATTCGATCGAGCCAACAAAAAATTTATTAAAAGAGTTAGCTGTTTCTAATTGTGTAAATGGCCTATCTTGAGAATCCTTGAGACTTGGTAGACTTACTTTTTTTGACCGTGTATTTATATTTTCCTTTACTATGTTCCACGCAGCTTTATTTTTGTCAGATGCATTAGACAGATAACTATCATAATAATGCCTCTTTGCACTTTGAATATTTTTTTCATGATTTTTGACTAATGATCTGTAAGTTTCTTTGATTTGGGGATCTCTCGTTGTATTATATAAGTGATACACTTCTTTTACAAAATTACTTTCATCTACCAAGGTTTTTGTAACCCATGGGTTTTTTTTCACTTTAAAATTGTTTTTTATTCTATTTAAAGGGAAAGCTTTATCAAAAATATAGTTAAAATTCTGAAAAAAAAGTGTAAATTTATTTTCAGACTGCTCCTCATACATGTTAATCCATAATTCATTTTCTAGCAAGTATTTAAAGTAGGTTTTATTATTGTGATTAAAAAGTCTTTTGTTAATATATTTTGTTGGCTCATGTCTGTTGTTTTTTACAAGCTCAAGAATTTGGGCACTATGGTCCGAGTAGCCGAAAGAAACAGTGGAGCTATGGCAACTATTTGAGTCTAAAGTAAAAAAAATATTATCTAATAGTGTCCCCGATACATCCCTAGATATTTCATTAAAACCCTGGTTATACCCATAGGAGAAAAATAAATTTAAAATATGACCAGTGTTTTCATTTTCCTCAAGAAAGTTGTAGTTATAGTCGGCGCAAATGAGCTTTTCTCCCCTCAATGTTGTGAGAAAATCTAGAAGTTGCTCGAGAGAATTTTTAAAATTTTTTTAAATTTACTTTATAGTTATACATTACGTTTAATTATCATGGTAATAGAAGGGTTTTAACTTTAAATACTTGTTTTTTATATTATTTTATTGACTTAGTGCTCTTTACTTGTAAGCCGATGTCGTAGGCCTATAAGTAAAAGGCACTAAGTCCATGTCTTTTTCAAATTTAGTTGAATTAAACTACTTCAATTTTTCTTTATTTAACTGTAAATGGGACATTATTATGACCAAACATGTCATTACGATCTGTGATAGTTTTTTTCCAAAAACAATTATTACAAAAATTAAAAAACAACAATGAAAGTTAAGTTTGTCAATATCAACGAAATATTGTTTGATTAAAAGTAGCTTTTTTTAAACTTTTTATGGGCCTGTGTTTTCTATACTTTTTCAACAAAAACTTTAAAAAGGGAAAGCAGTAATGAAAACCGTGTAATAATTAAAATGTAAGTGCATTTTTTCGAGTCGGAAACGCATAAAACATGCACACAACAGTCATCGAGATTTATGCTAAGCAGAACTGTTCCAACTATAGATTTACGACCGGTTAATTGCTGCTTAATTGCTTAAATTATTATTATTATTATTATTAACAACAATTATGGGGTGAAGGAATCATCCTATAAGACCCCGTACGGGTATAAAACAACAATAAAAATACAATATTAATTAAAGACTAAATGTTCTTAAAATACGTAATTTAAAAGTTATTTTCCGCCCATAGGTCATAACCATTTTTAAAACCATTTACAGTTGGAGCGTGAACCATTTCTCTGGGTAAACTATTCCACGTTTGAAAAAACTCTGTTTTAATTTTAGACCATGACCTCTCAATCTAACGTCATTGTTTATATTAAATAATGATTTAAGAATAACACCAAAAAGATTGTGTAAAGCACGAAACGTTACTATAAGATCTCCCCTACTACGCCTATTTTTAATGGTTGGGAGTTGAAGTATAGAAAGTCTGTTTTCATAGGAAGGTCGAACACGACCGTATGGCAAACGGGTGGCCAATTTCTGCACTGATTCAAGAAGTCTTTTTTCACGAACAAGATCTGTAAAGGTTTTTTATTTTCGTTAGAATTTTAAAATTATATCTGGTATATAAACAAATTTAATTAAAATAATTTTAACTTAGTTAGGGCCACTTGCACCAATGATTGTTTAACTTTAAACTTGGATTAAGTTGACGGCCGACCAATCAGAACGCAGCATTTTTAACTTAAACTCGGTTTAGCTGAGATAATCCCAGACCAAAAGTTGGTGCAAGTGGCCCTTAATAACACAGGACCACAAAAAGAATAAAGTTAGTTTTTTATAAACCAAACTATATTTTTTCTACGTATTTTGGGGCGCTGAAAACGAATATGGCAATGAAAAAAATTATTGACCTTCAAAATTTTATAAAATAAACTACGCAGTATTTTCTCACATCCAATATTCAAATCTGTTTTGAAAATATTCACTGTGCGATTTTTAATTTACTCTTTTGCTTGATGAAACAGACCATAGTAGTAGAGAAAAAGTGTTAGACATGATCACCTGTTTAAATAATTACGTGTAAGGGAACGTTCAAGTATTACGTAACACAAATTTTGGACTTTTTAAGTATTCATTATGAAAAATCTTAAATGATCCAATATTAAAATAGCAAGTTATTTTAAAATAAAAATATCACTAGTTTCTAACAAGAAAATCTTTAAACATATATAATTTATTAGAAAAGTTCGAAAGAAATACTTACATTATACTTTGGATATGCCTCCTTATGCAAATTTTCTTACAATATTTAGCTGGAAATAGTTAACCAGCTCAAAATAAGAGTCATTTCCTTGTCTTAATCTCAATCGGTGTTCGTTAAAATTATTATGGTTTTTAAAAGCTTAACTCGAACCATTCTATATTTTTGATGTTACAGAGACGTACTTAGTAATTTTAAAAGTAATTTTAAATTATTTTATTAATATATTATCCAAAATCAGCGGTTTTATGCAATATCAGCTGTTTTTTAACAAAATCAGCTCTTTTTCATAGCTATTTTAACCAGGGGCGTGCGAAACGGTCGAGCCTTATAGGTTTATTGTCACAAAACTTTTTTTTATTTTATCATCAGGTAAAAATACACAAAAAAGGTACTCTTGTTGTAATAGTGTAGGATTAACCGTTTTCGAGAAAAATACATTTTAAGGTGAAATTTTACGTTTTGAGGACGAAAAATTAAATAATAAAATGTCGAAAGCCAAAATTTCAGTGATGCCGCTTGATTCTGCATCAAAAACTAAAAAAAAAAATTCTATGTAGGTCGGAAAATTGCTTTTAAAGCTACTATGGCCCTTTAAAAATAATGCATTTTTAGGAGACCATAGCTCCCTTAGGATTGATTTTTGGAAGTACCTGTATATAATTTTGTTTTCTTAGTTTTTGGTCTAAAATACCTCGGCATCATTAAAATTTTGGTTTTCAATATTTTAGTATTAAATTTTTCGTACTCGCCCATGAAGTACATGGAATTAACATACGAAGATGTGCCTTATTAAGATTAGTTCGCGTGCAAAACCTCGTTGCTATATCTCAAAGGGTTTCTAAGTTATTAAATAAAAGCCAAATTATTTAGTTACTATTAAAGGGGCTTACATCCCTTACGATGCATTTTTAGACATATGTTTATAGGAACTTTTTTTCATAGTTTCCAATGTGGAATCACTCCGTAAAATTAATGACCCTATTTCTGAATAACCCTGTATAAAAAAATGCTAAAAAAATAATTTTTTCTTCAAGCGTACTAAAATGTTCATATTTTATAACTGAACACACTAGTTAGAAGTGATCTTTTTTTTTACAGTAAAAAAATGAGTTCATTGCTGTACGCCGTAAAAAAAGTTAGTTAGCAAAACCACCACTGGCGGCAGCACTCTTTGACTTTTATGACAGCCATACTTCAAACTTGTTTGTTTATTATGTAAACAGGTGGTTGACTCGAGATTCCGTGCAAAAACCTTGTGTGAAATTGATTAAAAATGATTGAAGAAGAATATATTGTTTATACACCTACAAATCTCTCCGAAATTGCAAATGCTACATTAAACAAGTTATCATCGAAATCGCGAAAAGTGTAAGATTTAGCATACGAAAAAAATTTAAAAGGAGCTAAGGAAGGTTTGGTTTATTTCAAAAGGGTTTTATTGGCCCATTTTATTAAAAAAAAAACATACTTTATTACTGAATAAATTAAATTCAAAAATTAATATTTAAAAAAATATATATAGAATGCTTGAAGAAAATATAGTATGTTTCACTCAGAGCATAAGTGCTTTTTTTACTCATCTGTAGTTTTCGGACTCCGCTTCGCGTCGTAAATTCTACAGACTAGTAAAAAAAAGTTTCACTTTTCCTCTTAGTAAAACAATATACTATTTTAAATTTGAAGGTAAAAAGACCCCTTAAAAAATCATAAATACGGCACTGTTCCAGTTTATTATAGAAACCATGTCCGTCGTCGTAGAATGCAATCACTGCCATTATATTTTCAGGATCCGAATTGCATGCACAAAGTCACTAAAATTCTAATCGGGTTAACCCAGTTTTTTTTTCGTCAGATAATTTTACGAGCGACAGCTCTCTCGGCATGAAACGGCCCTGAAATTACTTGAAAATGTCCCTTTTCAGTTAAATATTACAGGCGTACTGTTGTCAATAACACGTAACCTGAAAGTATATCATAATTTAGTACACTTGCATGTTATATTATATACAGGGTGTTTCTAGATTATAATCAGTGGCAGGCATATTTCCAGTTGTAGTCCAGTCTTCAGGTCAATAAAAGATCCTTTACCTGGAAATAATTCAGGGAGTTCCCTTCCTCCCTCTCTTTTTTATAAATTGTTTTTCGTCTTTTGAGAAAAAAAAGTAGATATTTTTTTTTTCATTTTTATTTTTATTGTTTTTTTTTTTAATTTTTGTTTGAAAAAAAATTTTTAAAAACTTTTAGTTTTCGTTTTTCGGAAAAAAAAATTGAATAATTTAGTTTTTTGTTTTTTTGTTTAAACCTACCCCCACAGAGAAAAGTATTATTTTGTTGGCATTTTAGCGCACATGTTTTGAAAACCAGTACTAGTGCACTAAAAATGTATTATGGAACGAGTGCTTTATACCATTCTATTTTGATCTAAAATGTAAAAAAACGTACATTTAAATTAATCACGGATTTAGGGATTTTTGTTTTGGGTTGGCATTACAATTTTCGACGTGTTTGAAATTTAAATGATATTTTGATATCTTTTATAGTCAGCTCTTCTCTTTTTCACTCCAAGTAACCAAGCCACAATTTTAACACGGTAAAAATTAACCTAAAAACAAAATTTGTAAAAAATTAAAGTTTAAAGAGATGTTGACATTTGCATGGAAAACACCAAGCGATATTTATTTGTCCTGTTGCCAATCTAAGAGAAAAAAAAGTACTAACCTCTTAAAAAACACGAAAAATATGTGTGATTATGAGCTTATAAAAGTCGTAAAATAGAAAACCCCAATTTTTGATAGCTGATCTCTTTTATAACGATTTTATGCATATTTATTATTATTTATTTTTAATTCATATAAAAGTATATCCAGTTTATAATGACAATTAAATTGCCCGTCTTTTAACTTCAACTTAATCGAACAATTGCATTTTAAATATTTAACTCTTTCTAAGAAAAAAAAATAATAGAATTCGCATTGAAAAATAATGATAATATCTAATTATTCAGAATTGAAAAACTTTCTGAAAGTATGTCAGATTTTATACTATCGATAAGTATAGGCACTATTTTTAAAAAAGTATTTCTTGATTTATTTAGTTTCTTGAATGAACAATAGAGTGGGCCGATAAAATTTTTAATAATACTATATTAAAGTACTAGTTTCATAACATACGTTTTTAGCGCACGATGACAGGTTTAGAAAACGAGCCGCTTGCGGCGAGTTTTCTAAAGTACTAGTGCGCTGAAAACGTGTTATGAACGTGTGCTTTATACAATTTTTTCTGTTTTGCTCTAAAATTTAAAAAAACTTACATTTAAATTGATGATTGATTTAGGGATTTTTGTTTTGGATTGGCATTACAGTTTACACCATGTTTAAAATTCTAAGAACAAATGATATTTTGATATATTTTATAGGCATCTCTCCTCTTTTTTACTGCAATTAACCAAGCCATAATTTTAACATGGTAAAAATAACGTAAACACAAAATTTTGTAGAAAATTCAACCTTAAAGCGACATTGACATTTGTATGGAAAACGTCAAGCGATAGGCCAGGTCTGTTTTCAACCCAAAAGAACAAAAAGTACAGACCTCTTATGGGGCAATAAGAACACGAAAAATGCGTGTGATTATGAGCTTATAAGAGTCGCAAAATAGAAAAAAGAACTTAACACCAGGCTTAGTCTAGCCAAGAACGTCCAACCTGTCGAGTCTCTCACATTCTTCGATTTTTTTTTAATTTAGAACCAACGCAGAGGCAATTCTAAAAGAAAAAAATCTTCCTTCAGAACTTAAAACTTAAAAAAAGTGTTTCAGGGCCAATTTGTCTGTAAAGGCATGGAAATTTTGCGAAGAACGTTGTCATCTTTAAACTAAAATCACTAACAAACTATGGGACAATCAATTTGGTTATGTAGGAGCTTATGAAGAAAAGAAGTGACTGCTCTGGTATAAAGAGAAAAAATACTACTTAATGTTAAATATATAGTATATTTGTCCATTTTTTCTCGGTTTCAGATTCGGGTGTCAGACTTTATTTATTGTCAAAATCAACTTTTGCCACAGTTTCATTTTTTTATACAGTACGCCTTCGCCAAAATTGCAAAAAAAATAAATAAAAAGCCTGTAAAGAAAATGAAATTCTGATATTTTTTGCCAGAGATTTTTTTATGTTTCTACTTTTGGGCGACATCGTAGAAAAGAAAGTACTGTTATGGTATAAAAAAAGTTTTCTAGATTTTTATGTTTTTAATCAAAAATTTTTGATAACGGGACGTTTTTCTTTGGGACCAACCCTTAACTTCCCGAAAATTTTTGTCGGACAATGTTACCACTTGATTTTAAATATTTTTATTAAATGATCCTGAAAAAATTAGTTGTGTTAGGTTAGTTATGACGTCATAACATTTAGCACATCACAGCTGATTTTTTCAGGATCGTTTAATAAAAATATTTCAAATCAAGTGGTAACCTTGTTCGGGCAATACCATTGTGGGACGCCCTAAAGTTACGGGTTGGTCCCGAAAAAAAAGCGCCCCGCCACCGAAAATTTTCTTATGTAAGAAGTTGTTTGACTGGAGATAAAGAACACATATGCAAGTCTTAACGGTCAGGTAAAAAAAAATTCTACTGGGCGTGGGCTCCCGGCCTACTACGATTTTGCTCAAATTTTGTACGATAATGTAAATTAAAAACATAACATTTTATTACTCTTTTTTTTTTTCGAAAAAATCTCAAGGAAAATATATATTTTTTAAATTTTGGCGAAGACGAATTAAAATTTACACTTGCAGATTACTTTTTCATAATAACAACAAAATAATCAGAACCTTAAAACTTATCTGCAAATTTTCGCGTGGTGGAACCGTAAAATTTTCAGTTATTTTTTTTTGTCTCACACTAATTTACAGTAGTTTATTGCATTTCATTTGTCATTTTGCAAGTTTAAATAGAAGGCTATGGACAGAACTATAGATACGTAGTCGAGATAAAATAAAACAATTGAATCGAGTTCCTTTATAAGCCCGCACGATTCGAGATTAGTGTTGTTAAAATTTTGTATTGTGCTTTTTGTACTCTTCTTAGTCCTATTAGTTAGAAAAGTATTTTTCCTACGACCTAGTTAGTAGTTAGTGCTTATTTTCCACGACATCAGTCGAAAATTTTCAAAATTTCGTGCAAAAATTTTCAATTTTTTTGCGTATTGTCAGTCGATTGGTCGGTCTGTCCGGGCAATCTGGTGGGCACGATAACTTAAGATCGCTTTAAGCTAGAGACTTGAAATTTGGAATGGGGAAAAATACATTTTTTTAAGGGATTAGGGGGTAAATATTTTTAAATATTTTCAATATTTTCGTCAAAACTGGTATATGGGGGTTTTTGGATTCGACGAATATGAATCTGATATTTTTTCTAATTTCTCCCTCTGAGAGGTGGGGGGTAGTTTTCGTGAAAACTGGTATATTGGGGTTGTTGAGGTTGCTGAAAGTGAATCTGATAATAAAAAAATCTAAATCCACCCCCTGAGGGGTGGGGGGTAGTTTCCGTGAAAATTCGTATATTAATAAAAAATAAAATAATAAATAAATAATAAAAAAACTTACTCCACCCACTGAGGGACTTTTTATAACAATTTTTTTCTAATTTTACCCCCTGAGGGGTGGGGGGTAGTTTTTGTAAAAAATTTGTATATTTACATTTACATTTACATGTTTGTTTAACTTCGTACTATTCTACTTAATTAAGCATCCCCTAAGTCCCTAAGTCTGATAATAAAAAAATTCTTCACCTCCTAAGAGGAGGGGGTAGTTTTTGTGAAAAGTGGTATATTTTTAAGGTTGCTAAAAGTGAATCTGATAATAAAAAATATATTTTACGCGCGGAGTTATGCTGTAGACATTAATACTTTAAAATATGTATATTTTTAAAATTTTCAAAAATTGGGTTTTGTATGTAATGTACTCATAATATCATTTAAAATAAAGAGCGGTTTAAAGGAATCATATTTTTCGAGAAGAGTTTTCTCAGACACAAATATCCAGAAAAAAAAAGAGTAGACTATGGAATTCGATGCATTACATATCTTCATGACTAGTTATATTTCTTAGTTCCCTAGAAGGTCTCTAATGTAACGGTTCTATTGTTGTAAAAATATATCTTCGATATATATTTCACAAACTGTTATTTAATTACACCTTTTCCCCAATATTTTTACGTTAAAATAAATTGGTAAACAAAGTGTGCTTTTTGCTTTTTTCTGTATCTAATGGAACTAAAATAGTATGTATATTGATTTTTTAAAAAGGTTTTATGAGGTATATTTTCATAATACACTGCCGCACATTAAATTCCGGAAACCTAAAAAATTGCCTTTTTTAAATTCATATATTTCGGTAACTAATTAATGGATTTGACTGATTCTTTTTTTGTTTTGAAGCTTAAACATTTTCTACTTTTGTTTGTTTTAAGAATGATTAATTTTTTTTTTTCGTATTAACAGCAACAAATAATGTACAACTATTGGGAGGCATAGCGTAGTGGCTAGCGCGTATGTATAGCAAGTCTACTATCGTGAGTTCGATTCTCACTGGCGCCGATTTGCCTTTTTCAGTTAATTAATAATTGAAATTTGGCGAAGGCGATAAGTGAAACGGACAATCCCTAGAAACTGGTTCGAAAGTCAGTATAAGTCGGTGGTTCCCTCTACTACTAGCCCACACAAGTCCTGGACTTAGGGGATGCTTAATTAAGTAGAATAGTACGAGGTTAAAACAAAATAAAATAAATAAAATAAAATAAAATGTTTCTTCCCCCATCTTCTAGGACTTGAATGGTACGCCACTGCAACTGTTTATCAAATTATTAAAGTATTTCTTATTGCCGCAGTTTTAATGAATATTTTCTTTTTTTTTTCCTTCTGGTTTAGGAGAGAGAGAAAAGCTTATTAGATTTAGATAAACTCATTACCCTTATTAATGCTACCACCGTATATAAAATTCAAAACAAATTATTATTATCTGATATTGATATCAAATTAAATAGTGAAATTCATAACTATAATACACGCCAAAAAAATAATATTCACCCTAATAAATGTTGTACAAACTATGGTAAAAATAGTTTTGTTTATAATAGCGTTACTATATTTAACAAATTACCAAATGATGTAAAAAATGCCAATAATCTTATGAGTTTCAAGAAAAAAATAAAAACGTATCTTTTGTCTAATTTTTCTGTATAAAAAAGTTTTCTGTATAAAAAAGTTTTTAAGCATACCTACTTTTGTCTAATTATTCTGTATTGTATAAGTAGTTTTAAAATCGTTCTAGTTTAACTAGTTGTGTTATTAATAACCTTTTTAACTATAATATGTTTTATAAGTTTTCGTTATATTATATTTTTTGTACATAAAGATCAATGTATCGTGCCATTGGCAATTTTTTGATCAATAAAGCAAATTTATTATTATTATATCAGGATTTTCCTGAAAGTTGTAATTTTTTCAGTCAACTCAAAAAGTACTAAATCAGCAGAGTTTTTTATTTGAAGCTTCTTGTTCTACGCTCATGTCTTTTACTTCTTCTTCTACAGTTTTTTCATCCCGGGGCAAGTTTTTATTGCCGTCTGACGGAGGCTTTATGGTGATTTCGCAGAACTGCCGCCGGACAGAGTGACCCTATTTTTTCTTCTACTCATGTTTTTTAAACCCAATTTATGTTTTTGATAAACTTGATTAGAAGAAAAACGTAACTCGGTTAAACTTCAAATTTAAAGCACAGCATCAATCAAATTCATGTAGTACTTTTTAAGTTAACTGAAAAAATTACACCTTCCAGGAAAATCCTGATATCTCCTAAACCAGAAGTAAAAATGTAAAAAAATAAAAAGAAAATATACATTAAAACTGCGGCAATAAGAAAGACTCTCATAATTTGATAAACAGTTGCAGTGGCGTACCATGCCAGTCCTAGTTGTTGCTGTTAATACGAAAAAAAATTTGATCATTCTTAAAACAAACAAAAGTAGAGAATGTTTAAGCTTCAAAACAAAAAAAGAATCAGTCAAATCCATTAATTAGTTTTCGAAATATTTGAATTTAAAAAATGTCAATTTATTAAAAACGTTTTTACAAAGTGGGATATCGTTTGAACTGTGAAAAACTTAAATAATACTTAAGAAAAAATAGTTATGCTCTGGTTTGTAACATGGACCTTCGTGCCGGATACGAAAAAAAATTTAAAAGTTTTAATTTAATTTAGTTGACCACAAAAAGCAATGAAAAGAAAGAAATACTAAACCCTGCTTTGTATGAATGTTTTATTGCAGAAACGTGACACATTACAAGTTGTTATATACCTATATTACAAATAGTTTTTTATCACACCTAATTTACAAAAATACGACTATTTAATAATTAAATTTAACAAAGTGCCAGATATCTCCGTAGGAAATCACCATACCGTGTATCATTGACAAAATCTAAATTAGGTTTGTGGTCTTTTATTTTCCGTTTTAAAGACAGCATGCACTCGCACACAGACGGAATTTTCTAAATTCATGGCCAAAACCCTCGAAAGCGAAATTGCTTCAAATAGTTGCCTCTATGGTTTTTTATCTTCTCTATGAACTGTACCAATAGATGGTGCCAAAGTCGTTTTTCTATCAAAACAAATGTACCGAAAATGTCAGTTCAAAAATCGGGTTTCAATAAACTAATTTTGAAACGTAAATACACACACTTTTCAAACACAGAATGAATCCATTCTAGCTCTAGATACGGTATGAATATTCCGTATCAAGGGTTAGAATGAGCACATGTAGTGCCATCTCTTGTTTATAAAAGTAAAGAAAACTGTGGAAAATTAGCAAAAATATATGTATTTTACCACGAAATATTGAATAATTTAATGCAATTTAAAGTTTTGCGTTAAAATTACATAAAGTTTATTAGTTTTTCTTAATTTGACCAGTTTTTTATCAATTTAGTCCAAAAAATTAAAACTGCTCCATCTATTGTTAAATATTTAATCCTGATATCTGTCACAACAATCTGACATAACCTTAAATTTTTGCATTATAATTTGTAAATATGTGTTAAAATTAAATAAAAATCTTTTTGAAGTACTGCTTTGATAAAATTATTAAATAAGATTAATTGCTTTATTTAAAAATATGTGTTTTGTTGCATTTACAATATTGAGTCACAAAAAACATGGTTTTTAACCTTTTCCGCAGTTTAAAGCCATACAGTGTTTCATATTTGCAGTGAAGAAAAAGTATAGTCTACAACACGTATGGAATAGTCATTCCGCGCTCGCGGGACCGTCATACTCGCCTTCCGGCTCGTATGACAAACTTTCCGCTCGCGCGGAATATTGTCTATTCCGTACTAGTTATAGAATATACTATTCTGTGATATTTTTATTACCCATTGTGATTTTGATAATTTATGACATTTAGGTTAAATTTACAAATAATTGAGGGGTTCAGAGCAGAAGTGGATCAAGTCAAACGAATTGGTTTCAGACGTAAAATGGATCAAGTCCATAAGGACTTGATCCACTTCTGCTCTGAACCCCTCTATTATAAGAAATAGTATATTACGCACCGAGTACATGAACCTAGTTTTCAATGTACGAGAGTGCTTATTTTTATACGAGGCGGAGGTGCGTATACTATTTTTCCTACCTACCTAACACCTAAACATCAAAAAAACGCAAAAATTGTCTGAAAATTAATTTGTCAATTTGAGGTTATGTGTTTAAAGTTTACTCATTCTCTGACAGCAGATGTGAAATCAGGTGAATTTCACTTCCCGACCGCTGTCATGGCAACGGGTTAAAAATGAGCACTATATACTAACTAGGTCGTAGGAAAACATCATTTAAGCTTTTAGTTTTCTTATATCTTAAGTAATTAAGTTATTATTTTTATTTTAATAAAAGTTTCAAATACAGGGTGGTCCATTTATCATGACAATCCTTAATATTTTAATAAAAGTTAACTTTTAGTTAACTAGTTAGATATATAAAAGAAGTTTTTGACAAAAGTTATAACAGCTTAATGGGAGCTCAAAATGGTGTATATTGGATATGTTTAGGGGACACAATGGAGGCAGGAGATTTTTAAATCGTTCTTTGGTATTACCACAGACTAACGATGCCCCCGCTTGCTAGATCAATTACAGTGAAGGTCTGCACGTATGACCGTATGACATTTTCCCTTTGTTTTTTGGGTTTTGATCGATTGCAGTTTTATAAAAAACAAATCGTCGCATTTTGAATGGCAATTTAACTTAATTTTCCAACTTTTTTAATGTGGGGTAAGAAAGTGATTTTTTTTTTTCTATTTTTTAATTAGAAAACATTTTTTTTGCCATTTTCTCGTTAAAGGTGATAGATATTATCAAAATTTAAAAATCATAATTTAAAACACAACTTTTGATGTAAAAAAGGTTTCTTATTTTTTTTTTTTTTGTTAAAAATGAGCTAAGCGCCAAAATTAGGCCGACATATATTTTTTTGTAACTATGCATTTTTTATTGAAAATATATAAAAAGCTAATTTTTTAAACAATTTTGTTATTTTAAGATTTTTTCTTACTTCATTAGTTTTTAATATATGGCTATTTTTGCAGTTCTGCAACTTTAACGTGCTATAACTCAAAAACAAATGAAGTAAAAATAAACTTAACAACACAAATATGCTTTAAAAAAATGACTTTTTATATATATTTAATAAAAATTACATAGTTACCAAAAAAATATTTGTCGGTCTAGTTTTGGTGCTTAGTTCCTGTTGACAAAAAGTTTTAAGTTATATTTTTCGAATTTTGATAATATCTCTCACCGTTAACGAGAAAATGGCAAAAAATACTTTTTCACCCTACATTATAAAAGTTCAAAGTTTTTGTTAAATGTCTGCCCAAAATGCGACGATTTGTTTTGTATAAGACTGCAATCGATTAGATTTACCGAAAAAATACAGGGAAAATGGCGTACGTGCAGACCTTCACTATAATTGATCTAGCAAGCGGGGTCATCGTTAGTCTGTGGAAATACCATAGAACTAAAGAGTTGGATACCTATAGTTTCTCGCATAATTCATCGTTTTCCTGAACATCGTTGCCCCCTCTAGAATTTTGCTCTCCAAAAAAGGTATTGATCACCTATGCGTTAAAATAAAAACAATAATTTTTATAAAATTATAGTCACTTATTTTAAATCAATATATTTTATGATAACAATTCTGAAAAAGAATTTAAAAAATGGGGCATTTCTGACAAGGTATGATGTTTTTGTAGCTGGGGGCCGAGTTTGGGGCCCGAACAAGAAAACAATTTGGCAATAGGATTGACTTGCATGTAGGAATTCACAAAAAAAACAGAAATTTCCAAACACAATTGCAAAAATATAAACCAAAATCGTGTGAAAGAACGGCGATATTATAGTTAATTTAATTAAAAAAAATTTTTGAGGATGCTGAATTTTCAATATTTTTGTTAAAAATTGCGATTTTCTTAGATTTTCTTTGAAATTTTCCTCTTTGCTATATCTCAAAGGGTTCCTTTAAGGAACATCCTTTAACAAACTTCCTTAGTTATTAAATAAAAACCGATTTTTTAGCCAGTTATGAAGGGTCGTATCCCATTTTTAGACGTATGTTTATAGGAACTTTTTCATATTTTCTGATATAGAATCACCCCTTAAAATTATTGACGCTATTCCAAATACACCGTTTATAGCCGTAGTCTAGTATAAACGGCTAAATTCTTCAAATAACAATATTGTATTAAAAGTTGTAAGCACATAAAAAGCGATCGTTTTTCGTTCAGTTTCCTGGAACGAATAGAGCTATCGATTGTGACCACTTCCCGTCGAGTATCTATCACCAAGAGGTTAAATAACTGTCAATCTGGTCACGTGATCGGGAGCGAGTCGACACAAAAGGGTCCATTAAGAACCCGGTTCGACGGGTTTGTGTTTGCCTGTTCGTGAAATATGTTTATTTTGTTTATTTTTACGGAAGACTTATTTTTTCTCATTTTTCATTCACCCTTTTTCTTTTATATACTTGATGTGGTAACACTTTTAAATTTTGTATACACGCAAAAAAAGAGTGGATTAAATACCTGTCCATTATCTAATGATGAGCTTCATTAACAGAGGCCGCACTTTTAGTATTCAATTATTGGGGACTTGTGAAAGAAAGAATTTTATCAAAAGCCTATTTACAAATACGATCCAAAAACGTAAAAAAGTCCAAACGTAAATCTAAAATCTTAAAATAACCAACGTATGCAAATAAATGGAACAATATACAATATACAATGGTCAATGACAATTGTATATTGTACTTACTATTTATTTGCATGCATTGTTTATTTTACGTTTTTAGGTTTACGTTATTAAGTTTACGTTCTTACGTTTACGTTATTATGTTTACGTTTTTACGTTTACGTTTTTAAGTTTATGTTTTTACGTTTACGTATTTACGTTTATGTTTTTACGTTTACGTTTTTACGTTTACGTTTTTACGTTTACGTTTTTACGTTTACGTTTTTACGTTTACGTTTTTACGTTTACGTTTTTACGTTTACGTTTTTACGTTTACGTTTTTACGTTTTGACGTTTTTACGTTTACGTTTTTACGTTTACGTTTTGACATTTTTACGTTTACGTTTTTACCTTTACGTTTTTACGTTTACGTTTTTACGTTTTACGTTTACGTTTTTATGTTTACGTTTTTAGGTTTACGTTTTTACGTTTACGTTTTTACGCTTACGTTTTTACGTTTACGTTTTTACGTTTACGTTTTTACGTTTACGTTTTTACGTTTACGTTTTTACGTTTACGTTTTTACGTTTACGTTTTTACGTTTACGTTTTAAGTTTACGTTTTTACGTTTACGTTTTTACGTTTACGTTTTTACGTTTACGTTTTTACGTTTACGTTTTTACGTTTACGTTTTTACGTTTACGTTTTTACGTTTACGTTTTTACGTTTACGTTTTTACGTTTACGTTTTTACGTTTACGTTTTTACGTTTACGTTTTCACGTTTACGTTTTCACGTTTACGTTTTTACGTTTACGTTTTTACGTTTTTACGTTTACGTTTTTACGTTTACGTTTTTACGTTTACGTTTTTACGTTTACGTTTTTACGTTTACGTTTTTACGTTTACGTTTTTACGTTTACGTTTTTACGTTTACGTTTTTACGTTTACGTTTTTACGTTTACGTTTTTACGTTTACGTTTTTACGTTTACGTTTTTACGTTTACGTTTTTACGTTTACGTTTTTACGTTTACGTTTTTACGTTTACGTTTTTACGTTTACGTTTTTACGTTTACGTTTTTACGTTTACGTTTTTACGTTTACGTTTTTACGTTTACGTTTTTACGTTTACGTTTTTACGTTTACGTTTTTACGTTTACGTTTTTACGTTTACGTTTTTACGTTTACGTTTTTACTTTTACGTTTTTACGTTTACGTTTTTACGTTTACGTTTTTACGTTTACGTTTTTACGTTTACGTTTTTACGTTTACGTTTTTACGTTTACGTTTTTACGTTTACGTTTTTACGTTTACGTTTTTACGTTTACGTTTTTACGTTTACGTTTTTACGTTTACGTTTTTACGTTTACGTTTTTACGTTTACGTTTTTACGTTTACGTTTTTACGTTTACGTTTTTACGTTTACGTTTTTACGTTTACGTTTTTACGTTTACGTTTTTACGTTTACGTTTTTACGTTTACGTTTTTACGTTTACGTTTTTACGTTTACGTTTTTACGTTTTTACGTTTACGTTTTTACGTTTACGTTTTTACGTTTACGTTTTTACGTTTACGTTTTTACGTTTACGTTTTTACGTTTACGTTTTTACGTTTACGTTTTTACGTTTACGTTTTTACGTTTACGTTTTTACGTTTACGTTTTTACGTTTACGTTTTTACGTTTACGTTTTTACGTTTACGTTTTTACGTTTACGTTTTTACGTTTACGTTTTTACGTTTACGTTTTTACGTTTACGTTTTTACGTTTACGTTTTTACGTTTACGTTTTTACGTTTACGTTTTTACGTTTACGTTTTTACGTTTACGTTTTTACGTTTACGTTTTTACGTTTACGTTTTTACGTTTACGTTTTTACGTTTACGTTTTTACGTTTACGTTTTTACGTTTACGTTTTTACGTTTACGTTTTTACGTTTACGTTTTTACGTTTACGTTTTTACGTTTACGTTTTTACGTTTACGTTTACGTTTTTACGTTTACGTTTACGTTATTACGTTATTACGTTTAAGTTATTACGTTATTACGTTATTACGTTTAAGTTATTACGTTTATGTTATTACGTTTAAGTTATTACGTTTACTTTATTTAAATCATAATTAGTATTAAAAAAAAAAAATAAAAAAATACCGGGTGTTCCACCCGTAAAAAAATAATAGGTAAATCTTGTCTTTAACGAGCACCATAAAAAAGCGTCTATTAATTTCTATCATCTTTCTTAACTGTTAGTATTCTATAAAAGTACAAAAAAATTATTTTAAATTACAAAATAAATAGTGTCCATTATCTTTTAAAAGACGCACCGTTACAGTGTTTCAAAGATTTCTTTGCAAAAAAGACTCCTTTATTTTATCGTTATAGCCTCGTTTTATATCGAGAATATGGCCACCCTATTCACTTCTCTTACGACAAATTTTTATTATTTATCATTTTTACGCTTTTTGTATTTATAAATTGATACTTTTCAGTTTAATAGTCGCTGTTTTGTAAATAAAAATAGTATTTACTTTTCGTTTAATATCAACAAGGGATTTTATATGGTACGTTCTATGAATTCTGTTATTCTATTATTATACTGCCCCCCTAAAGAGGAACGCGGCATGTACACCTGACACATACGATTTTCGAGCTTAGTATTATTTTACTACGGAGATTAACGGTATGTACCAATCCTAAGGAAATCTACGGTAAGTGCATCGAAGATGTTAACTTGCCGCGTTCTTTCTATGTAAAATTTTGTTTTGAAAAGAGACAGGATAAAGCAAATACAAAAGAAAGCAAATTTATGGGTATTTTAGTGGCAGTCAGACAAAATTAATAGATAGATACATTTATTGTTTCTAAAGAAATATACATTTCTGATAAGAAGACAAAATTAATATTATAATAAAATATTGATCAATCAACAAAAAAAGAAATAAAAAAATATATTGTTTAATATTATACTACTAGTGTTTAATACTATTGTTACTACTATTGTTTAATGGAATAGGTACTACAATAGTATCTACTAGTGCCAATACATATCAGAAAAGGTCTTGTTATCCTCTTTGCAGATGATTCAACAATTTTAATTTCAGCCTCAACACCTGAGGACCTACATAAATTATTGCTGCAAGTGATTAAAGAATTCGAGAAATGGTGTGAAAAAAATAAACTGATAATGAATAATTCTAAAACCGTAGCTATAAATTTCTTTAACAGAAAAAAGTTGAATTCCAATTTCAGAATTCAAAACCTAGAATTATCACCCAGTGCTAAATTTTTGGGTACCATTTTTAATGGTGACTTAACATGGGATGACCACATTGCGCATGTGTGCAAAAAACTATACTCAGCGTACTACGCTATTTTAAAAATGAAAACTGACCTAGACGAATCTGGCATTTTGAGTATCTATTACTCTATGGTATATTCTCACCTGTCATACAACGTTATTTGTTGGGGAAACGGCAAAAACATAAATAGAGTGCTAGTAGCTCAAAAAAGAATTATTCGTCTCATTTTTGATATAAAATATGGGGATAGCTGTCAAGGTATTTTTAAAGATAAAAAAATGTTAACTGTTTGTTCTTTATATATTTTTAAGTGTGTTGTTTTTGTCAAGAAATACATAGATGTATTTGAAAAATGTTCGGACTTACACTATTATCCACAAAGACATGGGACTAAATTAATAATACCTAAACATAAGACCGCGCTATTTGAAAATGCTCCTGTATATAAATGTGTTTCTTTTTTTAATAAATAACCAGGTGAATTACGCTCTGTGACTAATGTAAATACTTTTAAAAGATTAGTTAAAAACTAATTAAATCATTTTTACTGTATAGTGTTGTAGTTGTTTAATTGTATTTCAATGTTTTATTCTTTTTTATTTTAATTTTATAGTATTGTGTTTATTTGGATTATGTATTTATTTAGATTATGTATTTATTTTATTACTATTCGTTATGATGACTTACCAACATGTACTCAGTGTATCTTATTTGGTCAATAAATTACTATTACTATTACTATTACTATTACTATTACTATTACTATTACTATTACTATTACTATTACTATTACTATTACTATTACTATTACTATTACTATTACTATTACTATTACTATTACTATTACTATTACTATTACTATATCTGTTTAAATATAATTAAATAATAATATAATATAAAAACTGTGCCAACAAAATAATACTTTCCCTTATAGGCCTAGGTTTATTAAAATCAAAAACGAAATAAAAAAATAAAAAAAATAAAAAAAATTGAAAAAAATTTTAAAAAATTGAAAAAAAAATTAAAAAAATTAAGAAAAATTCTTTTTTCAAAAAAAAATATTATATTTGATGTTATAATTTATTTCAAAAATTCACTTCCACGCAAAAAATAATTATACTTTCAATTAAATTTTATTTTAAATATAGATACCAAAAATTAACAGATTTTTTAAATACCAAAAAGCATAAATATAGTTAGTTTAGATATGATTTCGTTTATTAAAAAATTAAAATCCATACCAAACATTTACATGAAAGAACGCGGCAGGTAACTTTTTCGGTTTTCTTAGGATTGGTACTTACCGTTATTCTCCGTAGTAAAATAATACTAAGCCCGAAAACCGTATGTGTCAGGCTTACATGCCGCGTTCCTATTTAGGAGGGCAGAATATTATATGATAGTTTCGAATTTACCAAAATCGCCAAAAATTCTTGCATACAAATATGTTTCATGAAAAAATAAGAAACTCTAAAAATGTCCGTCTGTCCATCTGTCCGTCTGATGTCACGATTTTTGTTAATACGATAACTCCAGAACGAATTATACGATCGAATCGAAGTTTCCAGGAAAAATAATGACGTGTGAGTAGGGTTTCCAGTCCCGAACTTCGGGATCCCGAAGGTTCGGGATATCCCGAATATTTTTGAATCCCGAAATCCCGAAAAATCCCGAAAATCCCGGAAAAAAAAACCGAAAATCCCGAAAAATTAGAATTTATTTATTCAACTCGAATCTGGTTACTCGATTTGTAATTGTGATTTGCGTATAATATTATTTGTATACGATGGTAAAGAAGGTCATAGTCTATGACTCATAGACCTAACGAAACAATTTCTTGGAAAACGGGCTGAGTTAAGAGTATTATCCCTGAATTTTTTCAGAAGTTTTGAAAAAATCTAGAGATCGCTCATGACCATTTTTTTAAAAGATAAGCTAATAAAAAGCATTAAGAAATTCTAGATCCTTACTCATATTGGAGTTGATTTAAATAAACCGTAGAAAAAATGTTATCTCTCCAAAATATATTTTTAGATTTGTTCTTCGTTCTGACTTGAATGAACTTAGGAAAAACTTTAAGCTTTTTGCAGGACTTTAGGAACCAAATATCCAAAGAAACTTTTTTCCTGGCGTAGTTTAGTTCTTTGTACCATCGGATCTTTCTGCTACGACTAGCATTAATCAAATTAAGAAATTCTAGATCCTTACTCATATTCTAGTTGATTTAAATAAACCATAGGAAAAACATAATTTTAATTTAAAATTTTTAAGTTTGTTTATAATTACTTTTATATATTTTTTTTTATATGAATTTATATTTTAATGTTGTTTGTTTTGTTGGTACTACCAACTTGGTAGTTTTAGATGTAACTTTAATTTATTTATTTTAACTTTTTAAAAGTATGTTTTTTTTACTTTTTATTTAATTTATTTTAACTTTTAAAAAGTTTGTTTTTTTTTACTTTTTATTTAATTTATTTGTTCTAACTTTTAAAAAGTTTGTTTTTTTTTTAAATAATAAATATTTTACTAAATATTTGTTTTTTTTTCGTGATGTTTATTTTATTTTTTATTTTTCTTAATTTAGTAAAATATTACTTCTTCTTCTTCCTTCTTTATGGCCTTTTCTCAGTGAGATAATTAGCCAGAAAAATATTACTTATTATACTGGTTATTTTAATAAAAGTTTTTGGTTTAAATTTTATAATTTTATTTATTTAATATAAGATAATTAATTTTTGATGAAATGAGACATTTTTAAATTTCGGGATCGGGATCGGGATCCCGAACTTTTTGAAATTTTCGGGATTTCGGGATCGGGATCTCGAAACCTGGATTCCCTACGTGTGAGGGATAGATTCCTATTGCTTTTAAAAATAATCCCCCCAAAAACAAAAAAGTTATTGGGTTGAGAGAGAGAGGGATCTTTTTATCTTTTAGGTGGTTTTAAAATATTTCTTCTAAATGCTAAAAAAGTTATATCCGGAAAAAAAAAAATACATTTTGGGTGAGAGGGGGAGGGGCTGAATTTTGTGTAATTTCTTTTACCTTTTATGTGATTTTTTTATATACATATATTTTTATTCTTATTGTAAATAATAAAAAAATAACAATAAAATTTTTTGTCTAATTAATTTTACCTTTCATTTGCTTTTTAAATTTTTCTTCTATTGTAAATAATAAAAAAGACCAAAACAAAAATTTAACCCCCCTTTTACCCCCCTTCCCCCTAACCGATTTTGCTGAAATACGAATTTGTCTAGGACAATATAAAAATACATCTGCTTACCAAATTTCAAGTCGCTAGCTCAAAGCGTTCTTTAGTTATGGTGGATACAGACAGACAGACCGACCGCCGACAGACCGATAGAAATCATTTTTTTTTGTTGCTTATTTTGATTTTTCTCGACGTTTCAGGAAAAAATAAGATTATTTAAGCAAAAAAAATTTTTTTTTACATCCCAATACTTTCTTTTATGAGAAAGTGAAGCTTTACTCTTTAAAGAGGTAACATAATGCTGCCCTGACCTGACCTTTTTGTTTGTAATAATTAATTTTGTTTACATTTAGGGTGAAAAATTATTAACATAATATATGTTATGGATAATGAGTAGAAAGATATCCATTGGATATCTTTCTACTCATTAAAATCTTCCCAAAGAAGCTGATAATTGGACTGGTGCAAATTATCAGTGGAATTCGTACTTACTCAATAACAATTCTTCACAAATATAATTTTTCATTCACAGTTTTATCGGTATCAGCCTGATATCAATTGTTCAAAAAACCTCTCACGTCACATCTAAGCAGCTGTTATATTTTTCTTTTGTAGTGGATTTCTTTTAAGTGACTTATTTCTGCTGACATCCGATTTCTTTTATGGTTGAATTTCTAGTTTATATCTTTCGACCGTCAATAGTCCAGTCAAATAACGAGAAATTCCTATGTTAAATTGCAATAAATGTACACGGGCTGATATTTTAAAGGGTAGTAGTGTACACTCTAAATTTGTCCGTCAATCTTACAGTAGTTTTAACTGTAATAATTAAAGCAAACTTACAATGTCAGAATGTGAAATTACAATATTTATTAAATTAACCTCAATATTACTGTGTTTAGTAAAATCTCAGCTCTTTTCCTGTCGGTACAATAATTTTGCATTAAAGTTCATGGATTTGGTCCAAAAAGCCGGCACTTTTTCCCTAAAATTACAAGAGCCCGTAATACTGCTTGAAATACACATTAAATTCGATGCTTAAATTACTGTGAAATCACAGGTAAAAATTCACATTTTTACAGATAACTGTGAATTTACAGTACTGATTTAAATTTACCACTTTCTTTGCTGGCAACATATGACCTACTTTATTTGCTGTAAAATTACCATATCGATACCCCCAAGCAACAAAGCCGTAACTCATATATGGCAAATGATTGAAGTGGAAAAGGTAGCCATGTGACACATCATTTGAAAGCTTATAAAATTCTCTATTTAACTGTATAAGTATATATTTTTTATTTATCGTTTGTCTCCAATAATGTTCAAGTTTAGAATTTCTTATTTTAGTGTTTTTAGGTAAACTTTTGGTTAAAATGGCCTGTGGAGAAATCTAAGTAATACCACCATGTGTATCTTTTTTTAAGGCGTTTACCTATGAGTATAACTCAAAATGGGTCTAACTTGAGTTACATCCTTGTTGGATGGGAGTGTCGATATTTGCATTTATAGTGTATACACGGAAAAAAAAAATTATAGCTAGGAGCGCTATAACACACATACCAAGCAAATTATAATCGCTTATTATATAAATACAAGGCTTTCTCTTACAATTATGGCAGTCAGTGTAAAAATTTATATGAAATACTTTAATTGTTTAGTGAATAATAAAATATAACAAATAGTATGGCATTTATAGCTTAAATAGATTTAATTATTGTCCGTGCTAATAATTTTTATAATATAATAAAATTTCTGTAAATTTATAATAGTGCCTGTAATAAATATAATCGTGTCTGTAATATATATAATCGTTTCCAATTTATTTTTAACATTATTAGTTATTGTGTCCCTTATAATCTATAGCTTAAATCACTATAATTTGCCACTGTTACGAAATATCTTATAATGTATAGCGCAGAGCCCACTAATTTCTTTCCGTGATGAGCGAACTTGTAGCTCTTAAAATTCTCTATAAGCCTTATATAGAGTAGGCGCTGAAAGTCGAGTTGCGCCCTCTGTAACCGTACCAAAGTACCTTGAAAATTTATAATTTATGAAACTTATAGATAATTCCAAGTGTTACAAGTTTACTCATAACCACTTTTATCGTCCGATAAATAATTGGCTGAAAAATGGAAAAATCCAATTTTACCTCCAACATGGCTTTTTTTAAATTAACTAGATTGTTATTAATATATTAAAAAAAATGATCCCAACAAGAATCGTTGGAAATTTTTCCTCCTTAACAAAAGTAGCGGACACCCCTTACGCAAATCACTCGGTGAAAAACTAACAGGAGTGTTCTATTACCATCCACTACTACCCTTTAAAATATCAGCCCGTGTACATTTATTGCAATTTAATTTTATTATGTGACTGGACTACAAAGCCTTTCTCAATGAGAGGTTCTCATATGTCACTAAAATATATATTTTTATTGTAGGTTAGGGTATTTCAAACAATAGGATATTTTTGAAAATTTTAAGTCCCCCTTTCATGTTGTAAAAAATTCCATATGTATAATATGCATAACATTTCTGTGTCAAATTTTATCTAAAAAAAAATTTAGCACCTTTTTTTTAATTAAATATATCTGGTATACCGTATATCGTGCAAAATACAAAAACTTAAATATGTGCCAAATTTAAGCTCAAACAAACGAAATTTGACATGCACCTACTATAAAAAATAAAAATAAATAAAAAATTAAACTCCTTTAAAGAGGTTAAAAAATCAAAAATCAAAAAATATTTCTATCAATTTAAAAAACATGTTTCTGTTATATGAAATATTAATTGGATTTGATGAAAATCCACCCCCACAAAGAGGGTTAAACTACCCCCAAGCACCAAAAAAAGTAGTAAACTATAAAGTATTCCAAGAAAAATGAAGTTAAAGGGATCTAGCCAGTTATGTTTAATAAAATGTGAGAAAGTTTAGAGTATAACATTCAATTTAAGTACCCCTAGTTAACCCTTTGTTTAAGGGGATGTTTAGCTTCTAGAACAATAAATCCTACTTTTTGCACAAGTTCATGACCAGACAAAAATTTTGAGCACATACGTTACATTTTATCAGTTCCAATCGAAGTTACAGGTGTTTCAAAAACAGGCTAAAAAACCTCTTTTTTTCGGTCACTTTTTTAGCTAAAAACAATAAAGTTAGTTAAAACATAGGAAAAAGAATAATTACCTACTTTTTTAATTTTCGAATGATGAAAAAAAAATCGAATGGTGTACCCAAATTTAAATTTTTTGAGCTGAAAGACTCAATTGTATGTTGTTATTTTTCACTAGATGAGGGGCGGAATTAAAATTAAAAAAGCGACTTTTTTGAAATGTCCTAGTGTAGGTACTTTTTAAAGTAAGTTTTTACGCCTTGGCCTGCTCATTAATTAAAAAGTAGGTTGCAATAATCCTTCACTGATTTTTTTGAATTTTTTAATTAATTAATTAACTGATAATCTGCTTGTTTGACAACTGTATCAAACGCTTCTTCTACATCCAAAAAACTAATAGTCCAAGAGCTGATGACCATTTTTATTTCATTATTTTTTCCCAGCTGTATTTTATATATGTTTTAAAGTACAAAGTTATTAAGCTATTTGTCAATCGCCAGGTCCTAGATCGGATTCCTTTGGGTGCTAGAAGCTCCAAAGAGGTGGTGAAATGGGGTATACGAAAAATATATTTTTAACTTACCGAGTCAAATAAATTAAATTTATTACATTTAGATTAGTCTATTTTCACAATTTTACATAATTATTCAGCAGGCCAAGGGGTAAAAACTTACTTTAACTTTCCATTTTTTATATGTCCTTAATCAAATTATTTGAAGTGGTTGTAATTATAGGTTATAGGACCAAAATAAATGCTTTTTTAACGTAAAATCGCCAACGTTTCGAGCACCTAAACGGTCGCTCTTCTTCAGGGCTACAACACGGTTTATTAATTAGAACATACAGTAATACATAAAAAATGAATAAAATAAAATTTGGAGGTTATGTTACCTTAATTACTTCATTCAGCATATTGTCAACATAAAAATAATATTAGGCATAGTATATGCCTTACGTAAAACATAAACCATATAAAATAAGAATACAATGTAAAAAACTATTAACAATGACTTCTGACAAACGAAATTTCGACATAAATTAAAATAAAACATGCAAACTATTGATTTGAACTATTTTTGCGGGACAATATGCCTACTTCTTTTCAACACCACTGGTATGTATCTTTTTCTCTGTTTAGTTTATGAGTTGAGAGAGAAAGAAATACATATTCCCTAACTTAGTAACCGCTACTCCACAAAAAGTCGACTATTTGGTGTTGAAAAGAAGTAGGCATATTGTCCCGCAAAAATAGTTCAAATCAATAGTTTGCATGTTTTATTTTAATTTATGTCGAAATTTCGTTTGTCAGAAGTCATTGTTAATAGTTTTTTACATTGTATTGTTATTTTATATGGTTTATGTTTTACGTAAGGCATATACTATGCCTAATATTATTTTTATGTTGACAATATGCTGAATGAAGTAATTAAGGTAACATAACCTCCAAATTTTATTTTATTCATTTTTTATGTATTACTGTATGTTCTAATTAATAAACCGTGTTGTAGCCCTGAAGAAGAGCGACCGTTTAGGTGCTCGAAACGTTGGCGATTTTACGTTAAAAAAGCATTTATTTTGGTCCTATAACCTATAATTACAACCACTTCAAACTTACTTTAAAAAGTTCATTTGACATATTTCAACACTATAAAGTAGAAAGAATTTTCATTTAATCAAAATGTCATTTCATAAATTATCATTTCTTTAAAAAATTGAGTATAACATATGTCAAAGGCACTTTTTAAAGAATCTTCTTACTTCTTAGCCACAGAATTATTGTGTATAAATATTAAAAAAACTTAATCTGAATGTAATAAATGTAATGTATATGATACGGCAAGTTAAAAATAGATTTATTGGTAGCACATTGCCACAGTTTTGGAGCTTCTGGCACTTAAAGGAACCGGATCCGGAGTCTAGAAATTTGAAAATAGCTTAATTTGAATGTACTTTTTCTACGACTGCTTTAGAATGTAAGCAAATACACACACTTTTCAAACACAGAATGAATCCATTCTAGCTCTAGATACGGTATGAATATTCCATATCAAGTGTTAGAATGAGCACATGTAGTGCTGCCATCTCTAATTTATAAAAGTAAAGAAAACTGTAGCAAAATTAGCAAAAATATATATATTTTACCATGAAATATTGAATAATTTAATGCAATTTAAAGTTTTGCGTTAAAATAAATAAATAAAGTTTATAAGTTTTTCTTAATATTTGACCAGTTTTTTATCAATTTAGTTCAAAAAATTAAAACTGCTCCAACTAATGTTAAATATTTAAACCTGATATCTGTCACAACAATCTGACATAACCTTCAATTTTTGCATTATAATTTATAAATATGTGCTAAAATTAAATAAAAATCCTTTTTAAGTACTGATTTGATAAAATTATTAAATAACATTAATCGCTTTATTTAAAAATATGTGTTTTGTTGCATTTACAATGTCGAGTCACAAAAAACATCGTTTTTAACCTTGTCCGCAGTTTAAAGCCATACAGTGTTTCATATTTGCAGTCGAAGAAAAAGTATAGTCTACAACACGTATGGAATAGTCATTCCGCGCTCGCGGGACCGTCATACTCGCCTGCGGGCTCGTATGAGAAACTTTCCGCTCGCGCGGAATTTTGTCTATTCCATACTAGTTATAGAATATACTATTAAGACATATAAAGTCCAGCCGGGAGAAAATAATAGTGGTCACCAGGTCTCCGACTATAATGCATATTCTGTTTTGAAATGTAATGCATTATATTAGGTGTGTTATTCATTGCCTAGGACCTGTGTTAATATCTTTAGATAAGTCATATTTCATGTTAACCTTAAATTAATGCTGATTATGTGTCTTCATTAGGTAGGCATTATATTTGGTAGTTAATCAATCACTAGATCTCCTTGTTTAAGATATACACCTTTGCCATTAAGTTTATCATAAATTTAAGCAAATTAATAGTCTCATTATAGCTTTATTATCAAAAAAGCTTAAAATACACTAAAAAAAAACAGATTCTTTGAAGAAAATAAATAGGGCATATACTCAATTGAATGCTTCTTTTGATATACACAGAAAAAAAAAGGTTCCTTGACATATTTTCTTCTTTTAAAGCTAGCATTTCTTTGAACCAAAAGCAATGTACTTGAATGAAGAGCACGGGCTTTGATCCAAGAAAATTTGCGCTGCAATCAAATACTGAGTAGGGTGTTTCCAATCTCATGCTCCTGGTTGGAAAAACCAATCAGCATGCACAGAAAAAAAGGATTCCTTGAACCAAGGACACGTGTTTTTCAATATGTACACATCCATATTCTCTTGTTTTAGGGTTAGCATTTATTTAAACCAAGATTAATGCCCTTGAATAAAAAGCACGGGTTTTTGAATAAAGATCCTTTTTTTATGTAAGAAACCAAGAACTGATATTTTTTTTTGGCGGTGCCAGGATTTTTGCTAAATGCCTTTTTCCTTTTCTTAGTATATGTATATAACATTCGGGTGGACTTTTTTATTATCTTAAAATTTTCATTATGGTAGGTGTAACAAGAAAATTCTGAATTAATCTTCAAACTTCTCTAAGGGCCCTAATGGGGGCCCTAAAATTCGCAAAAATAACCATAAATCGTAATTAACGGTTGAAAAATTTCTGTAATTTTTGCATAAGTGAAAAATTTATTGGCCTTGAAAATCTATTTTTTTTTCCTTTTGAGCATTTAAAAATGATCAAAAGATACTAACCCGTGCCGAAAATCCGCCAATTCAGAATTCTCTAGTTACAGCTACCTAAAGGTCGATTCAGGCATAATTATCACTAACTTCATTAAACTGAATTAAGAAATTAATAAATTAATAAAATTAAGAAACATAATATGAAATTTTCCGGGGTATGCAATAATAAGGTAACTGCCAAATAGATAATAAGCATGTGTAAATACGACCGAATAAGTAAAACAAAAACAAATATCTATTGCGTAGGACGATTATTACTATATTTGCAGTTGTTGGGTCTAAAAATCGTGTTTTTAAACCAACTATCTCCAAAAGTACCTTTTAAAATACAAAGGTGTCGCCATCTTCATTTTTATTTTGATACTTGGATAACGTTTGTTTATAACATTTTGCACAAAAGTTAGTGTAGTTCAGAAATTCTTCTTTTTCTATGGTTTATTTTAAGATTGTATCATTATTTTATGGTATATTTTATCTTTTATCTTAATTGCTGCATACCACGAACAATTTATTATAGAATTTGAGGTTATGTTCCTTAATCTTCTTAATTTCTAAATTTCTTAATTCAGTTTAGTGAAGTTAGTGATAATTATGCCTGAATCGACCTTAAATGAAAATTTTAAGATAATAAAAAACATAAGGTCCATCCTAATATAATATACTTAAATATGAATAGTTTTACCAGTACTTACTACACTAAACTTTACTTCTATTAAAATTTTTCTAATTTTTAATATAAATATTGTATAAATAACAATAAATACTAGGTTTTACAAACCGCAAAACTTGTATAATTATTTGCACAGAAAATTTCACCTAAAATTAAGTCAAATTTATGCAAAAACCCTTTTAAAAAGCATATCGAATACATACAGTTCAGTTTTTACGTAGAAAAAAAAAACGGGAAAACATTATAAAACCAGTTTTGTAAAAGGAATCTGAAATATTTTATACGTTTATTGTTCGGAGAAAAATAAAACTGGGTAAATACTAAACAAAGTTTAGTATTTGTATTTTGTTAGTTATCCCAACTTTCCACATACCCGAGCAAACGTATAAAAAAATAAACACTAGCAACTTTAAAAACACAAAGTATGGCTGAAGTATTTATATTTGTACAAGATATTCACAAAAGAGAAAGTTTGCTCAAGCAGAAAATTGTGGATATGGTATATAACGGCATTTGTTATTTTAAACAGCGTGTCCAACCAAAAAGTCTTTACGAAAATGTTTTTTTGTCCTAACTAGCATTTTTCGAAGCCGATATCTAAGGGAACGTTTAAACATTACGTAACGGAAATTGTACTAAAATTCATACACTTCATACCCTGGTTCCCGCGTTATTAAAGATTTTATATTTTGGCTATCACTAACACCTCCCCTATTTGGAGGTAGCCAAAACACGAAATCTACAGCCTTGAATAACGCGAGAAACGGTGTATGAAGTGTATGAATTTTCGTACAATTTGTGTTACTGCACTCGTCGCTTTAATTATTTTATTAGAAAATTACCTTATAATGCATTTATTTTTGAGAATAAACTATACAGAGCGATTATAAAGTGCTACGTACAACCGCTCGGTGGCCAGTAAAACGCACATAGCTTTCTTGTATTTTACTCATCGCTAATGCCAGTTTTGCATTAAAAAGTGTTCGGCACTTTATAATCGCACGGTATATCACTAATTATTTTATTTATTTATTATTCAATTTTTTTTTTAAATAACCTAAAAGCCTACTATTTAGTCTATTTAGGAAACCTATTAGTTATACAAGTCGGAATCTATAGGTTCATTAAGAAGTTACTAAATTTTTTCTTTATGTTGGCTATTATTCCAAGTCCTGGACTTGGGGTATGCTTAATTAAGTAGAATAGTACGAGGTAAAAAAAAACACAGTAAGTATATTTTTTTATCTGAGGAGACTTCGACAAGAGTCACGATATATTAGACCAAAAATTGCACAAAGTGCCTTTTTTTGACATAAAAAATACACTCAATATCTTTACATCTTATTAATGAAATTGAAACTTGATATTAATTTTATTGAGTAACTATGTAGTTAAGGGATTTTTAATATTTATTCGGGTTTACTTAACCGATTTATTTTTCAGAATAACTGGAATTCGGCATTTTCTAGAAAAAAGTAATTAGTAAGGAAAACCGAAAAAATAGCGTAGTCGTCGGTTAATAGACCAGTCCGAACTAGATAACAAATTCAATTAGATTGGCAGAATGTGGAGCGTAGTATGCATTATGCATTTATATGCTTCTGGTATCGAGTGCTAGCTTCGCCGGAATTACGTTGGCAACTTTGCTCGCACTTCATGAATTAGACCGCCTCACTATGGAACGAAGCGAGCCATAAGCCGGACATTATATCTTTCTTTTTCAGGGCCGTAACCAGAAAAAAATCTAGGGGGGGCTCAGCCAGGGTTTTTTTTAATTTTTTATCTGTTTTTTGCGATTATTGTATAGTGTAGTTTTTTTGCTCATATTTTATCATTTATTGATTGAATTTTAATGTACGGGCATTTATTAGCTTTTAGTTTTAGTAAATAAATAAAAATTAATCCTATATCGAGAGTTCGCGAAAGATAAATTAGCGGTGTATAAAAACTTTGTGTATTATAAAGATAGTTTTTTTTTTCTGTTTTTTATTTTTCTCTCGTTCTTAATATATAAATTATATGTGAAATCTTCTTAATAGAACAGTATATAGCAAAAATTTAAATTTAAAAAACTATATTTCTTCCAACGTTTCGAGTATTATTGTGTACTCTTCTTCAGGGAGATTAAAAATTACAAAATTATAAATTAAAAATTATAGACATTTGATAAAATATTATGACAATGTCAAATTTAAATTTTTGCTATATACTGTTCTATTAAGAAGATTTCACATACAATTTATAAAGATAGTGTGTACAAAGACAGTTTTTTTTGGACTTGGAAAATATGGTAAAATTGCTTTTTTTATAAATGTTGCTGTAGATTTATTGACAGCTTTTTGATTATTTGTGATTTCAAATACTTTCTTTTTGTATAATATTGCTTTAAATAACTAATAAATAATTATAATATTTCTTGTTTTTTTTATATAAAATAATGAAAAAATCTTGCTGTTAAGAACACTTTAATAAAAAACTAAATATATATAAATAGTGCCAACGTTTCGAAGGTAATATATGTAAAAACTGTAATAATATATATATTGGGCAAACAAGTAATTGGCTTAAAACAAGATTGTCGCAGCATAAGTCTAGTTGTAATAATATTGTTTATAATAAAACTGCCTTAAGCAATCATCATTTTAATTTAGGACATTTTTTTGATTTTGAAAATGTAGAAATTTTGGATAGAGAAACAAATAGATTTAAAAGGAATTTTTTGGAAATGATAAATATCAAAATTAATAATAATACTGTAAATTATAGGACAGACAAATATTATTAAATAATGAATTTTGTATATTTTTATTTATTTTTTGTCAATTGTTTTTTTACTTATTCACATATCTTAATTTTTTACTTATTTACATATCTTAACTAAACACTTATACCTATACTTTATACACTTATACATCTATACACCTTTACACCTTTACCTATTTTAATTAATTTTCATCTATCAGTTTTTTGACAATTAGATTTTAAATTTATATAATTTTTTATTTCTATTTTTAATTTTTACCCTGAAGAAGAAGGGACAATATTACCTTCGAAACGTTGGCACTGTTTATATATATTTAGTTTTTTATTAAAGTGTTCTTAACAGCAAGATTTTTTCATTATTACTAATAAATAATAATAAATTTATTGCTGTCAAATTTTCCTTCTTTTTCTAAAAAAAAATTGTTTGTTTTAGTTTTTTTATAATTTTTAAAAAATTATGTATTTTAGAGGTAATTTTTTATGCGAGGTAATGGGCTTTCGAGGTAAAATTTTTCGAGGTAACGGTGTTCGAGGTAATTTTTTTCCAGTTAAAAATTTTCGATGTAATTGCTTGCGAGGTAATTTTTTTCGAGGTAAACACCCCTGCCCGCCCCCAGGGTGCCATAAAAAAGCTTTATCCCTGGCGGTTTCAACCAAAACTTGGCGCCCCTGCAAACAAAAATTGGCGCCCAAAAAAAAAGTACCTTCATGAACAAGAGCTTTGTCCCTGGCGGTTTCTGTCAAGCCAAACTTGGCGCCCCTGCAAAAAAGAATTGGCGCCCCAAAAATTACCTTTACGAGAAATTACCTTTGTAGCTTGAAAATGACTTTATGTTAAATAAGTCGAAACAATTGTCGCTGTAATGTTTGTTTAATAGACAATAAATTTATATTTTGGAGAGATAACATTTTTTCTATGGTTTAATATGAAATATAGTTTCTATGAACATACCGGGTGAGTTTTATTTACGTCCACATCAAAAATTAAGATTAATCTTCATTCGTTAAAAACTAAACTTTGGTGATTTATATAATTTTACATTGGCTATTACATTTTTTTTACATTACATTTTTGTTTAACCTCGTACTAATCTACTTAATTAAGCTTCCCCTAAGTCCAGGACTTGTGTGGGCTAGTAGTAGAGGGAACCACCGGCTTTAATTGACTTTTTAAAATAAAATATAATTGTATTCAAAGGAATCTGAAAACAATAACATAAAATTATTAAATAAATAAAATATTTGTTAACATTATAATTGCAAATTTAAATTAAATTTATTGTAATTTATAAATAAAACAAATCGTGAAGATATGTAATGCTTCGCATTCCATAGTACACTCTTCACAGTGGATAGTATATTGCTTATTCTTTCTTTCCAAATAATAATTACAAACTAATGAAAAAATCTTGCTATTAAGGACACTTTAATAAAAAACTAAATATATATGAACAGTTCCAACGTTTCGAAGGTAATTTGTCCTTCTTCTTCGGTCAATTGGTTTTTTACTTATTTACATATTTTAATTTTTACTTATTTACATATCTTAACTAAACACTTATACCTATACTTTATACACTTATACATCTATACACCTTTACACCTTTACCTATTTTAATTAATTTTCATCTATCAGTTTTTTGACAATTAGATTTTAAATTTATATAATTTTTTATTACTATTTTTAATTTTTACCCTGAAGAAGAAGGGACAAATTACCTTCGAAGCGTTGGAACTATTCATATATATTTAGTTTTTTATTAAAGTGTTCTTAATAGCAAGATTTTTTCATTATTTTATATAAAAAGAACAAGAAATATTATAAATAATTACAAACAAGTTTTGATCTTGTATGCGTACCTTATTGCTTTCCCCATTTTGAAAATTTTCATAATTTCGGAAAGCCTTGTATTCGTGCAAAAATTTTCAAATTTTTTTTTTATGTATTTTTGCGTTTTATGTCGATATAAATATTTCGAGCAAAAACAAAATTGTCGATCGGTCGGGAATCGGTCTGTCCGGGAAATCTTGTGGGTACGATAACTTAAGAACGCTTTAAGCTAGAGACTTAAAATTTGGCATACAGGTATGTTACCAAAAGTTCTCACCCGGGATTGTTTTTGGTAAACATTGGAGTGTGGCAAGGGGGGCAAATGGAGAAAACTACATTTTTATAGAAAAATTTGAAAATTGCTATATATGGGTTTTCAAGGTTGCTAAAATTTAATCTGATAAAAAACTTTTCTAATTCCACCCCCTAGGGGGTGAGGGGGTAAATATTTTTCAATATTATTAATATTTTCTTCAAAATTGGTATATAGGGGTTTTTGGGGTCGACGAATATGAATCTGATAATACTTTTTTTCTAATTTCACCCCCTGAGGGGTGGGGGTAGTTTTCGTGAAAACTGGTGTATTGGGGTTTTTGAGGTTACTGAAAGTGAATCTGATAATAAATTTTTTCTAAATCCACCCCCTGAGGAGTGAGGGGTAGTTTTCCTGAAAATTGTTATATTGGGGTTTTTGAGGTTGTTGAAAGTGAATCTGATTATAAAAAATCCATTTTACGGGCGGAGGTGAAAAATGGGAAAGCTCTTTTACTGGGCAGTGTGTTTTTATACTCTATGGAAAAGTGGTGCTCCCTACACTGATAGAAAGGATTTATTTGGATATAGCCAATTATATTACTTGGTTATGAGTAACAAATTTTATTTGAGTCAAATAAATATTTAGTTCATGTAAACAAATATTTTAATTTTAAAATGATTTATTAATGGGAACAAAATAATTTTTTTGACAGAAATTAAATTTATTTGTCACAATCAAATAATTAAATTGGCTATATCCAACCAAATATTTAATTGACACAAATAAACTGTTTTATCAGTGTATAACATTTTTGTTTATAAGTGATTTTTTTTTCAAAATTGGTAAGAATATTTCTTTATTTCAAAGTATTTTTTTTTCTGAAAATTTGTCTGTCGGAATTCCCGTTCTACTTTTTTGGAAAAGTTGCGCCCCTATATTTGTTTTATTTTTTAATTCATTTTTTACGAAATTGAACCTGAAAAAAAAATTATTAATCCAACTTTTTCTTAGCTTTTTTTATTTTTTTTTTTTTAATTTAACCTCCAATAACTTTTTTTATTTTATTTTGAAGGGTATTATTTTCAAAAACAATACGGATCTTCCTCTCGCACACCGATAAAAACGAATTTATTTGGATATGGCCATTTAAATTATTTGGTTGTGATTAACAAATTTTATTTGGATCAAATAAATATTTAGTTCAGGTAAACAAATATTTTAATTTCAAAATGATTTATTAATGGGAACAAAATAATTTATTTGACAAAAATAAAATTTATTTGTCACAATTAAATAATTCAATTGTCCATATCCAACCAAATATTTTCTATAGAACCTTATTTTTCCTAAAAATTTAGAGTTGATCAGATAATTTTTTCTTGAGTTATCGTATACATTAAAAACGTGATATCGGACGGACAGACGGACCTTTTTAAAGTTAATTATTTTTTCACAAAACACATTTGTATCCAAGAATTTTTTGTCTAGGCCGTTTATTGACGATTTTGGAAAATTCGAGACTACCGTATTATACTATTCTAGCGCTACGCGCTGTGAATAGTATAATAAAGGTAGACATTTAAAAATTATTATTATGTTCTGTTTTAATTAGTTTCAGTTATTAAATATCGATTTCTGTTTATACAGGTTGTAACGATATAAATCGTCACTTTGTAATATAGCAAGGGTTAATTAAACTATTCGTTTACTTACGTTATAATTTATGTTTATTTTGTATATAAATAGTTACGTACGTACAGAACTATTTTGTATCTGGGACTATTTTGTAGCAGGAACTGAATTCTAACCATATAAGTCTCTATTCCATAGTTCTACCTGAAAATAACATAAAGAAAACATAATTAGAATATGATTTTTAATAATAAAGAATCATATGACTTATTTCTCTATAATACATTTGTCTATGGACTTACCTGGTTTTTATATGTTTCAGAGTCTATTGAGGGTTGGATTTCACTGGCTTTCATTTGTAGCCTGTCTCTCCTGGAAAGTTTCGTATGATTATTTCTTCGGGATAATCCAGAATTTGTTGAAAATAGTTTGCTGGAACTGCTCACTTAGATTCAGTATTTTGTTTATACTTAGTTCACAGGACACTTAGTATTCTGTTCGTATTTTTATTAGTTTTGCTGATAAACAATAAGTATTGTTTATATTTGTTTCTTAGAGTAATATTTTGAGGTTAGATATCACTAATACGGATTTATTAGGAAACATTCTTTTAATTAGTTATTATTTTTGGTGTCGTTTCAGTTACCTTTATTAGGAATCCTATACGGTAAAACTGTAGTTGATAATGACTTGCATAGATGTCGCTAATAGTTCAGAAATAGGATTTTATTTACCTGAAGGGTTCATACCGGTTGATAAGGTCGATTTTCGCTCCTTCTTGATGAACTCTGTACAATGGTGGTGTCATTTTGACGAGTGTTTATTTTCTGTAATCATCGAAGTAATCCTTCATGTATTTTTATTTAAAGTTAGTGAAAATGAATATTTAAACAATGCGGAAGATATTATAACTGTTATTTTCTACAATTACGCATTTATAACGTTTCGATGGACATCGAAGACTTAGAATGACATGTAAGTTAAGTTTTTCTGTTTCTTAGAATATTTCTGAGATATAATTATTGTTTTAGCACCATTAATTAAGCACCATAAAGCACCATTATTACTACATTAATTAATTACCATTAATTACTCACCATTTCTATACCATTAATATGGAATTACATTAATTTAAGTTGAAGTTTATTTTGGTATATTTGATATACAAGTTCTCCGCATGGAGTGATGTTCTGTTGGAACATGGTTCTGTATTTTTCGGCATAGATAAATTCTATATGACCGTCTAGCAGACAATTTTATATTGGACATAATTTTCAAAAGCATATTTAATCCCGGACAACATTTTCAATAGTACATTTTATCCTGGAAGATGATTTTTCCAAAGTAGATGGGACAGCCTATATTTTTTTTTCTTTCATTTGAGAAATGAATTCATCAGCATAGGGGAGACTTGCACAGATGAAGACGATGGAATTCATACCTCATGGATTTTGCAGAAACCAGCTAAGTACTCATTCTGAAAACTTTTGAAAGCAATATTTCATATTTTTAAATTCTTTTATTTCAATATTCTTATAACTGTAAACTTTATCAGATCTGATATAGTATTGATTAATACTATATGCCCTTCTGGCTTTTGTTCATTTTTAGGTACTTATTTTTTTTAAAACATTTAATCTCATTTATTAATTATTAAATATCATACTTTTGATTAAATGATTTCTAATTTAAGCATGACTTTTATACACTGCAAGAAATGATTGTTGTTTACATACATTTCTTGGTGCTTGCTGAACTTCATGTTTTCTTTATACATTTAAGTCGAATGATTTCTGAATTTAGTAATTTTTATTAAGATTTCTTTAATTATATCTTAATATAATTACACATATTTTTTATATATATATTAATACATTACTTGATGTGCTTTCATTAAGTTTATTTATAATAAATTTCTCAAATGAATTATCTTATTTTATTTAGGGGTTATATTTTCTCAAACTGAAAAGCTTAAGTATTTACACTAGGTTGTTACTTACCTAAAGGAGTAAAAGCTAAAGTAACTGGCGCCCCTAACAACATTAATCAATTCTTTCTATTTTTCCCTTGCCCATACCCATTGCTCCGCTGTCAAAACTAGCCGTTGGCAGTGAACGTATTAATTACGGTACACTAATATTGGCGCCCAAGAACGTGGTATTTGGATAGATAGAACACTTGTTTTTTTAATTTTACTCCATTTTTCTCAGTGTATTTTTTATAAAAATCTAAAGCTTATTTTTTTCAGTGAAACTTAATGTTCATTTTGAGAAAAACTACATATAACTGTTGAATAAAATATTTTTTGTTGAAAATTAAGTCAAATTAGAGTTAATCTGATAAGATATATCAGATATGTGTTTTTTATGTTTTTTCTGAATTTTATGTAATAACATGGAATAGAGAAATTTTGGCGTGGGTTCAGTTTTTCTAGAAATTATCTTTTATTCAATAGAAATAAATGGATAATAGGGTATTTATTTATGCGAAGGATATGAATAAATATTAGCTAATTTTGTAGTTTTGGAGACTATTTATAATTATTAATTTGTCCAATTGAGATAAATAATAATTTAGTATTTTTTTGACATATTTGGGAAATTTTCCAAAGTATGCAAAAACTTTGTTGAGCAGTGTACACAAAAAAAAAATAATTTGTGGTACAGTATAAATATTTTATTATTAAAATAAATATTTTGAGTAAATTAAAGTTAATTTTGAAAAATAAATATTCAAAATGGAAGATTTAGATAAAATGGAAATTAGATTTTTGACTGCAGAAATGGTAAATTATGAACTTCGTATAAGACATTTAACAGCAAAAAATAATAGAGCATCTAGAATTAAAGTTTTAGGTAGAGCCATAGCTAGGGAAGATCCTAAAGTAAAATATGTAGATCCGACTTTTAATTTTAACAGTGAAGTGGAAAATATTAATAGAATTTTAGATAGTATATCTTCAGAAATTGTAGAATATCATGGTGATTATAGTTTAGCCGATTTAAGAAAATTAAAAACTTATTTAGTACATGTAACAAATCGTCTGCAACGTTTTCCTGAAGTAGAAGAAAATAAAGTTAGACGTATTCAATTTTTAGAAATAACTAAAGCAACTTGTTTAGAAATAGAAGCAGATATTTTAGATCTTTATGAAAAATCTGGTAAAAATTCAGATCTTACTCAAGTAAATAATAATATTTCATTACATAATAGTACACAGTTTAGTCCTAATGTTTCTAGTAAAAAAGATAATGATTATTTAAAATCAGTACCAGTTTATAAATGGAATATTAATTTTGATGGAAAGTCTAATGTTTTAAATTTTATTGAGCAAGTTGAATATATGAAAATAAGTAGAAATGTTACAGACGAAATGTTATTTAAATCCGCATATGACTTATTCAAAGAACCAGCATTGTCATGGTTTCTCTCAATTAAAGATAATTTAAATTCGTGGTCTCAAATAATTCAAGCATTAAAAAAAGATTTTCTTCCAGCTAACATAGATGATAGAACATGGGATGATATCCGTTCTAGATATCAAAATCCCGATGAATCTATCGCAATTTTTATAGGTGCTATGGAAACCTTGTTTAAACGTTTAATTCATGCTGCAAGTTTATATACTAGACTTAAGACGATTAGAGAAAGAATATTACCACATTATTTTACACCATTATCACTTATAGAAATAAATGATTTAGAAGATTTAAAGGACAGTTGTAAAAGAATAGATGAAGCTTATCAATTAAAACAAAAGAGCATAGCAGGTAAAAGTGTGGCAAAAAATAAGGCAGTTAATAAAGTAAATGTCCTAAGTTCGGATATAAATCAAAATTTTAGTAGTAAATGTAATTGTAGTCATAATACCACAGTGTCCAAACTTACCCCATCTTCCTCTACTCGTCAAAGTTCAGTATGTAATAGTAGTCAAGTTTCTCAAATTAGTCAAAGTACCAATCAAAACTTTAATAATACACAGAATAGTAGTAATAGTAGTAATAGTAGTAATAGTAGTAATAATAAAATTAGACAAGTAATTTGTTATAACTGTAACCAACCAAATCATATTTTTAGCAAATGTTTAGCTAAAAGAACAAAGTTTTGTTATAGATGTGGATATAAAGATGTAGTTTTTAAAAATTGCCCTTCCTGTACAAAAAAACTAAATAGGAAAGTGGATGATTTTAGTCGGCATTCACTTAATAAAAAGGCTAAAAATAATAATGACAGTCAGGTAAAAAAGGATAACAAAACTACTTTTTGTAAAAACATTTATTATAATAAAAATAATATCAATTCTTTACAAAAATCAAGTGTAACAGAAACAAATAAACGATTTTATTTGAATGAATGGAAAGATTGGTTGAATAAAGTTAAAAATTTTTATAAACCGTATAGTTTGTCTGTAATTAATAAAAATTCTTTTATTAAATTACCTAGAGATAACCGTCCATATATTAAAGTAAATATTTTTGATAGAAATATAACAGCTTTGATTGATACAGGTGCAAATTGTTCAGTGGCTGGTGGTCACGCGATTAAAATTTTAGAGAAGTTTAATTTAAAAATTGATAAATGTCTTATACCGCATGTTACTACAGCTGATAAATCTAAACAGTTAGTAACTGGTGTTGTTTATTTACCTATTAAAGTAGATAATGAAGTTAAGATTTTACAAGTCTTGGTTGTTCCTTCTTTGGAAACAAATTTTATTTTTGGTGTGAATTTTTTACAATTGTTTTCTATGACTCTGGATTTTTCTGATGAATCTTGGAATAATAAAATTAATAATTTGAATGTGATCAGTAATAACAGTGATAGTCAGGATATAAATAAAGATAATTCAGTAGGCTTATGTGACTTGACAGACGAACAGAAAAAGATAGCAGATAAATTTGTTAGTTTATTTAAAGAATTATATAGCGAAAAAATAGGTAGAACAAATTTAATAGAACATGATATAGATACAGGAAATAATAAACCTTTTAAAATGCGTCAATATCCTTTGTCACCTTATTTAATAGAAATTTTACATAAAGAGTTAGATAAAATGTTAAAAGATGATATAGTTTCACCATCTTATTCTGATTTTAATTCACCAGTTTTATTAGTAAAAAAAGCTAATGGTACATACCGTTTTTGTTTTGATGGACGTAAATTAAATTCTATTACAAAAGGTGATTCACATCCTTTACCAAGGATAGACTCCATTTTAAGTTTATTAGGCGATGCAAAATATATATCAAGTATAGATTTAAAAAATGCTTTTTGGCAGATTCCACTTACAAAAACTGCTAAAGAAAAAACTGCATTTTCCGTACCTGGTAGGGGACTATTTGAATTTAATGTAATGTGTTATGGACTCAAAAATGGAACACAAAGTCAGCAAAGATTAATGGATAAACTTTTTCCTTTCTCCTTTTATCCAAATATATTTGTTTATATTGACGACATTATAATAGTATCAAAAACTTTTGAGGAACATATTAAATTACTTCAAATAGTACATGAAAAATTAAAATCTGCTAATCTTACAATAAATTTTGAAAAAAGTAATTTTTTTAGAAAATCACTTAAGTATTTAGGTTTTGTAATTAATAATTTTGGTTTAAGAACCGATCCGCAAAAAGTAGAAGCAATAATAAACTATCCTAGACCAACAAATAGTACAGAAATAAAACGATTTTTAGGTGTAGCTTCGTGGTATCGTAGATTTGTTAGGAATTTTTCAACAATTGTTAGTCCATTAAATTCACTTTTGAAGGGCAAAGGTAAAAAACAAGCCATTAGTTGGAATACTGATGCAGAAAAAGCTTTTTTATTGTTGAAGGAATCTTTAATAAATGCTCCAGCTTTAGCAAGTCCCAATTTTTCTTTACCATTTGTTATACAATGTGATGCTTCTTTAGTTGGCCTCGGTTCCATATTAACACAAACGCAAGATGGTCAAGAAAAAGTAATAGCTTATGCTAGTAGAGCTTTAACACGTAGTGAAATAAAATATTCTGTAGGTGAAAAGGAATGTTTAGCTGTTTTGTTTGCTATAGATAGGTTTAGACCATATATTGAAGGTGTTAAATTCACAGTAATTACAGATCATTCTTCATTAAAATATTTGAGTAATATGAAAGATCCCTCTGGTCGCTTGGCTAGATGGTCATTAAAATTACAGCAATATGATATGGATATTGTATATCGTAGAGGTAAATTAAATGTAGTAGCTGATGGGTTATCCAGAGCTTTTGATAGAATAGAACCAGAAAAATCAATTTTTCCAGATGTAAATTTAATTAATTTTAATGTAAATGATTATAATAGTGATAAATATTATATTCAGTTGAGGGAAAAAATTGGTAAGAGTCCAGATTCATATCCGCAATTTAAAGTTATTGATGATAATATTTATAAGTTCATACCGACCAAGACAAAAGTAAAAAGTAATATTATAGAGTGGAAATTGTTAGTGCCTCAAAAATGTCGTAAACAAGTACTAAAAGAATGTCATGACGATGTATTAGCTTCTCATATGGGATTTTTTAAAACTTTTCATAGAATTTCAGAAACATATTTTTGGCCAAAAATGCGTAAAGATATTTTAAAATATGTAAGATGTTGTAATATTTGTCAATCACAAAAAGTTAGTAATTCTGCACGTTTTGGATTGATGGGTCGTGAAAAAGAAGTAAATTATCCGTGGCAAGTTATTTCATGTGATTTGCAGGGACCATTTCCCAGAAGTTCTAAAGGTTTTTGTTATCTTTTAGTTGTGTCAGACTGGTTTACAAAGTATACATTATTACATCCTTTAAGGGAAGCTACTGCAAATGCAATATGTAAATTCATTGAGAATGAAGTTTTTTTAGTTTACGGAGTCTGTCAATTTTTAATTGTCGATAATGGAAAATAATTTGCTGGTAAAGTTTTTAAAAAATTAGCAGATGAATATAATGTACAGAAAATTTGGTTTAATGCACTTTACCATAGTCAAAATAATCCGACGGAAAGGCAACATCGCACAATTTCTACTGCTATAAGATCATATATAAAAGATAATCAAAAAGAATGGTGTAAAAATTTAGCAAAAATAGGTCTAGCTTTACGAACGTCTGTAAATGAAGTTACGGGGTATACGCCGGCATTTCTTAATTTTGGGAGGAATGTACCTATCACAGGAACTTATTATGGCAAAATGACATCAACTGATGGTGTTAAATTAGAACCTTGTGACAGAGACTCGTATAGCCAAGACTTGGGAAATCTTAAAGAGATTTTTGTTGATGTAAAGAAATATTTACATGAAGCTTATGAACGAAATAAGCGTACTTATGATTTGCGCAAGCGTGAAGTAAATTTTGAGATAGGTGAAAAAGTTTGGAGACGAAACAAAGTACTCTCAGATGCTAGTAATAGTTTTGCTGCAAAACTTGCTCCAAAGTACATACTTTGCAAAGTTGTTGCGAAAAAGTCAAAGTTAGTATATATTTTGGAAAATGCAGATGGTCATAGAGGCGACTGGCATGTTAAAGATCTAAAGAAATATTTTGGATCGAATAGTGACATTTCAGTTGGCTAGATTTGATTAAATAAGAATATATTCTTAGTATCATTCGGAATGATATTTAAAAAATATCAATGTATTGAAAATATTTAAAGGGTACCCAAAACTTTTGTATATAGTAGTAAAAAAAATATATAAATATATTTTTTGTAGAAGAGAATTCTGGTGCACACAGTCAAGTCTTATTTCTATTTTTTTATCTTGATAAAACTTAGCTAAAAAGAAAAACAAAATTAATTATGACAATTACCTGATTATGACAATTACCTGATTATGACAATTACCTGTTTATGACACACACCGATAAAGTCCCAAAATTATGTTCTACATAAGAGTAGGCGGATGATATACGTAGTTATCAAGCTTAGCTATTGTTAATTATCAAGTAGTATTTCAAATGATTTACATAGAGTATTGTATTTTTTGTGATTTATTAAATAAAATATAGTATATATTTTAGCTATTTAAGTTAAATAGTTTTAGAGTTTGGTATAAAAATATTTTTTGTATATTAAATATTTTTATTATTTTTGGAGGGGGCATGTGTAACGATATAAATCGTCACTTTGTAATATAGCAAGGGTTAATTAAACTATTCGTTTACTTACGTTATAATTTATGTTTATTTTGTATATAAATAGTTACGTACGTACAGAACTATTTTGTATCTGGGACTATTTTGTAGCAGGAACTGAATTCTAACCATATAAGTCTCTATTCCATAGTTCTACCTGAAAATAACATAAAGAAAACATAATTAGAATATGATTTTTAATAATAAAGAATCATATGACTTATTTCTCTATAATACATTTGTCTATGGACTTACCTGGTTTTTATATGTTTCAGAGTCTATTGAGGGTTGGATTTCACTGGCTTTCATTTGTAGCCTGTCTCTCCTGGAAAGTTTCGTATGATTATTTCTTCGGGATAATCCAGAATTTGTTGAAAATAGTTTGCTGGAACTGCTCACTTAGATTCAGTATTTTGTTTATACTTAGTTCACAGGACACTTAGTATTCTGTTCGTATTTTTATTAGTTTTGCTGATAAACAATAAGTATTGTTTATATTTGTTTCTTAGAGTAATATTTTGAGGTTAGATATCACTAATACGGATTTATTAGGAAACATTCTTTTAATTAGTTATTATTTTTGGTGTCGTTTCAGTTACCTTTATTAGGAATCCTATACGGTAAAACTGTAGTTGATAATGACTTGCATAGATGTCGCTAATAGTTCAGAAATAGGATTTTATTTACCTGAAGGGTTCATACCGGTTGATAAGGTCGATTTTCGCTCCTTCTTGATGAACTCTGTACAATGGTGGTGTCATTTTGACGAGTGTTTATTTTCTGTAATCATCGAAGTAATCCTTCATGTATTTTTATTTAAAGTTAGTGAAAATGAATATTTAAACAATGCGGAAGATATTATAACTGTTATTTTCTACAATTACGCATTTATAACGTTTCGATGGACATCGAAGACTTAGAATGACATGTAAGTTAAGTTTTTCTGTTTCTTAGAATATTTCTGAGATATAATTATTGTTTTAGCACCATTAATTAAGCACCATAAAGCACCATTATTACTACATTAATTAATTACCATTAATTACTCACCATTTCTATACCATTAATATGGAATTACATTAATTTAAGTTGAAGTTTATTTTGGTATATTTGATATACAAGTTCTCCGCATGGAGTGATGTTCTGTTGGAACATGGTTCTGTATTTTTCGGCATAGATAAATTCTATATGACCGTCTAGCAGACAATTTTATATTGGACATAATTTTCAAAAGCATATTTAATCCCGGACAACATTTTCAATAGTACATTTTATCCTGGAAGATGATTTTTCCAAAGTAGATGGGACAGCCTATATTTTTTTTTCTTTCATTTGATAAATGAATTCATCAGCATAGGGGAGACTTGCACAGATGAAGACGATGGAATTCATACCTCATGGATTTTGCAGAAACCAGCTAAGTACTCATTCTGAAAACTTTTGAAAGCAATATTTCATATTTTTAAATTCTTTTATTTCAATATTCTTATAACTGTAAACTTTATCAGATCTGATATAGTATTGATTAATACTATATGCCCTTCTGGCTTTTGTTCATTTTTAGGTACTTATTTTTTTTTAAACATTTAATCTCATTTATTAATTATTAAATATCATACTTTTGATTAAATGATTTCTAATTTAAGCATGACTTTTATACACTGCAAGAAATGATTGTTGTTTACATACATTTCTTGGTGCTTGCTGAACTTCATGTTTTCTTTATACATTTAAGTCGAATGATTTCTGAATTTAGTAATTTTTATTAAGATTTCTTTAATTATATCTTAATATAATTACACATATTTTTTATATATATTAATACATTACTTGATGTGCTTTCATTAAGTTTATTTATAATAAATTTCTCAAATGAATTATCTTATTTTATTTAGGGGTTATATTTTCTCAAACTGAAAAGCTTAAGTATTTACACTAGGTTGTTACTTACCTAAAGGAGTAAAAGCTAAAGTAACTGGCGCCCCTAACAACATTAATCAATTCTTTCTATTTTTCCCTTGCCCATACCCATTGCTCCGCTGTCAAAACTAGCCGTTGGCAGTGAACGTATTAATTACGGTACAAGGTCCTGACTGGGTCTATTTAGTCACAGGTCATGGAAACTAAACTAAACTAAATGGTCATAGAAAAAACTGATTAATAGTTATTTATGGTACTAGCGGGTAAAGTAAGATATTGACAATGAGAAAATTAACCTAGGGAGGCGTCAGCCAAGCAGGTTAATTTTCGAAAGGGGCAATATCGGTTTACCCATGAGTGCCATACAAGGTTATGTCCAATAAATAGCTTAGGAATTCATATTTTTATTAAAAATTTTAATGACATTTACAAGAAAATAATTTAACAAGTGACAGTTGAGTAGGTAAAATAAATAATTATCCATTCAATAAAGTAAAAGCCACGTGGGGGTTATTATTGAGTTTATCTATTTAAAATAAAGCTGGTAATTGTCTTATTATCTGTATGTATTGGATAAAAGTTTTTTTTTTAATTAATTTGTTTCTGTTTTAAAAATTCGGGACCTGGAAAAATCTGAAAACTATTAAAAGGTTTTATAAATTAATTTGCTTATCAAATTCAAAGGTGTTTAAAAATTGTCTGACCTTAAAAATTCTAAAAAATGCCTGTGGCGCCGAGCTAAAAACAACTTAACTTTAACTGATTTTTCCAATTATCAATTGAAAAGAATGCGGGGAATTCAAGGTCGCCTATAGAACAATCTTTTAATACCATCTTCCCCTCTCTTCATTCCCAGGGTGCCAGTTATAAAAATTTTAACAGTAAAACAACGTAACGCCAATTTGTAGTTACGCCACTAATATATATATATATATATATATATATATATATATATATATATATATATATATATAAATTAATTTTGAATGGATTGATTCTAAAAGAGACACTTTTTGTTCCTGTTTTACGAGCGAAAACTTGAACTTTGTGGTCCTAGGGTCAAAAAGTTTTTTTTCGCCCGCTAACTAAAACTTGTTATTTTTAAGCTTTTTAAAAGAAGATGCTTTACCTTTACTGTAATATTTATAAAGAAATGTAACCTTTAGGTCACTTTTGGTCTTGAACTAACTGTTCTTTTTTACCAAATACAGTTATTATAATCATTTCATACAAAATAAAAATTTCTTCTATAACATAACCTTAAAATATATGTTAACTGATTAAACTGTATTCATCCACTAAAATAAATTAAAAATACAAAATTTCAGTTGTAAAATCAATTTTAATATTTATAATATTCATAGAAGTTCAGAAGTATTACTATTTTCATAACAGACACATTTTAACAGAAATTAATCACCAAGCTATAGCTTTTTTAATTTGAAAATGAAACCGCACGCAAAAGAAACGATTCAGTTGTTATTTCAGCGATTTGATTGGATAGCAATTTGTCATGGATAACTAGATAAGTAATAAGACACTAATAAGAAATACTTTTTGCAATTTAAAATTAAGTATATTTTAATAATTTATTATAATTAGTAACAATCGAATAAAAAATATTGTATAATACACGGGCAAAAAGTTAAATTTCGATTTCGTCGGTTTATTACCCTCGGGCCGGCCTGATCGGCCAGCCCTCGGCTTCTAAAAACCTACTCAATCGAAAAACTTTACTTTTTGCCCTTGTATTATAAATAAATATTTTGATTTATTTTTACTGGCCATTTGCTACTGCTTAATCAGATTTAATTAAACAGCAATTTTTAATTTGGACTTTTTTTTAAACAGTAACTTTTCAATAGGTACTTATTAATAATGATACTTCGTATACATTTATTAATTAAAAACATTGAGTTTTAATAATATAGTAAAATTTTAATTAATAATTTATTTAATTTCGTTAATGACATCAAAAATTTATTATTTATTACGGTTATATCAAGTGCAATAGGTTATTGTTAAATTAATGTATTAATTATTCAATTTTGCTATATCAAGTTAATTTTAATTTATTACGTTGGTATAATATACAGTTCATTTTAATTATGTTTTGTAAAATCTGTCCCTAACTGCACCTTAACCAGAATAATAAAAATATATTTTTTGATTTAAAATGCTATATTCTATTACATTTGAAAAATAAGTGTAAAACAGTGTACAGGGTGTATTTGAAATAGCGTAGGAAAATTTAACATGATAAAATATGACAAAAAGTTCCTATAAACGTATGTCTAAAAATGCGTCATAAGGGAGCTACGCCCCTTTGAAATTGGCTAAAAAAATCGGTTTTTATTTAATAACTCAGGAACCCTTTGAGATATGTTAACGAGGTTTTGCACGTGAATTAATCTTAATAAGGCCCATCTTTGTATGTCATTTTCACGTACTTATTTAAACCAGGGGTGTGCGAAAAGGGGGGGCTTATCAGTTTTTTGTCCCAAACTTTTTTCTGTGTAACTTTTTTGCAATTTTATTTTTGAAATATGATTCCTCTGGTCAAAATACATAAAAAAGGTACTCTTGTTGTAATACTGTAGGATTAACCGTTTTCGAGATAAGTTCATTTGAAGGTGAAATTTCACGGTTCGAGGACGAAAAATTAAATACTAAAATGTCGAAAACCAAAATTTTAAAGATGCAATGTTATTCTACATTAAAAACTAAGAAAAAATGTTTCCATACATGTAGGTCGAAAAAACCCTTCTAAAGCTACCATAGCCCTTTAAAAATGGTGCATATTTAGGAGACCATAGCTCCATTAGGATTGATTTTTGGAAGTACCTGTATATGAGCTTTTTTTCTTAGTTTTTAATGTGCATTCGCCCTGCACATGAAAATAACACATAAAAACGGGCCTTGGTAGGATTAGTTGACGTGCAAAACCTCGTTGATATATCTCAAAGGGTTCTTGAGTTATTAAATAAAAACCGATTTTTTTAGCCACTTTTAAAGGGCATTTTTAGACATGTTTATAAGAACTTTTTGTCATATTTTATGATGATCTGTTAAAATTTCCGACGCTATTTCAAATACACCGTGTATAATATACATAACTATTTTCTTTGCCCATTTTCGTGACGTCAAAGAAACTGCCGGGATTAAACCTAATCCCGGTACCGGGATGCTAGTCACAGCGTTTTTCTATTAGTAAAACATATTTCAACATATCTACCTAATTAATTTATTCCATTTTGTACCACTTAGATAAAAATTATTTTTAAACGGAAAATATTATATTTGCTGTAATTACAGAGGCGGAATGCCTAATCTATCATTTTTGTTGACAGATATAGAAAAATAGAATAAAAGATATAAATTATATGTCTACAAGTGTCTCGGCTAAAGTAGATTTTTTTAATTTATAAAATGGATCTATCTCCATCAAATAATAATTCTTGATACGGTTTTTATTAATATCTAATTTTTTGATAAGACGTTGCTAAATTATTTAAGAAGTTGTTTCATTCTAGCTTCCATGGGAGGATTGGTATAGTGGACTACCGCGTCGTACTTGACGAGTTTACTACCCAAATAGCGTGAGTTCGATTCTTACCGGCGCCGATTTGCCTTTTTCAGTTAATTAATAATTGAAATTTGGCGAAGGCGTAAGTGAAGCGGGCACTCCCTATAAATTGGTTCGAAAGTCAATTAAAGCCGGTGGTTCCCTCTACTACTAGCCCACACACACCTGGACTTAGGGGATACTTAATTAAGTAGAATAGTACGAGGTTAAACAAAAATGTAATGTAAAAAAACACCACCAAATACCTTATACCTACACGAACTTTTGATAGTGGTTTACCCCTCGAAAGCTTCAATTGTAGACGAAGAATTCAGCTTTTTGTATTAATCGAAAACTAAATTTTGATTAACCTACTGTTTATTTTTTAAGCAACCGTAAAAATCTTAGGTAGTACAAAAAATTAGGTCACTTTTGGTCTTGAACTAACTGTTCTTTTTGACCAGATACAGTTATTATAATCATTTCATACAAAATAAAGTTTTCTTCTATAACATAACCTCAAAATATATGTTAACTGATTAATCTGTATTCATCCACTAAAATAAATTACAAACACAAAATTTTAACTGTAAAATCAATTTCAATATTTATAATATTCATAGGACGGTTTAGAAGTATTACTATTTTTATAACAAACACATATTAACAGAAATTAATCACCAAGCTATAGCATTTTTAATTTAAAAATGAAACCGCATGCAAAAGAAACAATTCAATTGTTTAGCGATTTGGTTGGATAGCACTTTGTCATGGATAACTAGATAAGTAATAAGTAAGTAAAAAGAAATACTTTTTGCAATTTAAAATTAAGTATATTTTAATAATTTATTATAATTAGTAACAGTCGAATAAAAAATATTGTATAATACACGGGCAAAAAGTTAAATTTAGATTTCGTTGGTTTATTACCCTCGGCTTCAAAAAACATACGCAATCGAAAAACTTAACTTTTTGCCCTTGTATTATAAATAACTATTATTATTGACCTAGGTAAAGACATTTAATTTCTAAATAAGCTAAATAATGGTGACTTTTAAAGCTAGGAGTGAAAAAAATCTACATATATAGTTACATTTTGCTACTTTAAATGTAAATTTTGTGTCTAATATAAGTTAATAAAATAAAATTGATAAAACTTTCGTAATACAAGTTAATTTGAGATTCTGTTAAGGGTAAGTTTGCTATATTAAATTTAAATGGGTAAAAGCATAGGCGGCCGGGAAAGTCTAGGATATCATCTAAAAGCTTGATATTATAGTCAGTGAACTGGTGAACATTTTCAGTAGGTTATTTTCTCTCGACTGAATGTTAAATAATTTGTAAAATTAAAACATATATAATATGCAAAGTAAATTTGATTTAAGCTATTGACAAATCGCCCTGTTCTGAATCCGGTTCCCTTGGGTGTTAGAAGCCCAAGAAAAGTTTAAAATCGAGGACCCGAAAACCAGGCTCGCATAACAACATAGTACATAAGAATGCGATGCCGTGATTGGCTTGAAGTGCCGCCAAGTATCTTGTAAGCCAATCACGGCTACGCATTCTTATGTTTTATGTTCTTATGCAAGCTTCTGGATAGGCCTTAAGTTATTTTCATAGTAACACACAATTATTCTGCTGGCTAAGGGGCAAAAACTGTTTTTAAAATGTTATGTTATGATCCGTATAATTTTAAAATTTTATTTTAATATACATAGCCTATAAGATCTAATTCTTAAAAGTAAGCATGAGTAACGTCGGATATTTTCGGATTTTGTTCGGACCCCTCTAAGTAAAAATCGTTGAACTTTGGTAGTGGGGAATTTAGATATTCTTGCCTGGACCACACCCAGAAACATTAGCGCGTGTGACCTAAATATGCCTCATTTTAATTTATGGGTTTATGAAGAGAATAAATAGAGCTCCAAATTTTGAAGGTGATCATTCTTGAATAGTTTTTTGTCTTGTTAGTTAAAAAGTATCCAGTAGTGTCAAAAGTGAAAATGTAGTTTCTGTGAGAAATAATTTTTGAGAATTATTTTTGAATTAAAAATAGTTTTTAAACTTTTGAGACTTTTTATCAGACATAAAAATAATTTTGGACACTTATAAATATTGATAGTATAAACACTGATAAAAATTTTGACGAATATTAATTAACTTTGAAAAATATTTTGTAAAATAATTTAAATGACTTATACGAACCAGTTTTATATACACTAAGAAAAATGTGGACAATAAATTGGGATTTGAAAATGATTGCGAATAGTTGGGATTTCAAACATAGAATGTTTTAATTTGGAAGTATTTAATGGAAAACTAATATATAATGAAAATTAGAATTTAAGGGCTTTACATAGAAGTAGGACTTAGAGGTAGAAATTGATCTTTCATGTTCTTGAAGAATTGATTCACATTTATTTAATATATTATTCTTAAGTTAAGAAGAAATCGTTTTATCTGTTTCCAAGGCGCCGTCTCCTAGAATACCCGCTCCCGAATAAAGTGATAAGTGGTTAAGTATATTCTCCGCTCGGGTATACTTTAAATCGATAGAAGATTGTATGGCCAACCTAACTGAGTAAGTTATAATAAAAGTTATAATTAACTGCTCGGCTATAACCGAATTATATACCACTTCACTAAATTAGTGATAGAAAATCCACTTCACAACAGTTACTTTAACATAATATGCTGTTATGATGCTTAAAATTATTTATATTGTAAATTTTTTTCAAAAATAATTTTATCTTAATATACATAGACTAAAAGTTCTGATTCTTGAAAGCAAGCGTGAATAACTTCGGACGTTCTCGGTTTCTGTTTGGTCCCCTATAAGTAAATCGTTCAATCTCTGGTAGTGGGGAATTCAAATGTTCTCGCCCAAGCCCCACCAACAAATGACTATTTTGACCTAAATAAGTCTCATTTTAATTTATGGTTTTTGAAAGAGTATAAATATCAGTTCCGCTAAGTATTTTTTCTAATTAAAAAGTGTCAAGTCAGTGAAAATGTATTTTTATAGTGTATACAGGATGATTTGTTATCCTCCTGTTAAAAATAATTTAAAGAATGATTTTTTATTTATTTATACTTAGTAGTAGTAGTAGTAAAAGGTGGGTAGGCTCCGACGCCTGACAAGTAGGCCGAATGGCCCTTTTTGTCTGCCCCAAGATTACCTACCCAACCTGCTGCCTATCCTCCCTCTTCCTGAATCTGCCAGACCTTCTGATGAAGTTCATAACATCTGACCAGGCTAGGAGGCTCATCTCTTCCTTCGCTAGTGTTACCACTCCGAAGACGTCTTGTCTGAGCCTGCCCAGAGCCTCACACTCCCCTATGAAGTGGTAGGGCGTTTCCTCGTCCATCCCACACCCAGGGCAGGTCGGATCGTTTACCGTCCGCATGAGGCTTAGGTGTCGCATAAGACCACAGTGGCCCGTAAGGACCCCTGTAAGGAGGCTTATGGTTGCTCGGCCCCTTCCTGGTAGCCAGACCGACCTAGCTTTGCTTGGCCTGGTCAGGAATTCCTTTGCCTGCCTGCATCCGCTAAGCTCGGTCCAGTGTTCTTTAAGCTGACTTTCCACCCAAGCGTTGAGGGCAGTCTTCACTTGTTTCCTTGTGATACCGAGAATTGGTTCAGGACCCAGGCAGGGCTTTCCGGCACCCAGTCTGGCGAGTTCATCCGCCCTCTCGTTGCCTGGAATGCCGCAGTGACCTGGTACCCACACAAGGTGAACTCTTTTTGTTCTTGCTAGCTCATCCAGCTCTCCAGCGCACTCCTGCACCAGAGCGGATCTTGTTGCGGGTGCGCTAAGAGCTTTTAAAGCTGCCTGGCTATCCGAGCAGAAGTATACATCTGTCTCGTTGCCTGAACGTACTGCCTCACACCTTGCCGCCTCCTGTATAGCGAAGACCTCCGCTTGGAAGACTGTGGGGTACATTCCTAGCGAAAAGCTTTCCTGTACCTCCCTGTCCTCAATGCAGAATCCTGCTCCCGATGTCTCTGTGCTTGCCATACGGGAACCGTCTGTATAGCACACCACGGATGTCGGGGCGAAAGCAACCTGCTTTCTCTCCCACTGTTCCTTACTGAGAATTGTGAGAGTGAATTTCTTGTTATACCTAAGCTGATCTTCAGCCTCAATCACTTTGATACTGCTAATAGGGATTTCCTTTTTAGCGGTCTCTGCAATCTTGGTGTGACCATACGTTGCTTCTCCTCCCAGCCAGCATCCAGCGTCTCGCATCCTCAGGTGGCTGGCCATCGCTTCCTTCTTTATCCAAGATGGAAGCGGAGGCAGCCCCAGTAGGGCTTCGAGCGCGGCTGTAGCGGTCGTCCTCATAGCGCCAGTAATCCCTAGACATGCTAGTCTTTGGATTTTACTTAGCGTTCTTGCTACCATGGCTTTGCTGACACTGGGCCACCAGACCACCGAGCCATACTGCACTCTGGGTCTGATGACTGCGGTGTAGATCCAGTGGAGGATCTTTGGGATCATGCCCCAGCTTTTGCCAACCACCCGGCGCAGATGCCAAAGAGACGCTATCGACTTGTCTACGACTTTGTCGATGTGCGCCTTCCAGGTGAGCTTACTGTCTAGGGTTACCCCTAAGTACTGAACCTCTTGAGCAAGCTCTAGTGGCCTACCGTACATTGTGGGTGCCCTGAATCCCTGTATCTTCCTTTTGTTGGTGAAGAGGATCATCTCTGTCTTTGCTTGCTGGGTTGACTGAGATATTTATACTTAAAAAATATTGAATATTTTCTTGGTTGAACTTTGGGACTTGTAATTTCAATGTTAGAAATATTAACACGATTTTCAACACTTAACATAACATAAATATTTTTAGTTTAAAATAATTTTGAATTTTATTCGGTTCAATTTTATATCTACACTGTTAGAAATTTTGGCGATAATAACATTTAAAAAATATCGTGTAAAAATATTTAAAAGTATTTTTTCTAATTAAAAAGTGTCAAGTCAGTGAAAATGTATTTTTATAGTTTATACAGGATGATTTGTTATCCTCCTGTTAAAAATAATTTAAAGAATGATTTTTTATTTATTTATACTTAAAAAATATTGAATATTTTCTTTGTTAAACTTTGGGACTTGTAATTTCAATGTTAGAAATATTAACACGATTTTCAACACTTAACATAACATAAATATTTTTAGTTTAAAATAATTTTGAATTTTATTCGGTTCAATTTTATATCTACACTGTTAGAAATGTTGGCGATAATAACATTTAAAAAATATCGTGTAAAAATATTTAAAAGTATTTTTTCTAATTAAAAAGTGTCAAGTCAGTGAAAATGTATTTTTATAGTGTATACAGGATGATTTGTTATCCTCCTGTTAAAAATAATTTAAAGAATGATTTTTTATTTATTTATACTTAAAAAATATTGAATATTTTCTTTGTTGAACTTTGGGACTTGTAATTTCAATGTTAGAAATATTAACACGATTTTCAACACTTAACATAACATAAATATTTTTAGTTTAAAATAATTTTGAATTTTATTCGCTTCAATTTTATATCTACACTGTTAGAAATTTTGGCGATAATAACATTTAAAAAATATCGTGTAAAAATATTTATTGACTTATACGTACCGGTTTTAATATTTACACTGAGAAAAATGTGGACAATAATTTTGGCTTTGGAATCTCAAACATGATTTAATTTAGAAGTATTTAATGGCAAACTATTACATAATGGAAATTTGAATTTAGGAGCTTTGCATAGAAGTAGGACTTGAAGAATTTAATCGCATTTATTTATAGGTACTGTATACCAGCATACAACTACAATGCCTCTAGACAAAGTCCAGTATTTACTGGTTTAAAGATTCTCAATCACCTGCCTAATGAAATAACAACTAGTAGCAGTTTATTAGTATTTAAACGTAAATTAAAAGTTTTTCTTCAAACTCATGTTTTTTATACACTAAACGAGTTCTTTGAGCTCAACTTTCGGTAGTTTGCCTGTATTCATTTGCGTATTCATTTTGTATTAATTCATTTATTTTTGGTTTGATTAACACTAAATTACTGTTTTTTGTTTTTTTTTTTGTATTTTTTGTATTTTTTGTATTTATGTATTTATTGTATTTTTGCATTAATAATGCTTACTGTGTCAAATTTAAATCTTAAATATTGTAGTAGTAATATGAAAAATTTAAATCTTAAATATTTTAATGATAATTTAAAAGAAAAAATCTTTTTCCAACACACATGTATATGTATTTTTTGGAAATAAAGCATCTACTTACTTACTTACTTACTTACTTACTTTAATATATTATTCTTGAGTTAAGAAGTTATTGTTTTAATCTGTTTCCAAAGTCCGTCTCACTAGAACTCATAGCTCCCGAATAAAGTGGTACGTGGTTAACAACCTAACTGAGTAATTTAACAAATAAAAGTTATATTCACCGCTCGGCTGCTAATTTAACATAACGTTTTCCATGATAAATTTTCACTTCATATCATAACCGAATTTTCCACTTTATATCAATGACATACCTAATTTTTTGAAAAAAGAAATCTGATTTAATTAAAAAGGTATTTTATAAATCTTAATTTAACCAAAAATGTTGATGTGTCTTATGTTAAAGGCACTTTCAAAGACTTTTTTCATCCCTTGGTCCTAGAATTATTGTGCCTAATGATGAAAATACAGGTAAACCAATCTAGAAAGAGTTTAATATGTTTGCGACGCGTGGCGACGTCATTACCCACATGATGGGTCACGCTGAGGTTTATTAGTGACTAATATGAATAGCTTCCTTAATATGTTTTTTTTAATAAGGGTAGAGGAAATGCTCCTAATTTCGGATGGTTTCCAAATTTCGGATAGTAGAGTATTTAAGATACTGTCTGCAAAGGTAAACAGAAACCTACTTTTATGTGAAGCCAAAAGTCAAACTAAATCCGTCCTGTAATATGATAACGGTAGAGCTTCTCCCCTTTAAATGGCAGCACAAATCGTTTATATTGCAAATGGCAGTTTTGTGTTCAGTTGAATTATTATGCTTGTTTATTTTATAAATAATCGTTATAAAAGTTCGTGATTCTGTCTTGGGTAAGTTATGATGTTAGTTAAGTTGATCCACTATTCATAATTAAGCAATTTGAAAACGTAAACATTCTACAAATTTCTAGTCTAAAAAGCAGAAAGTTGCCTAATTTCGGATAGACCATTTTTGTGCATTTGATTTCCAATTTCGGATATCCCCAAGGTAATTATTATTCAGGATAACCAACCATTAATTATTTTTTTTATAATGATACAACAAACTATGATAAACAATTTTGAAAAAACGAAAATTACCTAAGATACTAAGATATTCGAAATTGGGAATCTAAAATTATAGTTCCTATAGTATTTCGTAGAAAATCGCTTAATGATTAAATTACGTCTTAAATGTGAAGGAATAACAAGAAACATAAGCAATGGGATCCAGATCTACTCTTGAAAAAATTTTTTCGCATATGTCCGAAATTAGGAGCCCTTTTTCAAATGCACAAAAATGCGCTGATTTTTTTTAACCGTGTTTTTTGGAAAAAATAAACTGTAATAAAATTGCTTTTATAATAAATCATGGTTCGCTATAATAAGTTGTATCTGGTTATATAAAAAAAATATCAAAAAGTAATACCGAGTATTAAATATTGAATACATTGTAAATGGTATCCGAAATTAGGCGACTTTCCTCTATTTTTAGTAAGTTGCTTAACGTGACACATCGGTGGTCACAACGTCGCGAACGTGTTAAGACGTATGTAAAATTCAGCCGGGAAAAGAAAACTTGTTGAAAACCTTCACTAGTTCCGACTGTTATAGAGATGAAAAATGAGGAAAAAGTTGTTTCTTGTTGACAAAAAACTTCTATAATTATTTATAAAATAGGACAGTTTGAAAAGCGGCACGAAAAGATTAATTTAAAATTTAATAAATTTTAAATTTGACCCTTTGAAAGGAAGTGCACTTGGTATCAAATAGACGCCACATATTTTTTATCAGCTTTTTGCATATAAACTTATTATGTGTATCGTTTTAGTTAAATAACTTAAATAAGTCTGCTTTTTGTTGCAGAAGTAGTATATTACTTAACCCCTTCTCAACCACGCTGGAGTTGGAAAAATCCACTGTCCAGCTGTAAAATAGTTGGGAAAATTGAGTGGTAGGGTTGGGAAGTTGGTAGAATAGTTGGAAAGATAATTGGCAGAGTTGAAAAATTGGTAGAGCCGTAGACCATTTTTTAATATTTGGTCAGTAAATTTAGTAGTTGGAGTGGTACAGTTGGAAAATGCACCAAGATTAAGTTTTTTTTTAGAGGTCAGGCCCTATTTTTAGTAATTTTCTTCCAGGGGTAAGGCTTTTATTTTAGAGGTAAGGGCCTTTTTAGTCAATAAAAATGTTCGTCAGGGGTAAAGCTTGCTTAATATTTTTTACCTGCCCCTCCCCAAAAGAAAAAGATTTCCTGCATCACCCCTGTGTATCCATTATGGTGACAGATTGAAGCAGGAAAGGGGGCGTAAGTAACATTGAACTGGGCCTATATTACCCTAGACTAAAATGTGCGAAAGTCGTTGAGAAGTTTACAAGTTCTAAAGTCACTCCATCTAGTGGCGTTGGTGCCGTAAGAGTATTGGCAGGAAAAAAAACTACGTACATACTTACAAAATTAATAGACCACATAAACTAGGAAGGAAAAAATATTAAAAGTTACGACATTTTTAGTTTATAACAATTATAAAATTTATATAAAACATTTTACTATTCCTTAAAACGACTTTTGTTTGATTAACGCAGTCGTCCCTCCGAAGTGACTGATCGATTTCGTGCTTTTTAGCACTCTTCAGAGCCACATATCGGTAGTAGGGTTCTTGAAACCAATAACTGCTTCCTTTTTTGGACTGTCGATAGGTTTATCCAGTCTCTGCTTTTAGCAGTAGATGTCGCTAGCTGTTTTTGCTTTTCCTTATAACGATTTTTAAACTCTATATAGAGATATATGGAAAGGATTTGATTTTCGTAGTTGTCCCTACTACCGATATGTGGCTCTGAAGAGTGCTAAAAAGCACGAAATCGATCAGTCACTTCGGAGGGACGACTGCGTTAATCAAACCAAAGTCGTTTTAAGGAATAGTAAAATGTTTTATATAGATCTTTTAAATTTGTAAATATCAAACAATTTAATTTAGTTAATTATAAAATTAAAAAAAGCACAAGATGAATGTTTTAAAATGGAACAGAGTGAAAACTATATATTATTTACAAATTAATGAAGAATAATACACATAAACTGATAAATGTGAAAAAAAAATAAAAAGATGGTGCTAGTAAGTAAAATAGATTGTAGTACACATATTTATGTTCTCCATTGTAATAAAAACGTAGATATAATAGCAAAACTGACGAATAATAAATTACATATAATATTGTTGCACCGTTTTTACCAGCACTAAAAGAAATTGATTGTACCCACGAGCAACAGGCCATGATAATAATATAATAATAATAACAGTACCTACTTACCTTATAGACATCATATTATAATGTCTATGGGTTTTATACGTCATTTTTTTGCTCGTGCTCTCGTGACAGTGCTAGTTTTAAAAAGAAGTTAAAAAAATACTTTAACAATGACCTTTTTATTTTGTATAAGATTTAGAAAAATAGTATATTATGCACCTAGTATGCGAACTAAGTCTTTAGTTTTTGAGACTGAGACGGAGTCGAGGCAAAAAATCAGTCGAGAACAGTTAAGATAGTTCACATACGTTGTAACTTTTATTGTTTTTTCTACTACCTAAAGCTAGTAACTCCAAATATTAGTTAAAAATATAGTTTAAAACTTTTTTGACATAGCTGTCAGTTTGACATATAAATTAAAAAAAGTTAGTAAAAAGTCAATAAACAATGCTTAACAACGGTCAATAATAAATAAGTTTACTGATTTTATTGGTTGCCAAGGTAAACAAGCCTTGACAACGGTAGATAATATGTAAGCTAGCACTTAATTAGGTAGTAGAAAAAAATATATATTAATTAATTGTGTATATTGTGTTCACACATTGATTTTTACTGACGTGCTATTTATTGGTGGTTAAATATATTCTGTTATATTCTCTGCTAAATCCGTCGCTAGATAGAGGACCCTGTACAAGTTCCGGTGATTCCGGGTGATTTGAGTAACGTTCGCTGAGATTTCTCTAATTTGGCAAACTTTGTAAATCCACTGTTTTTATTCGAGAGGTATATTTAACTTTTTATGTTTTACATTTGGGAAATTGAATTCAAATACTTTATTTAATTCAAATATTGAAAAAACTCTGGAAAAAATAAATAAAAAAAGCGAAAAAATAAAACCATTTTCTTCAACTATCATAATGTCATAATGTAGAATTTTAAGATTACATTTGGGGAATTGAATTCAAATACTTTATTAAATTCAAGTATTGAAAAAACTCTTGAAAAAATAAATAAAAAAAGCGAAAAAATAAAACAATTTTCTTCAACTATAATAATGTCGGATACTGAAAAACTGTATGATGAAATTCAGTTACTAAACATTCGCCTTTTGTATGCAAAAGCAGTTGTTATTTTTTTTCATACAGAAAACGAAAATTTTGAATAAATTTCGCACGATTACAATACCAGAGCAAATCAGAATAATAACCTTGCAACCCAAAAAATAAATAAATCCATTTCCCAAGATTTTTAAATTTTTTTGGACCTAGTAGTAGTAAATTTTTGGGTTAGCCAAAGCCGGACAACTAGCCCATTTCTGGCCCTTTTTGTCACCCCAGGCAATCCCAGCCATTTACTAATTTGAGTCCTCCTTGAACCTGCCCGTCCTTTCAATAAAGATCAGTATATTGGCCCAGGGGAGATCGCTTAGTTCCTCTTGGTTGAGTCTTTGAGTCTCAAAGACTTGCAACCTGATCCTGTCGTATCTGACACACTCGGCTAAGTAATGAGAGGATGTTTCATCCTCTCCGCACTCTGGGCATAGCGGCCTCTCTAGAATCCGCATTGTTGCCAGGTGCTTCCTTAGCTTGCAGTGGCCCGTGAGGACCCCTACAAGTTCTCTGAGTGCAGTTCTTCCTTTTTCCAGCAACCGATCGGTCTTTGATTTGCTTGGGCCAGCCAGGAAGTCCCTAGCTTGCCGGCAACCGTCGACCGCCCTCCATTGCTCCTTTAGCTTGTTATAAGCCCACTCATCGAGAGCGGTTTTTACTTGCTTCCTTGTAACACCTAATATAGGTTCCGGCCCCGTTCAGGCCATCCCTGATCCGAGTCTTGCAAGTTCATCTGTTCTTGGACCTAAGTTTTATAATAATCTACCTGCTAACTTACGTAATTTACCTATTAACAAAAACCATATATTTAAAAAAAACATTCATAATTTTATTACTAATAACTCAAAGAAATTATAATAAATAAAAATTATTTTATTTCATTCAAGTTCTTCACCGATTCTCTTAAATAAATACGGTTACACTAATTTTAATAACACTACAAAAAATTATATTAATAATTTCAATAAATTATAAAAAAAAATAAGTGTATATTAAAAATTTTCATATTATAATTATAAAAAAAAATCTTAAACATATTACTTGTTATAATATATTATTTAAAACATTGGAACACAACACAAGCTATGCTTAGCGTGTTCCAAAATAATGCTATTAATAAATATTGTATTTTTCTACAAATAAATTACTTACTTACTTACTTACTTGCTTACTTACTTACTTACTTACTTACTTACCAATAAAAAAACAAGCCGTAACCATAACGATGGGGTATTTTCGCCATCAAATACACTAATTTAAATATACGAAATCGAAAATACCACATCTGACTTTTTAAAATCATGACAGTTTAATGTAATATTATATCCACGTTGCGCTTATTGCACAATAAAAACAATACAGTTTGAATACTTTCCCCCCGGCCCTTATTTATAAACATGTTATTTTTCATTACGGAATTTATTTGTTTGAATTTAAAACTTTTATTTCTGTAAGTTGATTGAAGCAATTTAACGGAATATAATCGCAAAAGTTTTTTTAGTTTCTTAAAACTTAAAATACTCTTAACTTTAAACTTCTTTTTTCTGCCTATTGATTTCACAACCAATATTTTTCATGAAATGTTTTGTTCTGTATTTATGAAGAAATGTTGAATATTTATCAAGTTTTTATCATAAACTAAGTATAATATATGCAGCAATAATAGTATATTATGCACCAAGAATGCGAACTAAGTCTTTAGTATTCGAGACTGAAGTTTTTTTGCTGAGACGGAGTCCGAGGCGAGAAATCAGTTGAGAACACTTCATACGTGGTGCATATACCATTTTTTCTACTACCTAAAGGTAGTAACTTAAAATATTAGTTACTAATGTAGTTTAAAAACTATTTTGACATAGCTGTCAGTTTGACAAGTTGAAAAAAGTTAGCAGCCTTGCCAACGGTAGATAATATGTAAGCTAGCACTTAATTAGGTAGTAGAAAAATATTTTTTCCCGTACCCATAGAAAATATAGAGGGCTTACTAGATGGGTTCAGAGGATTTCTAAATAGTTATCCAGGTTTAGTTTAATTTACATAGATAAAAATGATAACTTGAATCTAGAACACGTGTCTTTCGATATGTTCAAAGCCATATTCTCTTGTTTCAAGGCTAGTATTTCTTTGAAACAAAGTCAGTCCTTGAATGAATAGCGCGGATCTTCATTTTGTCTCGGGTTTACATAATTGTTAGATTGTTTTTTTTTTAAGTTTTGTAAATAACAGTTTGACTTACTGTGTTTATTTCAACGAAGTAATAACTCTTCTCTCTAGGTCCAAAAAAAGTACAAACCTAGAGAGAAGAGTTATTAGTTCATTGGTTTATTTATAAGTTTATTTTTGTAATTACCTAGAGTAATAATAATAATAATAATAATAATAATTTCCCTTTTAGCACTTAAATAAAAAAGATTTTATTAAACTGCTCAAAAAACTTTTCTCCTGATAAGATTCTTGAAACTGTTTATTTAGTTTTGTTTTTCATGGTGAATAGACCAGGGTCGATAATTTTTGAAACAAAAAAAAATAATAGTAGGATGAAAGCCGTTAAAAAAGGACGAGTATATAACAAAAATGAAAGGAAAAATAATTTACGGGCGATCTGAGGTCGGGAAGTGGAAGGGGGTGAGTTTTTAAGGGTAAAAAACGGTGTATCTCGATTTCCGGCAAAACTACAAGTCCTATGGAAAAAATTAAATGACAAAGTTGTAGGTAATAAAGAGACCTACAACTTTTGTAATAACACTTTTTTCACAATACCTCAAAATTTATGTGAAAAATTCAAATAATCAAGTTTTTGGTTTGGACTTTTTATCTTATGCAAATTTTTTTTTTCACGAAATTTGGTGTAAACTTACCTTTTTATGTCCTAAAAACACTGTAATTTTTTTGATTTGAAATATTTATTTTTTCACCTTATTTTGACTTAATATCGAAAAAACACCCTAATTTTCAAGATAATTATAGTAGTATATTTCGATTTGTATTTTTTTGTTTATCAATATAACATAGAATCTTACGTTTTTCAAGTAATTAAAGTGTAAATTTTACTAAATAGCTCAAAATTGTACATAGTGATTAAAAAAAAAAATTCGGATTCGAGTTTTTTTCTTTTCTTTGCATTTTCTGAGAACATTTACCATAGTAATGTATATATTTTTTTACATTATCAGAAAGAAGAGATTTCAACGAAAAAAAACTCCCCGACTTTTTTTAAAAAGCTGATATTTTGACGCGAGAATTTTCGATTGAAAATTAGGGTGTTTTTTCGATATTAAGTCAAAATAAGGTGAAAAAATAAATATTTCAAATCAAAAAAAAATACAGTGTCTTTAGGACATAAAAAGGTAAGTTTTCACCAAATTTCGTGAAAAAAAATAAATAATAAAAAGTCCAAACCAAAAACTTGATTATTTGAATTTTTCACATAAATTTTGAGGTTATGTGAAAAAAGTGTAATTACAAAAGTTGTAGGTCTCTTTATTACCTACAACTTTGTCATTTAATTTTTTTCAATAGGCTTTGTAGTTTTGCCGGAAATCGAGATACACCGTTTTTTACCCTTAAAAACTCGCCCCCTTCCACTTCCCGACCTCAGATCGCCCGTAAATTATTTTTCCTTTCATTTTTGTTATATTCTCGTCCTTTTTTAACGGGTTTCATCCTACTATAATTTTTTTTCACTTTTTACCATTTTCAAAATTATCGACCCTGGTCTAGAAGTTGATGTTAATAAAATAAACTAGTGAAGAATATCAGTGACAAATGCTATTAAACTGACTGCATTTGGCCTTAATTGTGTTCCGAAAATAGATAACAAAACTCTCGAAAAGGTCAAGCATAAAACGGTTCAATTAAACGAAATTAATGGCGTCAAGTTTTTGCAACTGTAATATCACAACGAGCATATAGAAACAAAATGAAGCGTATAGTGCAAGAGTGCAATTATTATTTTTTTTTTCAAAATTAAAAAAATATATACAGGGTGGTCAATAACTGCCATGCCAAAATTTAAGTGCAAGTGCAATTATTATTTTTTTTCAAAATTAAAAAAATATATACAGGGTGATCAGTAACTGCCATGCCAAAATATAAGAGGTGATTCTATATCCAGAAATATGAAAAAAAGTTTCTATAAAGGTAGGTCCGGAAATGAGCCCTAAGGGAGCTACGGCCATTCGAAAATGACATATTGAATGGGGAACAAAAAAAAAGCATCAATAAAATTTTAATACAGGATGATTCTTCATTTAAAACTGAGCAAAAAAGAATATTCTTCACCAAATTTAATATTAAAGGAGTAATAGCCTTTTAAAAAGTAACGTTTTTGGTGGCACAAAATGTTACTTCCTCTTAATTGCATTTTTTTTTTAAACGCTTGCTCATACAGTGTTACACTATATGACATTTTTTATGTATTTTTACATAAAGAACCCATATTTTTTACAAAAATTCCAAAAAAAGTACAAATAAAAATTAAATAAAATAAATTTAAAAAAAAAATAAATTAACTTATTGCCCTTATTAATACTAGTATGCATGCAAAAACTCGTCGCTCTAGCTTAAAGGGTACCAGAGTTATTAATTAAAAACCTTATTTTTATTAAAATTTTATTTAAATTTTATTTATTAAAAAATAAAACCTAATTAACTTAAATTTCGACAAAAGCGGAATTAAGTAAAAAAAGTATGCCATTTTGTAGCCCTTGCAATAGCGCACCAAAAATTTAGGGGCGTTCAAGGGGGTTGCCATTTAAAATAATTAAGTTAGGAAGGAAAAACCATTTTAAAAAGTTTGAAGAAAAAAAATACCAAATTTTGGTTTTTACATAACATTTGTATTTTGTTTTCAAATTAAGCAAATTAGATTAGATTTTATTTATGAGAAAATAAATCGGGTATGTTAAATTAAAATTGTTATTAAAAAAAATACAAAAAAGTACTAAAGAAAATTTAAAAGTTTTTAATTCTTATGTATGTATTTTTTTCCAAAAATGCAAAATGAAAAAATATACAGGGGGTCTCCTTTTTTTCCGACGAAACCGGAAGTGCAAAAATAGTTATTTTTGTAAAAAAAAAATAACTGATTTCTGCTTGAGCGTGGAATTTGCTGATCGAGTCGTCTAGCCGTTTGAATCGTTAATTTATTACAAAACATCACCAAACCTAATTTTTGTACCAGTAAAGCATGTAGTATGTATAATATTTTAATATTATCAAGGTTGCCACGATTTTTTCCCTTGGGAGGGAAACTGGCAAGTTTAGTCCCGAAAATGAAAGCGTAAAATTAAGTTTTAGTCTCGGCAAAAAATATTTTTTAACTTGATTTTATATATTGTGCCACACTTGTACTACATGCTCCATATTAACAGCCACCATGTAGAAACAAATTAAAACCACAAACGGGAGTAGTAAAAGTGTCGCATGTAAAATTTACGTTGTAAATTTTATAAACCAGCCATTATCAGTGTAGAACAAGATGCTTAGCCGTTAATTGTTATACACTAACAATTACCACTCGAAGTCAAGTAAAAACATATGAAATTAACAAGCTTTAGGTAAGGACTTGTATTAATTACCCTATAGTGTAGTACTAGGCAACACGGTTCTTGGCCTGATTGGAATCATATGTTTTTTTTACTAATTTTGGGTTGCTGAGACCGAATATGTCTTTAGAGTGTTTTTATTACCTCAGGTTTCTGAGAAAAATGAGATAAAAGTGAAAAAAAATCAGTATTTTACCCTCTTTTGTTCTAAAATCGTGGGAGATAAAAATATTCTGTAGCCAAATTTGCCCCACACTGAAAGAAATTACATTGAAAAGGTGTAAAAAAATACACTCTATAAATGTGGAAATTTTACACCTTTACATAAATGTACATCAACATTGATGTGACACTACACAGGTGAGGTGATTTTGACCTAGTGTGTATTTTTACATCCATACCTTCTGCAACAATACACTCGGAGCTTAAGAAAGTGTATTTTTATAAACATACCTTTAGCAACAATACACCCGAAGTGTAATAATCACACTTCTAATGTACAAGCCAGCCAATCGCGGGCTTTAAGCTAGTCACGTGACTCGAGAAGCCAGAATTCCTGCTTCATCGAATCTGGTAACTGTCGACCATTATAATTATTTACGTTTGTAAGAGCGTACGTATAATTTTGCGTGTGCTAGATTTTTCAAAGAAATAATTGGTAAGTGTTGATTAAAACGAAATATTTAAAAAGTGTGATTAATACAATATCCTTAAAACATACATTTTATAATATTTTACTTATTTATGCGGTAACACTGGCCTGCAAATTTTGAGTTGTTAAGACTTGTGTATGTTTTCTGTTTCTATTTTATATTGGTACTTTTTGTAGCGCTTATTACGAATATACGTTTTATTTTTCTGTTGCGTAGTTTTTCCATAAAACACTATTCATAAATAGAAAAATAACGAAATGGTTATTCTATTTTTTTTTAATAAATTTAAGGGTTTTAGATAAAAAGTATATTTACGCGTTGGTGTAAACTTTACACACTGGATGTAAAAATATAATACACACCGCATTTATATTAACGCTTCGAGTGTAAATTCACATCAGCAGCAGCTGCAAGTAAATTACCCATGCACGTGGATGTAAAAATTTATCTCAGTGCATGGGGACAAATTTGAATTCGGTGACTCAACATCCAACTTAAATTATGGAAAATTTTAAACTAATACGTAAAATAAATAGGGGAACTAGGAAAAACATATTTTGAGAAAAAATGGATTCTTCGAAACAACTAAATAGTGGCGGGGCCCCCTTGTGGGTGAGGAGAGTGGTTTATACGGGAACAAGCTTGGCCCCAAGTAGGGACTCATTCTAAAAACGTCAAAAGCATCACTAAATAAACAAAAAATACTAGTTTTGAGCTATTTTGGGTTTCTGGGTATGTTACAAATATTTGTAACATACCCAGAAACACATTTAAATGGATCTTATAAATTTAAATTAACCATACATTTTAAACGGCAACTCGCAATGAAAAATTTGGGAAAAAATTCTCTCAACAATTGAAATAAATTTTCTTGGCAAGCAAAGGAACAACTTTCTTTTGTATTCCGAGCACATTTTAATAAAGCCAATTGGTTAAAAAAAGGAAATAATTGATTGAACGAGAGCGATTAAGTTTAAACGAAAACCGATGATTGAGCTTTTCAAAGTTCGTGACAATAAAAAAGCTTGTTTATGACCAAAACCATTCACGGTGCGCTGAAACCAAGTTAATTTTATTTTACAACAAAAAATATTATGATACCTTTTTTTACTTGCATAATTCATATGGGAGCATATCTTAGTGGGCTAGCGCGTGTACATGGCAAGCCAACTATCGTGAGTTCGAGTCTCACTGGCGCCGATTTGCCTTTTTCAGTTAATTAATAATTGAAATTTGGCGAAGGCGATACGTGAAGCGGAAACTTCCTATAAAAACTGGTTCAAAAGTTAGTTAGTGGTTCCCTCTACTACTAGCCCACAAAAGTCCTGAACTTAGGGGATGCTTAATTAAGTAGAATAGTACGAGGTTAAACGAACATGTAATAAAAAATATTGTTTTTTTTCTAAAATGTTGATATATTTTTTTTAAAACCCATTTGGGAACATTATGCATTTGAAGAAAAAAAAACGAATACAAAACTAAATAAAAACTTTTCGCAAAAAAAATGAACCGACTTCTGTCTCTCTAAAAAGTAAAAAATAAAAAAATACTTAAATCGGTACCAATTTCACCATTCCCTAAATTTATTACTAACAATTATGTTTTCATTATTTTTTTATTGTTTGCTGTGAAATTGGCACCGACTTAAGTATTTTTTATTTTTTACTTTTTAGAGACACAGAATTTGCAGATTTGTAATGTCATCTAAGCTAAATTATAATTGTCCTTCTATTTCGGAAAGCTGCTGACGTCACAACGCACTAACAGTGCGTTGTAACGTCATTATCTTAAAGATAAATTTCTAAAAAATAAAAGTAAAATTTTTATTTCAGCGCCAAAGAGTCCAACCAACCTTATTTTAAACGAAATACTAAAGAAAATCTTGTTAAACTTTAAGCGTTAAGTAATAATTAAATAACGCCTTATAACAAAATTTATCATTTCCTCTTGGTATTTTAATATTACAGGTCCAAAGAATCAATTTTAGCGGAATTTAAAAGATTTTCAGTGTGCCGAAATATTTGAGTGACCCCTTAATCAAGTTATCCGGCTTATCCGAGTTATCCGATATTTCTCTAAAAATTTGGTTGGTAGTAGAACCAAATTAAGCCGTTTTTAAGTGAAATTGCGTTAAAATTATTAGATTTATCTTAATTATCCGGCTTACCCGGCACTATCTGAGCGTCAAATTAAAACGGCACCACCTCATGAATGCCCTCTTTAAATTGCAAGAAGTTTCATCAAATTCCGTTCATCCGTTTCAAAGTTATGCGGGAACAAACATAAAAAAAACAAAGTCACACGTCGAATTGATAACCTCCTCTTTTTTTGTAAGTCGGTTAAAAATACTAATATCTACTTGCTGACAAATTATTAATTTTTAGAAATTAAAGTCATATCTTTTTTTAGTACTTAAAGTCATGTTTTTGAACAAAACTAACACAATAACAAAAATTCGACTCTGGCTAATTTAAAAGTGCGTGACATGATCAGCTGTTTAAATATTTACCAGCAATATTAGATACTGCCATCTATCAATTAACAAGATAACTACATAAATTTTCAGAAACTAGATTTTACAAAGAAGGGTTTTGGAAAAATTCTTTAAACAATCAAAGAGTCCAAAACCTTCTTTTAAAAATTTAGTTTATGAAAATTTAGATAAATATCTTGTTTTCTACTTTTTAGTTATACATAAGTAATTTTAAATAGATCACAATATAAAATGACTGTGTTAAATATAAGTCTAAATAGTAAGTTTTTGACTTTTATGTTAGTATTTCACATGATTATTTAATAGTATATTAAAGTACTAGTTTCATAACATACGTTTTTCGCGCACGAGTACAAGTTTAGAAAACGAGCCGCTTGCGGCAGGTTTTCTAAAGTACTAGTGCTCTAAAAAAGTGTTATGAAACGAGTGCTGTATATAATTTTTTCTATTTTGCTCTAAAATTTAAAAAACTTACATTTAAATTGATGACTGATTTAGGGATTTTTGTTTTGGGTTGGCATTACAGTTTACACTATGTTTAAAATTTTAAGAACAAATGATATTTTGATATATTTTACAGTCATCTCTTCTTTTTTCACTGCAATTAGCCACAATTTTAACACGGTAAAAAATAACCCAAACACAAAATTTTGTAAAAAATTCAACTTTAAATCAACATTGACATTTGCACGCAAAACATCAAGAGATAGGCTTTTGTATGTTGCCAACCCAACAGAAAAAAAGTACCTTTTATGGGCCTATAAGAACACGCAAAATGCTTGTGATTATGAGCTTATAAGAGTCGCAAAATAGAAAAAATAAAATCTTAAACGCTGTTTGATTCCGCAGGGTTCCGCATCTAGATTTAATTGAAAAAATAAGTAGACACCTTTACCTAATTTTAAATAATATATTTAAAACTCGCGCTGCATAGCAAATTTTTATATCTCTTTTTAAAAACTATATATTTTTTAAAAATGGACAATTTGCATTTTTTTGAATATATCATATTATTATCTTTATTGTGACAATTATTACAGTTTTCATTGTAGTTACGAAAAGTAAAAGATATGACTGTTTTAACATATAAGTGTTGATTTCCTATATCATCGAATATGTGAGATGTTAATTTTTGAAAACACACATTGATTTTTCTTTAAATCCATACCTATTAAAACATACTGAATTTAGGTCCATTTAATTAAGATTAAAACATTTTTTCGTAGTTTATCTGTTTATATTAAAAATTATTAACCATTTTTCTATCGTTTAATATGATGAAATATATTTGCTGAATATTTTCCACTTTTGCAACGATCCTGGACCTGTGTCAACGATCTAATAACTCTTCTCTCTTCATTTGTAAAAACTGACAAAAACGTAGCCAACAAATACATTTGTCTGTCTTACTCCCACAGCTTTGTTCTAACAGAGACAACAATAACAGTTACTGGTAACTGTTATTCTGTATTCTAGAGAGAAAAGTTATTAGTTCGTTGACCTATGTGCACTCGGATGATTATTTTGATTGTCTGTTAATCTTAAACTTCATTGAAGACCACCGTGAAAACAGCTTGTTTACGACCCAAACCATTACGTATCGCGAATTTTTCTAGGAAATTAGGCAATTTATAAACCGGAAGTAACTAGCCGGACTCCATTTCGAGTCGAACCATGATTGTTTTCTATTTTGTCCAGCTTTTAAAAGTACACCCGCAAACGGAATAGATCTCAATCTATTTTTATTTCAAATTAAGATACAGTACAGCTTACAAGTGGGCTTGTTAATTACTGTAAAAAGTAAACTGAATATTTAGTTTAGTTAATGTAAGCAAATATACACACTTTTCAAACACAGAATGAATACATTCTATCTCTAGATAAGGTATGAATATTCCATATCAAATGAGCACATGTAGTGCTATCTCTTGTTTATGAAAGTAAAAGAAACTGTAGCAAAATTAGCAAAAATATATATATTTTACCATGAAACATTGAATAATTTAATGCAATTTAAAGTTTTGCGTTAAAATTACGTAAAGTTTTTCTTAATATTTGACCAGTTTTTTATCAATTTAGTTCAAAAAATTAAAACTGCTCCATCTATTGTTAAATATTTAAACCTGATATCTGTCACAACAATCTGACATAACCTTCAATTTTTGCATTATATTTTGTAAATATGTGCTAAAATTAAATAAAAATCTTTTTTAAGTACTGATTTGATAAAATTATTAAATAACATTAATTGCTTTATTTAAAAATATGTGTTTTGTTGCATTTACAATATCAACTCACAAAAAACATTGTTTTTAACCTTGTCGCAGTTTAAAGCCATACAGTGTTTCATATTTGCAGTCGAAGAAAAAGTATAGTCTACAACACGTATGGAATAGTCATTCCGCGCTCGCGGGACCGTCATACTCGCCTGCCGCTTGCGCGGAATATTGTCTATTCCATACTAGTTATAGAATATACTATTCTATACTTAAATTATTGTTAAAAACTCGCAACATTTCATGTCCGTCCTTAAATATTAAAGTCGGTTTGGACTTTAGAACTATGGTGTTAACTAAAAATATTTATTGAAAGCTTACTAAAGTCTGCCTGCATTAAAAGAAATGTATGTATAAATAAATAAATATAAAAATACATATTTAAAAGTAACAGAAAATAAATAATATAAAATTAGTTTAAACAGATGAGTGAAACTCTTCTAGGCTATAAAGTCGCAAATGTAGTTGTATAGACTATTTTTAAACTTAGTTCTGTTGTTTTTAAAACTTTTTAAACCTAGAGGCAGTTTGTTGAAAATTTTTATTGACGAATAATATGATCCTTTCTCATATGTGACTAGTCTATGTTTTGGAAAACTATTGTCTAGGACTGTCTGGTTCCAGGCCTCAAAAAAGGTGCCTATTCTTTACCAAGAATAAGACAGACTCGTATATATATATAGCCCAATTACATTCAGGATCCTGCTTGATTTAAATTTTTTTCTACAAGATTCATTGTACGGTAGCCCAAGCATTTTGCGAAGTGCTCGTTTTTGACATATAAAAACACACTCTATATTCCTACATTTCCCCCAAAAGATGATTCTGAAAATTCGAAAAGTATACTACCCTAAGTGTACTCACATCAACATAACTCCTCATTATATGGAGCTAGTAGCTGACTGTTTAATTTTCCTCGCAAATGATCTACATGTGAAAACCAATTTAAGTATAAAGAACTTTCACTTTCGGGTTTAGACCGTGTTAATGGATTTTCACTTTCCGACGTTTCGTCTCTTACTACTAGAGACATCTTCAGGGATTAATCTGAAACTAAGTTTCGAATCAACTTGTGTCACTATTTATGACGAGTTGTGGTTATTCACCCGTGACGAGGTTTTTCCTATCAAAGACTTCCATATTGCAGGTAAGTGGTAACCAGTGTCCCGATTGATATTGTTAGGATGCTTAATGATTTCTATCGATTCCCGTATCTTCCTTGGCATTTTTCTGTTTTCTGTTAATATTTATTTGTTTCAGACAAATTGATTTTATGACCTGTTTCATGTACATGTTCGGCTACTGCCGATAAGGAAATTTGTTTCTTTCTTATATTGCGCTCATGCTCTTGAAGTCTTGTAGAAATTTTTCTCTTAGTTTCACCTATGTAAACCGTACCACAGGAGCAGGGTATTTTATATACGCCTTCTGAACTCAGGGGTATTTTGTCTTTTGTTGAAGTCAAACATTGACCTAATTTTTGGTTGGACCGAAATATAGGCTTAATATTTGACTTCTTCAAAAGTTTACCTATTTTATCCGTGATACCGCTTACATAGGGAAGTATAACTTGTGTCTGTCTGTCATTGTCACTATTGTCCTGTTGTTTGGGTCTGGGATTTCTGTATTTGTATATGGTCTTATTAATGTCTTTTTTGGTATAACCGTTCATGGTCAAGGCTTTGGTTAGTTTAAGGAGTTCTGTGTCTAGGGAATTCTTGTCTGAAATCATGAAAGCCCTATGAACAAGTGAATTAACTACCGAGCGTTTTTGAGAGGGATGGTGATGTGAAAATGCGTTTAGGTATCTGTCAGTGTGGGTTTTCTTCCTGTATACCGAATGTCCTATTGAGCCATTTTCCGTTTTGTAAACCAAAACGTCCAAAAAGGGAAGTGATTCGTTGTTCTCAATTTCCATCGTAAACCGTATAGATTTATGTTGGGAATTGAGGTGATTTAGAAAACCTTGAAGGCTTTCCATGCCATGGGGCCAAATAGCATAGACATCGTCTACGTATCTGCGCCAAATTTTAGGTTTTAATGGAAATGACTCAATAGCTTTTTTCTCGAAGTATTCCATGAAAGCATTGGCCGCAGGGGGTGATAATGTACAATGTACATGAAACAGGTCATAAAATCAATTTGTCTGAAACAAAACAAATATTAACAGAAAACAGAAAAATGCCAAGGAAGATACGGGAATCGATAGAAATCATTAAGCATCCTAACAATATCAATCGGGACACTGGTTACCACTTACCTGCAATATGGAAGTCTTTGATAGGAAAAACCTCGTCACGGGTGAATAACCACAACTCGTCATAAATAGTGACACAAGTTGATTCGAAACTTAGTTTCAGATTAATCCCTGAAGATGTCTCTAGTAGTAAGAGACGAAACGTCGGAAAGTGAAAATCCATTAACACGGTCTAAACCCGAAAGTGAAAGTTCTTTATATCTTAATGGCCGTGAAAGCTTAAAATCTAAAATACCAATTTAAGTTTTCGTCTATTTGAAGCCCCAAAAATTCTACTTCTTTTTACCTTTTTACAGTGTATTTTGGTAAGAACATCTACCATGAAATGAAGTTATGCGACTTGATTTAAGTAAGGCATTTGATGTAGTTATCATTAACTCTTATTTTATAACAGGTACATCGACAGTTTCAAACGATTATAAATAAATAAATCAGATCTACGGTATTTATTTATTTATTTATTTAGGGTTTAATTTCATGTTCTGTAACAAATACAAGCGGTTTTTGAGAAAAATATTTTTTTATAATAAACATTTTAATTTGCTTTAAATATTTGGATAGGTAAAGAGAGGAAATCTGTATTTGATAATAAATTCTAAAAAGCACTCCCTTAAGGGAAATTACAATAAATACTAAATTAACGAAGTTTATAGTATTCCGAGGAGATTTCCATTGTCTGTTTATCTATATTTATAATATAAGATAACATAACCCTACTTTTTAAACGATGGTTTATATTTTTTCTGCCGCCGACCCCGGTGGCGCAAGGGTTAGCGCGTTTAATTACGGATCCCGGGGTTATGGGTTCGAGCCCCACATAGAGCATGGATGTATAGTGGTGTAAATAGTCGGTAGATGGAACTGCGATGACTAACTGTAATGTGGGTTGCAGGTGAAAATGTAAACACATTTCAGGGTGGATGCGAGTTCTGTTGAGGACCGTGCTTTGGAGGGCACGTAAAGATGGCGGTTCCGTCAATTAGATCATAGCAGCGAAAAACGACGTTAAACAGTATAAAACAAACAAATAACAAAAACAAACATATTTTTTCTGCATTTGAAACTTTATAAAAGCATTTAATAAATCAAATTAAGAAATTCTTGATCCTTACTCATATTGGAGTTGATTTAAATAAACCATAGAAAAATGTTATCTCTCCAAAATATAAATTTATTGTCTATTAAACAAAAATTACAGCGACAATTGTTTCGACTTTTTTAACATAAAGTCATTTTCAAGCTACAAATAATGAAAAATTAGGTTGAAAATGGTACAATTCCTTTTAGAAAAACTTACTTTTTAAATTTATAAACAAATTCACTTGAGTACACATTATTAGAAATGTTATAATGACAACTATATTATTTTTATAAAATCTTAAAAATTTAACAAAAAGAAAACTACAATAAGTTAAAATTAAATAAATTAATGAAATCTTAAATTTAAAATTGAATAAAAATCTGGGACATCTATCATAAAATATTCCAAACTATATTTCAAACAGACTAAAGGCATTATCTTTAAACTGCAAAAATTAGTTAAACATAAAAAAGGAAAAAGATTAATTTATAATTAACTTGGTAATTCAAATAAAATTGGAGAGGTGGAAAAGTCCAAACAAAAATATTTATTACAAAGATTAATGCTCTGTCCCTGTCCCCTTAACAGGCAATAATCTCCGGTCTAACGTTTAAAACATTATTGTAAACATAAATGTTCAAAAAATCTATTTGTTCATTAACTAACCCATCCCTATGAAACCTTTTGTTGTACAACATTTTATAAAAATAATATAGTTAAGGTCAGTATCACATTTCTAATAATGTGTACTCAAGTTAATTTAATTATAAATTTAAAAAGTATGTTTTTCTAAAAGGAATTGTACCATTTTCAACCTAATTTTTCATTATTTGTAGCTTGAACATGACTTTATGTAAAAAAAGTCGAAACAATTGTCGCTATAATGTTTGTTTAATAGACAATAAATTTATATTTTGAAGAGATAACATTTTTTCTATGGTTCATTTAATAAATGTTTAAATTTATAACTGAGGCAACTATATAACTCGATAATTTATTTTTTCCGGTAAATTTGTCAAGTTGTAAATAGTGAGGTCCATAAGTCGGGGTGGTACAAGTTTAATTGTTTATTTCAATTTAGCCTTGTGTCTCTTAATAGTTGTAGGGTTGTTTGTTGTTTCAAAGTGCCGCCACGAAACATTTACTCCCCTTACGAGAATACTTTGCCAAACTTATTACCGACTTTAATTTAAATTATAACGTTCCCGGGATTTTAGAACGTTACGTCTTCTTTAAAAAGATTCCTCCGCTACAAATCTGTGACGTGCAGTCAAAATGGGATCTAAAAATCCTGTATATAATGATAGTTTTTCTTTTTTAAAGTTACGTATTTCATTTTGTTGAAATAAATCTGTCAGTGTATGACAATATCCACTAAGTTTTATTTTATTAAAAAAAATATATATTTTTTAATTTTTGTTTAATTTTTTGTAATTAATTATTAACAAGGAAATGGAATGTGTGTTCAAATTAACCCATTTATTAAAAATGTGCGTAAGTAACGTGGCCCTTTTTGCGAATCAAAAACCTTTCGCCCAATAGATTATTTGAACCGTGTACATGGATTTAGATGATTCTAAAATTGAATGATTGGCTTTTATTATTTGCAACTCTAGCTCGCTTAGAAAGCATTTTTGGCTTAAGGTAAAAGAAGGTTAAATCAACATAAAATCACGTCTAGTATTTGGGGTTTTCATTTGACAGAATAGTTTCTGGATGTATGGGTGAAAATCAAATTTTTACTACTTTCTTGTCCCCACTCTAAAAAAAAGTTATTCAATATTTTTTTTTTTAAGAACCTTACATATTCCAGTACTACTTAAATGGTTTTATTTGAAAACTTAAAATACAGTGTAATAAATATTTTATGTTGAGAGATAATATTCATATACTCAACCCTATGAAAAAAAGTAGAGAACCAAATAAAAGCTTACCTAATTCTCTACAAAACATGTCCTATGCATTATTGTGCTACGGCTAGGATTATTTGACGTAGAGGCAAGAAAACGAAAAAAATAAGAAAATTACGGTACAGTTTATCTCGCAACTGACCATTTTTTTGATAAATGTTGATGGTAAATTATTATTGTATTTTTCGGCTAATGTCCCTAAATTTTGCGGTATATTTTTAAGTTGTTTTAAAGCATTTTTGTTAAAATAAATTGCTAAAAAGAAGTAAATTTGATATTAACCCTATGTCCTATGAGTCCCCAGTAACAGAAGCCCCTGAGCCAGGCCTGATATTGATTAAAAATACTTATATAAGATTATTTTATATTTCTAAATTTCAGTTTAATTTAAAAAATAGAAAAAGTTACTGGTTACAGTTAACTTACGCCTAGGCCCTAGAGGTAACGGCCCTTAAACCGGACCTGATAATCACTAAAAAAGTAATATGATAATTTTATATATCTAAATTAAAATTTGGATATACCGACCACAAAAACCCATAATAACAATTTTTTTTTGTTTAAAAGGTTCGGTCGCCATATTGGATTCGCCATTTTAAATTTTTAATTTTTGACATCAGATTCAAATTTTGTGACCCCAAAAACCCTATGTTTTGTTTAATTTTGATATTGGAATAATTTTTTTGAAAATTTTAACTTATATCTAGCCAAGTGCGCACCACAGTGCGCAAAAGTGGGTAAAGTTTGCGCCTACTATAAAAATTGTATTTCTTATTGCCTAATAAATACTTCACATGTATAATTTTTTCCTTAGTAAGTTGTAATTTTGACCTTTTTTTCTGACTTGAAAAGAGGTACTTTTCTGATTTTAACCCGTATGAGAATTTTGTATATTTTTACTATTTTGGAAATTTGAAACACTTCGTATATTACTCTTGTAGTTATAGATCTTTAAAGAGTATGAAAAAAGAAATTGTTCAGTGTTTTATATTTTAACATATGTTTTTATCCCTTTTTAGACTTTTATCACAAAAATTCCAAGATTTACAAAGCCTTCTAAACTAAATCTTTCATCTTAGCTTCCTCTTTTCATTTCCACTCTCTGAACCCAACAACCTTCACTGAAATATTATTTGTATATTTTTACGGCTGTTGTTTTTCTTTTGTTTTCTCTTTAATAAATAAATTAAATATAATATGCGAAAAAACACAAAAGTACTTACACATAGAAAACTGTTGTAGTGATAAATACAAAAAAGCAATCATAACCAAAATTTTAACATTTGGGTGACACATGCTAATTTTTTGGCGTAGAAAATGTTGCTTTTCTTATACAAGGACCAATATTCAAAATTTTTGATAATTTTGTTCCTATTTAGGCCTAAATACATCGAATACAAATAAAAACAACAAAAATGTCAGAAAAAAAATAATTTGGGCTTTAATGGGTTAATACAAAAATAACTATTTTCCACTACTAGCTTGAGAACATACCATTATTTATCATGATTTCAGACTGTGAAATCAATTTTCTTCACCTATAGCAATAATATTTTTTATCCAATACATACAGATAATAAGACAATTACCAGCTTTATTTTAAATAGATAAACTCAATAATAACCCCCGCGTGGCTTTTACTTTATTGAGTGGATAATTATTTATTTTACCCACTCAACTGTCACTTGTCAAATTATTTTCTTGTAAATGTCATTAAAATTTTTAATAAAAATATGAATTCCTAATTTATTGGATAAAACCTTGTATGGCACTCATGGGTAAACCGATATTGCCCTATCGAAAATTAACCTGCTTGGCTGACGCCTCGCCTCGTTAATTTTCTCATGGCCAATATCTTACTTTACCCACTAGTACCATAAATAACTATTTCTCTCCTACTAGGAGTAAATTTTATAAACAACTGATATCTGTCACTTGATTTTGGACAAAATGCAACAATATTTTCCTATTGGATAAAAAATGAGCATGGCAAATATTATAAATAAATGAATTATAATAGAATATAACATATTATTCAGTAAATAAACAACTTACTGATGTTTTCACACAGTTTAAAAATATTAAAATATCACGCACTAGAACTGGCAGCTTTCAGTAAATAAATTAATTTATTCATTTCTTTTTAGAAATGGGGATTTCAAAGGCTACTTGATTTTGCGCGGTTAATTAAGATCCGGCAAACATTTTAGTTTATTATTCATATAAAAATGTTAAATAATAAGAATAAATGCGCTAGTAGTGAAAAAAATATTATATAAACCACGGTAGCCTCGCACTCCTAAATCCCTCGCTGCAACGCAGCTCGGGATTTATTACGCTCGGCTATAAAAAATGTCTTCTTATAAATAATTCCTATTTAAGTACCAATTACTTTTAAAATAGAGAGAAATGGGATTTTTTTTATCGTGAATACGTTAAAAATTTAGAAAAATATCTCTTATAACATCCAACCACATTTGATTTATGTACTAAACTTGCAACGAATATGTAAGCCAATTAATTTTTAATTATGGGTCTTGAAACAAAAGATACAAGGATGAAATTAAAAGTAGCGAAAACCTAATTTAGTGTGTAATTAAAGTATATAAACCATAACGTGTATAAAGTATAGAATAAACAAAAACAAGCCGTGAATATATGTAATGCTTCGCATCTCATAGTACACTGTAAATGCAAATATGGTAATTTTACAGCAAATAAAGTAGGTCATATGTTGCCAGCAAAGAAAGTGGTAAATTTAAATCAGTACTGTAAATTCACAGTTATCTGTAAAAATGTGAACATTTATTTTGGTAATTTTACTGCTAACTTTTGTAGAATGTAAGCTATTATTCACAGTGCGACCCTGCAATTTTATAGTTTTAAGAGATGTGCACCAAAAGTTTTTTTTAGATTAATAAAATAGGTTTATTGGTTATTAAAAATCACTATGTTTAAAAATCGCAACAGAACCTTTTGATAATTTAAAGCCTATTTTAATATTTTTTTTTATTTTCATTTTTTTAAAATTAAAATTCATGCATGTGGTCCAAAAACCCGGCACTTTTACAGAAAGTCTCGAAAATTACAAGAGCCCATAATAATGTTTGAAATACTCATTAAACTCGCTGCTTTAATCACTGTGAAATCATAGGTATCTGTAAAATCAAGGCAATGCTTCATGTTCGCTGTTTCTTGACGCCTGTCTTGTTACTTAGTCGTGGTGTGCGTTTTAAGTGGATTGGGGTATTTTTTTTAAGATATTATTTAAATATTATTTTGCTGAGGGGTATAATACTAATAATAAAAATACAAGACTACAGTAAATCTGCAGTAATATTGCTTGAAAATTACCGTAATACACAGTGCGACCCTGCATTTTATAAGTTTTAAGAGATGTGCAGCAAAAGTTTTTTTTATATTAATAAAATAGGTTTATTGGTTATTAAAAATCACTATGTTTCAAAATCGCAACAGATCCTTTTGATAATTTAAAGCCTATTTTAATATTTTTTTTTATTTTCATTTTTTTAAACTCTTTTAAACGTATTATCTCGCCTAATAAACTTATTTAAAAAAAAATACGCTAGTGAGCCCTTCAGTGAACCTTAAAAAAAGTTTAAACAATTATAAATCCTATTAAATACCATTTATTGCGCGTTAATACCTGAATTAAACTAAAAATTAGTATTGTATTTTTCACATCTAAAAACTAAAAACTTTTAAAAAACGTTACCTTAAAAACTAAATTAAATCCTATTAGATGAAAATTCAATAACTGCCTTTAAAAGTTGCTGACCATAGCGTGGGTCGTTAACATTATTCATTTTGTGTTTATTCCAGACAGTAAGGAATTCTCTGTGAATAGACTCCCCAGCCTGTTCTGACCAAATTCCTAAGCCACTCTCTAAATAGGAAACACTGTCTTTATGGTGATGCAATATGCAATGAATTTTAGGAGTTTTTGATACCCCGGAATCATTTAAAACTGCTTCCAGATGTTTGAGATCTGATTCGAGTTGTACTTCAGTTTTTGTTGTACCGAAACATTTATCGACGATTTTGTTCATCACATTGAATGACGCAACAAATGGCATAACCAGAACTTGATTCACATTTCCCAGTACTTCTTTTGATGTTAATTCATTGGCATGCTTTAGGAGCTTTCTACAAGCATTGCCATCGAAAATTTCTCCTTGATAATTCTTGGCAATTATATTTAAATTCTTGGGCCATTTAAGAGCGTTCTCTCTTCCCAGCAATGTGACCAGGCCTTTCCAAAAGAGGTGATTCACAAATCCTTGCAGCAAATATAATTTAGGTATGATGCACTTCTCAAAAAGTCGCACATTTTCGTTCTCTTCAAACAAAGGTTTATTGACAACACTAAAAGACTCTTTGGCTCTTTTAATGTTCTTATCTAATGATAAACTAAATTTATTAAAATTAATTTCCAAATCACCATAGGTTCTTAGCTCCTTGGCAGCAGATTTATACGCTCTCATTTCTTGCAGAGAAAAATGACAATAGGGGCAAGGATAGGTTGACGTTGCAATGCTTGTAGAAAGCTCCTAAAGCATGCCAATGAATTAACATCAAAAGAAGTACTGGGAAATGTGAATCAAGTTCTGGTTATGCCATTTGTTGCGTCATTCAATGTGATGAACAAAATCGTCGATAAATGTTTCGGTACAACAAAAACTGAAGTACAACTCGAATCAGATCTCAAACATCTGGAAGCAGTTTTAAATGATTCCGGGGTATCAAAAACTCCTAAAATTCATTGCATATTGCATCACCATAAAGACAGTGTTTCCTATTTAGAGAGTGGCTTAGGAATTTGGTCAGAACAGGCTGGGGAGTCTATTCACAGAGAATTCCTTACTGTCTGGAATAAACACAAAATGAATAATGTTAACGACCCACGCTATGGTCAGCAACTAAAGGCAGTTATTGAATTTTCATCTAATAGGATTTAATTTAGTTTTTAAGGTAACGTTTTTTAAAAGTTTTTAGTTTTTAGATGTGAAAAATACAATACTAATTTTTAGTTTAATTCAGGTATTAACGCGCAATAAATGGTATTTAATAGGATTTATAATTGTTTAAACTTTTTTTAAGGTTCACTGAAGGGCTCACTAGCGTATTTTTTTTTAAATAAGTTTATTAGGCGAGATAATACATTTAAAAGAGTTTAAAAAAAATGAAAATAAAAAAAAATATTAAAATAGGCTTTAAATTATCAAAAGGATCTGTTGCGATTTTGAAACATAGTGATTTTTAATAACCAATAAACCTATTTTATTAATATAAAAAAAACTTTTGGTGCACATCTCTTAAAACTTATAAAATGCAGGGTCGCACCGTGTATTACGGTAATTTTCAAGCAATATTACTGCAGATTTACTGTAGTCTTGTATTTTTATTATTAGTATTATACCCCTCAGCAAAATAATATTTAAATAATATCTTAAAAAAAATACCCCAATCCACTTAAAACGCACACCACGACTAAGTAACAAGACAGGCGTCAAGAAACAGCGAACATGGCCCCGATGAAGCATTGCCTTGATTTTACAGATACCTATGATTTCACAGTGATTAAAGCAGCGAGTTTAATGAGTATTTCAAACATTATTATGGGCTCTTGTAATTTTCGAGACTTTCTGTAAAAGTGCCGGGTTTTTGGACCACATGCATGAATTTTAATGCAAAATTATTGTACCGACAGGAAAAGCGCTGAGATTTTACTAAGCCCAGTAATATTGGTTAATTTAATAAATATTGAAAATTCACATTCTGACATTGTAAATTTGCTTTAATTATAACAGTTAAAACTACTGTAAGATTGACGTACAAATTTAGAGTGTATACGCATTGGATAACATATTGCATTTTCTCTAGATATACTTCCAAAAATCTAATTTATTTGACCTTGTTTGCGTACTTTTACATTTTTTAAACTGTGCTTGGCATGTGTGATTTCATAATATTTTTATACTTCCAAAAATCTAATTTATTTGAGCTTGTTTGCGCACTTTACTTTTTAAACTTTGCACAGCTGTGCTTGGCGTGTGTGATTTTATAAAAATTTTATTTGTCGATAATTTTTTTTCAAAACTGGTGTGCACTTCTATCCAACATTTTTTCCATCAAAGTAATATTTCTTGAAAATTTGGCGCTTATGGGACTTTTCTTTCTATTATTTATATACTTTTTAGAAAGTTGAGCTCCCTATACTACTTTTTTATTTTTGAAGGAATTTTCGAATCGTTTTCACGTGTCTTTCGATATGTTCGCCATAGCCATATTCTCTTCAAGGCTAGCATTTGTTTGAACCACAGCCAAATTCCTTGAACTAGGAGCGCGGATTTTTGAATGAAGGTCTGCGCTCTTCATTCAAGGACATTGACTTTGATTCAAAGAAATTCTAGCCTTAAAACAAGAGAATATGACTTTAAACATATCGAAAGATGTGTCCTTGATTCAAGGATTTCTTTTTTCTGTGTATTAGGAATATTTTTTAAAAAACACAGATTAAATACAGGGCGTCCCAGAATGTTTTCAAAATCTCCTGGGGGTGATCAGATCTCGTAAAAAGTTCATATAAAATGTTTGGCTTTGGCCCTCAGAAAATTAATGCGCATCGAATGCTTTTAATAGAAGTTTCGAAAATTATCAGAAAAGTCAGGGGCGGACTTCCGTTATGGTTCTTAACCCCTTACAAATTTTAGACTTTTGATTACTTTTTACATTCTGTATGCAATTTTGATCAAAAAAGTACTCTACGAAAAATTCGATAAAATAAAGCGATTCCGAGAAAAATGCACGTTTTTAATCCAAATGCAAAAATATTTTTCATTATTTCAAAAATGCTATAAATTATTTTAAAAATGTTTTTATCTCATCAAAATCAAATAAAAAGTTCATATGACCTTTCGACTGAAGCCCCCCTCCTTTGAGAATCTTAAATCTGATACTCGCCCCTTAGATTTGATTTTTATTTTTCGTCTAAGGGGCATCTCAAAGAAGGGAGACTTCAGCCGAAAATTTCATATGAACTTTTTATTTCATTTTGATGAGATACAGACATTTTTTAAATAGTTTATAGCATTTTTGAAATATTAAAAAAATATTTTTCATTATTTCAAAAATGCTACAAATTATTTTAAAAATGTTTTTATCTCATCAAAATCAAATAAAAAGTTCATATGACCTTTCGACTAAAGCCCCCCTCCTCTGAGAATCTTAAATCTGATACTCGCCCCTTAGATTTGATTTTTATTTTTCGTCTAAGGGCCATCTCAAAGGAGGGGGACTTCAGCCGAAATTTTCATATGAACTTTTTATTTCATCTTGATGAGATAAAGACATTTTTTAAATAATTTATAGCATTTTTAAAATATTATAAAAATATTTTTTGTGTTATTGTTATAGGAATGGGTAATTTATACTTTAATATACAAAATATTGTTGATTTTTGTCCAATTTTATGTAAATAAAGTAGCTGTGAATTAAAAAAAAATATCAACTTTGCCTCATATTAACCTTTTTTTCTAAATTCGTGTAAAAATACCAGATTTTCGAATATGAAAAAATCATTCTCCTAAAAGTAATGCAACAAAGTTATTCAAATTGTTCATGCTAAAAATTACAGTGTTTTTGTAACGAGATTGTGCAATGCTAAAAATGTTTTTTTTTTAATTAATAATTTATTTTGATAAAACAACTCTTCCCCTTTCATAAGATACCCGTAGAATCATTATATCTTCATTATTGTACTCATTGTCAAGAGTTGGCTAGGTAGCCATACAGGCTTTACCTAAATTTCATAAAACAATTTTATTATTTATAAATTAGTACCTTGTATTGCATACAAATGTTTTGCACACCACCAAGCATTCTTGTGTTATTGAACTTAAATAAACTAGGTTTGTTTGTAAATAATTTTGGTATAAATACGGTACGTAGAATTAGAATTGGAATTATAAAAAATTATTAGATTATCAGATTGAATACCGTAGAGTCGATAGTGGGCAGTGCCCCTTTGACATCTCTGTAACCTAAAGTGGTAAGAACGTGTATTATAAATAAGAGTTTAATTACCCCAACCCCAAACCCGTATCCAGCAAAATTGAGAGGAAGACCATTATTCGTAACAAGAAAGACCCATCATTCGTGACAATATTATGTATTGGTGCTCTACGCATAATATTATTGCAAAAAAAAACATCTCTGGGATAAACAATTGCAATTTTGAAAAAACTAGTGAATGAATCGTTTTGAAATTTTAACCATTGAATACTAATAACAATAACAAAGTCGTAGGTCGATTTTTGCAAAAATTATTGTTTATTGAATAATATGCAAATTTTGATCCTTGTTTGCAGTTTTCTAAGCAATAAGTCATCCTATCGACATTTAAAAAACGATATTTCAAAGTTTTTTTAATTTCCTACAAGATGGTTACTTTGTTGATAAAAAACTCAACTTTTTTACTGGTATGAAAAAATGTGCAAAAGTAGACATTTTCTGACATTTAATTGTTAATATCTTAAAAACCGCACCAAATTCCCCGCAGCAATTACATAGATTTTGCTTCTTTACAACCTGTATTACCTGAAAAGGGTAGGGGTCTTTACCTCGAAAAAAATTACCTCGCAAGCAATTACTTCGAAAATTTTTACCTCGAAAATAATTACCTCGAACACCATTACCTCGAAAAATTTTACCTCGAAAGCCCATTACCTCACACGAAAATTACCTTGACATTACCTCGAAAGAAAATACCGGCATTACCTCGCATAAAAAATTACCTCTAGAATACAACATTTTTTAAAAATTAAAAAAAAACTAAAACAAACATTTTTTTTTAGAAAAAGAAGGAAAATTTGACAGCATCGATATATTATACAAAAAGTATTTGAAATCACAAATAATCAAAAAGCTATCAATAAATCTATAGCTACATTTTTTATAAAAAAAGATAAATAATTAACAATAAATGTTATTCCTTTGCATGCAATTTCACCATATTTTCCTTTCCAAAAAAAAAAAAACTGTCTTTGTACACACGATCTTTATAATACACAAAGTTTTTATACACCGCTAATTTATCTTTCGCGAACTCTCGATATAGGTTAATCGATTCATTTTGAAATATTTACTAAAACTAAAAGCTAATAAATGCTCGTAAATTAAAATTTAATCAATAAATGATAAAATATGAGCAAAAAAACTACAATATACAATAATTATAATCGCAAAGAAACAGATAAAAAATTAAAAAAGACCTTTTCGAGGTAAAAGCCGTTTGAGGTAAAATCTTTCGAGGTAATGTACTTTCGAGGTAACGAATTTTCGAGGTAATGTCCTTTCGAGGTTAATTTTTTCGAGGTAACGTCTTTTCGAGGTAATGTCCTTTCGAGGTAAATTTCTTAGAGGTATTTTTTTCGAGGTATTTGCTTTCGAGGTAAATTTTTTCGAGGTAAAGACGGGCTCCCACCTGAAAAACTTGACAGACCTCTGGATAAGCCAGTGTCCCCAACAGGGTATTTTTTGGTCATATCCCTGGACTAATTTACTGTCTTTACATGTTTAGCATGCAGTACTCGCTGTGAAGAGTATAATTAACACAAAAAAAAACAAGAGCGCCTGGCCATTCCTGTTTCACATAATAAGAAATGGAGCATGCCAGCGCGCACTCTATTTACTTAATTAAATGTTCCAACAATAATTTTCGGGCCCTTTCCACACACAGAAACGAGTTCGCAAAACATACGGCGCTAAATAAAACAGTGGTGTACGAAGACTACAAAGAAAAAAGGATTTCTTGAACCAAGGACACGAGTCTTTCGATACGTTCAAAGCCATATTCTCTTGTTTCATGGCTCGCATTTATTTGAATAATGAGCGCAGATATTTATTTAAAAATATGTTCATTGGCATTAATAAATAAATAAACGAATAAATAAATAAATAAAATTAGTTCAAAGAAATGCCTGCTTTGAAACAAGAGAATATGGCTTTGAACATATCGAAAGACACGTGTCCTTGCTTCAAGAAATCTTTTTTTTCTGTGTATCAGTTATTTTAAAAATATGTTTTTTGCATTTTACTTTCCCCGAGGAAAGTTTTTCTTTGTAAAAAAAAACATTACATTTGTTATTGCCTTTTTTTACGTTACTCGACGTTTTATATCAAAAAAAAAAAATTCGTAAAAAAAAATTATCTGTCGGTCTGTCTGCCTGGGAAATTTGTGTCCACGATAACTCAAGGCAAGACTTCTAGTTTGGACCATAGGTTGCTTATCCAAAGTTCTAGGATGGGATTGTTTTTTGGTAAAAATCGGGGTGGGGTAAGGAGGTTTACAGAAACATTAAAGATTTTTTTTAACATTTTTTTGAGTATTTTTTATTGTTTTTATTTTTTTGTTATCGGAAAAAAATGTTTTAATTCTTAGAGGGCAAAGTATTATTTTGTTAACAACAGTATTTTTAACAAATTCCCAAAGTCAAGGGCCTTTTTTTAATCATCAAAATTTTGCAGGGTAAAAAAAATCCCCTCGCGTCACACCTGGATAAGAAGGCCAATATAAAGGCTTGCTTCAGGGCGTTGAAATATTGAGGTCGGCCCTGTACATACTCTCTTGTTTATTTACTGTATCTGACTGTAAATATTATCGTTAACATTTTTTCTGTCTGTCATCCCTATTGTTTATAAATAAATAATATATCTTTTAGACAAAATTTTTACAGTGTATATCCGGAAATATCATATGCGCCACTGACATAGAAGGTCGTTTGGAAAAGTAGTCGAAATGTGGACCGAAAACTAGAAACTATGTTCAGAATGCTTTATTATGTCTTCGTAGAAAATATTACCCAAAAAAGATAATACTGAGAAGTTCATTAATCATCCGCCCGGCTGGAAAGCAAGATGATATAAGAGTCACTCCATCTATAGTCGAAGAACTGGTGACCATTTTTATTCCATTATTTGCTCCCAGCTGCATTTTATACACGGTGTATTTGAAATAGCGTAGGAAATTTTAACAGATGATTCTATATCATAAAATATGACAAAAAGTTCCTATAAACATATGTCTAAAAATGCGTCATAAGGGAGCTACGCCCCTTTGAAAGTGGCTAAAAAAATCGGTTTTTATTTAATAACTCAGGAACCCTTTGAGATATATCAACGAGGTTTTGTACGTCAACTAACCCTACCAAGGCCCATTTTTATGTGTTATTTTCATGTACTTATTTCAACCAGGGGTGTGCGAAACGGGGGGGGCTTATCAGTTTTTTGTCCCAAACTTTTTTCTGTGTAACTTTTTTGCAATTTTATTTTTGAAATATGATTCCTCAGGTCAAAATACACAAAAAAGGTACTCTTGTTGTAATACTGTAGGATTAACCGTTTTTTCTTAGTTTTTGATGTAGAATGTAGTATTTAATTTTTCGTCCTCGAACCGTGGAATTTCACCTTCAAATGAACTTTTCTCGAAAACGGTTAATCCTACAGTATTACAACAAGAGTACCTTTTTTATGTATTTTGACCTGAGGCATCATATTTCAAAAATAAAATTGCAATAAAGTTACACAGAAAAAAGTTTGGGACAAAAAACTGATAAGGCCCCCCCGTTTCGCATACCCCTGGTTTAAATAAGTACCTGAAAATGATATACAAAGATGGGCCTTATTGGGATTAATTCACGTGCAAAACCTCGTTAATATATCTCAAAGGGTTCTTGAGTTATTAAATAAAAACCGATTTTTTTTTTAGCCAATTTCAAAGTGGCGTAGCTCCCTTATGACGCATTTTTAGACATATGTTTATAGGAACTTTTTGTCATATTTTATCATGTAGAATCACTTGTTAAAATTTCCTACGCTATTTCAAATACACCCTGTATATGTCTTAAAGTACATTCAAATTAAGCTATTTTTAAATTGCTAGGCTCCGAATCCTGTTCCTTTGGGTGCTACACTGATAAAACAGTTTATTTGTGTCAACAAAATATTTGGTTGGATATGACCAATTGAATTATTTGATTGTGACAAATAAATTTTATTTCTGTCAAATAAACTATTTGGTTCCCATGAATAAATCATTTTGAAATTTAAATATTTGTTTACATGAACTAAATATTTATTTGACTCAAATAAAATTTGTTACTCACAAGCAAATAATTTAATTTACCATATCCAAATAAATCCTTTTTATTAGTGTAGAAGCTCCAAAACTCTGGCAATGAGCTACCAAAAAAAATGTATTTTTAACTTGCCGAGTCATATACATTACATTTATTACAGTCAGATTAAGCTCTTTTCATAGTTATACACAATAACTATAGGGTCAAGGGGTAAGAACAGTCTTTAAAAAGTACTTTTGACATATGTGATACTAATTTTTTAAAGAAATGAGAATTTATGAAATGACATTTTGATTAAATGAAGATTCATTAGAATTTTGAGTGTTGACATATGTCAAATAAACATTTTAAAGCCTTTTTTACCTCTTGGCCTACTAAATAATTGTGTAAAACTGTGAAAATAGACTAATATAGATGTAATAAATGTAATGTAAGTTAAAATAGTTATTTTTGTATTAAGAGCGCAAAATTTTTTCATATTGGTCTATTTTTTTTCTTTCGGGATCCAAAGTAAATGTATAACACCCTTTCGCTGTGTAAATTCTTCTTAACCTTAAATGTTTGTTTAACCTCGTACTATTCTACTTAATTAAGCATCCCCTAAGCCCAGGACTTATGTGGGCTAGTAGTAGAGGGAACTACCGGCTTTAACTGACTTTCGAACCAGTTTATAGGGAGTGCCCGTTTCACTTATCGCCTTCGCCAAATTTCAATTATTAATTAACTGAAAAAGGCAAATCGGCGACAGTGAGACTCGAACTCACGTTAGTTGGCTTGCTATGTAGACGCGTTAGCCCACTGACCATGCCTCCCAATGTTAAACAGAAGCTTATGTGCACAAAATATCCATTTTCCGTTTAAAACATCATGAAACGCCGAGAAAATGTGAAAAATTATGGTTAAAATTATGGTTAAAAATGGGGCAATTTTTTTTTGTAGCTTGTAACTTTTAAGTGTTTTTGTTGTTAGGTTCTGTGTCTTATAATGCGTCGCGACGGCTTACACCGCTAGATAGAGCGACTCTAAGATGATGTAAGTGATATAATTTTTTATAGTTCGTACTTCCTTTTTTTTATTAGATTCATACAAAAAAAGCTTCCTTGTGCTGGAGTATAAAAATATAAGATCTTCTTTTACTACTCGGCATAAAACTAGAAATATTTTTATTTTAAAAACTATTTTTTTACTATTTATAAAAAGGCAACAGGAATTCTTTAGTGAAGAAAAGATATTCTATAACTAGTATGGAATAGACAATATTACGCGTGAGCGGAAAGTTTGTCATACGAGCCGGCAGGCGAATGACTATTCCATACGTGTTGTAGACTGTACTTTTTCTTCGACTTTATGAATATGAAACATGGCTTTAAACTGCGGACAAGGTTAAAAACCATGTTTTTTGTGACTCGACATTGTAAATGCAACAATACACATATTTTTAAATAAAGCAATTAATGTTATTTAATAATTTTATCAAATCAGTACTTAAAACAGATTTTTATTTAATTTTAGCACATATTTACAAATTATAATGCAAAAATTGAAGGTTATGTCAGATTGTTGTGACAGATATCAGGTTTAAATATTTAACAATAGATGAAGCAGTTTTAATTTTTTGAACTAAATTGATAAAAAACTGGACAAATATTAAGAAAAACTAATAAACTTTATGTAATTTTAACACAAAACTTTAAATTGCGTTAAATTATTCAATATTTCATGGTAAAATATATATATTTTTGCCAATTTTGCTACAGTTTTCTTTACTTTTGTAAACAAGAGATGGCACTACATGTGCTCATTCTAACACTTGATATGGAATATTCATACCGTAACTAGAGCTAGAATGGATTCATTCTGTGTTTGAAAAGTGTGTGTATTTGTTTAAATTCTAAAGCAGTCGTAGAAAAAAATATTACTGCTTGTCATTAGTTATCAGACCTAAAAATGGTTTCACCATTATCTCCAACCAATTCTTTCTCCTCATAATTTTACACCATACATCCTTTGATATTTGTGAGCAGTGTTCGTTTTTTCTTGCTTTCTTCTAACTCCTATTTCGCTATAAATTTTTTTTTCCACCCCCGTGATTTATAGGCCTATAAACGGGTCTGTAAAAATAAACCGTTTAAACTTTGGCCGTGAATTCTACTCTACTTCTGATTATCTGGTGATTACGCCATTCGCCTATCACCCTCATTGATTAATGGCAATTATTATAAGCTCGTTAAATAATATACTATTAAGTTATCACACTACTTAACTATTGTTATTCATATGTGATAACAAAGTGAAATATTAGCAGGAAAGCTGTTTCTTGATTTTTTTATAAAAATCAAGTAGCATTGATCTGTGACATTTTATTATTTACTATGAGGAGATAATTTTCTTCTATTACTGCTCTAGGTGAAGAAATTTAATTTCTCCTACTAGAAATTAGCTGGGAGGAAAACCGCGTCGTACTTGGCGAGTTTACTACACAAATAGCGTGAGTTCGATTCTCACCGGCGCCGATTTGCCTTTTTCAGTTAATTAATAATTGAAATTTAGCGAAGGCGTAAGTGAAGCGGACACTCTCTATAAATTGTTTCGAAAGTCAATTAAAGCCGGTGGTTCCCTCTACTACTAGCCCACACAAGTCCTGGACTTAGGGGATGCTTAATTAAGTAGAATAGTACGAGGTTAAACAAAAATGGAAATTGTGAGTTCTAAAATTAGTTATAAAAACATATAAGATGTTAATAGTAAATTAAAGTACTAGTTTTAAAACACTTTAGAAAACTCGTGCAAGCGGCTCGGTTTCTAAATTTGTACTCGTGCGTTAATATACTATTATAGTCATCTATTCTCTTTTTTACTGCAAGTAACCAATCCACATTTTTAACACGGTAAAAAATAACCTAAACACAAAAATTTTGTAAAAAATTTAACTTTAAAGCGACGTTCACATTCGCACGGAAAACGTCAACCGATAGGCTTTTGTCTGTCACCAATCCAAAAGAAAAAAAATAACAGACCTCCTATGGGCCTATAAGAACACGCAAAATGCGTGTAATTATGAGCTTATAGGAATAGCAAAATAGAAAAAGGGATTTTAGAAACCCAGAACGATGTGCATATGTTCTCACAAATATGCCATAAATAAGTTTTAATCTATTTTCTTTGGTGTGAAAATTGAAAAATTAATTGGCATACAATAAAACGCATTTCGAATTTTAATTAATGTACCTCAATATTCGCTTTTTAATTTTCGAACAGTTAATTACCATGAAAAATTTTAATTACCAATAAATACCCTCAGTTTGACAGTTTGGCTGTAAACCAAATCATTACTGTGAACTTTTACATCGGCACTTAGTACCTACTAAGAGTGTCGATGTATCAAAATCATCGCCGACATGTTTTTTTTTAACTTCCAAAAAGGAGGAGGTTATCAATTCGACGTGTGACTTTTTTATGTTTGTTCCGACATAACTTTGGAACGAATGAACGGAATTTCATGAAACTTTTTGCAACTTAAAGAGGGCATTCATGAGGTGGTCCCGTTTTAATTTGACGCTCGTATAATGTCGGGTAAGCCGGATAATTAAGATAAATCTAATCATTTTAATGAAATTTCACTTAAAAACGGCTTTATTTGGTTCAACTAATAGCCATATTTTTAAAGAAATATCGGATAACTCAGATTAAGGGGTCACTCAAATATTACGGCACACTAAAAATCTTTTAAATACCGCTAAACTTGATTCTCTGGACCTGTAATATTAAAATACCAAGAGAAAATGATAAATTTTGTGATTTTACCATGAGGCGTTATTTGATTATTACTTAGCGCTTAAAGTTTAGCAAGATTTTCTTTAGTATTTCGTTTAAAATAAGGTTAGTTGGACTCTTGGGCTCTGAAATAAAAATATTTCTTTTATTTTTTAGAAATTTATCTTTAAGATAATGACGTCAAAACGCACTAACAGTGAGTTGTGACGTCAGCAGCTTGCCGAGATGGAAGGACAATTATAATTTAGCTTAGATGACGTTACAAATCTACAAGTTCTGTGCCTCTAAAAAGTAAAAAATAAAAACTTTTTGCAAAAAAAAAATGGACAGACTTCTATGTCTCTAAAAAGTAAAAAATAAGAAATACTTAAGTCGGTGCCAATTTCACAGCAAACAATAATAAAAAAATAAAAAATAATTGTTAGTAATTAATTTAGGAAATGGTGAAATTGGCACCAACTTAAGTATTTCTTATTTTTTACTTTTTAGAGACATAGAAGTCGGTACATTTTTTTTGCAAAAAGTTTTTATTTTTTATTCACATATCTCTACGTTTTAGACCTTCCTGAGTCGAAATCACTAAAAAAATTGCGTATGTCTGTAAACTTGAAACTCCATTTCTGAAAAAGATATCCACAAACGGTTTTTTGCATATATTTTCTTATCATATTTCAAAGAGCTTATTAGATTTTGGGGGTAAACTATTAGGGATAAGAAGCTAAATTGTCGTAAAACTCCCATATTTAGAGTTGTTTATTTATAATTAATTTTATTGTTATTGATTTTATTAATTTAGCGCCTAAATGAATATTATGTTATGCACCTAGTATGCGAACTAAGTCTTTAGTGTTTTTTTGCTGAGACTGAGTCGATGCAAAAAATCAGTCGAGATAACTTAAGACAGTTGCATATCTACTACCTAAAGCTGGTAACTCCAAATATCAGTAAAAAATGAAGTTTAAAATTTGTTTTTGACATGGCTGTCAGTTTGACAAATAAGTTGAAAAAGGTTAGTAGTTGTGTTAATTTTTCATTATTGACCGTCGTCAATAAACAATGCTTAACAACGGCCAATAATAAATAAGTTCACTGATTTTATTGGTTGTCAAGGTAAACAAGCCTTGACAACGGTAGATAATATGTAAGCTAGCACTTAATTAGGTAGTAGAAAAAGATTTTTTTAATCTGCTCAAAAAGTTTTATAAAAATTTTACACTAAAATACACTGTTTCCGAGATATTGACGCTTAAAGTAGTAAAAGGTTTTCCTTTTCTTTTCATGACCTTCTAAAACATTGCCGATATTTTGAAAAGAAGCTGCAACTGTTCATGTGGTTTAAATTGAAAATAATCGAACGTAAATTAGTTTTGCACAAGCCTTATTAGGTCATACTAAATTAAATTTTAATATTGCTTGGTCAAGTCGTATTAACCCTTCGTTAGGCGCGCTTGTTTTATTTACGAGATTAGTCGCGTGGTCTACACTTGTAGACCATTTTATTTTTTGTTTAAAAAAAAACACATTTATATTTGTAAAAACCAAATATCTTATGTTATTTATTTGGTTGTTTTTAAAAGTTATTTACATATTTTTTTCAAATTATTATTGTTTTAGTAAGTGTTAAGGGTAAAAGAAAAATGATATACAATTTTAACATATATTTTACATCTGTACGGTAATTTGTAAAAAAAATAAAAATAACTTAACAAACTTTCTGAAACTAAAAAATTTGTTTTTTTTAACAACGATGATAAAAAAAAATAAAAGACACCTAAATTAAAAAAAAATATTATAAAATTTGACTCGAAATCATGCAATATTTTAGTAACTCATGCGCCTTGTACATGTGCTCTTTGCAATCGTAGTTATGATATTTTGAGCATTTTTTTTTCGATTTATTTTCCCTTCTTAAGCACATTTAGTGTCCAAAGTAATTTTTAGTTTTATAGAACAGACAATTACCTTATTTATCAAAAACATTACGTATGAGCTCTTTCATGCCCAAAAAGACTCGTGCCAGTGTCTTCCTTTAAACCGCTATTTTTTTTGGTGGTAAAGACATATTGAATCTTTAATTTATCTTTAAACTAATAAACTAACTTTGAAAAACAATATTCACAAAAAGAAACCATAAAAACTTACAGAAAATAAAAAAATGCAAAAATAAAAAAGGTAACGTGGTTAGTCGCGCGGTCTACAATTGTAGACCAGGCAGGTTTCAATATGAATAAAAATAATATTATACTCATTCAAAGTGTGAATTATTACTGATCTAATAGATTGATGCATAATGCACAGCTACTCGAAGGGGCGCATGCGTAAACACTCCGTGTAAAAAGTTACCCAGCTAAAAAAAGCATGGTCTACGATCGTAGACCGCGCGCCTAACGAAGGGTTAACCTAAATCCGTAAAAAAGAACCAAATATGATTTTCCAATAACGTCAGCAATGAGAAACTTCACAACTAAGTATCCTCACGGTAAAAGACGAATGTAAAATAATGTAAAAATACCTTACTTTACTAAGTAATTTATTTTTATATGTAGGGGAAGATACCCATGATTGGGACATATTATTGAATGGGACAGTGCCTGTTTCTGAGCTATGCTTTCGTAATTTTTGGTTTTTGTTATCATGCTTAGATGCCCCTACATATGCAGTTAAAAAATTATAAAAAATGGTAAAGTTTAGGCAGCTGGGTTTTTGACTTTAAAGTCAGTTTTACCAAGACAAAAGTAATTTTTTTAATAATTTTTAAAGATATTTTATTGACGAAAGGCAAAAATAAATTGTTTGAATTTGGTTTATATAATTGTATTGAAAAACACGAAACAAATACCAAATAATCGAATATTATAGATAAAGGTAAATATTTTTAGCCTATTTTTTTTTTTTTTGATAATATTGTTAGTGCTCTTGAATGGGTCAAATTTCGTTTCATTAAATGGGACAACTATTTCACCACATTTCTATTTATCTTTTAAATAAGAATTTACTCTTAAAGTACAGAAAGTGTCTAGGATAAAATAATAGCGTTATTAATACAACATAGTGTTTTATACAGAGCTGTCCAAAAGTCACCCCCCCCCTCTTAACTTTTGAACCAGTTGAGATATCGACTTCAAATTTGGAACTTTTAAATAAGACAACTTAAACTATCTTTTAGCATATATTTAATACTTTCAGCTCTTAAAATGTGGACAGGGGGCATGGGGGAACATTTTTTTAATGGAAAGGGGGGTCGTGTAATACATCATTTTAAAGCTTATAAAATTCTCCATTTAACTCCATATTTTTAAATAAAAAAAAAAAAAAAATTGGGTTTCAAATGGGGTTGAAAACGGGTATTAATGTCAAAATTCCTCTAAAAAAAAACAAATAATTTTGTAAAAATGCCTAATTTCATCTTTAAAAAATGTTAATTATACTTTTAAACTAATTTTAGTTGACATAAATAAAAATTTATAAATAAAACTTAAAAAATGGAATGTTTTAGCACAAAAAATTGAAAAATCAAAACCTTAAAAAACATTTTTAAAAATTTTTAAAATGTTAGTTTAAATAGAGAATTTTATAAGCTTTAAAATGATGTATCAGACGACCCCCCTTTCCATTTAAAAAAATGTCCCCCCATGCCCCCCTGCCCACATTTTAAGAAAATATCAAATATATGCTAAAAGATAGTTTAAGTTGTCTTATTTAAGAGTTCTAAATTTGAAGTCGATATCTCAACTCGTTCAAAAGTTAAAAGGGGGGGGGTGACTTTTGGACCTCACTGTATGCGCCAACCACAAATTGTACTATAGAATACACTCAGAAAATGTCATTGTAATTTTTATACTAAATTTTATTTGTAAATACATATTTGTTATTTATATCGCCGCCATTCACGGAAAGAAATTAGTGGGCTCTGCGCTATACATTATAAGATATTTGGTAACAGTGGCAAATTATAGTGATTTAAGCTATAGATTATAAGGGACACAATAACTAATAATGTTAAAAATAAATTGGAAACGATTATATATATTACAGACACGATTATATTTATTACAGGCACTATTATAAATTTACAGAAATTTTATTATATTATAAAAATTATTAGCACGGACAATAATTAAATCTATTTAAGCTATAAATGCCATACTATTTGTTATATTTTATTATTCACTAAACAATTAAAGTATTTCATATAAATTTTTATACTGACTGCCATAATTGTAAGAGAAAGCCTTGTATTTATATAATAAGCGATTATAATTTGCTTGGTATGTGTTATAGCGCTCCTAGCTATAATTTTTTTTTCCGTGTTGGTATTTAATCCTTTACTTGTGATATTAAATACTACAATGTGTGTATACAATATGCTGTCATACTACCACATCACAACGTGCTGGTACATTTGGATCCCCACGCAACATGTGTTTATTAATACTAGATAGTATTAATAAACACATGTTATAGTAAAAATTACTGTAACATTTGGTAAAGCATATCACACTTATAATATGGTATACTTTGTTGATATCGTAAGCGCCACGGTTTTGCTTTACTTGTACAGTAGAACGTATAGCTAACAAAAGAATATTACAAAAAAAAAAAACAAATATTTTTATAATTTAAAATTCGACACCGAATTTGCTTTGCGGGTTAAATGTTTTCGCGGCTATTACTCTTGCTATATATTTTTCGCGGTAATTGCGTTTCGCTATTAAAAATTAATTAATTAATTAATTAATTAATTAAAATGTTTATCGCTGTTAATCCTTTGCACAGAAAAAAATTTTTTAATAACGCCATCTGAGAATTTCACTGGCTACCCTTAAAACAAACTATTTTTTTCATATAACACGCTTTGCAGTATCACCCACGATAAAAACTACTTACTACCTGGACTTCAGCAACTATTTTTTTAATTTAAACAACAGAGGTTTAGTAAACGCAATAAAATGTACAGACAAAAAGTTTTATATCGGGGTTCCTATGGCGTCTGAAAAGGTCAAAGAGCTGACCCTGATACCAAGATAAAAGAGGGTCAGGATCATCCTGAAATCAATATGTCTTATTCCTTTTCTGTGTTGTCTTTAACAACGAAACCTTACTGTAACAGGAGTATGTTGATTTACATTAGCTAAGGCGGGTGGGTTACTGCATTCAAATTTATTTTTATTCGATTTGTTTTAAAAGAGACACTTTTTGTTCATGTATTACGGGCGAAAAGTTGAACTTTGTGGCCCTAGGGCTAAAAAGTTTTTTCGCCCGCTAACTAAAACTTGTTATTTTTAAGCTTTTTAAAAGAAGATGCTTTACCTTTACTGTAATATTTATAAAGAAATATGATCTTTTGGTCACTTTTGGTCTTGAACTAACCGTTCTTTTTGACCAGATACAGTTATTATAATTATTTCATACAAAAAAAAATTCCATAACATAACCTCAAAATATATGTCAACTGATTATTCTGTATTCACCCACTAAAATAAATTAAAAACACAAAATTTCAATTGTAAAATCACTTTCAATATTTATAATATTCATAGAATGGTTTCACAAGTATTATTTTCACAACAGACACATTTTAACAGAAATTAATCACCAAGCTATAGCTTTTTTAATTTGAAAATGAAACCGCAATCAAAAGAAACGATTCAATTGTTTTTGTAGCGGTTTGATTGGACAGCAATTTGTCATGAATAACTAGATAAGTAATAAGACAGTAAAAAGAAATATTTTTTGCACTTTAAAATTAAGTTTATTATAATTAGTAACAATCGAATATTGTATAATACACGGGCAATAAGTTAAATTTTGATTTCGTAGGTTTATTACCCTCGGGCCGGCCTTATCGGCCGGCCCTCGGCTTCTAAAAACCTACTCAATCGAAAAATTTAACTTTTTATTATAAATAACTATTGTAATCACCTGAAACTTTACTACATTAACAATAAACATATGTTTATTCTAATAAGTAAAAAATAAACAAATTGCAAAAGCTTCAAAAAAAATATTATTGATTTTTAAAAAAGATTGCATACTGATAATATTAGGGCCCCATGTCCCAAATACTGCCACAGTACTGGCAATAATGGTAAAGAACAAACTTACAAAAAATTAACAAACTAATAAGAAAATATTGTGGCACAATAACAATGTTTTTAGGTACAATATGGACACTTAAATACCAGTTTGTCGTTTTTAGTAAGCCCCACGCACTCTTCATGTACGTATCGATTACAAACTCATATCGGCCTGGCGATTCTCTACATAGAAAGCAGAACCAAGATTCTCTCTGATTTATTCGTTACTTTCTTTTCTTGTTGTTTTCGTTTTTGTCATTTTTTTGTTGTCAACTTTTTTGCGTAGCAATATTAGGAACACAGCAATCTCAAAAAAATGCCTTTTCGCTTCTTTATTGAGTGAAACATAAATTGGGCTAAGAAAGTGCATGTTTATATGTTTATATATATATATACATTTATATGTTCTAGCCCTGCAATAATCGATGCTACCCAGGTTGAGACAGTCAGTACAAATTCCCAAGTATTTCTAGTGGAAGAGCACGAAACTGCGTTTTTGTGTAGGGGAGAGTGGGTATGTTTCGACCAGTGGGAGGATTCAACCATTTGATTTTATTTAAAAACTATTTAAATTTTGCGTGCTTCCAGTAGTGCCAACTATTAAGTTTAGTGGCTATAGTGCCTAGTCAAAGTTTGGTCAAATTCGGAAAGGTCTAAGAAAAATTACGAAAAAAAAAAACAATTTTTGGTTCTAATTTTTTTTTATTAATATTTTCCTATTGGTAAAATCTATTCAAAATCGGTTTTATATGATTAAACAAGTGTTTTATTGGCTTCATTTTCATGCACTGAACCTAACCTAATTCGTTTATTTTACCGGGTACCAGCATATTATTTAAAATATGAACATATAGGGATGATTCGACCACTGGATGGAACATTCGATAAATTAAAATCATCCCTTTTAAATTTTTCCAATATACTTTTAATATTGGTTCGTATTTTCAGATTACCTACTACTTACTAGGTAGATTTTTATTGTTTTTTATATTAGTTAAATAGTTTCTGGTTCCTTTTAATATTAGTCCAATATTATTTGTTGATGTTCTAGTTATTTTTAATAAAATATTAATAATTTTTGGTTCATTTTAATGTGGTTCTATATTTTTATAACTATATTAGAACTATATTATAAAGATTTAATAATAAATTTTAAATATTTCAATAAAATTTATAATGTTATTTACCATGGTTTAATCATCCCCACCATCTGGTTGAAACCTCCCACCCTAGAGGCATGTTTCAACCAAATGTAACTATTTTTATTTTAATTTATAAAACTAATTATTCTTTAAATTAATACAACTTGTACTATATTATTTAATAGAAAACATATAAAACTATAGATTGGTATAAAAAAAATAAAATAAAATAATTTATTAAATATTTTATAAAACGATTTAAACATTAAGAGGCCGAATCATCCCCACTCTCCCCTACGCCATTAGCAACTGGATACAGATAAATCATATTTACAGGCATCTTTTCGATATAACAGATATACTGGCAGTGCCATCTATCACATAAAGGACGAAATACCAAGTTTGAGAGAGGGTGGCGATATTAGGAACATGGCAATAATAGGCTCACCCACCTTAATATCTATACATATAGTGTACAGTGTATACTACATACTACTGTTATGGTGTATACTATACACTTTTATATTTTTCACCTACCGACTGGTCTATAAATAAAAAAATAGAGTTTGAACTCGTTAACATATTTTTTATGCGAAAATGGGAAAATCTAATTTTCTTTAATAAATGTTATTGGGAACAATGTTCTGGCCTGAAATAGACCTTTTAGTATAATGAGAGGTCCTGGGTTGAGCCCACATTGTACCAGCAGGCGGCTAAAGAAACACACAGGGTCGGATTTAAACAAATTTTAATTTAATCTATAAATACTGTATCAAAATGACGTCATGATAGTTTAATATTTTTTTCTAAAACCTATTTGTATACTTGTATACTGGGATAGATGAGGTACAAGGCTCTCAAAAAAACAGATCAGCGTATGACTTTTTGTCACAGTGCGTATTTGTTATTTTACGTTGTGTGACGAATTCATGCACACGGACTGGGAATGAAATTTTATAATAAAATAATAATATTAATACCCAAAATTAAAAACCAAATCTACATTACCTTACTAAATAAATATGTGCAAGAAGTTGTCATTTACTACATCATCCACTACAGTTACTGTAGATGTACTTACATGATTTAATATCATTTTGTAAATTACACTAGGCAACAAATCTCAACTTTTCTTTTGCCCCGATCGGAAAGTAAATTTTTCTTACTTATTCGAGAGCGTAGAAACCGAATCTGATCTTCAGCAGCTAAAATTTTTGAGATATAAGTCCAGGAAATAATGACGTTTTTTTTTCAAAATCTTAAAAAAAAGGGTAGAATTTTGAAAATTTTAGGGTATATTAAAAAAAATACGAGAAATTTAAAAACATATATGCCAAGGACCTACTGTCAGAGTAACTACGCGAAAAAAAATAAAAAGCTTAAAATGAAAGTGCAGAGTTTACTTAATCGCTTTTTTGTGGTAAAACTATCAAATCTGTATAAAAATTTTGTAGGACTTAATTGTAGATTATAAAATTCTCTACAAAAATATTTATACGAATATTTTTTTTATTTTGCTTACTTTATTCGTAAAAAGTAAATAAATGAAAAAGAAACAAAATTAAAGTACACAGTGTAAACTTTTTTCCCGAGCCCAAAAAATATATTTTTCTTATCAATTTAAAGGCGCAGAATCCAAATTTGACCTTAAAAAAATCCAGGACGTCTTATTTTTTAAATTTAAGTACAGGCAATTATGTCAATTTAAAAATAATTTACAAAACAAAATGTTGTGTATTTTTTTTTTTTGTTTTTTAATGGTTCTACATCATAAAAATGTTACTTTATTACATAAGAACCATATTACGTAACATTTTGTTAGTTCATTTTTGACTCCCTAGTAATGATTTTTAACAATTTTTAACGTGGCGATAAGCTTGTCCCCTTATGCACCCTTCTTCTTACCCTCCACCCCTACTTAGTTTTGTCACATTATCTATTTTTTTTTTTAATATTATTTTTCATAATATCCCTATTTATTCTACCTATGAATTTAAAGTTTCCATGTTTTAAATTGGGTATTTTTTAACTAATATTGAGTCGCCGAGTCTAAATTTGTCCTTGAAATATTTTTATCTCCCATGATTTTAGAACAAAAGATGGATAAAATAAGGATTTTTTAACATTTTTATCTCATTTTTCTCAGAAAACTTAGGTAATAGAAATATTCTGAGGCCAGATTCGGTTCAGCGACCCAAAATTAGTTAGGAAACATATGACTCCAATCAGGGCAAGAGACCGTGTTGCCTAGTGTTATTAAACTTTTCGATGCCACTGATAAATTATGAATTTCTGGTATTATTAAAATTAACACTTGGTATATAAATGCTTCTATTATATCTAGTATCATGGTAATTAATTTCATACACTATAACATCTTAAAGATAAGCAGAAGTTAATCCTATAGTAACTTTAAAGACAAAAAGCATAGAAATGTAATATTGTCTATCTGGTACCGAGAGCCATTGGAGAGTAGACACTGTCTACTAGGTCCTAGTAGACTGCATTGACAAAATAGGGATCATTCGATTACATTTTAAAATTATTTTCATTCCTCTATTTTGTAGTTTTTGTGGCAGACTAACATCTCTACTCTAAATTTCTCTACTCCCTAACATCCCTACTCCATAACATCCCTACTCCAAAACAACTCTACTCCGTAACATCTCTACTCCATAACATCTCTACTCCGTAACAACTCTACTCCACACTATAGACACTCGATTAGCCACTGGTCTTAACTCAAAAGAATATTTGTCATGCTAAGTCACTGTCAAAAATGAATTCAGTTTATTAATTACTTATATATTAGTGCATGTTAAGAGTACGCGGTAATTGTTGCTTTTAGAATAAATCATTTATGATTGTTCTAGATTTACATTTAAAGATAAACGTTTTCTAGGAAAAAAATAAAATAATCTAGAAGAAGAAGATTCTTTGTTCTTTGAACTGCTCATTTATTATTAAGTGGCTAATAAAGTGCATAAAGTGTGGAGTAGAGTTGTTACGGAGTAGAGATGTTATGGAGTAGAGATGTTACGGAGTAGATTTGTTGTGGAGTAGGGATGTTATGGAGTAGGGATGTTAGGGAGTAGAGAAATTTAGAGTAGAGATGTTAGTCTGCCGTTTTTGCAACTGTAATATTTTATTTAAATTAAATACAACTAGAATTATGAAACAAAAGACGTCTACCCTATCTCTATCTCATTTGTGCTACACTTTCCAGCCAACCAAATAAATACTGTATTTGTTTTTCATACAACAAATACAGTATTTATTTGGTTGGACGGAAAGTGTAGCACTGAGCGGCACGAACGAACATAGCTAATGTGAATCTGTAGAATAAGATAATTCTACTAAAATTTAGATGGCGCCAGTAATTTCTTTAATAAAAATAATATAGTTACACGGCCCGGCCAAGTAAATATTGTATTTGTTCAACAAAGAACAAATGGCAGACTAACATCTCTACTCTAAATTTCTCTACTCCCTAACATCCCTACGCTATAACATCCCTACTCCATATCAACTCTACTCTGTAACATCCCTACTCCATAACATATCTACTCTATAACAACTCTACTCCGCACTATATACACTCGATTAGCCACTTGTCTTAACTCAAAAAAATATATGTCATGCTAAGTCACTGTCAAATATGAATTTTGTTTATTAATTACTTACTTATTAGTGCATGTTAAGAGTACGCGGAAAATGTGAATTTTAGAATAATTCGTTTATGATTGTTCTAGATTTAAATTTAAAGATAAACTTTTTTTAGGAAAAAAATAAAATAATCTAGAAGAAGAAGCTTCTTTGTTCTGCAAACCGCTCATTTATTATAAAGTAGCTAATAAAGTGCATATAGTGTGGAGTAGAGTTGTTACGGAGAGAAGATGTTATGGAGTAGGGATGTTACAGAGCAGAGTTGTTATGGAGTAGGGATGTTATGGAGTAGGGATGTTAGGGAGTAGAGAAATTTAGAGTAGAGATGTTAGTCTGCCGAACAAATACAGAATTTGTTTGGTTGAGTGGAAGTGGGAGTGTATGTATGTCTTCTATCCTTTTTGGGTAGAACTTTTGTCCCTGTCTAATCTAACGGGAGAAATCGCCATTGAGACATAACCGAAAGGCAGTATTTTTTTCACACTAGGCGCACAGTGAAGGGCCGTTGTGCATCGAGAACATATCACGCGGCAGTTAAAGTAAATTATTAGTAAATTAAATAAATAGTAAATATATTACCTTTTTAGCAATTAATATTATAATGAATTTATTCGGCAAACATTAATATTTAATAGATTAATATCCAGGTATTAATAATTTTAATTTATTATATTAATTAATTAATTACTATAATTATAGTAATATTATTTGAATATATAATTATTAAAATTCATTTACCCTCTATAAACAGGTCCCAAGGGGTATTTCTAAATATTAAGTTAAACCTTTAGCTATAATAATTTTATTATTGCTTATTATAGAGTCCTTTATTTACGTTATTGTTAAAAATGAAATGAGAACGGCGGGCGCAACTCGCTATATTTCTAAAAATTCTAATATTCTCAAAAAGTCGCAGATTTTGATCCATTTAAAGCTCTTTACATTCCGAAAAAACTATGTTTCGATATACTTACGTTCGTCGGTCCGTCCGTCAGTTTGTTCATTTTGTACGTAATTACAAAAATAATATAGTTTTTTCCGGGAAAGTCACACAAAAACTTTTTTTTTGCAATTTTGGTGAAGCCAGGTTAAAATTTACATTTGAAGGTTACTTTTTCATAATCACCAAAAATTAATCCAAACTGATTATAAAAGTAACAAAATAATTAAAAAATAATAGGCGCGCGACAAATTAAGTTCGGCGGAACCGTAAAATTTTCAATTTATATTTTAACCTCTTCATAAATATAATAATTACTTTTTACTTTCCACGAGGAAAGTCTTGCGGTAGAAAAAAAAAATTACGTTTGTCAACGTTTTATATTAAAAAAATATGATTTCCGTCAAAAAAAAAACTGTCTTTCGGTCTGTCTGTCTTTCGATCTGTCTGTCCGGGAAATTTGTAATCACGATAACTCAAGAACGCTTTGACCTAAAAACTTCAAATTTGGACCATAGGTTGATTATCCAAAGTTCTAGGCTGGGATTGTTTTTGGTAAAATCGGAGTGGGGTTAGCGGGTAAAATGGGGTAACCAAATGTTTAAAAAAAAATAATTTATTTTTCATTTAACGAAAAAATAAACTTTTTTTGAAAAAAAAAATTTTAAATTCTAATATTTAAAACTTTTTTCATTTTTAAAATTTTGTTTTTCATTTTTTGTTTTTGTTTTTTATTTCAATAAACCTAGGACTATAGGGGAAAGTGATATTTTGTTGGCAGCAGTATTTTTTCATAAAATGAGTATCTAAGACTAGTGATATAATGCACTGTTCATTCAATGTATTTTTGTACAGTATACAAAAATACCAAAAAAGAGAACATCCATTTTTTACCAAACTTGGGATAATGCTGTGAACTTGAAAAATCAGTCTGGGCCAGAAGGGGTTAACTCATTCTATTGAAAAATATTTGCATATAGCTACGTCTCTGTATTTTAAACAGAACTAACACAGTTTTGTGTAATAATAGTTTTGCGTGCTAGCCAGGGGCTGTGTTGTCACAGGTCGGACATTGTTTACATAGTATTTTACCTGAGCGAAATCCCCCATCCCTCCTCTAAACCAAACCAAAAACAACAGCAGGGGCCGGCCCATGTCTGTGCACACACGTTTTAACATACAGCCAACTCTAAAACCACAGTGTTTGCTGTGGATATTAGAGTGGGTCAAAGTTTCTAATCATTCAGATAACTTACACAGGCCCACAAAAAGAAGTTGAGACCTACCAGTCTTATGTATTTTGGGATGCTGAACACAAATCTGTCATAAAAAAATACACTTCATGAACTCATTTTTTTGCTACACTGAAAAAACTGTTTAAAATGGTAAAAATCTCATATTATTTCAGCGTAGCGAAAAAAGCCCATGAAATGGTTTGCCTTTATAAGGCACATATGCCTTATAAAAAAGTTGTCTGTACTGGGGTTGAGACCCACCTATTCTTATATATTTTGGGATGCTGAACACGAATCTGCCATAAAAAGGCAACTCATGTGCTCACTAAATATACTTTGTAACGATGGAGGCCCCAATCCTTACGCAAAATTCTCCAAGTTGACGTCTGAGAAAGCCCCAATCGTTGCGATCGTCGTGAAATCGAGAAATTTGGCGGCAATACTGGCCACTGCAGCTGCACTTCGCTTGTTTCGTTGTCTTGTTGGTGGCTTATTGTCCTGTAAGGTGAACTGATACATCCTGCACAATGACTGCAACCCAATGGGATACTTACCCGGGCGAGTCCATTATTGAAAACTTCCCCAAAGTGTTCTAGGTAAAATTCAATGCTAAAAGTTCACCTTCCAGCAAACAAAAACAAAAACAAATACAAAACAAAAGTTCTAGCCTTTGTAAACAGATGGCTTTTTCTAATAAACAGTTTGCCTGTAATCTAAGTGCAACAATTTTAGTACTGAATACATATTATTACCTAATATGTTTAACTGCATAATATAAAATTAAATTAGGTAAGTATAAATAGTTTTTATTTCTTATATTGGCTACTGTGATTACTTTGTCTTTCTTACGTTGGCTAAACTGTTGAAAACTGTTAGAAAGAAACAGCACTGTAGAACTAATTTGACGGTCTTTGTCGTCAAGAAACTATCCTATTCTATGGTGAACAAATGAGCACGCACAACTGAGCTTGAACCTTTATAACTTTTTCAATAATTCCAAACGGCCGGAAAGCGTGAAACGCTGCATGATAAAACTGCAAACTATACTGAATATTTTGACACCTCGAACCAAAAAAAATATATATCAGGAACCGAGAAATCTCTATTTAAAAACCCATCACTCCTATTGTGTTTGAAGAAACTTGGCATATCTGGAAAAGATTAAAAATATATTTGCTGGTTTACCATTGCTCCAGATTTTTTTTATGTCTCCACTCCTTTTCTTGACATAAAACGTCAAATTAAGGCACTCTACTCCTTGGTAGTTTCCAATCCAACCAATCTACAAATCTTTTGCTAAAATAAAGCAATATAACGCAGTGTTCAATAAAGGTTTCATAGTACAATGTGGAAGAGATTTTTTTGGCAAGTTAAAATAATACTGTTCATAATTTTATTTAAAAAATATAATTTTAGAATAATTTTAGGTATTTCCAGCTCAGGTAATGTAAACTTTCATTTTATTAGCATATTATAAATGGAAAAAACTTTTTTTCACTACTAGCATTCGAACGTAACATTATTTATCATGTTTTCAGACTGTGAAACCAATTTTCTTCACCTATAGCAAAAATAGTTTTTTTTTCTCCTAGTAGGAGTAAATTTTATAAACAATTGATTGCTGTCACTTTAGATGTTTCAATTCTTTGTGCAATTTTTACTCATAAAACCCAAGAAAATAGCTTTAAATAACTTTTTATTTATTAAATTAATTAATTAATTATTTATTATTATTATTACCAATTAATACAATCAATAATTAGCTAAATATTGTCAAAAAAATTTAAAAAAACTAAATTTTTAAACGTCAGTTCAAAGTATTTGTTTGAGCAAATGTTATTGATCGAGGCTACTTGAGTTTTATGAAAATTTCAAGAAATATCATTTCTGTTAATAATTTATTTTATTATTTGAATAATAGTAATTATATACCAAGGTAGAGAAGACATTTGATTGCTGTCACTTTAGATGTTTCAATTCTTTGTGCAATTTTTACTCATAAAACCCAAGAAAATAGCTTTAAATAACTTTTTATTTATTAAATTAATTAATTAATTATTTATTATTATTGCCAATTAATACAATCAATAATTAGCTAAATATTGTCAAAAAAATTTAAAAAAACTAAATTTTTAAACGTCAGTTCAAAGTATTTGTTTGAGCAAATGTTATTGATCGAGGCTACTTGAGTTTTATTAAAATTTCAAGAAATATCATTTCTGTTAATAATTTATTTTATTATTTGAATAATAGTAATTATATACCAAGGTAGAGAAGACATTTTTTATTGTCGAGCGTATTAAATCCCGAGCTGCGAAGCAGCAAGGGATTTAGGAGTGCGAGGCTATAATAGTCTTCTCTACCGTGGTTTATATATTAGTTTTTTCACTACTAGCACTATTTAACTACAACAACAAATAATAAAATAAAGTATTTACAGAAATGATATTTCTTGAAATTTTCATAAAAATCAAGTAGCCTTGCTCAAATAAATACATTGAACTGACGTTTATATATTTAGTTTTTTTCGTAATATTTAGCTAATTAATGCTTGTATTAATTTTTAATAATTATAACTTATTGTATTAATTAAATAGAAAGATATTTAAAGCTATTTTCTTGGGTTTAATTAGTAAAAATTGCACAAAGAACTGAAACATCTAAAGTGACAGAAATCAATTCTTTACAAAATTAACACCTAGTAGGAGAGAAAATTATTATTGCTATATGTGAAAAATTTGATTTCACAGTCTGAAAACATGATAAATAATGGTATGTTCTAAAGCTAGTAGTGAAAAAAAAATAGTTAAATGGTGCTAGTAGTGAAAAACTAATATATAAACCACGGTAGAGAAGACTATTATAGCCCGGCAACCTTAAATCCCGAGCTGCGTAGCTCGGCTATAAAAAATATCTTCTCTACCTTGGTATATAATTACTATTATTATAATTTTTAATAGGGTAGATACCCCAGTTATAGCCACCTTAAAAAAAATTCTGTTTTTATTTCTTTTTATTATGTTCCATTATAATGTTAAGGTTGCAAGTTTTGTTTTTTCTGAAACTTACAATATATCTCTACTATAAAATAAATGTTTAAACAATATAACTTCAGCTGATATGTTATAAAATAAAAAACAAACAAAATAATACTAATTCTCTAGTTTTAGCCACCCAAGCACCGGTTTTAGCCATAAAAATTCACCAGATATAGCCACCATTAAAAAAAAACTAAAAAGATGTTAAAAATAAATTATTTATATTTTTAGAACATTTAAAATTTATAGTTTTTTAAAAATATATACTTCTTAATCAATATTTAAAATGATTTCATTTTTTATTACATTTTTTCTTACATACATCTTTTCTTGGATAATTATCCGATAATTATAAATATTTATTAATTTTATTTATTTTTTATTTATTATGTTCCATTATAATGTTAAGGTTGCAAGTTTTGTTTTTTCTGAAACTTACAATATATCTCTACTATAAAATAAATGTTTAAAAAATATAACTTCAGCTGATATGTTATAAAATAAAAAACAAACAAAATAATACTAATTCTCTAGTTTTAGCCACCCAAGCACCGGTTTTAGCCATAAAAATTCACCAGATATAGCCACCATTAAAAAAAAACTAAAAAGATGTTAAAAATAAATTATTTATATTTTTAGAACATTTAAAATTTATAGTTTTTTAAAAATATATACTTCTTAATCAATATTTAAAATGATTTCATTTTTTATTACATTTTTTCTTACATACATCTTTTCTTGGATAATTATCCGATAATTATAAATATTTATTAATTTTATTTATTTTTTATTTATTTGTTTAGTCTTTTTGGGATCTAAACCAGCTGGTAGTTTAAACCATATTCGACACTATAAGTTTTACAAAAAACTTTACATGTATGTTACAATTTCACATTGTGACATGTTTAGTTTTCAGCTTCAGTCTTGAATCATTTGAGTCATTTTGATGGCCCGTTCTTGATTATATTTTGTATAATACTCCTCCTTTTTTAATTTAAATGTATTATTGGCTAATATTTAAAGGTGGTTTTCGCTAAAATCTTTATTATTTGTACAGTAATTTTGACATATTGATATTTTTTGACATTGGCTATAACTGGTCTACTTAGTTTTCAGTTTTAGCCAATTCTGTGGCTATAGCTAGAAAGAGAAGCATATTAGTATCCCAGTTATCGCCATGCAAATTTAAGAATAAATTCTGCAAAATATGTATTAAAATATTAATAAAGTAACTGTTTAATGACTTACCTTTAATTTGATATAAATGTTTTACGAATTTAATTTTACCTGAATTAGATATTTAAAATTATTTTTCTGGCGGTTTATTAAGAAAAGTCATAAGAAATTACATTTTTTTCAAAATCAAAATTTTAAATAGGCGCTGTATTCGTTTCGCTACAGTTAAAACTTATTTAACATATTTGTTGTCCGAACTTTTATCATTCAAATCGGATTTAAACGATAATTTTGATCTAAAGCCTCCTATTTCTTAGCTATACCCAAAAAACTACTCTGACTGGCTAAAACCGGTGCAGTGGCTAAAACCGGTGATCCTACCCTAAACATTCACTTTTTAAGAAAGTTTTATAATTATATGTAAGACATAAAATGACAATCAATTTAATCTAAATGTCAAAAATGATAAAAGCACAATATGTAATAAAAATATCACTAAAAGTCATTTTCCTACGAACATGCGGTAGGATCACTCTTTCCGCACGCATATGCATGTGGAAAGAAAGCATTTTCCTCACGCATAAATATTGTTTAATTTCTTAATTACGTAGTGTTATTCTTGTTATATTTATTCATAATATTATAAAAATCTTTAATTTTTTTACCTGTTAATTGATTTTCTTATTAAAAAAAAAAAATAAGATTTATTTCGATTTATTTGATAAAATATAAAAGTATATTTTATTTTTACCCTGCTCGTAAGAAAAGTTTTGTTCCTAACGGATGCGTAAAGAGGCGTTTCCGCACTCGATTGCTTGCCTGAACTCCGCTAGGGCCTCTTTCCTCACTTCTTAGAAAAATAGCTATTTTAAATCAATCACTAGATGAAACGTTGCAAGCACCTTGTCAAAACATCGGCACTATTGTACACTAGAGCCATCTAGTTTGCAAATTTCAAACTAGGTGTTTTGTTTGATTTTAAATCTGTATCTTTAAAACATTATATTCTAGCAAAAAACTGTATATAACATTTTTTATAGGGCTTAAAAAGAGCTTTTATTTAATATATAATTTTTTGAAATCGGGTTATAAATATGTGAGATATGCTAAAAAAACCTTTTACGGCTTTAAACGTCAATATCTCGAAAACAATGCGTTTTAGGAAAACGTTGTTTATAAATTTTTTTGACCAATTTAAAATTATCTTTTATATAAGTGCTAAATTAACCAAATACAATAATAATTGCCTTAATTATAAACAAAAAAACGCTAAAAATAGGAGTTTTACCCTATTTTTACCCCCTTACCCCCAATCGTTTACCCCCAAAATCTAGTCAGCTCTTCGGAATACTATAAGAAAGAATATGCAAAAAACCGCAAGTCGATATCTCATGTAGAAATGGAGTTAGAGAGTTTACACCCAGACAGAGACAGACGGACGCAATTTTTTTTTACTGATTTCCACTCAAAATGGTCTAAAACGTCGAGAAATGTGAGAAAAACGTGGTCAAAGATTTTGACTTTTCGGCGAAGATTTCAATACATCGGCACTCTTAGTAGCCGATGCCGATGCCGATGTAATTATAGCTGCCTTGATTCAGTTTTTTACTCAGATAGGTTCTGTGTCGAGTTTATATTTATAAATATTGTTTTACTAGTGTATAGTACCCACACTAAAGGGAATACTTTGTAAAACAAATCTTCATGACTTGTTCAAACAATAACTCCATATGAAATAAAAAAAACCTTTTTAATATAAAAGCAACAGTATGTGTTTGGGATTAACCCTAAACCTAAAGTTAACCTATAAAGTTACCACCCGATGTTTTATTGGTCAATAAAAAAATATATTTTTGTGCCTCCCTATTGGCCATTCAGCCGTAATGTATGTTAATGTATGGGCAAATTAATTAATTTATTTTTTGTTTCACGCTGTTCTGTATTTGCGTTGAAACATTAAAAATTTTCTGGAAATTTTCACGTATAAAAAAACATGTATTCTCACGTATAAAAAAAATACTTTTGCCCGAATAGGTTCGGATTTGCTAAATTAGGTAAAACCTTTGGTACTTATACTGTTTTCATATATAACTACACAAGTGGTTAAGAATTATGCTGGAAAAATAAGCTGTTTTCATTAAAATTTCCTTTAACAGCAAATTTGAACGAAAACTGTGAATTTTTCCCGATAATTCAAAGAATCATGTGTAATTCGGAAGATTTATAGTATGTCAAACCAACTTTTATATTTTTTTCATCGCAAATTGATATAAATTGTTTTATTACTCATCTTAATATTTTTACGGGCATATTCTTTGATTTGGTTAATTTAATGACATTCTCAACTGCTAAACTAAAACCATTTTGTCCATTTTTAAATTGCAAATTATAGTTCTGTGAATAGTTTAGTCACTTACTGCAGTACTGACTAGCGCGGTACTGCGCTAGGCTTGCAAGCATGTTCATAAAAGTCAACCTATAAAAACTGTCATTACATTTTATAAAAGAAGGAATATTTTGAGGTATTTTTTGGTAAATAATAAATTAATAACAATAATTATAAATAGTAATATATTCATATTTAATTATTAATTGGTTTTAGGTATGAAATCTTGTTGTAAAAGAGAAATACTGAAAAACAAAATACTACAGCGATTCTCACTAGAATTTTCTATAGCTATAATGTGATTGGCAGAAATAAACACGTGGCCAGAAATATTATTAAATGATTGGTTGATAAAAACGTTAAAAAATAATCATTCAAAGCTTGAGATTGTCTTGGCAATAGAGTTCAATTCACAGGTATTCAGACTGACGTCATCACAGAATAGGGGTCGTCCATAAAATACGTCACACGTTTAGGGGGGGTCAGGTGTTTGTGACGAAGTGTGACATGGGGGGCTTGGTCAAGTGTGACGTCACACCAAAAATTTTATTGATCTACTCTAGATGATTTTTTTTACATTCCGATAAGCAGATTTTTTTAAATAGTTCAATCTTTCTATTCATATTTTGGCGGTCGGAATTGCTTCATGGTTTGGATGGTTTTTAGATGGCAGCACTGAAAAATTGTGAAATCGCAGTATTATATTTCGCGATAAAAGTTGAATATCAAAGACGTTCATGTCGGATTTCGGTTCTTTGTACAATAAGCTCTATGAAGGTTGTGGTAAAGAGCATCCCGGGAAATCAAAACAAACTGTGCTAATTTAAGTTAATAAAATGTGGCTCAACCTTAAAAAAGGAGAAACGGTCATTAAAGATACGGAACAAGAAATCAAAAATTTGCTTCAAGCCGCTACGAAAAACAAGGCAACATTGTTTCATTATTTTGCATCAAGAACAGCTTGAACCAAAATTACAGCACTAACTGCTCCTCTGCCACCGCAAAAACAAACAAATATTTTTAGTAAAATTAGAGTGTGACGTCACATGGGTGACTTTGTGACAATGTATGACATAGGGGAGGGGGGGTTCTAAATCACCTAAAATACGTATATTCTATAGTACCTTAATACTGTCGTATTTTGCATCCACGCAAGTCAGATTTTAAGAACAGGTAATAATCACTAGGGGTCAAATCTGGGCTGTATGGGGGATCGATGATTTCTGTAAATCCACAGTCCTTTGAATTAAGAGCGGTATGGGTAGGTGCGTTGTCGTGAAGTAAAACGAACACCGCGTCGTTTTTTTATTCTTAATGGCGTACCGTAAACGGTGCAGAAGAGATGCCCAATTAACAACGGTTTTTCTTTCTTTAAAGTCAATTTACAGAATTCCTTGACTGGGTTTTAATTTCCGCCGGTGTAACACCTTCTTTGCTTAAAAATGTTATTACCACGCGATAGCAGAATCAAACTTATTAAAATAGAAGAAGCCAAAAAGGCCTCTTATTTGGCGCTTCGTTTTGTTTTTGTGAAAATATTTTATATTATTAATATGCATAAAATAAAATTAAGTTACGTCCAGATTGACTTATTTTTTAAATGCTTTTTCAGCGTTTCTCACATTTATGGTGGAAATTCGTCAAATTTAGTGTTTTAGGGGCAATTTTGGTAAATTTTCGGCACCTGATAGAATCTTTTGAAATTTGGCACATAATTTTGCACATTTAAAAGAAAAGAATTAAGATTTCAAGGCTTTTAAATTTTATACTGATACAAAAAGTACAGTCCATTTTCAACGATTTTTTTACCATTTTTGCATAATTTCACGATTTTAGGGACCCTTAGAGAAGTTTGATCACACTCATTAGGGTGGGCCGTTCCTATATAGGTGTTTTATTTTTTTTTTAATTTGAAAATCCAATGGGGGAAAAAAGATGCGTCTTGCAAAGAGAAAAATAGCGTGTATTTCATTTTATTTATTTTTTCAATTTTTGCGCCCTCTACAAAGGTGTACATTTTGTAACTTTTAGAAAAAATGTTAAAAAAATAAAAACAAGAAAACTTAATAATAAAAATGCAAAAACAAATAAGTTTTATAACCGAAAATAACATTTACAAACATCATATGCCATATTTTAAGTCACTATATTCTGATTTGTGGTGGAAGTAAAGCATAATTTCACGTGATTTAATTCTTACGCGAATAACCCCAAAATTGTTCCGAAAAAATAAAAAAATATGTGGGCAAATAGAGAATTTTATAAGCTTTAAAACCACACGACCCCCCTTTCAGTTAAAAAAAATTTCCCCCCTTTTTTCCCTGTCTCCATCCTAAGCACACCAAATATACACCAAAAAAATATTAAAAAAAAAAATTATGTGTTCCAAAGTCAAAATCAAAAAGTTGATATCTTAATCCTTTTAAAAGTTAAAGAGGGGGAGGAGGACTTTTGACAAGCTGTGTATACATTACAAATGTGAAGAAATACGATATTTTCATTAATATTAAAGGCTTTGTAGAGGGCTCAAGATGACCTTTAATCTGATTCTGCTTTTGCACACACATTAGGCATATAAGAAGGCATATTTTGTCGGGTATTGCGTTCTTAAATTCCAGATTTCAATTTTTCGGCCCACCTCGTATTTTCAGGATGTTCTAGATACACCAGAATAAAAACTTTAAAATAATAAAAAAAATAAAGTCCACCCTAATGCTGTATATTATTGTTACTCCTAAATAATGTAAACTTGTGACCATATCTGCAGGAAGTACACAAATATGTACATGCGTTTGGGTCAGCAGGACTCGCTGAAAATGTAATTACGTATCTGGAGACACGAAAAAAATCTGATAACTGTCCATTTTTGTATTCATTTTTGTGTTATCTCACGTTTATGATCTAATTACAAAAATGTCTATCTGGAGGTCTTTTTAACACTCTCCGAAGTTTAGCGTTAGAAGTACATAGTACTAAATAATTTTAACTGTTTATTTTAATTGTGCCGAAAATGTACATCCCTGTATTCTTTACTGTTTCTATTAAATTGTTTTATGACACATATATGTCAAAGGAGGGTATCGCATTTTGGGCTAAATCGCCTTTCAACGATAAGACTTTATAGATAGATATAAAATAAATACTTAGCCAAAATTTCAGCCCTTTTTACATCCCGGAACATACTTTAATTAATTATTTTAATTAAGAATTTGACATCTGTCTATGTACGATTTGGCAACATTGCAAGAAACTTCAAGTGTCAAATGTCATCTCGCCAAAATAAAAATAACTTTGCACGTTAACTACTACAGTGGTGCCAAAGGAAAGGGTCTGTGTTTTATTCACTGCTCTTGACTATAATAATAAAATATTTTGTTGATAACCCAAAACATGTAGTTCCATGGGACAGTGTTACCCAAGACAAGTAATTTAATGTTAAAACATGTTAAATTAATTTATTTCCAACTTTTAATATTAATTAAATATATTTATTTAAAAATAAATATATTTAATTAATATTGTAGTGTTTTTATTATACATTCTAACTAAATGTAGGTATTTATGTTGGTTTTTAGATTGTAACGACATAAATCGTCACTTTGTAATATAGCAAGGGTTAATTAAACTATTCGTTTACTTACGTTATAATTTATGTTTATTTTGTATATAAATAGTTACGTACGTACAGAACTATTTTGTATCTGGGACTATTTTGTAGCAGGAACTGAATTCTAACCATATAAGTCTCTATTCCATAGTTCTACCTAAAAATAACATAAAGAAAACATAATTAGAATATGATTTTTAATAATAAAGAATCATATGACTTATTTCTCTATAATACATTTGTCTATGGACTTACCTGGTTTTTATATGTTTCAGAGTCTATTGAGGGTTGGATTTCACTGGCTTTCATTTGTAGCTTGTTTCTCCTGGAAAGTTTCATATGCTTATTGCTTCGGGATAATCCAGAATTTGTTGAAAATAGTTTGCTGGAACTGCTCACTTAGATTCAGTATTTTGTTTATACTTAGTTCACAGGACACTTAGTATTCTGTTCGTATTTTTATTAGTTTTGCTGATAAACAATAAGTATTGTTTATATTTGTTTCTTAGAGTAATATTTTGAGGTTAGATATCACTAATACGGATTTATTAGGAAATAGTCTTTTTGGTTATTATCTTTGATGTAGTTTTCGTTACCTTTATTAGGAATCCTATACGGTAAAACTGTAGTTGATAATGACTTACATAGATGTCGCTAATAGTTCAGAAATAGGATTTTATTTACCTGAAGGGTTCATACCGGTTGATAAGGTCGATTTTCGCTCTTTTCTTGATGAACTCTGTACAATGGTGGTGTCATTTTGACGAGTGTTTATTTTCTGTAATCATCGAAGTAATCCTTCATGTATTTTTATTTAAAGTTAGTGAAAATGAATATTTAAACAATGCGGAAGATATTATAACTGTTATTTTCTACAATTACGCATTTATAACGTTTCGATGGACATCAAAGACTTAGAATGACACGTAAGTTAAATTTTTCTGTTTCTTAGAATATTTCTGAGATATAATTATTGTTTTAGCACCATTAATTAAGCACCATAAAGCACCATTATTACTACATTAATTAATTACCATTAATTACTCGCCATTTCTATACCATTAATATGGAATTACATTAATTTAAGTTGAAGTTTATTTTGGTATATTTGATATACAAGTTCTCCGCATGGAGTGATGTTCTGTTGGAACATGGTTCTGTATTTTTCGGCATAGATAAATTCTATATGACCGTCTAGCAGACAATTTTATATTGGACATAATTTTCAAAAGCATATTTAATCCCGGACAACATTTTCAATCGTACATTTTATCCTGGAAGATAATTTTTCCAAAGTAGATGGGACAGCCTATATTTTTTTTTCTTTCATTTGAGAAATGAATTCATCAGCATAGGGGAGACTTGCACAGATGGAGACGATGGAATTCATACCTCATGGATTTTGCAAAAACCAGCTAAGTACTCATTCTGAAAACTTTTGAAAGCAATATTTCATATTTTTAAATTCTTTTATTTCAATATTCTTATAACTGTAAACTTTATCAGATCTGATATAGTATTGATTAATACTATATGCCCTTCTGGCTTTTGTTCATTTTTAGGTACTTATTTTTTTTAAAACATTTAATCTCATTTATTAATTATTAAATATCATACTTTTGATTAAATGATTTCTAATTTAAGCATGACTTTTATACACTGCAAGAAATGATTGTTGTTTACATACATTTCTTGGTGCTTGCTGAACTTCATGTTTTCTTTATACATTTAAGTCGAATGATTTCTGAATTTAGTAATTTTTATTAAGATTTCTTTAATTATATCTTAATATAATTACACATATTTTTTATATATATTAATACATTACTTGATGTGCTTTCATTAAGTTTATTTAAAATAAATTTCTCAAATGAATTATCTTATTTTATTTAGGGGTTATATTTTCTCAAACTGAAAAGCTTAAGTATTTACACTAGGTTGTTACTTACCTAAAGGAGTAAAAGCTAAAGTAACTGGCGCCCCTAACAACATTAATCAATTCTTTCTATTTTTCCCTTGCCCATACCCATTGCTCCGCTGTCAAAACTAGCCGTTGGCAGTGAACGTATTAATTACGGTACAAGATTAACAAAAAAAATTGCTTTTTTTCAATATCATATCACATTTAGCGCAAGAATAATGCGATGTTGTCGGGTTTACGATAACAAATAATTCCTTAGTTTTTAATTTGTTTTTTCATTTTGTTCTTTATTAACAAACAACACAGTTTTTTATCATTTCTTTTCATCATTTTGTAATTTTTTGAACAAAATCATATTTTTCTTATTTATCCCAAAACTCCTATTTAAAACGATACCCTTCTTTAAATGACAGAGATAAAAAAATACAGGGTGACTTATTTTCAGCACAAACAAAATTAACAGGGCTTATGGTTAATTTTTTGAGAAAAAAAGTTAAGAACAACCCTGTGACACTCCGAAATTTTAACTAGCTTTTTCGTGTTACGTAATGACTGAAATCCACCAGATGGTAAAATTGTCTACGAGCGAGATATGGAGCACTCTAGATTTTTGATTTTATAAAATTCTATGACACATAACCCCAAATTTTGTTTATGTTAGAAATAAACGTCAAAATATAGTTGCTACTAAACTATAATACTTTTATCGGTATTATGTGATTACAGATAACAGTGGTTTTACTATAGTTTGGTAACATTAAACGTATTTATAGTTGACACAAGAAAATATAGTACCTAAGAATTAAAAATTAAATCACCAGAATCCTGGCTTACAGTTTTTGATGTGCCACATATAAAGATTTAGGACTTGATTGTTATTTCTAAAATCATATACCAGGTATCTATAACTTATCTTAGAATAACCAAAGAAGATGTTCTCATAAAAAGACACACTAAAAATAAACGTCACTGTAACATATGTTTATAATGTCAATGTTTACGAATGGCGCCACCTAGTAGCCACCGACTAACTAACTACCAACCAAATCGAACTACAAGTTACCAGTCCTTATTCTCTACGTTCATGGTTAAGAATGAACAAAATTATCGAAAAAAACTGATCCTTTAAAAGGGTCATTTTGTTTTATGTCTAAACAAAAAAAAATATATATATATATATATATACAACAAATATTAAGACGCCGTCCACAAGCTTACATAACCATAATACATAACATAAAACGATGCCGTGGTTAGATTGTTGCGCCGTCATATGTCTTGTGCGCAGGCTTATAACGTTATGTTTATGACAAAAAACGTCACATTAAACACCCCGGTATGGAAACGATTTTTAGCTCAACTTTCATTTAACCCAAGTTTTTTTTTCACATTTTAATTATTTAGAGCTTTGGCATCTTTTTAAGACCAAATTTAAAAAAATTTGTCGATGCGTTTTTAAGAAAAACGAATTTTATTTGTTTTAACAAAAAAAATATGAATATGAATATGAAAAAATATGATATACTTAATTTTTTTTTGGATATTTACGTCAAAAAGTGAGATAAAAAGTTTCTATGAACGTTTGTATTAAATGGGACATTTTTAGAATATTATTCACTTCATAACTCAGGGACGGTTTAACTTATTGACTTGTAATTTTTACTTAGTATGCAACTAATAAACACTATCATTTTATGACATAAAAAATTAAATATTTAAGCAGGGGCGGACTTTCAGTTTTACATATAAATTATGAGGCACCCACTATCTACATCCCTGGTCAAAAACTTAATTTTAATAACGTTAAATTCTTACATTTATTGATTCTTTAGATCAGTAGAAAAAAAAAAGTTAATAAGTTAAATCGTCACTGAGATATGAAGTGATAAATATTCTAAAAATGCCCTTTAAAAGTAAGCTAGCTCCCTTAAAAAGCAATTGAGCTCAAACATCTATCAAAACTTTTTTCTCACTTTTTGACGTAAAATCTTAATATCGAAAATAATTTTTAAATATATCATATTTTTTTTGTTAAAACAATGAAAATCGTTTTTCTCAAAAACGCATCGATATATTTTTTAAAATTTGGCCTTAAAAAGATGCCAAAGCGCTAAATAATTAAATTATGAAAAAAAAAAGTTGGGTTATATGAAAGTTGAGTTAAAAACTACTACACACTACTATTTAGTAGGGACCCTATATATAATGACATTAAACTTCACACAAAGGGTTGAGACACGCTTTGATTTTGAGGTTAAAATGGCAACCAAGCACTAGTATTGTTAAACAATGAAAGACAATGGTTTTATCCAAAGTGCTTTGGTGCCAAATCTAAATCTAGTAATAATTATGTTTAAATTTAATATAATTCTGTCAGATACAAAATCTGAGGTTATAGTTAAATGTCAACCCGAACAGAGGCGTCGATATTAATTAATATAATAATATTGTCATATTTAAGTGTCAGTGTCAAACTGAATATTTGGTCATCAAATTTATTTATTTACGAAATTATGGTTTATAGTTTTATTATTGTACTTTTTTAAAGTGCCTACGAAAATACCTGTACAATTTAAATCAAGATTTACTTATGGAATATACTGACGACCGTCAGTGTTCGAATAATCTCGGAACTTTCCCTAAATAGTTGAAATTACTTTTATTTGGAACTGAAATAATTTTGAAGAAAAGAATAATATAAATAAATAAGAGGAATGTAAAAAATTCAGGCATGTACCGAAGAATATGATCAACTAGTAGTTTTACTTTAGCAAACTAAAAATATTTAAAAAAAAATAATTTTATAGGTATTCCTTTAATGATAACTGCAGGTTTTTCATTATCTTTAATCAAAAGCATTTCTATTTGGTTTTTGTTGAATGTACTTCCCAATGATAAAATTAAATTATTATATTGATTTTTACGCAAATTTTGATTATTTTTCAAACTAAAATTTTCTTCTTCCAAGGTTTTTATGTATATATTAAGTGCTTTAAATTTTTCTTCATTTTCTACAAGTATTTTCTCAATTTTCAAAATATTTTTATCTTTCTCCAAAATAATTTGTTCCTTTTCAAAAATAATTTTTTCATAATTCGATAATTTAGAATGAATTTGATTACCATCTAGAACATTTAATTTTCTATTAAAACTACAATTTTTTTGAATTTTTGGAATTGCGGTTTCTTTTAATTTTAAAATAAAATCTTCCTCTGAAAAGTGTGCCTACAAAAGCTACAAATTTAAAATTTTTAAAGTTCATTTTTTCATATTTTTACTTCGCAAATTTTTGATTTATCGAAAATCTTCCAATTCGGAAGATACATGCTTCTTTTCCATTCATTTAATAATGCATTGCATTTGGGAAATGGAAATAATATATATCCTGCATGGATAGAATTACGACAGTTTACCACTGAACATTGTCGTGACATTTTATCAAAAAACACGTCTATGGATATTTTGACAAGTAATGTCACTTCTACTATACCAATAGTGCCAATTCGCAAAAAAAACATAACCCTGCAGAAATTACTAAATTGGTGTCTCAACCCTTTGTGTGAAGTTAAATGTCACTTTATTTAGGGTCCCTACTATTTAGTCCTGCGAAGTGTGAATAATAAAATGCGCAGCACACGTATTTTCAGAGCTTGCTTTTTATTTAAATATTTTTTTTTGCTAGTCATTATGATTATATCTAGCTACATGATGAAAAAATAAATTAATTACCTTAAAAATCACACTGAAAAGGTTTGTTAAAGATTAATTTGTATAATATACGAATTTTAATTCATTAAAACATGTTTATGTGAAAAAATATATCTACCATATTTTAGATAATCTTCCACCCTGATATAGCAGGAAAAGCTGTTTTAATAATAAAAAATACTGCTGCCAACAAAATAATACTTTCCCTTATAGGCTAAGGTTCATTAAAATCAAAAACAAAAAAATAAAAAACAAAAATTAAAAAAAAAATTAATTTTTTACCCCATTTTACCCCCTTACCCCAACCCGATTTTTACTAAAAACAATCTCAGCCTAGAACTTTTGATAATCAACTTGTGGTCCAAATTTAAAGTCTTTAGCCCACAGCGTTCTTAAGTTATCGTGGTCACAAATTTCCCGGACACACAGACTGACAAAGAATTTTTTTTTTAATATAAAACGTTCAGAACGTAAAAAAAGCAATAAAAATAAAAAAATTTTTCGAAATTTTCTTACTAACGCAAGACTTTTCCTTGGGGAAAGTAAAATCTACGTCAACAAAAATTCAGCTCGCTTTTGTAATTGACACAGAAAAATAGACTACTAAATAACACAGTATGTTTTTCAAAAAGTTCAATTAAAATAAAAAATGTTTTTTTAACCAAAAAACTAATAGTCACATCCTACGACCAAAAGGTGCTTGCGAAAAAGTAACAAGTTATGTATTTTTATACGCTGAATCCGGATGAGACTTCATGGATTATAATCTATGAAAAAAATAGGTACTAAGTAGGCCCCGGAATAAATAGGACATTGGTTGTATATACCAGTACCGGGATTAAAATTATTGGCATTTTATAATATTCTGTTAACTGAATTATATTATTAAAAATTTATCTGATAATGTAAATAAAAATTTTATCTTTTATTTTTAAAATTTAATATTAATATAAGGGGATGATTAAATATTACGTAATCGTTATATATAAAGTATACTTTGGTCTGCTGTACGTAGAAATATCGTTTTCCATATGCACTCTATTGTTTTCTATAGTATTCTATATGGAAAAATCAAAAAGAATCGTAATTCCAATTGAAAGTCTTATCGGAATCTATATAGTATTTTAACAGGGTACTTGGATGCGATGTACGTCGTACGTAATTTTTTATACACATCGGCTCGCATTTCTTGACAATAATTCATCTTCTTTTTGTCACTATTTTTATTATTTTTCGTCAATATTTAGTAAAATTATTATACAAATTGCCTTATTTTTATTGTTACATTGTGTACTTTTTTGAATGAAAACAAGCAATGTATTGCTTGTTTTCTTTGCATTGAATAAAATAAAAACAGTGTTGTTAAATTATAATTTAATGAAAAACCTTTCTTTAATTCTCAAAGTGAGAATTTTTCTCAAATATATTACATATTATGTAATAAAACATATTTTTAAACATTAGTTACTAAAATAAAACAATATCAACTATATTTCCATATTGATATGCGTGGGATTCTGTATTTTTTTATTTGTCCTATTTCTTCCGGGGTCTGGTAAAAAGTAAAGTAAAATGATTCAGAACAAAGTCATAATTTTAAAAAACATCTCTCATTTACTTGTAGTTATGTTACTAGGAAAAGATTTTTTTTATAAGACAGGGATCCTAATGGCTCGTCCTGTTTAAATCTACTCACTCACCCATCAAATAATTATTTTTAAGTACTTAAACTTGTTATAGTTATTTTTTTGTTCATCTGTAAAATGTAACTAATCGTTTGTGTATCTTTACTTTTAGCAGTACCCTAAAATTCTGTTTGGGAAAAAATCTACTTTTTCATTATACTGAATTACAAACGAATTTTAAATATTTAAAATTTGTATATCATTCAGTTTATAAATATTTATTAACTAATTAAATTTTCGTGAAATTTTGTTAACAGGGCCCGTAAAAGCAAAAAATAATTTTTGTATGTAAATAGCTATTATCTCGCATAATGCCACTAAGCGATTGTAAATCTTTACTTTTAACAGACAGCACCCTGAAATTCTCTTTAATATAAGCAGAGAAAGTTTTTAAATGGCACACTGTCCTCTTTAAAACGTTCTTTTAACCCTCTTCTCGCTATTCGCCTGACAAAACGACCACAAAACGTAAAGATAATATCGCTGAAACGTCACCGACACGAAAATCTCACCCAGAAGAATCAATTGTTGAAAAAAGGCACTTCGAAAAGTTTTTTTCTTTTCTAAGTAGGCCAATAAATCACATTTTATAGAAGGCGTACGGAAAGATTATTTTTTAAGACTTTTACAGGGTGGACCTTTTTAAAGTTACTAGATACTGTTTGCTAAAGTGTTCTTTACTGTTTAAAATTAGCTGTTAAAAAAAATTTACGTATAAATTTTTAAAAAATATTTATTAGGACATGTCTATAGTTCGCTTAAAGATGCAAGTCGCTTGCAAAACAACTTTACGCTACGATATTTCAAGAACGCTTTGACACAGACATCTTTTCGCGAACTATACGTATACATTTAAATGTAATCTATTTCAAAAAGATGCCAGCCCACAGTGGGCCAGGAAAAAAAAAACAGGGACAAAATTCTGAAATTATGCATACGACTATTTTTGATACCGCTGATTTCGAATAAAATCATTCGTTTATAAGGGAGTTTAGCCAAATTTATTAGATTACCATTAACTTGTTGTAAATATCTATGCAAAAAATACGCATTTAAAAAAACTTTTTTTCTCCGTTATTAGCATTTTTTTTTTCATAGAATAATATTACTATAGGTAAAGAAAAATGTGCATGAAACGGGACACGTGACAAATGGTGACTTTTTTTTATATTTATGATTTAAACTGATAGTTACTATTGTCACGTTTCAAGGACTTTTATATTACGATAAAGATAAGTTATTAATTATGTAATATATTTTTAGACATACCTGAGTACAATTAAGTATATATTCTATGATTAAAAAAATTAGTTTATTTTACACCTGGCTTAATAACTTGAAATCAAGATTTTCACGAAAATAGGGGATTAAATGTATTTTTAGGGTTGATCATATCTTTATCATATTAAATGCTTTAATTTTAAGTATTACTCCAAATATGGTAACTTTTCAAAAAAAATTAGCCCTAATTTCGTACAAATGCACAAGGTTCAAAACCGATTTGTCATATTGACTCATTCATTTTGAATTTTCAAGTTATGGACATTAGTCTACATCAACATAATCAAAAGAAACAATTGACACATTTTTAGAAAGATCGAAAAGAAAATAAATTTTGGACCACCCTAATGGCGCGGAATTTTTTTCGGTATTTTATTTGAAATCGGCGGTTTCAAAAATAGTCTTATGCATAAATTCAGAATTTTGTCCCTGTTTTTTTTTCCTGGCCACTGTGCCTATTATTTAGTTGCGTAAAATCTATAACCTGTATAGTAATAATATAGATTTATCTAAAATTAATTAGCCTGATTTGATATTGCATAATTATATATAATCTAACATTGATAATACATGTATTATAATGTAATTCCATTACATATAATATGTATATGCCTATTACAAGTTTAATTAAATTGTGTGTAAAATAAAGTATAATACACTGAAAAAAAATCTGGTTGGGTTCAATACTTAAATACGGAACTATTTTTTTCTACGACTGATTTAGAATGTAAGCAAATACACACACAAAGTCCAAACACAGAATGAATCCATTCTAGCTCTAGATACGGTATGAATATTCCGTATCAAGTGTTAGAATGAGCACATGTAGTGCCATCTCTTGTTTATAAAAGTAAAGAAAACTGTAGCAAAATTAGCAAAACTATATATATTTTACCATGAAATATTGAATATTTTGATACAATTAAAAGTTTTGCGTTAAAATTACATAAAGTTTATTAGTTTTTCTTAATATTTGACCAGTTTTTTATCAATTTAGTTCAAAAAATTAAAACTGCTTCATCTATTGTTAAATATTTAAAACTGATATCTGTCACAACCTTCAATTTTTGCATTATAATTTGTAAATATGTGCTAAAATTAAATAAAAATCTTTTTTAAGTACTGATTTGATAAAGTTATTAAATAACATTAATTGCTTTATTTAAAAATATGTGTTTTGTTGCATTTACTATGTCGAGTCACAAAAAACATTGTTTTTAACCTTGTCCGCAGTTTAAAGCCAGATAGTGTTTCATATTTGCAATCGAAGAAAAAGTATGGTCTACAACACGTATGGAATAGTCATGGAATATTATCTATTCCATACTAGTTATAGAATATACTATTCTGCAACTAGATATCTGATAATAGTCATTATTTTCTCTCAGCTGTATTTTATATATGTCTTAAAGTACATTCAAATTAACCTTTTTGTCAATCGCCAGGTCCTAGATCGGGTTCCTTTGGGTGCTAGAAGCTCCAAAGAGGTGGTGCAATGGGTTATTCGAAAAATTTTAACTTACCGAGTCAAATAAATTAAATTAATTACATTTAGATTAGTCTATTTTCACAGTTTTACACAATTATTCAGTAGGCCAAGGGGTAAAAAGTTTATTTGACATATGTCAATACTATAAAGTTGAAAGAATTTTCATTTAATCAAAATGTCATTTCATAAATTACACACCCATACAGAAAAAAATGTTCTGATCTGGGGTTCTGACCATGTTTACAATATGTTTTTGGGTCTCTGAATCCAAATTTCATTTAATCAAAATGTCATTTCATAAATTACACAGCCATACAAAAATTTTTTTTCTGATCTGGGGTTCTGACCATGTTTACAATATGTTTTTGGGTCTCTGAATCCACATTTCATTTAATCAAAATGTCATTTCATAAATTACACAGCCATACAAAAAAAAATGTTCTGATCTGGAGTTCTGACCATGTTTACAATATGTTTTTGGGTCTCTGAATCCAAATTTCATTTAATCAAAATGTCATTTCATAAATTACACAGCCATACAAAAAAAATGTTCTGATCTGGGGTTCTGACCATGTTTACAATATGTTTTTGGGTCTCTGAATCCAAATTTCATTTAATCAAAATGTCATTTCATAAATTACACAGCCACACAAAAAAAATGTTCTCATCTGGGGTTCTGACCATGTTTACAATATGTTTTTGGGTCTCTGAATCCCAATTTCATTTAATCAAAATGTCATTTCATAAATTACACAGCCATACAAAAATTTTTTTTCTGATCTGGGGTTCTGACCATGTTTACAATATGTTTTTGGGTCTCTGAATCCACATTTCATTTAATCAAAATGTCATTTCATAAATTACACAGCCATACAAAAAAAAATGTTCTGATATGGGGTTCTGACCATGTTTACAATATGTTTTTGGGTCTCTGAATCCAAATTTCATTTAATCAAAATGTCATTTCATAAATTACACAGCCATACAAAAAAAATGTTCTGATCTGGGGTTCTGACCATGTTTACAATATGTTTTTGGGTCTCTGAATCCAAATTTCATTTAATCAAAATGTCATTTCATAAATTACACAGCCATACAAAAAAAATGTTCTGATCTGGACTTCTGACCATGTTTACAATATGTTTTTGGGTCTCTGAATCCAAATTTTATTTAATCAAAATGTCATTTCATAAATTACACAGCCATACAAAAAAAAATGTTCTGATTTAGGGTTCTGACCATGTTTACAATATGTTTTTGGGTCTCTGAATCCAAATTTCATTTAATCAAAATGTCATTTCATAAATTACACAGCCACACAAAAAAAATGTTCTGATCTGTGGTTCTGACCATGTTTACAATATGCTTTTGCGGTCTCTGAATCCAAATTTCATTTAATCAAAATGTCATTTCATAAATTACACAGCCATACAAAAAAAATGTTCTGATCTGGAGTTCTGACCATGTTTACAATATGTTTTTGGGTCTCTGAATCCAAATTTCGTTTAATCAAAATGTCATTTCATAAATTACACAGCCATACAAAAAAAAATGTTCTGATCTGGGGTTCTGACCATGTTTACAATATGTTTTTGGGTCTCTGAATCCAAATTTCATTTAATCAAAATGTCATTTCATAAATTACACAGCCATACAAAAAAAAATGTTCTGATCTGGGGTTCTGACCATGTTTACAATATGTTTTTGGGTCTCTGAATCCAAATTTCATTTAATCAAAATGTCATTTCATAAATTACACAGCCATACAAAAAAAAATGTTCTGATCTGGAGTTCTGACCATGTTTACAATATGTTTTTGGGTCTCTGAATCCAAATTTTATTTAATCAAAATGTCATTTCATAAATTACACAGCCATACAAAAAAAAATGTTCTGATTTAGGGTTCTGACCATGTTTACAATATGTTTTTGGGTATCTGAATCCAAATTTCATTTAATCAAAATGTCATTTCATAAATTACACAGCCACACAAAAAAAATGTTCTGATCTGTGGTTCTGACCATGTTTACAATATGTTTTTGCGGTCTCTGAATCCAAATTTCATTTAATCAAAATGTCATTTCATAAATTACACAGCCATACAAAAAAAATGTTCTGATCTGGAGTTCTGACCATGTTTACAATATGTTTTTGGTCTCTAAATCCAAATTTCATTTAATCAAAATGTCATTTCATAAATTACACAGCCATACAAAAAAAAAATGTTCTGATCTGGGGTTCTGACCATGTTTACAATATGTTTTTGGGTCTCTGAATCCAAATTTCATTTAATCAATATGTCATTTCATAAATTACACAGCCATACAAAAAAAAATGTTCTGATCTGGAGTTCTGACCATGTTTACAATATGTTTTTGGATCTCTGAATCCAAATTTCATTTAATCAAAATGTCATTTCATAAATTACACAGCCATACAAAAAAAATGTTCTGATCTGGGGTTCTGACCATGTTTACAATATGTTTTTGGGTCTCTGAATCCAATTTTCATTTAATCAAAATGTCATTTCATAAATTACACAGCCACACAAAAAAAATGTTCTCATCTGGGGTTCTGACCATGTTTACAATATGTTTTTGGGTCTCTGAATCCAAATTTCATTTAATCAAAATGTCATTTCATAAATTACACAGCCACACAAAAAAAATGTTCTGATCTGGGGTTCTGACCATGTTTACAATATGTTTTTGGGTCTCTGAATCCAAATTTCATTTAATCAAAATGTCATTTCATAAATTACACAGCCACACAAAAAAAATGTTCTGATCTGGGGTTCTGACCATGTTTACAATATGTTTTTGCGTCTCTGAATCCAAATCCCATGTCTATTTAACCCCATTACATCAGGATTTTGCCATAACCTCAAAAAAACCATAACACCGCACACAAACAAATAATCTCGAGTGCGGCAGACCAGACTAGTCAATTCTTAAGTATTTTGGGTCGCTTAATCTGAATCCGAGGTCTGGCGCCAGTTTTCCAAAATTTAAAATGGCGGATCCAATATGACGGATTAGATTTTTAAAGTTTCTCGGAAAATTTAATCCGCCATATTGGATCCGCTATTTTGAATTTTGGAAAACTGGCACCAGATTCGTAATCAGCGACTCCAAAAACCCCCGAGTACCAAATTTCATGCAAATCCGAGCAACTTTAAAAATCTAATCCGCCATATTGGATCCCCCATTTTTAATTTCGGAAAACTGGCACCAGATTTGTAATCAGCGTCTCCAAAAACCCCCGAGTACTAAGTTACAAGCAAGTCTGAGCAACTTTTAAAAAAATCTAATCCGCCATATTAGATCCGCCATGTTGAAAGCTAACTTTTAAATTCTGAACTCGGATTTAGATTAAGTGCTGCGCCCTTGTTAGGTTATGAACTTACTGCCTAAAAATTTATTTATTTGTTTATTTTAGATCGTAGAAAAAATGTTGTTTTTATTACGAGCGTAAAATGTGATTTCTGCTTTCGCGTGATTCTTGATCTCGACTAGACGCTTCGATCAGCAAATTCCACTCTCAAGCGAAATCAGTTAATTTGCGTTCTTAATACAAAAATAAATATTTGCCTTTTTGACGCGGCTCTTAAGTGCAGCACGCCCGGGGCAATTGCCACCTTCGCCACGCCCTAGTTACGGCTCTGGATGTATATCTACTCCATAGAGGGTTAAATCTAACGCTTCAAATTAAAGTTTAATTCATGACAAAAAACAACAGAGAACAAACTAGAGAGAATAACGGATAAAAAATATAGATTGTATGTAAGTTATACAATAAATGGCACCTGGCTCTAATAACACATGTATTATAATAAAATATTTATTTGTGCTCAGTGCTCGTATAGTGACTTTCCTTCTTAACTAAAAGATCGAGGTGTGATATAGAAACCCAAAGGGGATAGAATCATGTGAGCCTGGAGAACGAAATATAACCAAAGTTTTACTGAACTTGGAATTGTTCCCCAGTTTCTATCTAATTCAATATATATTTTCCAACCAAATATCAACTATCTAAAAGCACTTTAGATAATTTATTTCGTGCAACTTCATATAAATAGTTAATATTACAAAATTATGTAAAATAGTAAATAAATAACAGGACCGGCTTAAGACAAAAATTTTGACCAAGCGAAACCCTGAATTGGCGCCCCTGGCAAAAAACGACAAAAAAAAGCTTGTTATCTCTAAAAATCAAGTCCTGAGCACTTGAGCGTCCCGATGCAATTTTTTTTGCAGACCGACGCCTTGTTTAGGTTAGAATCTGTTCAACAAGCATCGAGTTTAAGTTACGCATAAAACTAATAAAATTTATTTTTATAGACATTTTTCTACCATTCGTGTATAAAATTTACTTAATTTTTTATTTGTTTTCTTTTTACACTGTATACAGTAATCTGTATACCTATAAAGTGTATTTCTAATTTTTACAGTTTCGCGAAACTGACGCCCGCTAAGCTCTAGGGCCCTATTAGTGATTTTTAATTTCGGCAGAGATGCCCATATACCAGTCATAAAACTATTAACGTGAATATATCTGAAGAGCTTACTAACAAAATGTATACTAAAAATATTAACTGAAAAATTACTTTAAATTACTGAAAATTAATTTAAATTTAATTAAGAGAAATGATTAAAAAACTGCTTCTACATTATATTGATTTTCATGTAGAGTAGAAAAAACGATTTGTACAAAAAGTCCCTAATAATTGCCAGTATCTAAAACAACATCATTAAAGATATTCCCATATTTATTAATTAAGAAAACCGAATTAATCAATTAATTAGTCTAATAAAAATGTACACCCTTTTAATGTAAACGCCTCAATAACGCAAAATCTTAGAGTACCAAATATAAAATAAATATTAGCAAAAGCAAACTTCCTGTTTAGAACAATAAGTTTCTCAATTTCTTAGAATAATAATAAAATAAAAATACTCAATATACCGGGTGTCCCAACTCTATTTACACAGGGATTTTCTCGTAAACTAAAAGAGATAATCAAGTTCTGCGAAAACTATCTTAAATAAGACAACTTAAACTATCTTTTAGCATATATTTGATACTTTCAGCTGGTAAAATGTGGGCAGGGGGGCATGGTGGAGATTTTTTTTAAATGAAAAGGGGGTGGTGTGATACATCATTTTAAAGCAAATAAAATTCTCTATTGGACTGTACATTTTTTAATTTTTTAAACAATTTTTTTAAGGTATTGATTTTTTAATTTTTTGTGCTAAAAAATGCGATTTTTAAGTTTTTTTTTGTAAATTTTTATTTATGTCAATTAAAAATAGTTTAAAAGTATAATTTACGTTTTTTTCTATCATAAAATTAGTAATTTTTATAAGATTGTTTGATTTTTTAGATAAATTTTGACAAAATACCCATTTTCAATCCTATTTTAAACCGAAAAAAAAATGTTTAAAAAAAAGTAAAAAATATATAGTTTTCCATTTTCAATCCTATTTTAAACCGAAAAAAAATGTTTAAAAAAAATAAAAAATATATAGTTAAATGGAGAATTTTATAAGCTTTAAAATGATGTATCACACGACCCCCTTTCCATTTAAAAAAATGTACCTCTATGCCCCCCAGCCCACATTTCAAGAGCTGAAAGTATCAAATATATGCTAAAATATAGTTTAAGTTGTCTAATTTAAGATGGTTTTCTCAGAACTTGATTATCTCTTTTAGATTTTAAGCTTTCACGGCCATTAAGATATAAAGAACTTTCACTTTCGGGTTTAGACCGTGTTAATGGATTTTCACTTTCCGACGTTTCGTCTCTTACTACTAGAGACATCTTCAGGGATTAATCTGAAACTAAGTTTCGAATCAACTTGTGTCACTATTTATGACGAGTTGTGGTTATTCACCCGTGACGAGGTTTTTCCTATCAAAGACTTCCATATTGCAGGTAAGTGGTAACCAGTGTCCCGATTGATATTGTTAGAATGCTTGATGATTTCTATCGATTCCCGTATCTTCCATGGCATTTTTCTGTTTTCTGTTAATATTTGTTTTGTTTCAGACAAATTGATTTTATGACCTGTTTCATGTACATGTTCGGCTACTGCCGATAAGGAAATTTGTTTCTTTCTTATATTGCGCTCATGCTCTTGAAGTCTTGTAGAAATTTTTCTCTTAGTTTCACCTATGTAAACCGTACCACAGGAGCAGGGTATTTTATATACGCCTTCTGAACTCAGGGGTATTTTGTCTTTTGTTGAAGTCAAACATTGACCTAATTTTTGGTTGGACCGAAATATAGGCTTAATATTTGACTTCTTCAAAAGTTTACCTATTTTATCCGTGATACCGCTTACATAGGGAAGTATAACTTGTGTCTGTCTGTCATTGTCACTATTGTCCTGTTGTTTGGGTCTGGGATTTCTGTATTTGTATATGGTCTTATTAATGTCTTTTTTGGTATAACCGTTCATGGTCAAGGCTTTGGTAAGTTTAAGGAGTTCTGTGTCTAGGGAATTCTTGTCTGAAATCATGAAAGCCCTATGAACAAGTGAATTAACTACCGAGCGTTTTTGAGAGGGATGGTGATGTGAAAATGCGTTTAGGTATCTGTCAGTGTCGGTTTTCTTTCTGTATACCGAGTGTCCTATTGAGCCATTTTCCGTTTTGTAAACCAAAACGTTCAAAAAGGGAAGTGATCCGTTGTTCTCAATTTCCATCGTAAACCGTATAGATTTATGTTGGGAATTGAGGTGATTTAGAAAACCTTGAAGGCTTTCCATGCCATGGGGCCAAATAGCATAGACATCGTCTACGTATCTGCGCCAAATTTTAGGTTTTAATGGAAATGAGTCAATAGCTTTTTTCTCGAAGTATTCCATGAAAGCATTGGCCGCAGGGGGTGATAATGGGGATCCCATTGCGGCACCTGACACTTGTTCATAGAACTCTCCCTGTATCAGAAAATATGTAGATGTCAGACAAGCTTCAAATAATTTACATAACTTAGGGTCAATCCAGTTGTAAGTAGGTCTCGTATAATATTTATTGTATCGGGAACGGGAACGTTAGTAAATAGAGATTCTACGTTGAAACTAACCATTATGTCCGAGGGGTCCAGGGTTACTGTCGATAAGGTTTGTACAAAGTGTGTGGAATTTTTTACATAAGACCTCGTTTTTCCAATTAACTGATTTAAGATTTGGGCAAGGTGTTTGGCAAGTTTATACGTAGGGGAACCTATTGTGCTGACAATTGGTCTAAGAGGGGCACCGTCCTTGTGAATTTTAGGTAAACCATATAATTATGGTACGCGGGAGTCTTGGGTGGTTAGATTATAAATTTCAAGAGGTGTAAGGGAGGATTGTTTAAGTAATTGTGTGATTTTTCGTTCAAATTTTCCAGTAGGATCGGTCTCGAGTTTTTCGTATGTGTCATTGTCTATGAGTTCCGTTATTTTGTTAAAATAGTCAAGTTTGTCCATCACCACAGTGGCATTACCCTTATCAGCAGGCACAACAATAATATCGTCATTACGATTAAGATTCTTTAAAGCTAAATATTCCTCCCTTGTCAGGTTAGACTTAGGTGGTTTTGACTTTTTCAGAATCTTAGCCGTTTCATAACGTACTATCTCTGCATCTACCGGGGGTAATGAAGACAAGGAAGACTCCACTATAGAAATTATTTCGTCTGTTGGTACTGTCCTAGGTGTAATGGCAAAGTTTTGAGAACAACGGATCACTTCCCTTTTTGGACGTTTTGGTTTACAAAACGGAAAATGGCTCAATAGGACACTCGGTATACAGGAAGAAAACCCACACTGACAGATACCTAAACGCATTTTCACATCACCATCCCTCTCAAAAACGCTCGGTAGTTAATTCACTTGTTCATAGGGCTTTCATGATTTCAGACAAGAATTCCCTAGACACAGAACTCCTTAAACTAACCAAAGCCTTGACCATGAACGGTTATACCAAAAAAGACATTAATAAGACCATATACAAATACAGAAATCCCAGACCCAAACAACAGGACAATAGTGACAATGACAGACAGACACAAGTTATACTTCCCTATGTAAGCGGTATCACGGATAAAATAGGTAAACTTTTGAAGAAGTCAAATATTAAGCCTATATTTCGGTCCAACCAAAAATTAGGTCAATGTTTGACTTCAACAAAAGACAAAATACCCCTGAGTTCAGAAGGCGTATATAAAATACCCTGCTCCTGTGGTACGGTTTACATAGGTGAAACTAAGAGAAAAATTTCTACAAGACTTCAAGAGCATGAGCGCAATATAAGAAAGAAACAAATTTCCTTATCGGCAGTAGCCGAACATGTACATGAAACAGGTCATAAAATCAATTTGTCTGAAACAAAACAAATATTAACAGAAAACAGAAAATGCCAAGGAAGATACGGGAATCGATAGAAATCATCAAGCATCCTAACAATATCAATCGGGACACTGGTTACCACTTACCTGCAATATGGAAGTCTTTGATAGGAAAAACCTCGTCACGGGTGAATAACCACATCTTGTCATAAATAGTGACACAAGTTGATTCGAAACTTAGTTTCAGATTAATCCCTGAAGATGTCTCTAGTAGTAAGAGACGAAACGTCGGAAAGTGAAAATCCACTAACACGGTCTAAACCCGAAAGTGAAAGTTCATTGATTATCTCTTTTAGTTTACGAGAAAATCGCTGGGTAAATAGAGTTGGGACAACCGGTATACAGGGTGACCCCACTGTTACACACTGAAGCATTTGTTTAGAATATTAACATAACCAAGTAAAACTTTTATATTTTGTACCTTATATCAATGATGTTTTATGAACCAAACCAATAAATACTTCTCATTTCACCTAATTTTTACAATTTTTCATGAGAATCATTGTTAATTCGAAGGTTTTTATAATAAAACGCATGAAAATAGTTAATTAGAAAAAAAAATAATTTGTCCTAATATACTTGTAAATCCTTATTTTTCGGAGCATTTGGATGCTTAAATTCAATTTTAAAAATATCTTCGTTCTTAGGTTTGTTTAAAAAAAGAGTATGCTGCCCCTCATTTTGTTTGGGAACCAAACGATTTTAAGCATAATTTGTGTATTTTGACATAATGATTTTATACAATAAATGTATTAGGTATTTTATATTTATAATTTGTTTTTACTTGCCTTATCTTTCCATAATATTTTGATGTAAAAAAAAGGAGAATTGATAAAGCATTCACTATAAGAATGACTCCTGTAGAAAGAAATGCTTATAAAATCGGTTTTATTTCAATGGTTTAGAAAAATAAATCATTGTTCTTTTCTGGTTTATGGCACATCATTACATGTGCAGCACACGTCAGCATTTTTTACCGTTGTGGAAATTGGACCTTGCCAATTGACTTACGACGTATGCGCATCTTACGGCGCTATACTTATTTAGAGATAGTTTACAAGCGGAAAGGTTTAAAACATATATACCTTTTTTTGGAAATACTATAGATATCTATCTAATAATATATTATTAAAAATTTTAAATTTTGCGAGTCTAAGCCTGCAAAGAAGGGTATCGTTTAAATAGGAGTTTTGGGCTAAATAAGAAAAATATGTTTTTGTTTAAAAAAGTGCAAAATTATGAAAAGAAATGATAAAAAAAAACTGTGTTAATTGTTAACAAAGAACAAAATGAAAAAAAAAATTAAAAACTCAGGAATTATTTGTAATCGTAAACCCGACAACATCGCATTATTCATGCGCTAATTGTGATTATCATATTAAAAAAAAGCAATATTTTTTGTTTATCTAAAAACCAACATAAATACATTTAGGTAGAATGATTAATAAAAACACTGTACAATATTAATTAAATATATTTCTTTTTTAATAAATATATTTAATTAATATTAAAAGTTAAAAGTCTGTCTGTAATTTTTTCATAATCTAATTTTAAATCATATCATGGAAATAAACTAATTTAAAATGTTGAAAGCCGCATTAAATTACTTGTCTTGGGTAACACTGTCCCATGGAAGTATATGCTTTGGGTTATCGTTGAAGCTGGTGGTTTGCTTACAATGTTATTATAATATAAATACCTCAAAAATAACTCCATAATCGTACTGAAACTTAAGAAACTAGTCACATAAGTCCAGCCTAATTACATATTGAATTACAGCTTATTAATTCCGTAAAAACTAATAAAACACAACAAAATATTTTAATATTATAGTCAAGATCAGTGAACACAATACAGGCCCTTTCCTTTGGCCCCACTGTAGTAGTTAATGTGCAAAGTTATTTTTATTTTGAAGAGATGACATTTGACACTTGAAGTTTCGCACAATGTTGCCAAATCGTACATTGACATATGTCAAAATTATTAATTAAAATAATTAATTAAAATATGTTCCGGGATGTAAAACGGGCTGAAATTTCGGCTAAGTATTTATTTTTTATGTATCTATAAGCATGTAAAGTCTTATCGTTGCAGGCGATTTAGCCCAAAATGCGATACCCTCCTTTGAATTTTTTCTGTCGAATTATCAAAAATCATTTATTAGATCTAAATGGGGATTGCAGGCCTGCGTAATTTTTGTATGCTATTTGGTGAGCACAAGTAACACATTTGTAACAAAAACTCCTAAAATTGAACTCGAAAGAAAACAAAAAACTCAGATGTCTCCAGTGGATTTCTAGTCTCACAAGACCATTTTAAAATTATTTTCCATTCCAAGCTGCCTTATTATACTCTTCACAGCGAGTTACCGCTAGAAGAGTATTATACAGGGTGTCCCAGAACTCGCGTCCATCCTTGAATAAACATGACATTCCGCTTGGTGAACAATAGTTTAAAGTGTCTATTTACTCGAAAAAAGAGTTTTTTTTTTAATTCTAATTTTTGCATGCCCCCGGTAATGGCTACTTTGATACGACCCGATTATAAGTTTTTAAAAATCGCCGAAAAAGGGTCACAGACAAAACATTCTTGGATGGAAATGTGTTTCGTAAAAAATAAGAAATTTTCAAGATTTCGGTCTGACAAAAAAAAGTTGTGAAAGTTTAAACTTTTTAAAAATCGGAAAAAGACTGAAGGAATAGTCAAAATGACGCAATTTTAAGAAAGGAACAATCCCACCAATTAAAAAAAATAAAATGTTGTAGGAGTACAACTTGTCGAGAAAATAATGTTTACTACAAACAATAAGAAATTAAAGTCTCCGATAGCATAGTTGGTAAAATCACGATAATTACATTTTATTCGAGTTCGAATCCCATCCTCTGCTACCACTTTTTTTAACTCTTTTTTTTTGCGTTTTGAATGATTTTAACTTGCGTTAAAGAATCTGGGAAAATGAAATATACCATCTACTAAGAATAGTATATAATAAAATGCGTAGCATTACATATATTCAAGCCTTATTACAATCTTCGGTTACATGACTTTCGGTCGGCCCTCCTCTCTAGTTTCTGTGCTGGCTGCCACACTATAAAATACAGTAATATTTCAAAAAAAAAAAATAAATAGTTTATGTGTGCTTAACACGCCAGGCTTTAATTTTTTTTTGAGGTTAATTTTTAACCGATTTACAAAAAAGGAGGAGGTATCACTTCGACGAGTGAATTTGTTTTTTTATTCATTACACACAGATAATAAGATTATTACCAGCTTTATTTTAAATAGATAAACTCAATAATAACCCCCGCGTGGCCTTTACTTTATTGAGTGGATAATTATTTATTTTACCCACTCCACTGTCACTTGTCAAATTATTTTATTTTAAATGTCATTAAAATTTTTAATAAAAATATGAATTTCTAAGCTATTTATTGGATAAAACCTTGAATGGCACTCATCGATAAACCGATATGGCCCTCTCGAAAATTAAATTAAAATTAATTTTCTCATGGGCAATATCTTACTTTACCCACTAGTACCATAAATAACTATTTTATGTTTGATCCCACATAACTTTGAAACGGATAAACAGAATTGGATGAAACTTTTTGTAACTTTAAGAGGGCATTCATGAGGTGGTCCCGTTTTAATTTGACGCTGGGATATTTCCGAGTAGCCGGATAATTAAGATAAATCTAATAACTTTAACGCAATTTCACTTAAAAACGGCTTACATTGATTCCAATACCAACCAAATTTTTAGAGAAATATCGGATAATTCGGAAAAGCCAGATAACTTAATTAAGGGGTCATTAAAAGATTACGACAGGCTAAAAATCTCTTAAATGCCGGTAAACTTGATTCTGTGGTAATATTAAAATACCAAGAGAAAATGATAAAATTTGTGATTATACCATAAGGCGTTATTTGATTATTACTTAACGCATTTTCTTTAGTATTTCGTTTAAAATAAGGTTGGTTGAACTCTTGGGCGCTGAAATAAAAATATTACTAAATTTTTATAAATTTATCTTAGTGCATTTTGACGTCATCAGCTTGCCGAGATGGAAGGAGAACTATAATTTAGCTTAGTTAACGTTACAAATCTACATGTTCTGTGTCTCTTAAAAGTAAAAAATAAAAAATAAATCGGTGCCAACAATTTAACAACAAAAATTATTTTTAGTATTTAATTTAGGAAATGGTGAAATTGACACCAACTTATTTTTTTTTTACTTTTTAGAGACGTAGAAGTCGGTTGATTTTTTTTGTTAAAAGTTTTTATTAAACTTGGTAAATTTTACACTGAAATTTGTTAAAAAGATTTTGATGTAAGGTGAGTTTACCACCTTTTTTAACCACCTGTTGCGGAATAGTAGTTTTCGTAACGAGTAAGCGCCTTTAGTCCTTAGTGCACGAGAATGAAGTTTTTTTGACTTCGCTTCACGTCGTCAAAAAAACTTCATTTTCGTGCAGTAAGGACTTGTCGAAAACTAGTTGCGAACAACATTTTTCGTTCGATCTACAGTCTAGACTCTTTAAAAATGTATATTTTAAAAAATTACCTGTTTAATTTTGACATTTCAAAATTTTATAAACCTCAAATGACTTTTGTCAAATGTATAATCGTTTAGATAAATGAGTGTACATAGTTGTCCTTTCATTCAAATTTGCACTATGTACTCGTGCGATAGAAAAATATCCTAACGAGGATATATTTATTTCGTGTACACTAGGTCGTCACGGTTCACCTGGGCGATTTTAAATAAAAGTTTCGTGGACCCCTACATTTTTTGGACTAAAACATAACTGATGACATCAGAAATCAATTCCCATTTGAAAAAAAATCGTAAAAGATACACTTTTTTAGACAGGTAAAAAAAAGTTTTTTTGAGTAATAGGGTGTGTCAAAAAATCCCTATTTTCAAAATCAAAAACGCTCTCTGGCTTAAAAGTTGCTTCTTAGTAAAAAACAGTGGCCACTCAAAAATGAGCCAAATCGATAAATATTTAGAGGTAGCTCAAAGCACTCAAACTTAAAAACAAATCGGTACCTGTTTTTCGGATAAAAAGTGATATATATCCCCCCTCCCCTTAAGTTAGAACATGAAAAAATCGCCAATTATTTTAAGATTTCGCGAAAATTTTATTTATAAAGTTTTTAAAAGTGCATAAAAATAGTTTTAAATAAAAAATCTGCTAAATTATATATTATATATAAGCATATATACATGTTAACCTACATGACTATATAGAAGACATAATTTTTTTCCTCAAGTTGAGTAAAAAAAAATAATTTCGATTAGAAACCGGGTGGATTTTCTGTTTTTTGCCTAAAACTTTTTTCGGTGTACTTTTTTTTTATTTTTTGGTTGGAATACTTTTTTATGTCAAAATACACAAAAAAGTTTCTGTGGTTTAATATCGCAGGTTTAACCGTTTTAAAGATAAATGCATTTAAAAGTAAATTTTTACGCATGAAGAACCAAAAAGAAAAAGTTTATATGCACCTTGGTCAAAAAATCATTCCTCAGGAAGTTATGTCCTTTTAAATATGCCCATTTTCATTAAATTTTCGCAAAATCTTCAAATAATTGGCGATTTTTTTATTTTCTAACTTAGGGGAAGGGGAAATATAATTTTTTTAGTTTTCTCACAATTAGTATTGTTTCTAAAAATTACCAAAGAAACCCTCCTAAATTTCCTTAATTTTATATACAATCACTTTTTTTCCGAAAAACAGGTACCGATATTTTTCAAAGTTTGAGTGCTTTGAGCTACCTCTAAACATTAATGGATTTGGCTCATTTTTGAGTGGCCACTGTTTTTTACTAAGGAGCAACTTTTGAACCAGAGAGCGTTTTCAAATTCGAAAATCGGAATTTTTTTGAGACACCCTATTACTCAAAAAAACGTTTTTTTATCTTTCTAAAAAAGTGTATCTTTTACGATTTTCTTTCAAATGGAAATTGATTTCTTATGTCATTTCTTATGGTTTAGTCCATAAAATGTAGGGGTCCACGAAATTTTTATTTAAAATCGCCCAGGTGAACCGTGATTTACACGTGTAATTAAACATTTGGACTGCGCCTTCGCCAAAATTGCAAAAGTCCTGTCACACTGTAAAAAGTAAACTGAATATTCATTAAAAATGGATAGGAATTCGGAAGTTATTATGTACACAATTGTACTTAAATTTTTGTCAAAAAAAAACAACATTTCATGTTTTTCCTTGAATATTAAAGTACGTGACTTAAGTACTGTAGCGTTTTTAACAAAAATTAAAGTACATTTGTATAGGATCATAACTTAGTATCCATTTGTAACTAAATATTCAGTTACATATGGATAGAAAGTTATGATCCCCTTAAAATGTACTTTAATTTTTGTTAAAAACGCTACAGTTCTAAAGTCACGTACTTTAATATTTAAGGACGGTCATGAAATGTTAAGTGTTTAAAAAATATTTTGATGTAAGGTGAGTTTACCACCTTTTTTAACCACCTGATGCGTAAATGATACTTACACTTTTTAGTGTGATAAATAGCGAGTGTAAAATTCAAAAAACTTTATGTAAAACTTTAAATTATAATAAGTTTCGTGGTAAAATATATGTTTTTTGTTATAAATAAAACAAAATTTGCTACAGTTTTCTTTATTTTTGTAGACAAGAGATGGCATCACATGTTCTCATTCTAATACTTGATATTCTATGTTTGAAAAGCATGTGCCTGGGTTCTATACCAGTCGTACTGTGTTTTACAATGTACCAGCCTGTGTGACTTTTTCTATCTCACTCTTATTTTTATCTTTTCAACATGTTAACAATGTTCATTTATGTAATTATCTCTAAAAACGTTTTACTTTTATTATTATTAAATTATTATTCGGCTAGAGTTTGTTTTAACTCTCATTAGTTTTTAATTTTGGTTGCTCTTCTTGGTACGTCGATACCTCAGTTTTAGACTGTTGTATCTCAAAACTAGCCATGCCTCTAATTCTCACAATCAGTAAATGTATAGTAATTTTTATTAATTAACTTAAAATTTCTTATTACATATTATTAATTTAAGTGCATATTTTTTATTTGTATTATAGTGTGACGCACGTGTACATTTACACGTGTACACTGAGATAAATTTTTACATCCACGTGCATGGGTAATTTACTTGCAGCTGCCGCTGATGTGAATTTACACTCGAAGCGTTAATATAAATGCGGTGTGTATTATATTTTTACATCCAGTGTGCAAAGTTTACACCAACGCGTAAATATAATTTTTACCTAAAACACTTCAATTTATTAAAAAAATAGAATAACCATTTTGTTATTTTTCTATTTATGACTAGTGTTTTATTGAAAAACTACGCAACAGAAAAATAAAACGTATATTCGTAATCAGCGCTACAAAAAGTAACAATATAAAATAGAAACAGAAAACATACACAAGTCTTAACAACTCAAAATTTGCAGGCCAGTGTTACCGCCTAAATAAGTAAAATATTATAAAATGTATGTTTTAAGGATATTGTATTAATCACACTTTTTAAATATTTACTTTTAATCAAAACTTACCAATTAATTCTTTGAAAAATCTAGCATACACAAAATTATACGTACGCTCTTACAAACGTAAACAATTATAATGGTCGACAGCCACCAGACTCGATGAAGCAGGAATTCTGGCTTCTCGAGTCACGTGACTTGGCTGGCTTGTACATCAGAAGTGTGATTTTTACACTTCGGGTGTATTGTTGCTAAAGGTATTTTTATAAAAATACACTTTCTTGAGCTCCGAGTGTATTGTTGCAGAAGGTATGGATGTAAAAATACACACTCTAGGTCAAAATCACCTCACATGTGTAGTGTCACATCAATGTTGATGTACATTTATATAAAGGTGTAAAATTTACACATTTATAGAGTGTATTTTTTTACACCTTTTCAATGTAATTTCTTTCAGTGTAATTAAACATTTGGACTGCGCCTTCGCCAAAATTGCAAATGTCACACTGTAAAAAGTAAACTGAATATTCATTAAAAATGGATAGGAATTCGGAAGTTATTATGCTACACAATTGTACTTAAATTTTTGTTAAAAAAAAACAACATTTCATGTTTTTCCTTGAATATTAAAGTACGTGACTTAATTACTGTAGCGTTTTTAACTCAAATTAAAGTACATTTGTATAGGATTATAACTTCGTATCCATTTGTAACTAAATATTCAGTTACATATGGATAGGAAGTTAAAAATTACGAACGCATTGGAAGTGTTCTAGATTAATTTTTTACAAGTATTAATTCCTTAAGATCTGTTTGTTATACTGTTGAATTATAAATCATATTTTCTCATATAATTAAGTATTGATATTTTATGCAAATCTTGTTTTTTTCTTTCTTTTTCATATAAGTCTCTATTGTATTTATATTACTTCATAGTTTATTATAACAACTTTGTAAAAGGAACGTATGTCCTGTTAAGTTGTAAAATAAATAAATAAATAAATAAATGATCCCCTTAAAATGTACTTTAATTTTTGTTAAAAACACTATAGTTCTAAAGCCATGTACTTTAATATTTAAGGATGGACATGAAATGTTGCGTGTTTTTAACAAAAATTAAAATACAATTGTATATTACATTACATTACATTTTGTTTAACCTCGTACTATTCTACTTAATTAAGCATCCCCTAAGTCCAGGACTTGTGTGGGCTAGTAGTAGAGGGAACCACCGGCTTTAATTGACTTTCGAACCAATTTATAGGGAGTGTCCGCTTCACTTACGCCTTCGCTAAATTTCAATTATTAATTAACTGAAAAAGGCAAATCGGCGCCGGTGAGAATCGAACTAACACTATTCCTCCCATAAATAATAGGATAATAACTTCCGATTTCCAATCCGTTTGTATCAGAATATTCAGTTTACTTTTTACAGTGCATATTGCAGTTTGAATTAAATATTACAAAAATTGTTTTTTTTTTTAATTTTAATTGTTAATGTTTGTTTTATATCATATGGTATTGCGATGTACATATTTTTTTAAATATTTTAATGTATTTCAACTTTAACCCTTAACTGCTGTTGTGGGGTCTAAGCGGACCCCAGCGAAGTTAATTTTTCCCACCACACTTAGGTAAGCGACCGATCTGAGTTAAGCCTACCGGTACCTTCATGTCAGTGTGAGAGAAACATTGAGTGGTACGTGTATCGCGGTCACTCTGTTAGTTACGTTGGAAAACAGCACTTGGGGTCTGTTCAAACCCCACAACGTATTTAACGTAAGTTTACTGAGTATATATATTTTTGACATTTTATATTATTGGTCACTTTAGGGGTTTTAAAAAATGGTTTCAGCTTCTAAAAAGAGAGTTAGAGCTACACATTTAGATTTTGAGACCACAGCATAACAGTGGTTTCGTGAAAAAGACGAAAATAAGATAACAAAACAAAAGTTCCTGATATAGGTAATATTGAATTAAAAATTGAACTTGACACAAAAGACATAGATGAGATTACAAATAAGCCAGAAATAATTATGTTTTATAATACTACAAAAGTTGGATTAGACAATTTAGATAAAAAATATGTAACCTTTTCACAAACAGACGTACGCGTAGATAGCCCATGGCATTTTTTTAACTTTTAAATATTTCGTCATATATTTTGCACTCATCTTTTTGAGATAATTCTCAATATTACACTTTGACTTTGTAAAAGGACTTGCTGAGCAACTGCCGACCATACTTAGAACAAAGACTTGCAAATGAAGGGTTACCAAGTTAAAATTTACAATAGGAAGGATTTTGAAGAAACCTGTTCCCCATCAAGAACCCAGGGTAGAAAATATTGGTCGAAAACGATGATATTTGTGTACCAGATCAAAAGACATAAAAAATAGTATAGTTTGTGTCATTTTCGACCAACAAATTCACACGAAGTCCGTCGCAGTGTCTGTAAAGAGTGTTTGAAAAACTGAAATTTCTTTAAAATCACTTGTTATGAAAATCTAAAGCTTTTTTATATTTTAATGCTTATCTTATTTTTATTTTTGTTTTATGCTTCCTCTTAAGAAAGGTGACAAAAAAATTTAAGTTCCTTTACTCAGTTTTTTTATTTGACTAAAATACCAAAGCACTGTAAATAGTTCGGGTTTTTAGTTAACTCTTTGAATATTGTTTATTTTTTTTTGTTAAAATTTATTTAGTTTTTATTTTAAGTGGTTTTTAAGCTTAAGATACTACAACTAAGTATTTTTTTACGTTAACATTGCTTTAATTGACTTTCCATTCCAACTTCTGTGTAAAAATAAAATGGGGTCCGCTGAAACCCCACAACGTAATGTATGTACCAAAAATATCACGACAGCACTTGAGGGTTAAATAGTCTTTTTATAATTTTAAATTATATGCTAATTACGTTTTTCTTTTTCAGGTACGTTAACAAATTAACCATTTTAACATGTGAGTAGTTTACAATTTGTTAAAAATTTAATATTTTACCTTGTCAGAAGCATCAAAACAAGAAACAAATGTAATTTTTTTAAATCAATGAAAAGTAAAAACGTTCGCTTTTATATTTTTATTAAAATTCACGCAATAGTGCACATTCATTAACGTACATTTATTTCCATAAAACACTTTTTTCTATTTTGCCACTCTTATAAGCTCATAATCACACGCATTTTGCGTGTTCTTATAGGCCTGTCTTTTGGGTTGGCAACAGACAAAAGCCTATCGCTTGACGTTTTCCGTGGAAATGTCAACGCCGCTTTAAAGTTTAATTTTCTACTAAATTTTGGTTATTTTTTACCGTTTGGACCGTTAAAATTATGGCTGGTTATTTCCAGTGTAAAAGAGAAGAGACTATAAAATATATCAATATATAATTTGTTTTTAGAATTTTAAACATGGTGTAAACTGTATTGCCAACCCAAAACAAAAATCCCTAAATCAGTCATCAATTTAAATATAAGTTTTTTTAAATATTAGAGCAAAATAGAAAAAATTGTATAACTCGTTTCATAACACGTTTTTAGCGCACTATTACTTTATAAAACTCGCCGCAAATGGCTCGTTTTCTAAACTTGTACTTGTGCGCTAAAAACGTATGTTATAATAATATATATATAATAATATCTTTATTGCCCAACAGAAAAACCAATTACAGGACAATATTATTTGAAAATTTACAAAATTAAAGTTTACAAAATAAAGGTTTAAAGTTAATTAACAATGTAATAAAATATCTAATATTATAACAATATAACAAATACAGATACGATATATCACTGAAATGGTAGAAATTAAAATCAACATTTTGGCCAATACTCTAGAACTATACAATTAATTATTCTACTCACTGAATCAAAGTGGATATCGCAACTCTTACAATATCTATTATAACAAAACATCATATTGAAAATTGGTTCAGTGCGAAGAGTATTCGTTCTGGCAACTTGATTATAAAAAGTGGTAGAAGTTCTTGTACAATTAGCTGGAACGCAAAAATTTAGCTATGATAAAATAAATGGTGAGTCCATTCTACCATTCAATACGTAACATAGCATTTTAATACTGGTTATTGTTCTGCGAAGTTCTAGGGATTGATACTCAAATTGAGACAGTAGGACGTCATAATCATAACCTCTGACTGGATATATACCAAATACTTTAAAATATAAACACTTAAGAAACTTTTTTTGCACTTTCTCTACCTGTTATGGAACTAGTACTTTAATATACTTATAATTGCTGAATAATTTTAACCGTTTCTGATTATAACTATTAATTACCTATTTAATATTACACTTTTACCTTTAATGTTACACTTTTTATAATTTTAATAATTAAATTTTAACACTTTAACTGCCGCGGGATTTTTATGAAATTTTGCCGAGTTATTATTTTTTTTTTTCGCATAAAAGCTTGTTTGTCAATTTATTAATGCTTATGGCAAAACAAGTTGAATAGCCAAGCACGGTTCGATTTTTTAGGTCTTTAACAAAAAAAAAATGGCCCTACGCGAAACTAGTCTTAAACTATTTCTTATAATTCTAGCTTTTATTTCATACCAGATTTAATTTTGGGTCTGTGATTTTAAAGATAATATCAGTTTTGCTGTAAAAGTTTTTATTCAAGAAAAATAAACCATGGCAAACTATGATAACACAGCCACACAAAAAGTCAGCACTTCGTGCCCAGTTTGGTTTGGTTTTTGGTTAGTTTGGTGTTTTTTTTTATTTAACATGCTCAAAACCAACGTTTACGTAAACCAACGCATTCCATTAAAAAAAAACACCAAACAACCAAAAACCAAACCAAACTCGGAGACGGCACAGCAGGGATCGCCGCCATATTGAGGAGCCCAGTTTGTCATTTAGCAAAAAACCATTTTTATAATTGTGGTCTACATAAAAAAATCCTGTTTTTTTTTTAATTAGAACTTGATCAAAACTGAAAATTCAGTTTAAGGGTGTGGGAATAAAAAAAAATCTACAAAGTTTGCATGTGACGAAAAAAAAATGTATGTGTGAGTGAGTTAGACCCGTTTCCGCTTGGTTAAAATGGATTTTTTTGGGTTTTATAAGGCTTTTTTTAAGGCCAAATTCTCGGTTATTAATAAAGAAATCGATATGGGTTTTTACCATTGTTTAGTTAAAGAGTTGCCTAACGTCGCCCTTTTTTTCGATTTTTTCATTTTTAAAATATGATATTTCATTGAAAATTAGAAAATTTTGCGTAATTTCGATATTAAAAAACTCAAAAAGGAGAACGGTAGGCACTTTTAAGTCCAACTCTTTAACTGTACAATAAAAAAAACACTATCTTAATATCTTTAATTATAGCTGAGAATTTTTGGATCAAAATGCTTTGCCTTTGCAAACGAAATATGTGAGTCATAATCAACGAACTAATAACTCTTCTCTCTAGAATACTCATAGCGTTAATATAAAGTATCGCCAACATCTCGGTTAGTTTGTTAACAAATAGTAGGTATATTTAGGCCTGGACAATAACAGTTACCAGTAACTGTTATTGTTGTCTCTGTTAGAACAAAGCTGTGCGAGTAAGACAGACAAATGTATATGTCGGCTACCTTTTTGTCAGTTTTTACAAATGCCTATTCTAGAGAGAAGAGTTATTAGTTCGTTGGTCATAATATAACATGTATATATTTTTTTTGTTCGAAAGGACCCTTAAGTCTTTACGAAAACATTGTATACAAGGATTTAGATCTAACTTTGGCCTAAAACTTTTAGTCGGTTTAAAATTAATTATGTAAGGAGACAACCTGTAATTTTAAGCAAGGATAACACCCTAAAATTGACTTAGGGATATTGGTTTTAGTTTTAATTAGGTAATTTAAATTATTCACACGGTTCACTTTGTTGTGCAAGAGAGGCGGTCAAACACCAAAGAGGGGCGCACGCTGGCGAAATTTTCCGAAATCATGGCCAAACATTAAATTAGTATTAAGTTTTTGTTTGGAAATTAGAGGAAATGCGCCTATTTTCGGATGGTTTCCAAATTTCGGATAGTAGTGTATTTAAGATACTGTCTGCAAAGGTAAACAGAAACCTACTTTTATGTGAAGCCAAAAGTCAAACTAAATCCGTCCTGTAATATGATAACGGTAGAGCTTCTCCCATTTAAATGGCAGCACAAATCGTTTATATTGCAAATGGGAGTTTTGTGCTCAGTTGCATTATTATGCTTGTTTATTTTATAAATAATCGTTATAAAAGTTCGTGATTCTGTCTTGGGTAAGTTATGATGTTAGTTAAGTTGATCCACTATTCATAATTAAGCAATTTTAAAACGTAAACATTCTACAAATTTCTAATCTAAAAAGCAGAAAGTTGGCTAATTTTGGATAGATCATTTTTGTGCATTTGATTCCCAATTTCGGATATCCGCAAGGTAATTATTATTGAGGATAAGCAACCATTAATTATTATTTTTATAATGATACAACAAACTAAGATAAACAATTTTGAAAAAACGAAAATTACCTAAGATACTAAGATATTCGAAATTGGGAATCTAAAAATATAGTTCCTATAGTATTTCGTAGAAAATCGCTTAATGATTAAATTACGTCTTAAATGTGAAGGAATAACAAGAAACATAAGCAATGGGATCCAGATCTACTCTTGAAAAAAATTTTTCGGATATGTCCGAAATTAGGAGCCCTTTTTCAAATGCACAAAAATGCGCTGATTTTTTTTTAACCGTGTTTTTTGGAAAAAATAAACTGTAATAAAATTGCTTTTATAATAAATCATGGTTCGCTATAATAAGTTGTATCTGGTTATATAAAAAAAATATCAAAAAGTAATACCGAGTATTAAATATTGAATACATTGTAAATGGTATCCGAAATTAGGTGACTTTCCTCTACTTGTTTGTTTCAAGCAACAAAAAATAATACAATTTGAACTACAGGACCTGAAAATACCTTTATTCACAACCATTTAGTAATTGGCTAATTGCATATACCGGGTGTCCCACCAGGTTCTTGACAAGCTATATCTCCGTTATTTGAAAAGATAGAATTTTTTGCAAAAAACAGCGTTAAATGGGAGTCATTGAAGTTTTTATTCACATATCCAAAACCACCCTTGCTTACCCACCCTCTAGAAACCACCCCCAACTCCTGTTTTTAATATAGCACCTTCCAATTTTTATCTAGAAATAGATGGCGCACAAGTCTACATCAATCTAATGGCTATATTCCTTTTGCGAGTAAAGTCTAAAAACGTTTTCTTAATCAGCGTGCAGAGTTGACTCTTGGTACTGAAGAGGGCCAGCAGCCCGAAACTGTCAGTCTACCAATATCACTCTGTACGATGATTAGAAAATAGATTGATGGAATAATATATGAAAGTACATTTCATTCTGAATTGAACCATGTATTATAAGTGGTATCATATCATTTAAGGGGATCCAAATAACAATTATTATTTATTAATAATAGGGTGGTATTTAGAACAAAGTTGCAGGTGGTTCCAGTAGAGTGGGTTATTAAGGGTGGTTTATGGATAGATTAATCAGTTCTATTTTAGATATAATCTAACGTAAGTTTTTGGAATTTTTTTTTTATGAAAAATATTGCTTGTGATCTGATGGGGTTGTAATTTGGAGCCCCTTAAAAAGATAAGATATTACTTATAATACATGGTTGAATTTAGAATAAAATGTGCTTTCATATTCTTAAGTAAAAAGGGGGGGGGGGTACTATTTAAAAAACAAAAGTTGGGGGTGGTTCCAAGAGGGTGGGTAAGTAAGGGGTAGTTTTGCATAAGTCAATAAAATCTACTTTGACTCGCATTTAATTTTGTTTTTTTCGATTTTTTTTATATTTAAACAACGGAGATATAGCCCGTCTAAAACCTGGTGGGACAGTATTATTAATAAATAATAGTTGTTATTTGGAGCCTCTTTAAGAAATAAGATACTACTTATAATACGTGGTTGAATTAAGAATAAAATTTACTTTCATATTCTTTGATAAAAATGGGGTGGTGCTATTTGAAAAACAAAAGTTGGGGGTGGTTCCAAGGGGGTGGGTAAGCAAGGGGTGGTTTTGTATACGTGAATAAAAACTTCAATAGCTCCCATTTAACGCTGTTTCTTGCAAAAAATTCTATCTTTTCAAATAACAGAGATATAGCTTGTCACGAACCTGATGGGACACCCGGTATACATAAAATTAGAAAATGAATTATTATTAACTGCAACTAGCCAAAAAGTTAGAAACACCTCATTTCTCTTCCTTGGTCGGGAAGGCTCTTGTAGCTAACTTCTCGTATGTCACTTGTCATAACCTTGAATTTATCGACCTAAATACGACAATAATTGCATTTATTTTTTATGTATTCATTTATTCATGATTTATTTTTACAAAATAATATCACATATAAATTTAAGTTATATTTTTTTGGCATTTATGAAAAATAAACAGTGACTTCTTCCAACTTTATAGATTAATATTATATTACTATTTTTTGGTTTAGTTAAACTTTAGTTAAAAATAAAAATGCATTACAGTATAAGGTACCTAACTTGATACAACAAATAACTAAAAATAGTTTTAAAGTAAGATAAATTCAAGAAAATTATTTGTCGTATTTCTTTGGTGTATCTCTACTATAATCAAAATTGTAATTAAGCTTAAGTTAGTCTATAACTTTAAATTTTTTCTTCGTATTTTACACGGAAAACTATAAATATACGGACAAACTTTTTCAAAATTCCTTATTTTTTGACGAAACACATTTGTATCCAAGACTTTTTTGTCTGGAACGTTTTTTGGCGATTTTGGGAAATTGAAAACTACCGTATAATACTACTCTATCCCTAGGCGATGTAAATAGTATAATAAGTGGATAAGTTCACCTTAATTATTTTTAATTCCAAGGGTGAGTTTAGATAAAGTGAATAATTTTTAAAGTTTTGGTCTCAGGATGAGAATTTCCCCATTAATAGTCCATAAAAAGTATGGAGTTGTTTCAGGCCTGCTTCAGATCTGCCTTCGAACTGCAGCTATTTATTCAATCGGGTGTGCTTCAGTCCTCTAGATATTTTGAATCTAAAAAGGTTTTTGTTATATTTTCGGGAATTTTTGCCAGTGTGCTGGCGGTCAAACACCAAAAAGGGGCGACAGACTAGTAGTAAACAGTTCTATAAATTCGTATATTTACCAAAGCCAACCGTAGTTCTGTAAACAAAAGGTTCGAGGCCCCAGTAAACTAATCTGCCCGCCTGTAAATAATGAAAATTGTTTGTTTCGTATTTATTACGCTCACGTGGCACAGTAGAATTTTCCAAACCAAAGTTGACCATTTGGGAAAAAAACGGTTTATTGAATTTTAGTATAAACTACACACCATCGCATTGCTAAATGATTGGGCCATAAGGTTTTATATACATTTTTGTATCAATAATTTTTTTTTGTTAGTAATAGAGCTCTAAACTTTTTAACTTTTACCGTTTTCGCAAAAAGATAAGCCCAATGTTTAAAGTAGTATAACTTTTTACCAAAGAAATTAATCGATTCAAATCTTGAAAAAATATAATCTACAAACTATCCTGAACATTTTGATGTATAAAAAACTTCATTTTAATTTTCCTCTAAACCAAAAAATATACACTGAAAAAAAAGTATTTTAATTTCATAAATTTAATTTATACAAAGAGGTTTCGGTGTTATAAAGGCTTGCTAAAGTTTGCTATTTTGCATTTTTTTATGCATTAGGGTGTCTAGAACAATGTCCTAAAATATTACGTCCCAGTTCGTCCCTATTTAAAAGTTATTATTAATAAACCAAGGTAATGTTCCTCTAAATTTTTAAAATACTGCGGTAATTTTGCAATAAAAATAATCTAAAAATGGTTTATATACTTTATTTACAGGTAATTATTACGACAATACTTTGAAAAGCACATTTCACGACAATATAGGACAAATAATTAGTTAATTAATTAATTAATTAATTTGTTGTAAAGTTTTGTTTCAAAGTAATTTAAATCCAAATCAGTTTAATGCACAAAATTAATTTTCTGAACAAATCTGCATGTAGGAAAAGTTTTAAAACTTTAGAAAACTAATTTTAATAAATTGATATACCATATCGGACTTTTAATTAACGTCCTTAATTTAATTTAAAGACTTACCTGTTTTGAATTATGCTTCTGGTCAGAAGGAACTTTATAATAAAAACTTTTCGCAAAAAAATGAACCGACTTCTATCTCTAAAAAGTAAAAAATAAAAAATAAGCCGGTGCCAATTTCACCACTCCCTAAATTAAATACTAACAATTATTTATATTTTTAAATTGTTTGCTGTAACATTGGCACCGACTTATTTTTTATTTTTTACTTTTTAGAGACAGAAGTCGGTTCATTTTAATGCGAAAAGTTTTTATTTTTTTACTTTTTAGAGACACAGAACTTGTAGATCTGTAAGGTCATCTAAGCTAAATTATAGTTGTCCTTCCATCTCGGCAAGTTGCTGACGTCACAACGCACTATTAGTGCGTTGTGGCGTTATCATCTTAAAGATAAATTTCTAAAAAATAAATTTAGTAGTATTTTTATTTCAGCAACCAAGAGTCTAAACAACCTTATTTTAAACTAAATACTAAATAAAATCTTTGTAAAACTTTAAGCGTTAAGTAATAATCAAATAACGCCTTATGGTATAATCACAAATTTTAAAATTTTCTCTTGGTATTTTAATATTGCAGGTCCACAGAATCAAGTGTAGCGGCATTAAAAGATTTTTAGCATGCTGTAATATTTGAGTGGCCCCTTAATCAAGTTATCCGACTTATCCGAGTTGTCCGATCATTTTCTACAAATTTGGTTGGTATTAGAACCAAATTAAGCCGGTTTTAAGTGAAATTGCGTTAAAACGATTAGATTTATCTTGATTATCCGGCTTACCCGGCATTATCCGAGCGTCAAATTAAAACGGGACCACCTCAGGAATGTCCTCTTTAAGTAGCAAAAGGTTTCATCAAATTCCGTTCATCCGTTCCAAGGTTATGCGGGAACAAAGTCACACGTCGAATTGATAACCTCCTCCTTTTTTGGAAGTCGGTTAAAAATTGTATAAACTTTACACGCATTAGGGTGTAGCGTACTATATCAATTAAATAAAACTAAAATACTTGGGGGTGCCATTTTTTCAGAAAAAAAATGGTGCTCCGTAAGGCCGAAACAAAAAAAAATCGTATCAAAAAAATTATGTTTATACATCACAAAACATGAAAAACCAATAAAGGAACATACGTCCGGAAGTAAGCCCCAAGGGAGCTACGGCCCTTTAAAGATGGACGTATTGAATGGGGAACAAAAAAGCACCAATAAAATTTTAATGCTGCGGGGCGATTCTTTATTTAAAAATAAGTAAAAAAGTATTCATCACCAAAACCCCTCATTTTAATATTAAATGAGTGTTAGCCTTTCAAAGGGGATTCACAATAGATCTTATTGGTCGCAGTAATTTGAAAGGCATTAGCTTGCCTCAGAACCCCACTTATATTGTATTGTAATAGCCTTTAAAAAAGTAAGATTTTTGATGGCACAAAATCTTACTTCCTATTAATTGCATTTTTTTAAAAACGGTTGCACCTATAGTGATATATTATGACATTTTTCATGTATTTTTACCCAAGGATTCTATATTTTTTACAAAAAATCCAAAAAAATACGCATAAAAAAGTTTGGGGCAAAAATGTGTTAAGCCTAATACATTTTTTCCGTCTAGGGACGCCTCTGGATAGATTCAAAAATATATATTAACATCAACTAGTTGCCCTTATTAATACTAGTATACATGCAAAACCTCGTCACTCTAGCTCAAAGGGTACCAGAGTTAATAATTAAAAACTTTATTTTTAGTACAATTTTAAAGGGTTGTAACTCTCTTAGGGTTTGTTTTTGGACCTATTTTTCTATGATTGTTTATTATGTTTTGTGATGTAGAATCACCCCATTTATTAGGGGACTTCAAACACCGTTTAGAGCGTATTAATGAATTTTCACTTTCCGACGTTTTGTCTCTACAGACATCTTCAGGGATTAATGTAAAACTGTTTTAGATCAGTTTTATATACATCCCTGAAGATTTCTTTAACAGTAAGAGACGGAATGTCGGAAAATGAAAAAAAAAATCCATTATAAAGAACTTTCACTTTCGGGTTTAGACCGTGTTAATGGATTTTCACTTTCCGACGTTTCGTCTCTCACTACTAGAGACATCTTCAGGGATTAATCTGAAACTAAGTTTCGAATCAACTTGTGTCACTATTTATGACGAGTTGTGGTTATTCACCCGTGACGAGGTTTTTCCTATCAAAGACTTCCATATTGCAGGTAAGTGGTAACCAGTGTCCCGATTGATATTGTTAGGATGCTTGATGATTTCTATCGATTCCCGTATCTTCCTTGGCATTTTTCTGTTTTCTGTTAATATTTGTTTTGTTTCAGACAAATTGATTTTATGACCTGTTTCATGTACATGTTCGGCTACTGCCGATAAGGAAATTTGTTTCTTTCTTATATTGCGCTCATGCTCTTGAAGTCTTGTAGAAATTTTTCTCTTAGTTTCACCTATGTAGGAAAAACCTCGTCACGGGTGAATAACCACAACTCGTCATAAATAGTGACACAAGTTGATTCGAAACTTAGTTTCAGATTAATCCCTGAAGATGTCTCTAGTAGCAAGAGACGAAACGTCGGAAAGTGAAAATCCATTAACACGGTCTAAACCCGAAAGTGAAAGTTCTTTATATCTTAATGGCCGTGAAAGCTTAAAATCTAAAAAAAAATCCATTCTTTTTTGAGGATTTTTTTTTTGTTTTGGCGGAGCATCAATTTATTTTCTGATTATTTTGTAACTCGAGCATTTTAGTTTTTCGAAATTGTTGTAGTAAGGTACACCCTACCACGCTTGCTCACAGTAAGTCGTGGGGATAATGTAATAGGGTGCTAGTCCCAATTAAAGCCAAAAATATTAATTATCTAAGACATTAATTTAGTACCACACACTATTATTTGGAGGCGTATCGAATACAAATAGCTGTATAGTTGCTATTTGGGTGCCACCAGTAATAATATTACATAATATTATCACAATATCATATATCATATGATAACAAATGTTAATATAAGAATCTAATTACTACTTTATACTTATCTGACTTTCTTATTCCAGCGAAGACTTCTTCTTATAACACAAACTGTAGATATGCGAAAGGTAAAAAACTTCAAATATATTTTAAATTAAATAAAATATATCTTGCCAATAAAACAAAAGGATTAAACAACAATTAAAAGAATTTAATGAAAGAAAAATGAAAAGTTAAAAAACAAATTAAAAACAACAAAATATTTTAATTTGAAATGAAAAAAAATATGAATAAATAGCATCTTTACCCTTCAGATATCTATACACGCGACTCTAAATTTTACTTTAAATTTTCACATATTACGTTAATTCTAAAAATTCCCTTAAGACCCAACTTAACTAGACGACTACATATTTCCGAATCCCATTTTTAACCATAACTCAAAACAGGCAAAATTTCCCTTCCCAAAGATGCCGATATACCAGTCATAAAACTATTAACGTAAATATCTGAGGAGTTTTCTGCCAAAAAGTTATATTATTATAAAAATAATATTAATTGAAAAATTACTTTAAATCACTGAAAATGAATTTAAATTTAATTAAGAGAAATGATTAAAAAAACTACTTCTACATTTTGATTGATATTTATTTTCATGACATTGCTTCGAAGTAGAAAAAACCATTTTTACAAACAATCCCTAACTATTGCCAGTATCTAAAACAACATCATTAAAGATATTCCCATATTTATTAATTAAGAAAACCGAATTAACCAATTAATTAGTCTAATAAAAATGTACACCCTTTTTATGTAAACGCCTCAATTACACAAAATGTAAGCTTCCCAAATACTAATAATATTAGCATCTGAAAAAACAAACAACAAACCGCCCGTTAAGAACAATACTTTGTCACGTTCAATAACCATAAAAATAAAAATATAAATACTCAATATATACAGGGTGACCACTCTGTTACAATAAGTAATGCCTACAATATTACATGAAAAAAAATGCTTGAAAACTAATTAAAAAAAAAATAAAAAAAATTAAAAAAATAATCAAAATTTAAAAAAAAAATAAGAATTTTTTTTTTTAAATTGTTTATTTTATTTTCTTTTTTTTTAACAAACAAGTTTTATGTTATTCAGGCCTATTCACATGTACCATTGAAATCTTATCAATATTGACAAAAATTACAATCCCATGCAGTTTTAATACAGTTGACTTAAATGACCTTGCAATTTTCGTCAATATTGCCACAAATTTCAATATCAATGGAACATGTGAATAGGCCTGATTTACTTGTTAAAGCAGTTCAAAAGTCAAGGAGGATTGTAAACAGGCACTAGGGAACGTTCAAGCATTACGTAACGCAAATTTTGATCATTTTGGACCCCCCCCTGTAACGCTATTTTCATATACCATTAACATGGGCGTAACACTCTAAAATGACCCCCACCTCCCCTAGGAGCGTTACGTAATACTTGAACGTTACCCTAGTTACTAGCGAGTGGTTCCATTCTAACAAGTGTGTTGGCCTTTTTTACCTCAGTTTATTTTAAACGATTTTGAATGAACTTTAACACAAGTTTTAAAACTTTAGAGACACATACGAAGATTTATCGTTACGTGTTTTAGATAAGCAGTGAAAGGGGTTTCTCAAAATGACAAACTTTTATGTATACTAGTGCAGTTATTTTGTTGTTTTACAAAAGAAAAATTAAAATAGTAATGTTACAACTAGACAGAAGAGTACAGTTTTTCATGAGTATAAAGAACACTTCCTATAAAATAATGTACACTGTTTTTTCTACGAGCAATTAGTTACATTATATATTCCATTTTATATTAAAAAAAAATCAAAGGATTCTGCACCAATTTGTAAATTTTACAATTTTACTTGTAATGTTCATATAAAACTGTAAAATTAGATGCAAAACTACATTACATATAAAATTGTATAATTACTTGTAACATTTTTTTTTTTATATTTTTAGTTTGTTGTTTTAAAAAAGTATATTCCTTTTATTAAAAAAAAAAACTAAAAATAAATTTAGGAATATTTTTAATTTTTTTTTTTCTTTTTTTTTCTTGTTACCTCATTATGCAACAACAGCGTAAACATAAAATTCCGTTTGATAAGATATAGTTTAAAGTGTCTAAAAATTAGTTTTTAAAATTCTTATTTTTGCAATCCCCGGTAATTACATATATATTTTCTACAGTGTAAAACGTGGGAAATCGGGAAAAACTTTTTTGTGGTCCTCTCTTTGAATATGGTGGGGTTAAATGCCCCATTTGGGAAACACTTGTTTTTAAAGTAATGTCATAATTCCTTACATCATAAAAACAAATTTCTTGGGGGAATTGTTTTTAGGTACGTATCCCCAATTTTTCGCCCAATTGACTGTACTATAAAGGAAGTTTCTCAAAGTGACAAAGTTAGACGAATATTCCCGGAATATTCATATGTTCCGCAAGAAAGAAGTAATCGGAAACATGCGTACATGACAAATACATACCTACGCACAGAGAAAAATTAGTATATTCTAACTAGTATGGAATAGACAATATTCTGCGCGAGCGGAAAGTTTGTCGAGCCGGCAGGCGAGTATGACGGTCCCGCGAGCGCAGAATGTCTATTCCATACGTGTTGTAGACTATAATTTTTCTTCGACTGCAAATATGAAACACTGTATGGCTTTAAACTGCGGACAAGGTTAAAAACAATGTTTTTTGTGACTCGACATTGTAAATGCAACAAAACACATATTTTTAAATAAAGCAATTAATGTTATTTACTAATTTTATCAAATCAGTACTTAAAAAATATTTTTATTTAATTTTAGCACATATTTACAAATTATAATGCAAAAATTGAAGGTTATGTCAGATTGTTGTGACAGATATCAGGTTTAAATATTTCACAATAGATGGAGCAGTTTTAATTTTTTGAACTAAATTGATAAAAAGCTGATAAAATATTAAGAAAAACTAATAAACTTTATGTAATTTTAACGCAAAACCTTAAATTGCATTAAATTATTCAATATTTCATGGTAAAATATATATATTTTTGCTAATTTTGCTATAGTTTTCTTTACTTTTTTAAACAAGAGATGGCACTACATTAGCTCATTCTAACACTTGATACGGAATATTCATACCGTATCTAGAGCTAGAATGGATTCATTCTGTGTTTGAAAGGTGTGTGTTTATGTTTGTTTTTAACCTCGTACTATTCTACTTAATTAAGCATCCCCTAAGTCCAGGACTTGTGTGGGCTAGTAGTAGAGGGAACCACCGGCTTTAATTGACTTTCAAACCAATATATCTAGGGAGTACGCCTACGCCAAATTTCAATTATTAATTAACTGAAAAAGGCAATCGGCGCCAGTGAGGTTTGAACTCACGATCATTAGATCAGTGTTAGGCTATATCGATGCCATTGACCACTGAGCTAAATCTCCCATATTTGCTTACATTCTAAAGCAGTCGTAGAAAAATGTTATATGAAGTATTTGTGATACTTCTGTTAGATATTTGTTGCGAGCATAAAAATACTTAGTATTTTAAACATATTTAATAATTTTTTTCTACGACCATCTTTGAAAATCCTTACACACCTTATAAACAGGCGCCTGTTTCTGCAATATCGACGTGATTTAAACTTTTTGATGTCGTATTCGGGTTTAGCGCATTAATTTTAGCTAAAAAACATATTTAACTTTAAACCCATATTGCCCAGTTTATACAGATAAAAAAGACAGTTTTTATCATTTTTAACTGACTTCCAAAAAGGAGAAGGTTATCAATTCGACGTGTGACTTTGTTTTTTTTACGTTTCTTCCCGCAAAACTTTGGAACGAATGAACGGAATTTGATGAAACTTTTTTCAACTTAAAGAGGGCATTCATAAGGTGGTCCCGTTTTAATTTGACGCTCGGATAATGCCGGGTAAGCCGGATAATTAAAATAAATATTGCCTATTTCATACTAGTTATAGAATATACTATACTTGTTTTTATTAATCATTTCTGTGTGTGTATGTATATGACAAATAAATACCTATCACAAAACCCGCCTTTAGCATATCCTTCCTTTCTAAGTGCTTCACATTCTACGAACTCAAATACGACAGTGGAAAAGATACTAGCCGAGGCCCACGAGGAAATAGGCCTCACAAATAATATTTTGTTAAAATGAATTATACCGTACACTCAGAAAAATGAAACGAAATGAAACTGAAGAAAAAATTAATTATTATAGTATTCACAGCGCTACGGTAGTTTCGAATATTCAAAAAAATCAAAAATCTTCCTAGACAAAAAATTCTTGTATATAAATTTGTTTCATGAAAAAATAAGCAACTTTTTTTTTCAAATGTCCGTCTGTCTGTCTATTTGTCCGTCCGTCTGATGTCACGATTTTTGAGAACACGATAACTCGAGAAAGAATAATCCGATCGACTTGAAATTTTCAGGAAAAATCAAGTTCTACGAGGGGAAGATCCCTATTGTTTCTGAAAGTAACCCCCCAATTATGGGTGGTTAAACTTTTAAAAAAATCGAAAAAACTGAAAGAAAATTCCGATTAAAGTAATTTTTTCAGGAAAAATGACTTTTATTATAAGGATGAATTCTACAAAAAAAAATAAATAAATAAAAAACTGAAAATTTTGAATTTTTTTTTAAGTTTTTTTTTTTTTTGAAAAAAGTAGCGAAATGGATTTTTGAACATCTACTGAGATATATATGTCCCTGGGCTAGCGCGTGTACATAGCAAGCCAACTAGCGTGAGTTCGATTCTCACTGGCGCCGATTTGCCTTTTTCAGTTAATTAATAAATGAAATTTGGCGAAGGCTTAAGTGAAGCGGACACTCCCTATAAAAACTGGTTATAAAGTCAGTATAAAAAAGTCCTCTACCACAACCCCACACAAGTCCTGGACTTAGGGGATGCTTAATTAAGTAGAATTGGACGAAGTTAAACAAAATGTAAAAATGTAAATGTAATGTAAACAAACATTTAACGACTTTTTGCGGATATATTTTAAAAAAAATTAGAAACTCTATCAGAAAAATACGTACCTGTTTTCAGAATAAAATTCTCTGCGTGTACCATAACACATCATGTTTAACCCAACTCCATTTTTTTATGTTTGCTAAAACAGCTTTTTCAGTGTCTAAAGCAAATTCTGTTGAATTTTAATTTACTACATATCAAGTTGATATACCTAAGGGGTGAATTTTTATCATGTTGCTTTTTAATTAAATATTGTTTACGCAACAACTTTACAATAATAATTCTTTTGTAATGTTTAGAATAGTTCAAGCTGAAAGTGGAATTATAAATAGGGTTTTTAATTTTTTTTTTCATTATTTCATTTTCAAAAGTCCAACCCTAGCGACAGAAAAAATGACACTTTTAAAGTAATTATATACCAAGGTAGAAAACTTTTTTATAGTCGAGCGTATTAAATCCCGAACTGCGTAGCAGCGAGGGATTTAAGAGTGCGAGGCTATAATAGTCTTCTCTACGGTAGTATGTATATATATATATATATATATATTAGTTTTTTCACTACTAGCATGATTTAACTATTTTTATTTAAATAATAAAATAAATTATTAACAGAAATTATATTTCTTGAAATTTTCATAAAAATCAAGTAGCCTTGATCAATGACATTTGCCAAATAAATACTTTGAACTGACGGTTAAAAATTTAGTTTATTTTTTATTTTTTCATAATATTTAGCTTTATTAATTATATTTAATAAATAAAAAGATATTTAAAGCTATTTTCTTGGATTTAATTGGTAAAAATTGCACAAAGAACTCAAACATCTAAAGTGACAGAAATCAATTGTTTATAAAATTTACTCCTACTAGGAGAGATAAAATTATTATTGCTATAGGTGAAGAAAATTGATTTCACATTCTGAAAACATGATAAATAATGGTATGTTCTAAAGCTAGTAGTGAAAAAAATATTATATTTCTTTATTATTAAAGATTGTTTGTTATTATATTATTCAGCGCTAGAATAATATTATAGGGTAGTTTCAAATTTTCGAAAAATTTCAAAAATCGTCCTAGACAAAAAATTCTTGTTTCATGAAAAAATAAGCAACTTTATTATTTTAAATGTCCGTCTGTCCGTCCATCCGTCCGTCTAATGTCACGATGTTTGTAGACACGATAACTCAAGAAAGAATAATCCTATTGAAATTTTCAGGAAAAATCAAGTTCTATGAGGGAAAGATCACTATTGTTTTTGAAAGTAATACCCCAAAAACAAAAAAGTTATGGGGATTAAACTTTTAAAAAAATCGACAAATACTGAAAGAAAATTCCGATTAATGTAATTGTTTCGGGAAAATTTACTTTTATTGTATTGTGTATTTTTAGAATTTTTTTTCGTTTTTCGTAAAAATTTAATAAAAAAATTGAAAAATTGTAAAAAAAAAATTGAAACCTTTTTTTTTTTTGATTTTTTTTTGTTATTTTTTTTGAAAATATATTTTTTTTAATTATTTGGGAAGTGCAATATACCATTTACTGTGAATAATATATAACTGAATGCGTAGCATTACATATCTTCACGGCTTAATAATTATTAAAGATTGATTTTCAAAAAATAATACTGTAATAAAATATTTAAAAGAAAGGGTTGTTTTTTTTTTTGCAGCTGTAACATGAGTTACTATGGATTTACCCAACTCAAAATATTACTCTAAGAAACAAATATAAACAATACTTATTGTTTATCAGCAAAACTAAAAAAAATACGAACAGAATACTAAGTGCCCTGTGAACTAAGTATAAACAAAATACTGAATCTAAGTGAGCAGTTCCAGCAAACTATTTTCAACAAATTCTAGATTATCCCGAAGGAATAAGCATACGAAACTTTCCAGGAGAGACAAGCTACAGATGAAAGCCAGTGAAATCCAACCCTCAATAGACTCTGAAACATATAAAAACCAGGTAAGTCCATAGACAAATGCATTATAGAGAAATAAGTCATATGATTCTTTATTATTAAAAATCATATTCTAATTATGTTTTCTTTATGTTATTTTCAGGTAGAACTATGGAATAGAGACTTATATGGTTAGAATTCAGTTCCTGCTACAAAATAGTCCCAGATACAAAATAGTTCTGTACGTACGTAACTATTTATATACAAAATAAACATAAATTATAACGTAAGTAAACAAATAGTTTAATTAACCCTTGCTATATTACAAAGTGACGATTTATATCGTTACAATACTTATCTGACTTTCTTATTCCAGCGAAGACTTCTTCTTATAATACAAACTGTAGATGCGAAAGGTAAAAAAACTTCAAATATATTTTAAATTAATTAAAATATATCTTACCAATAAAGCGAAAGAATTAAAAAACAATTAAAAGAATTTAATGAAAGAAAAATCAAAAGTTAAAAACAAATAAAAAAACAACAAAATATTTTAATTTTAAATGAAAAAATTATGAATAAATAGCATTTCTACCCTTCAGATATATCTATACTCGCGACTCTAAATTTTACTTTAAATTTTAACATATTACGTTAATTCTAAAACTCCCCCAATACCCAACTTTACTAGAGAACTACATATTTTCGAATTCCCCCTTTTTTTGACCATAACTCAAACAGACAAAATGTCCCTTCCCAGAGATATACTATATATACCGATATACCAGTCATAAAACTATTAACGTAAATATATCTGAAGAACTTACTATCAAAATGTATAATAAAAATATTCACTGAAAAATTATTTTAAATTACTGAAAATGAATTTAAATTTAAGAGAAATGATTAAAAAACTACTTCTACATTATATTGATTTTAATGTCATTGCTTCGAAGTAGAAAAAACCATTTGTACAAAAAGTCCCTAATAATTGCCAGTATCTGAAACAACATCATTAAAGATATTCCGATATTTATTAATTAAGAAAACCGAATTAACCAATTAATTAGTATAATAAAAATGTATACCCTTTTTATGTTAACGCCTCAATGACGCAAAATCTAAGAGTACCAAATATAAAATAAAGATTAGCAAAAGCAAACTTCCTGTTTAGAACAATAAGTTTCTCACTTTCTTAGAATAATAATAAAATAAAAATACTCAATATATACAGGGTGACCCCTCTGTTACACAGCTGGGAGCAAATAATGAAATAAAAATAGTCACCAGATCTTAGACTACAAGGATAAACTGGCTTATATTCACTAAGGCCTCGCTTAAGGTACGTAAAAGTAACGTAAAAGGGTAATGCAAAGGTCTTATTCGATGCGACCGACTTTGCGGAAATGACATTCCAATCTAAAATACGGAATTGTAACGCACTGACGCAGGCTACCAACAATATAAACTTACTCGAGGATTTCACACAGAGGCCTATCTGAAAATGAAAATAATTTGCAATATAACACGGTCGCTCACCGCAGTAATGAGAAGAATCTAGCACATGCGCACTGGTTTGCTTATTTTTGTTTGACGGATGTCAAAAGTGGCTTCCGTTTAGGCAGTTGTAGTTTTATGAAATAGTTTAATTTGAGTGGGGTTACGGTGCCCATCAGGTCCACAAAAATGAACTATATTTTTGCACTTATTTCTGGTTTTATTACTAAAACTTACTGTCTTCAATTTAATTAGGTGCGGAAAATCCAGTTTTTTTGTTAGAATATATAGCAAAAGATTGTTAAAATACTCACGAATTTCTGTTTGATTTTTTTAGTGGGGGCGTTGGTTTACGTTATCAATGGTTTGGTTTGGTAATTTGCTGGTTTGGTGTTTTTTTTTTAATGGGAGGCGTTGGTTTACGTTAACAATGGTTTGGTTTGGTAGTTTGCTGGTTTGGTGTTTTTTTTTTAATGGGAGGCGTTGGTTTACGTTAATAATGGTTTGGTTTGGTAGTTTGCTGGTTTGGTGTTTTTTTTTAATGGGAGGCATTTTTCAGATACGATATTTCAGAATTTAGAAGGCGATATATTTTAAGAATCAAATGTTTATTAATGAATATTCCACAATTTTTTTTACGAAAATACTATTAAAAGCGAGTACTTTTAGCCAAAAAAAACTGTTAGCTCGCAAAGAAAAAAGTAGATATTTTTGTAAAATTCTGCAAAAGAATGTTACATAACCTTAAAATAATTTTTGGCATACATCAAAACAAAAATAAGAAAATCAGTGCGCATGTACTGGATTCTTCTCATTACTGCGGTGAGTGAATATAACACTCACCATTGGAAATACTTTGATATTAAATACTTTAATGTGTGTATTGTATACAAAATGTTGTCATACTAACATAGAGACCGTGCTGGTACATTTGGATCCCCACCCAACATTATTAATACTAGCATGTTATAATACAAATTACTGTAACAGTAAAACCAAAACAAGCGATTTAAATAAAATAAATATGCCCTATAGGCCTAGGTTAATTAAAATCAAGAACGAAAAAAAAAATAAAAAAAATAAAAAAAAAATTCAAAAAATTTTTCATTTTGTTCAAAAAAAGAAAAATAAATTGAAAAAAACAGATGTTTTTGAAAAAAATAGTTTTTACCCCATTTTACGCCTTACCTATTCCAATCCGATTTTTACCAAAAACAATCCTAGCCTAGAACTTTGGATAATTATCCATAGGTTGATTATAATCAACCTATGGTTCAAATTTGAAGTCTTTAGCCCGAAGCGTTCTTAAGTTATCGTGGTCACAAATTTCCCGGACATAGACCGAGAGACCGACCGACAGACAGATTTTTTTTTTTTTTGACGGAAATAATATTTTTTGGATATAAAATGTCCAGAAACGTAAAAAAATTTTACTAACGCAAAACTTTTCTTGGGGAAAGTAAGACAAGATAGTAGTAAAATAAAAGGATCCAACTGCATCATGAAAAAATATTTTTGTACATATGCATATGTTACCATGTTAAAAGTTATTTGTCCTACAAGGGTACTTTTAATGTGCGCAAATGCTTCAGTTTTGAGTTTTGATAAAAATTAGCCAGTTTCCATGAAATACTAGATTTTTGGACCTAACTGGACAGTTCAATCCAATCCAAAATATCACGTAGCAGCCTAAAAACATTGGGATTACTATATTAGATCAAACCAATTTTTGTTGCCGCTACCTAATCATAACTTTAAATGTAACAAAGTAACCGCGACAAGTTACAGGAAGGCTATAATTACTTAGTGGTTAAGTAAATCCTACTAGGGTGGGTCAAAAAAAACGACTATTTTTTTTTTTTTTATACTCTGAAAAATCGGTTGCCAGACACCTCTAGAAAATTCTCACCAAATATGAGCTTTTAATTTTAATAAAAAGGTTCTCCGCTTTAAAATTTTCCATTTTTTCCTCAGTACTAGAAACAAAAATTCATACCTCTTTGACAACTGTTCGTTAAAAAGTATCTCTCATAAATTAAATTGAAATTTTTCGAATTATTCATCAAAAACTATTAAAATTAGTAAGCATTGAAGTGTGACGATGAATATCTTTTAAACGATTAATTTAATAGACTAATCATAAGAGACCAGCAGTTAATTTCCTACAAAACTATGAATTGCGCAATTCATAACAATTTTTTGTAAGCGAGTTATAAAATTCAAAAGCAAAACAGAAAAGTCTCCTAAAATAATCAAACTTTAACCTTTGATATCTTTTAAATGGTGAGGTTTACGAAAAAATTGTAAGACACCTTTTTTGTAGAGCGTTCGATTTCCTACAAGAATATGAGAAGACATACTTTTTAACGAACAGTTGTCAAAGAGATATGAATTTTTGTTTCTAATACTGAGGAAAAAATGGAAAATTGTAAAGCGGAGAACCTTTTTATCAAAATTAAGAGCTCATATTTGGTGAGAATTTTCTAGAGGTGTCTAGCAACCGATTTTTTAGAGTATAAAGTAAAAAAAAAATAGTCGGTTTTTTTTGACCCACCCTAATGACTACCCTTATAATAAGGGTAGTCATTACATTTTCGCTACGTGTCTGTGACTTAGCAGGCAACAACCAAACATATGTCTAAGCTAGATGAAAAAAACTATGCCTTCGATAACTATACACTGATAAAAAGGATTTATTTGAATATGGCCAATTAAATTATTTGGTTGTGAGTAACAAATTTTATTTGAGTTAAATATTTAGTTCATGTAAACAAATATTTTAATTTCAAAATTATTTATTAATGGGAACAAAATAGTTTATTTGACAGAAATAAAATTTATTTGTCACAATAAACAATTTAATTAGCCATATCCAACCAAATATTTAGTTAACATGAATAAACTATTTTATCAGTGTAGCAACTTTAAATTAACGAAACGAAATGAGAACTAGTGGACGTCTAATTTTTAGGTATATAAGGGTATAGAAGGGAAAATAGGATCACTAACCTTTGGTTGCTGGTGCTGATCGATGATCTGGATGTTCATGTACACATGTGGCTTCTTCTTGATGTTGAGGTTTGTGAGGATAAATATGGGTTTGGAACGAGAGACACCATGAATAGGTTTCACGACAAATATATTAGCGACGATGTTTGACATGATACCGACTTATTAAGTAAATTTATTAATAGCGTACACGAACCACCGCTAATTCGACATTTTTTAACCGACTTGTTGCTACGTAGCTGCGTCGATGAATTCGGTACTTTCACACTGTTAACACAACTATTTAGTCTGTTTAGGAACCTTGAAGTTTTTTTTACCATAATTATTTTTTTATAAGTAGATATAACCACGTGATTACCCCAATAATAACTTAATTTTTTTTTTACTTATTAGTCATACATATAAAGTTCCAAAACAGTGGCCAGAACCTATATTAGAAGGTTGAAATCATAGTCACTATAAAGTAGGAATTTAGTAATTTCTTAATGTAACTATTGTAATGTAGTTAAAACGTGGTAGTAATTTTATTGATTAATGATGTATTTAAGAGAACTTTATTATTTCGATAAGGTAAACAAGTTATAAAAATAATGTTTTTGGTACTAATTATTATTTAACAATAAAAAGTAGAACATTAAGTCAGATTTTCGTAATTCCAACCCACGAATAGAAAAAAAATGCTAGCTGGGAACGTATTACAGTTTCGCCTCTTCGCCTATACACACACTCTGTTTAACATGTGTTACGGATAGCAGCTACTTTGGCTTACATGGGAATCTAGACATCTGGAATAATACTATATATGTACTGTATACCTTATACTATACGAGATTTAGTTGTAAAACATCTGAGCATAAAATTCAAATAAAAAAAAATATATGTACATAAAAGAAACGATTTAGTTTACTAGGCCAAAATATCGTATCGTCACGAAAGCTACATAAAGCCTTAACGCATAAGATTTGGTATAAAAAGAGTATATAAAAAATATGTAGATATTTATATACATAGTTAAATTTATTCATATTGTAGGAAAAGTTCATGTGGGTGATATACAAGCCGTGTAGTTAATAAAAAATAAACTGAAAATGGTACGGTTCCACTTTACTTTTTCGGAGAGCTGGTGACCATCTTTATTTCATTATTTTCATTATTTTCTCCCGGCTGTCTTAAAGTGCATTCAAATTAAGCTTTGGGTGCTAAAAGCTTCAAAAGCTCTGGCAATGAGCTACCAAAAAATCTATTTTTGACTTACCGAGACATATAAATTACATAGTTATACACAATAATTCTTTGCCAGAACAGTCTTTAAAAAGTGCCTATGTATACTTAATTTTTTAAAGAAATGAGAATTTTTGAAAGTTTTGATTAAATAAAAATTCTTTTGACTTTTTGGTGACATGACATTTGTCAAATAAACTTTTTAAAACCTTTTTACCCCTTGGCCTACTAAATAATTGTGTAAAACTGTAAAAATAGACTAATCTTAATGTAATAAATGTAATGTGTAAGTTAAAAATATATTTTTCATGGACCCCAATTCACCACCTTTTCGCGGCTTCTAGCATCCAAAGGAACAATAGCTTAATTTGAGTGTACTTTAAAACATATACAGGGTGTTCCGTGAGGAAAGGGAAATATTTTAAGGATGTATTCTAGAGGTCAAAATAAGAAAAAAGTACTTATAAACAAATGTCCAAAAACGACTCGTAAGGGAGCTACGCCCCTTCAAAGGGGTCCCAAAATATCGATTTTTTATTAATAACTTCGGAACCCTTTGTGTTATAGCATCAAGGTTTAGCACGTGATCTATGCTTTATAAAGCCTACCAGCCCATGGTATTTGCATGTAGTTACTTTAACCAGGGGCGTCCGTAATTTTTAGAATATTATTAACAAGATAAAAACCCATAAAAAGGTACTCTTGTTGTAATACCATAGGATTAACTGTTTTCGAAAAAAATACAATTAAAGGCAAACTTACACCTTTCTAGAACCAAAAATTAAAACTAAAATGTTAAAAACCAGAATTTTAATTTTGCAGTTTGATTCTACATCAAAAGCTAAGAAAAAAAGTGTTATACATGTAGGTTTAAAAATCGATTTTAAAGGTACCATCACCCTTCAAAAATTTTGGAGACCATAACTCCCTTAGAATTGATTTTTGGAATTACCTGTATACAATTTTTTTTTCTTAGTTTTTGGTGTACAGTTAACCTACACCATTGAAATTTTGGTTTTCAACAATTTGGTGTTTAATTTTTGGTTCTTGAAACTTTTTGCCTTTAATTGTATTTTTCTCGAAAACGGTTAATCCTAAAGTATTTTAGCAAGAGTACCTTTTTAATGTGTTTTTACCTAAAGAATACTATTCCAATAATAAACCCACAAAAAACTTTAACAGAAAAAAGTTTGGGGCAAAAAAGTGATCAGACCCCTCTTGTCGCACGCCCCTGGTTTAAGTGACTACATGCAAATACCATTGGCTAATAGGCCTTATTAAGAATAGATCACATGCAAAACCTTGTTGCTATAACACAAAGGGTTCCTAAGTTATTAACTAAAAATTTAATTTTTGGTACCCCATTTGAAGGGGCGTAGCTCCCTTATGAGCCGTTTATGGACATATGTTTATGGGAACTTTTTTTCTTATTTTGACCTATAGAACATATTCTTTAAATATTTCCCTTTCCTCGCGGAACACCCTGTATAAAATACAGCTGGGAAAAAATAATTAAATAAAAATGGTCACCAGCTTTTAGACTACTACTTTCTCGCAAAAAGATTTGGATAAGTTTTGTTGTGAAGTCGAAAATTCTATCATTAATGTTGTGAAGTGGTTTTTTACTAATAAATATTTTTCTACTAATGTTATAAATTGTAAAATTTGGTTATAGCCGAGGAGAGATTATAACTTCTATTTTAACTTACTCAGTTAGGTTAGCCATCGACTCTTTTATCATATTTAAAGTTTACCCGAGCGGAGAATATACTTAAACTTAAAAAGTCCAAACGATTGCTCTTAAATTAAGCATAATATATTAAATAAATGTGAATAAATTCTTCAAGAACATAAAAGATAAATTCTTACTTCTAAGTCCTATGCAAAGCCCCTAAATTCCAATTTTCATTATATATTAGTTCTAAATTAAAGTCCATACTCGGTAACGGTGGCGCGGTAATGGTTTCGCGGTAATGGACTGCGCTGTAAAGACCCCTACCCGTGAAACAGAAAGGGTTTGTATTTTAAAGTTACAAAACTTAAAAAGTACAATATGCTTAAATGTTTTAAATTTTTTACTGCACTATTAACTTGCAATTAAGTACAACTGCATTTTTCATAAAATTTTCCACTATTGAAATGGCAATAAAAAATGCAGTTTTTAGATTTACCACATACTCATAATTTTTAACGGCGTATTTTATTATACAGTGCGTGCATTAAGTCTGGAATCACCCGATTAACTTTTTAGTTACAAGTAAAACACAAAAACCCTCGGATAGGTCGATTTTTATTTTTAATTTTGCAAATTATGGTGTAATAAAAGTTATTAAAATTTGCACCCCCTTGCACCCTCACCCCCAATTTTTTTTTTTTCAAATAGCAACCTACCCCTTGTGATACTTCGTTGGAAAGGTAATTTAATAAGCTTTCCAACGGTGTATAATAAAGCCTAATTTGGTAAAGGGCTAATGCTAAAATGCACAATTTAGTTTATTATAAAGACATGTAAAGTATAACTTTAGTTCACTATAAATGTTCAAATTGATGTCCTTCAGCTCTTTAACAGTGGAAGTAAAAAAACGGGATTAAAATCGATTAAATAGTAAACATAAAATTGGTCAATAAAAAGAAAAAAAATTGCATTTTTCAACAGGGTATAAAATATTACAATAAGTTTAAAACAACCTTATTTAGATTCTCAGGAAGGTGCCAAGTAGGAAATAGGGCAACAATTACCATATTATGCGTAATATTTCACACAAACAATGTTTAAATAAAACATGCGTTTTTTCATAGACCCTTTAACAAATTAGGCTTTATCATACACTGTTGGAAAGCTTATTAAATTACCTTTCCAATGATGTATCACAAGGGGTAGGTTGCTATTTGAAAAAAAAAGTTGGGGGGTGAGGGTGCAAGGGGGTGCCAATTTTGATAACTTTTTTTAGACCAAAATTTGCAGAATTAAAAATATAAATCGACCTGTCTGAGGATTTTTGTATTTTACTTGTAACTAAAAAGTTATTCAGGTGATTCCAGACTTAATGCACGCACTGTATTAAATATACACTAAAACTTAAATATTATGGTATTCTACACACAAAGAAATAACTACTTATAATTACTTAAAGCAAGTATCTTAAGTAGTTAAAACATATTTGAGGAGATTATTTTCAAATTGCAACAAGTCCATTTCATAACTTGTTGAACTTGTTGAGTTTTAAAAATAAGCTTATTTAATTTATTATATTTCATCTTCAAACATTGGATTCTTTTTACGGTGACGACTCCAAGCTTTATGCTAACCCCCTCGTAAACTCTCTATTACTCCAACAAGACCTTAATAGCCTAGCAAAATGGTGTGAAGACTGGCTGATACCCTTAAACCCAGAAAAATGTACGGTTCTACATATTGGCAAGAACAACCCAAAACATAGCTATCTCCTAAATGGTATAACTGTAAGACCTGTTAACAGCCAAATTGACTTAGGAGTTACAATTAATGACAAACTGTGCTGGTCTGAACACATTAGCACAATAGTTCGCAAGGCAAATACATGCTCTTACTTAATCAAAAAATCTTTTGTTGCACCAAATGCTCAGTTATTTCTTACCTTATATAAGTCATATATCAGGCCACTATCGGAATATAATAATGTAATTTGGAGCCCCAGATTTATCAGAGATGTTACACTACTTGAAGGCGTTCAACGTAAACTCACTAAATGGGTTAACGGGTTACATAACTATGACTATCACCAAAGTCTAGCCACTCTTCGACTTCCCACCCTTACAGCCAGAAGACAACGTGGTGATTTGATACATACCTTCAGAATATTAAACGATACTTTTTCTGTTGATTTAAAACACATGTTTTCTCTTGTAAATGACCCGAGACTCCGAGGTCACACTCTCAAACTTTCACGTGAGAATTTTAAAACCGCTACTGGTGAACAATTTCTGCCAAATAGAGTCTTTGGCCAATGGAATTCTCTTTCAGAGAATATCGTTAAAGCTCCTTCGATCAACGCCTTTAAAAACCGCTATGATTTATGGCTTAGAAACTTCATTGATTTAATGTGCTGTACAAATGACTTTGTTTCTTGACTTTTTTTTTACGATTTAATTATTTTTTTATTATCAGTGTTAAATTTTAAAATTTTAAAATGCTAGTGCTTATTCTAAAACTAATTTTATTGATACCAAGCTATTGTAATTAACTTCGAACTGTTCTATATATGTATATTTGTATTTACTTGGGCATATAGGTTTATCCTCTGCCCTTATCATTTCAATAATAATAATAATAATAATAATAATAATAATAATTTAATTATCTTTTATTTTTAAAACGCAGCAAGTCCAAAAAGTTAAGAAATGGACTTGTTGCAATATGAAAACGAGCTCCAATTTAGACTAATAGGTAAAACTTGAATCACTTAAAAGTGCGAGGTTTAAATAATAAAACTTTTTGTATGGAGTTTTAAAGAAACCTAAATGAAAGATGTCAAGTAGATATTTATACTGAGTATTTAAAATACCAAAAGTAATGAAAAATAATACTACACTGTAAAAAGTAAACTGAATATTCAGTTACAAATCGATATTAAATCGGAAGTTATTATTCTATACAATTGTACTTTAATTTTTGTTAAAAACACGCAACATTTCATCTCCGTTCTTAAGTATTAAAGTACGTGACTTTAGAGCTATAGTGCTTTTAACAAAATTAAAGTACGTTTGCATAAGACCATAACTTCCTATCCATTTGTAACTAAATATTTAGTTACAAATGGAATGGAATGGAGTTTTTGATTCTATACGAATGTACTTTAATTTTTGTTAAAAACAATATGGTTTTAAAGTCACGATGCGTCGAGACGTGCTTTAATATTTAAGGACGAACATGAAATGTTGCGTGTTTTTAACAAAAATTAAAGTACAATTGTATAGGATAATAACTTCCGATTTCCTATCCATTTGTAACTGAATATTCAGTTTACCTTTTACAGTGTAATACCAGTTTCTTGGAAACAAGTAAATAAATAAAAATAAATAAATAAATATCTACTAATTGAACCTAAAACAAATTCGTTTTTTATATTAGTGATATTTATATCATGTTTTTTTTTATACTTGAATTATTTATAATATTGTCAATAAGTTATTTTATTCAAAATTATTGTAACATGAAACAGTGTTAGGTATAAAATGGAGGTCTTTACATCATTATAATAGTATATTAAAGTCATGGGCGGATTTAGGGGGGGGGGGCATGGGGGCCATGCCCCCCCTCAGCGAGATATATTAGCATAGAAATACCTTTAAAATTGTATTTTTGGTGAAAGCGCAATTTTTTTCCGTATGGATGCCCCTGATTAAAGTACTAGTTTCATAACATACGTTTTTAGAGCACGAGTACAAGTTTAGCTTGCGGCTAGTTTTCTAAAGTACTAGTGCGCTAAAAAAGTGTTATGAAACGAGTGCCTTATACAATTTTTCCTATTTTGCTCTAAAATTTAAAAAAACTTACATTAAAATTGATGACTGATTTTTGTTTTGGATTGGTATTACAGTTTACACCATGTTTAAAATTCTAAGAACAAATGATATTTTCATATACTTTATAGTCATCTCTTCTCTTTCTTACTGCAATTAACCAAGCCACAATATTAACATGGTAAAAAATAACCTAAACACAAAATTTTTTAGAAAATTCAACTTTAAAGCGACATTGACATTTGCACGGAAAACGCCAAGCGATAGGCCAGGTCTGTTGCCAACTCAAAAGAACAAAAAGTACAGACCTCTTATGGGCCTATAAGAACACGCAAAATGCGTGTGATTATGAGCTTATAAGAGTCACAAAATAGAAAAATGAATATATAAATAAATACTTCCAGCAAGTATCTTACACAAGTGCCACACTTAATTTTTTTTTCTCTGTGTCCACACAAAACAAGAGAAGATTCAAAATTTTAGTGTATTTTTTATGTTTGGGTATTAACAATTTGCCATAAAGAAACGGCGTAAAACACAATACTTTTATGGGTATTTACATTTTATTTACTATAGTTAGTATTGCCTTTTTATATGGGCAATTCAGAGTTTTACATCTTTTTTCGTGTACACAAAATTGATACTTTAATGTCTTTTTTCGTCAATTAATTAAAAATAAATTTAATATAAAACAAAATAAGCGTTAAAAAAAAAAATAAAAACCCTACACAGTATAAAATGGTATAATGATAAAACATTTTACGAGTCGTAAAAAAAATGTTAATTTTTACACTTGTGTGAATGATATTTACACTTGTGATTCGCTTCCCGCCAGCTTTTACTTATTTATTTATTTATTTAACGTAAACCCGCAAAAATAACAATTTAGGCGAAATAATACCAAAATATATAAAAGTTAACTACAGTACGTGCATTAAGTCTGGAATCACCCGAATAACTTTTTAGTTACAAGTAAAATACTAAAATCCTCAGACAGGTCGATTTATATTTTTAATTCTGCAAATTTTGGTCTAAAAAAAGTTATCAAAATTGGCACCCCCTTGCACCCTCACCCCCCAACTTTTTTTTTCAAATAGCAACCTACCCCTTGTGATACATCATTGGAAAGGTAATTTAATAAGCTTTCCAACACTGTATGATAATGCCTAATTTGTTAAACGGTCTATGAAACATCGCATGTTTTATTTAAACATTGTTTGTGTGAAATATTACGCATAATATGGTAATTGTTGCCCTATTTCCTACTTGGCACCTTCCTGAGAATCTAAATAAGGTTGTTTTAAACTTATTGTAATATTTTATACCCTGTTGAAAAATGCATTTTTTTTTTCTTTTTATTGACCAATTTTATGTTTACTATTTAATCGATTTTAATCCCGTTTTTTTACTGTCCACTGTCAAAGAGCTGAAGGACATCAATTTGAACATTTATAGTGAACTAAAGTTATACTTTACATGTCTTTATAATAAACTAAATTGTGCATTTTATCATTAGCCCTTTACCAAATTAGGCTTTATTATACACCGTTGGAAAGCTTATTAAATTACCTTTCCAACGAAGTGTCACAAGGGGTAGGTTGCTATTTGAATAAAAAAAGTTGGGGGTGAGGGTGCAAGGGGGTGCAAATTTTAATAACTTTTATTACACCATAATTTGCAAAATTAAAAATAAAAATCGACCTATTCGAGGGTTTTTGTGTTTTACTTGTAACTAAAAAGTTAATCGGGTGATTCCAGACTTAATGCACGCACTGTATATTAAGCATATATCAAACTAAAATCAATGTAAGGTGTAAATACGTGACCTAAGACTATTTTTGAAACCATTTAAAGAACCAGTAAAGAAATCGATGTCATTAAACTGATTATAGCATATTTCAGTATACGATTGATTGGAGAATTTATAATATAACTATTAATAGTATATTAAAGTACTAGTTTCATAACATACGTTTTTAGCGCACGAGCACAAGTTTAGAAAACGAGCCGCTTGCGGCGAGTTATCTAAAGTACTATTGCGCTAAAAACGTGTTATGAAACGAGTGCTTTATACAATTTTTTCTATTTTGCTCTAAAATTAAAAAAAAACTTACATTTAAATTGATGACTGATCTAGGGATTTTTGTTTTGGATTGGCATTACAGTTTACACCATGTATAAAATTCTAAGAAAAAATGATATTTTGATATATTTTATAGTCATCTCTTCTCTTTTTTACTGCAATAACTAAGCCACAATTTTAACATGGTAAAAAATAACCTAAACACAAAATTTTGTAGAAAATTCAACTTTAAAGCGACATTGACATTTGCACGGAAAACGTCAAGCGATAGGCCAGGTCTGTTGCCAACCCAAAAGAACAAAAAGTACAGACCTCTTATGGGCCTATAAGAACACGAAAAATGCGTGTGATTATGAGCTTATAAGAGTCTCAAAATATAAAAAACCATTTACAGTTTGAAACCATATTAGGGATTTTGTTTGGTAAGAAATATTAAAATTAAAATTTATTTGTGACAGAAGTTGTGGACAATTTATGTATGATGTAACACCATAACATAACATAACACGTTAAATTTCCTACGAAAAAAGAAAAACAAAAAAAAATTCAAAATTTTTTTCTTTACGGTACTCATTAGGATTGCGCGATACTTGTTGTTCGAAAAAAATGTTTGTCCTGAAATCTCAAAACTAGAGACTTCAAGCTTCAAATTGCTTTTTTCATGACTCCTATACGTCTATTTTTCACAAAGAAACCGCCATTTGAAAAATTGCTAAAAATTTGGACTTTATTTTTGATCCTTTAATTGATTGTCCTAGTATATATTAAATGTTATTTTATTATCCAAAGTTATGCCAAGATCCTTAATAATACCCCCAAAAAAGCACCGTGTTTTATAATACAAATAAATGTGCGCAAAAAGTATTATTTGATAAAAAAGTATTCCAAAAGCTAATATATCACACTTTATCTTTCCATTCGAACAATTGTTGCGAACAAAAAAAAGTCGAATATTTAACACGATTGAAATTCAATTTTATGTGCGTTGTCATATAAAAATTACACTGGAATAACAAACTACCCAAGTGCATTTTTTGAAAATATCAAACTCTCGAACGAATTGAGATATCGACCTCTAATTAGCGTGATTTTGCATTTGATAGCTTAGGCGAATATATATTATCTTTATTCGTGACTGACAGCTGCAGCTGTAAGTTTGCTCCAAGATGATGATCCAAAACCCACTTTTTGGCTTTATTAACTCAAGTAACAACACAAAAAATTGACGTAATATGTGTATACAGAGCCGCTTTGTATGAATAAAGTGAACCCCCTGCTTCAGGGCACAAGCCTAGAGAGGTGTTTTTTCTGTCCGAGTCGTAAAACAAATTATCTAGTGAGGACCTTTTTTTTTAGTAATCAAAATTTTTAGGGTGGTAATTTTTTTTTCAGAGGTGTCCAAGGCTTGCTTCAGGGCGCCGAAATGCAGGCGCCCATTCATTAACATAACTCTGTTCTATCTAAAGAATAAATTCTTATTACAAAATTTCGATTGAGAAAAAAATTATTGTATTTATTTATTTTTTTTTTTTTTTAAATTGAAAAGAAAAATATTAATTAGTTATTTATGATATAAGTGTTAAAAGTGACAATTTATTTTGTGAGAAAGGAAATTTGGTTTGGACTTTTAGCACATACTATTTTTTCTACAAACACTATTAAAAGTATAAATCAACGCATTTCCTATGTTATTAAATTTATAAAATATCATTTTAAAATTCAATTATCCATGAATTTTATTGTTGCTAAGGTAATGAAAGTTCAATTGTTTGTTGACAAGTTAGTGGCAAGTTCAGTGAAAAAGTGCTTTTGGAGTACTTTGAAGAAAAGTCCAAAATATGGAAATCGTTAACGCTTGGTCAAATTATTCCATGTTGAAGGTGATGATGAACATAAATAATCAGGACATAAGCAAATATTAGAAGCTTGTTGCTTTTTTGAAGCGAAAGGGCAAAGGATATCGACCGAAATTTACTTTTAGCTAAAAGTAAATCACTTTTAACACCAGTGCTTTAAAATTACATTTTAGACACTGACAGCATGCGTTAAAAATAATACTTTTACTGACGTTTGTAGAAAAAAAACTATTTTTTTTTTTTCGATAAATGATGAAAAATTCCTTCATCGAAAAAAAAAACTCATACTTAACTGTATTCTTTTTTTGGTAGTAATATTTTTAAAATTCATAACTATTCCCGTGTCGTCTTCCTATAATCCGTCCGGAATTTTCTGCACCGAAAACCCGATAATCGTTCTTTGAGACTATTTTGTCTGTATCGTCATGTTAAATTTACAATTGAATCGCTGAGTTTAAAAGGGGGTTATGTCCAAACAAGTTTTTTTCGAGAAAACTGAAAAAAAAAACCGATTTACTCGCAAGCCATTGCTTCAAACCATAGTGTTTTTCTAAGTGGTTTTACTGTCCATACCCCCCACATATTTAGTTTGACAAATTCTACGGTACTAAAAGTGACAGTATTTCCAGAGACGCAATTCACTGTGTCGATACAGCGAACAAGCATAGGTATTCTATGATAGCAAGTGATCGGACAGCTGCGACCCGGCTAGCCATACTGCTTATGAATGAGATTAAACTCGCTCTTGTGTACTACTATAAAATACTTGAATTGGCCACGTCGATTTGATTTTCGGCTGCCGAATCACTTAGAAGAACAATATGCTTTAAACTAAAATTTATTTTTGTTAGAAATTATAAACCTTAAAAAAGGAACTTTTTCCCTTTTTTATTATATATAGAAAAAATATATGCTGGATATGCCCCTATTTAAAAAAAATTGCAAATCTTAATGTTTATATAATAACTGTTATTTTAATAATCCTAGTCTCAGCTTTTTTTAAAGAATATAAAAAACTTGATATCATAGTCATAATAAATAATAGTACGACTATTAAGTCATTATTTCCGGGGTTTTAAATCATAATTAAAAAATGCAAAGCCATTTTGAAAATTAAAATTTCTCGTCACGTAATTCTGAACTGGTAAATTTCGAGCTTTTATACTGCTGGATTGGTGAAGTTAAATATTTATAAAATAACCCTGCAAGTTTTAATAATGTTATCCAAATATGTTTGTTTTTTTAATATATGTTTGTTTTTAACCTCATACTATTCTACTTAATTAAGCATCCCCTAAGTCCAGGACTTGTGTGGGCTAGTAGTAGAGGGAACCACCGGCTTTAATTGACTTTCGAACCAATATATCTAGGGAGTATGCCTTCGCCAAATTTCAATTATTAATTAACTGAAAAAGGCAATCGGCGCCAGTGAGGTTTGAACTCACGATCATTGGCTCAGTGTCAATGCTATATCGATGCCTTAGACCGCTGAGCTAATTCTCCCATATGAGAAGCTTCTTTACGCTGGTTTAGTTATAAGGGCGTGACCCCCTTGTAAAAAAAGTCCAAACGATTTTTGAGCCCTAAAAAAGGATATCAGTCTCCTGATAGTAATCGATGCGTAACTAAGATATTACATTTGTTATTAACTTAATGGACAGCAGTCCAATATGTTAGGCAACATAAATTTAGGTCTTCAATACCAACCCAAAAAGAAAATTCTAAATATTAAACACAAAAACGAAAGTACGAAATCTTCACACACAAGGGATATTATCAATGACAAATGAAGGAGTAGGTCATAAGTTCCCTAGGAAACTTTAGACCTACTGTACACGGCCATGTTATAAAAATTTAAAAAAATAGTTTTTTACTTAAAAAGTGCAAATATCTTACCTTCATGTAATTTAAAATATAATTTAAAATGTTATTTTTACCTAAAATATGCATAATTTTATTTTAAAACAATAATAATTATACTTTTTACTCTTTCTGTAGAACGTATCTCTTTATCTAATCTAAATAGGCGGTAGTCCATTTGGCCAAAAATGTGACATAACCTCTTTTTAAAACTCAACGATTCCATTGTTAACTCATGCAAATAAATGCTTTTGCGTTTACGCTCAAAAAGCAATTAAAATATATTGAAATTCGTATATGCGACACTTTTTGTTGCCTCTTTTTTCTCCATTTCCCCTATTTATTGTTTTTAAACTAGTGTTTAAAGTAAAATATTGATATATACCGGGTGCCACAAAATAGTGGCACCCCCTATAACTTTTTAGTATACTAACTAAAATGAAATTTAACTTTTGATTTTTAAATGGAACACCCTGTATATTTTTATATATTTTGATTCAGAATTGAATTCTGAGGACAACCGTGTATTATTTATCATTTTTTGACAGACAACGTAATTTTTTAATTACCCGGTAGAGTCACTACACTACACTACACTGAATAAACAACAATTACTTGCTTTAAATAAATACTAATTTAAATTTAACTAAACAACAATGAATAAATTAAATTATACTTCAGTACTCTCCCAACATAGACATGGTAAATGTAGTCCCAGGTTACCCAAAAAAAAAAAAAAACACATTTATAATCGGATTTACCATTACCCCTCCCCGATGTTTGCCAAAAACAATCCGAGCCTAGAACTTTTGACCTACGATCCTAATTTGAAGTCTTCAGCTCAAAGCGTTTTCGAGTTCTAGTGGTCACAAATTTCTAATAACCCTGTATATGCTGATATTTTTTTATCCCTATTTTGCCGATTAAATCCATATAAATAAATTCGAGACCGACGGGACAGCGAACGTAATTTATCACCTGTTTATTGTTTTTTAAACTATTGTTTAAAATAAAATATCGTTTTCCAAAACGATCAATCTCCGCTACTCATTTTGCACTACATATCACAATTATTAAAAATACTCTTTAGCATATATTTAAATAAAGGAAAATTTGATTTTTAAAACTAACCTAATAATAAAATTTATCACGGTTAAAAAGATTAAAAATTCACACTAAAATTCTTTTCCAGGTAAAAAGATCATCATGACCCAAGAGCTTGATTTTATCTGTAATTTTTACAGAGTAGATGGATCAGATCGTACCTACATATTTATTTCGTGTTTATTTTAAATTAATTTTTCTGTTTTGCGACTCTTATAAGCTCATAATCACACGTATTTTGCGTGTTCTTATAGGCCCATAACAGGTCTCTACTTTTTTTTCTTTTGGATTGGCAACAGACAAAAGTCTATCTCTTGACGTTTGCCGTGCAATTATGAACGTCGCGACGTTCACGCGTCGGTTTAAAGTTTAATTTTCTACAAAATTTTGTGTTTAGGTTATGTATTACCGTGTTAAAATTGTGGCTTGATTACTTGCAGTGGAAAAGAGAAGAAATGACTATAAAATATATAAAAATAATATTCGTTCTTAGAATTTTAAACATGGCGAAAACTGTAATGCCAATTCCAAACAAAAATCCCTAAATCAGTCATCAATTTAAATTAAAATAAAAGTTTTTTAAAATTTTAGAGCAAAATAGAAAAAATTGTATAAAGCACTCGTTTCATAACACGTTTTTAGCGCACGAGTACAAGTTTAGAAAACGAGCCGCTTGCGGCAAGTTTTCTAAAGTACTACTATTAACTATAACTATTAAACTTACTACTATAACTATACTATTAAAGTGTGTGTTGTTTTAACAGCCTAACATAATATATTACATTCTTTTCATGTCTGTTTTTTTTTGTAACTAAATTGCATGAAGTAGTTTTTAAAGACACTTTTTTTTACTATTCTTTAACTATATTATATAGAAAAATCGATAAACATACAAGCCTAATGCGATATATTAAAATTTTTATATTTGTAAATAAAATTTCCGTAAACAAACTACACGCGACGTAGATTGATCAGATCGTACCTACATATTTATTTCGTGTTTATTTTAAAATAATTTAAAGTGTGTGTTGTTTTAACATAATATGTAACATTCTTTTCGTGTCTGTTTTTTTTTTTTTTTGAAAACTAAATTACATAAAGTAGTTTTTAAAGAAACTTTTATTTACTATTCTTTAACTACATTATATAACAAAATCGATAAACATACAAGCCTATTGCGATATATTAATATTTTTATATTTTATAAATAAATTTCCTTAATTAAATTACACACAACGTAGATTGATCAGATCGTACCTACATATTTATTTCGTGTTTATTTTAAATTAATTTAAAGTGTGTGTTGTTTTAGCAGCCTAACATAATATGTTACATTCTTTTCGTGTCTGTTTTTTTTTTTCTAAACTAAATTGCATAAAGTAGTTTTTAAATAAACTTTTATTTACTATTCCTTAACTATATTATATAGTCGATAAACATACAAGCCTATTGCGATATATTAAAATTTTTATATTTATAAATAAAATTTCCGTAAACAAACTACACGCGACGTAGATTAATCAGATCGTACCTACATATTTATTTCGTGTTTGTTTTAAATTAATTTAAAGTGTGTGTTGTTTTAACAGCCTAACATAATATGTTACATTCTTTTCGTGTCTGTTTTTTTTTGTAAACTAAATTGCATAAAGTAGTTTTTAAACAAACTTTTATTTACTATTCTTTAACTATATTATATAGCAAAATCGATAAAAAAACAAGCCTATTGCGATATATTAATATTTTTATATTTATAAAATAAATTACCGTAAACAAACTACACGCGACGTAGATTGATCAGATCGGTCCTACATATTTATTTCGTGTTTATTTTAAATTAATTTAAAGTGCGTGTTGTTTTAACAGCCTTACATAATATGTTACATTCTTTTCGAGTTTGTTTTTTTTGTGTAAACTTAATTGCATAAAGTAGTTTTTAAATAAACTTTTATTTACTATTCTTTAACTTTATTATATAGCAAAATCGATAATCATACAAGCCTATTGCGATATATTAATATTTTTATATTTATAAAATAAATTACCGTAAACAAACTACACGCGACGTAGATTGATCAGATCGTACCTACATACTTATTTCGTGTTTATTTTAAATTAATTTAAAGTGTATGTTGTTTTAACAGCTTAACATAATATGTTACATTCTTTTTGTGTCTGTTTTTTTTTGTAAACTAAATTGCATAAAGTAGTTTTAAAAAAAACTTTTATTTACTATTCTTTAACTTTATTATATAGCAAAATCGATAATCATACAAGCCTATTGCGATATATTAATATTTTTATATTTATAAAATAAATTACCGTAAACAAACTACACGCGACGTAGATTGATCAGATCGTACCTACATACTTATTTCGTGTTTATTTTAAATTAATTTAAAGTGTATGTTGTTTTAACAGCTTAACATAATATGTTACATTCTTTTTGTGTCTGTTTTTTTTTGTAAACTAAATTGCATAAAGTAGTTTTAAAAAAAACTTTTATTTACTATTCTTTAACTTTATTATATAGCAAAATCGATAATCATACAAGCCTATTGCGATATATTAATATTTTTATATTTATAAAATAAATTACCGTAAACAAACTACACGCGACGTAGATTGATCAGATCGTACCTACATACTTATTTCGTGTTTATTTTAAATTAATTTAAAGTGTATGTTGTTTTAACAGCTTAACATAATATGTTACATTCTTTTTGTGTCTGTTTTTTTTTGTAAACTAAATTGCATAAAGTAGTTTTAAAAAAAACTTTCATTTACTATTCTTTAACTATATTATATAGCAAAATCGATAAACATACAAGCCTATTGAGATATATTAATATATTTATATTTATAAAACAGAATAGAATAGAATAGAAATTTATGCCCGAAAACTAAAATAAAATTCATAGATACATAAATAAAAGTTAAAACAAATAAATAAGTTAAAATAAAGGACATTTTTCGCTAAAGTTTTATCGTTATAAAAATCATCAAGTTTGTATGCTTTTTGTTTTCTACTTTAAGTTTCTTCTTAAAAAGGTTTGGGCTTTCTATATCATTTAAATCCGCTGGGAGTTTATTTAAAATTTTGGAACCTATAAAAAAAAATGGACCTTCGTATAAAGCTGTTTTATGGTTTTCGCATTTTTAAAAGTTAATGTTTCTTGTGTCATATGAACACTTATTCGTGTCTTCATACTGATTAAAATTCTTTTTAACATACAAAATCGTTTTTAAAATAAATATACAAGGAGTAAGTAATATTTTGTTTTTTATGAAAATTTCCTTACATGTTTCTCTAGGTTTTAAGTTAAAAAGCAGTCTGATTATTCTTTTTTGTGCAATTAGAATGCGCTCCATGTTTGGCGAGCTACCCCATAATAAGATGTCGTATTGGATTCTACTATATACGAGTGAATAATATACATTTATTAAAGATTTCTGATCCAAGCATGCTTTAAGATTAGGTAGGGCAAAGTATGAACTATTTAATAAATCACAAGTTCATCGAGGATACTCACAGATCATCATCATCATCATCAGAAGCGGTGTGGTTATTACCAAGTAATAGCCACGGCACTCAGACCTGAGATCCATTGCGCATGCCGCAGTCATCTAGATGACACATCATTTGATTAGGATGATATTCCATGGAGGCAGGCATCTAAAAAGGCGATGATCTGCCCCAATGAATGTTCGACTAAATCGCTAGGTTGCACTGATGGTGAACCTAAAAATCGCAGTCTTTTTTGTGAGAAGACAGGACATTGTACCAAAATGTGGGATGCAGTTTCTTTATCATAGTCGCAGAATCCCATACTCACAGTGGTTCTTTATTAAAAAATTTTCTCCGTCAGGTATTTTAAATTAATGTCTGAATAGTAATGAAGCTACTTCTGGTATTCCACTTTGCACTCTTTTATTCGATTAACCCGATTTAGAGCTTGCAACACAAATAATACATAGTAAATTATTAAGGCTCTTGTCGGAGTTAACGAGAAGTTATTGGATTTGGTGTCTCTAATTCGGGGATACACTCGGGGTCGGTATAGAGCTAAATAAATAATCTCGCAGGCAACAGAAATAGGTTCTCTAGAGTGTCACAATCAGCAATCGTATTTCGACTTGACTATTTAAAAACGCCGTATCTCGATTTTTTACAAGGCGATAAATGCCAAAGTGGGCTGGTCCATCTGCGCATGCGTCAAGTATTAAAATTCTAGTCTTGAACATAACTCTTCAGGGTGCCCACAGATCAGGGAACGTTTTCCCGGAAAATAGAAAAATTAGGGTATTTCACCTATGCAACGTTAATGTAAACCAACGGCCAACAGCCAAAAACCAAACCAACTTTCTGGTTTACGTTAGCGTTGGTTTGGTTTTTGGCTGGTTTGGTGTGTATTTTTTAATGGGGGCGTTGATTTACGGTAACCTTGGTTTTGGTTTTGTCTATATAAGTGTTGTTTTTTATGTAGTATTTTTCCCTCTGGCCACTGGATATCATTTTGTTTCTCCCAGACATGCTGCAATATTCTTGATTTTGTCATTTTCGCGCATTTTTAGTTTTGTGCTTTTGTGCGAATCTTCAGTTGTCTTTTTGTATGCCCTATATACGAGTCTCCGCACTCGCAGGGTATCTTGTAAATACATTTTTTTGTATCTTTTAACTTTGCGGGCCTGGTTTTGGTTGGTGAGTTTTTAAGCAGTTGATTTGTCAAAATTAATGGAGTTTGGACAAGCTTTAAGCTTATTTGGGTTCCATGACCCTGTGTAGCTAAAATAAAATAAATAAATAAATTTGAAGACGATTTTATGTTATATTTTTGTCCGAATTGCTGTATTCTTTCTGATAGTCCTTTTACGTATGGAATTGATAGTAGTTTTCTTTTCTTCTTCTGCTTGTGGCCATTTATTGTTCATTTATCGACGGGTAACTTACTGCCTCGTCTAGCGAGAGACTCGAGTCTCTTTTTGTCTCGTTTTGTCAAAGTCTTAAAGCAGGTAACATTCTTCAGGGTTGATTGGCTTTTTTATCACGCGTCGAAACATCCCCACAGTGGTTCAGTTTTTATTTAATAAAAGCTTTCGTGATCCACTGTGAGGGTGACAATAATATTTCCAAGGACCTAAATTTTAAATGTAAATTTGTAATTCTTGAGATACGAGGTTTTCATATAGATAGGTGATTTTCACAAGGGACATGATCCTAGATTCTGCACGATGTGTACAAAAAAAGGCAACACAAAAAGTGGGATCAAAGCGATCTTTAATTGCTGCAAGTATCATGATACCCTTTTTACAATTTTCTTTAACGAAAGGTTTTTCCTCAGAAAAACTAAATAACATTTTCTCGTACAGATTGTCTATTGGTAGAAAATTAGTAATTACTTTACCCTATATTGTCAGATAAAAGAAAAGTTTTGCGTTTACTCAAAACAGGACCGTAACTAGGGGGCGAATGGGCAAAGTCCTCCTTGGTCTTGTAGTCGGAGAGCTGGTGACCATTTTTATTTCATTAGTTATAATAAAACAAAAACAAAAAAAACATATGCCTCCATTTTGTCTGATATATCATTTTCGATGTACTTTTTGATGCTGAACACGAATTTGACCTCCATATGTTAAGTTTGGTTCGAGATTCTGAGATAAATGCTACTACTTTTTTGAAAAAAAAAAGTTAAATATCGTTGTTTTCGGCCCTATTATTTTTTACTTTTTTGTCTGCTTAATTTAGTATTAGTATACTAATTAAGTGTATTGTGTATTATGTTATTTTGTTTCTTTTTATTTTTCTTTCGTAAGGGGTAATACTTGAAAAATATTTTATAAAAATGTCTCAGTGCAAAAGCAACCCATATAAGTTTTATTTCTAATTGTTTTGGTAAAAATAACCAAAAAAGCGGGTTTTTCGAACTTTTTAAAACCAGGGTGTGGTTTTTCCCTTATATCTCAGGACAGAAAATTTTTATCTCAAATCCGTTTTCACATAATTAATGAGTATTAAAAAATGAACAAATTAAGCTATTAAACAAGTTAAAATCTTTAGTAATAACTGAGAAATAGGCATTTAAAAAACGTTTAACTTTTTTAAAGTTTTTTGAACTTTTCTCGAAAACCACTAAAGATATCTAAAATAACAAAATATTTTTAATATCTGCATAAAAAACTGCATCTTATAGATGAATAATGTTTGTGGAAAAAAAAAATTTGGGCCGAAAACAACGATATTTAACTGTTTTTTCAAAAAAGCAGTAGCATTTATCTCATAATCCCGAACCAAACTTAACAAATAGAGGTCAAATTCGTGTTCAGCATCAAAAAGTACATCGAAAATGGTATATCAGACAAAATGGAGGCATATGTTTTTTTTTGTCGACCAGTGTTATATATAACACTGTATATATATCAAAAATAAAAAGCCCATTACAAAGTAATTTAAAAACAAATCCCTAAAAAATACACCGATCGATATGGAATTTTATAAATTCACTGATACAGTGAAAATGCCACCCCTAAAATGTGTCCTTTGTTTAGAAAGTGATGGGTTAAATATCAAAGCAATCAGGCAATTTACATAATATTAAGGGGTTAAGATATAATTTGTGTAGATAGTCCAGTCAAATAACAAGGAATTCCTGTGTTGAAATTGCAATAAATGCACATGGGATGATATTTTCAAGGGTATTAGTCAAAGAACTTTTAGCTCAAGAAGTTATTTCAGACCAATGTTTATGAACGTGTCATCTTTTTGTTTGTTTGTTTACATAAACGTACGCGATACTGCTTCTGGTGTAAACATAAGTATCGCTAGTTTTGACCTTCTGGTGACCAGAGCAATGTTGCGTAATTTTCACTTTATCATTGTGATAAATGTTTATACCTACATTAAAATTTTAAAAAACTACTATACTACGACACTATAATTATGTTTGATAATGTAATATAATTAAATTTATTAAAATTAAACCACTAGTTCATATAAAACTCAAATAAAACTAATATTTCTTAAAATTTACAATAAAATATCTAAAGCAGGTGTTGCAACCGGCAACACTGTATTGCTTGACAAAGTTTACGACATTAGACTGTAAGTTTGCACATTATTTCTCTCTCTTTATGCGTACTAAGTGCAAACAAAAGTAACTCCCCACCAGCCCCTCACCGTAGTTGGTTCACGCTTCAAACAAAGCATACGGTAGATTTCATCATGTTCCTTCTTGAGGTAAAAGTTCTTTGGTATTAGTTTTTCACTGGATGATTTGTGTACGCGGTCCCCTATCTTGAATTTTAAGGGTTAAGTGCGGTTATCTCGCTATATATGCTTCTGACGATAAAAATGCATATAACCAATCGTGTTAAAAAGCATATTTCCAGCAATTTTCGTAAAGATGATTTTTTTATTATATTAATAACAATCGAGTTATATTCAAAAATATCCATGTTGGAGGGGTAAATGTTTTTTTTTTCGATTTTTCAGTCAAATTATTCAGTGAAGGGTAAAAGTGGTTATAAGCAAACTTGTAGCTCTATAAATTTCATATCTTTTGAATTTTTATAGGTATTTTAGAACTACGGTTACAGAGGGCGCAGCTCAACTTTTAGCGCCCTCTGTAACCGTACCAAAATACTTATGAAAATTCATTCAAGTATTTGAAAATTTCAAGAGCTACAAGTTTGCTTATAACCAATTTTATCCTCCGATAAATAATTTGGCCCAAAAATCGAAAAAACTATTTCACCCCCAACATGTTGCAACATGGCCATTTTGAATATTTATAACTCGATTGTTATTAATATAATAAAAAAATGTTTAATTTTTCTACAGTTTTCTTTACTTTTATAAACAAGAGATGGCACTACATGTGCTCATTCTAACACTTGATACGGAATATTCATACCGTATCTAGTACTAAAATGGATTCATTCTGTCTTTGAAAAGTGTTTGTATTTGCTTACATTCTAAAGCAGTCGTAGAAAAAACATTTACTGGTTGTTACAGTTATCACTAGGCAAATTAAGATAAATATTTTTTCCATGTAGCATAAATTTGGCATAAATGTTTTTTTTTCGTGTAGCCTTCACTTAAAGCCACTTTACACGGAGCAATTTGTGCGCAAGTTTGATGCTATGCAAGTTTGTTGCAAGAATGATTTAGTCACTGCGCATGCCTTCAGGCAAGTTTGAGGCCATTTTCGTACCATCAAATTATTTAGAATATGTTCTATTTTTCGGCGATTTTCACGCAAGTTTTATGGTTATTTTCGAGGTACCAACCTGGAAAAAAGTAACCAAATCGATTTCATTTTACTAATATAGTAGCAACTGCACATGTTAATAATTATTATTATTAATAATAGGTCGGTCTGTCTAACTAAAAAACTTCCTTAAAAAAGCAAATGCTAGGTTATGTTTTTGTCAACAAGCGCAGAGACACGTCAAAATTGTCTGGTTGGCAGCACTGTTTACCTTGCAATATATAGCACCAAACTTGCGTACAACTTGCTCCGTGAAAAGGCAAATCAATGTCCAATTGTCCTCATGCTATATTGGGCAGCAAACTTGCCTAGCATCAAACTTTCATACAAATTGCTCCGTGAAAAGTGGTTTTTAAAAGAGAACAGTTCATATTTGAGAATCGACAAAATTTAATAAATATGTATGTTTTTTTCCGTGTAGCCTTCACTTAAAAGGGAACAATTCATATTTGAGATTCGACAAAATTTAATAAATATGTATGAGCGACGAAAAAGAATGAACCATGGAGTTAAAAACTAACTTTAATTTTTGTTTATGCTTGGACTGCGGACAATCGTATCATAAAATTGTAAAATATGAACCGAAATTCGATACTTTAAAACTCTCGTTATATTGGACGTTTGCTTAGAAATGTTTTGTACTCGATTTTGTTTATTGCTTTTGTTGTTTTTTGTTTATCTTTTATTAAATACTAGTATATTATATAATGAGCAGTAGTCGGCGAATTTCCTGTACTCGCATAGGCGCCGCGTCGACTCTAGCGTTGAGGCGAGGTTTTAAATATTTACATTTTTATTTCTTTTTATTTTGATTTTTTTTAATGATTCCATTTAAATGAGTAAGGTGGGAAAAAAAGTTATCGACAAATATAAATTAAAAACTTTCGTATTCTTAAAAGATAAAAATCCAATGTTGTTTTTTTCTTTGAAAAACACCGATTTATATACGTATGTATAGTTAATATGTATAGTTAATATTGTTGTAGTCCAGTCTTTAGGTCAATAAAAGAGGCTTTACCTAAAAATAATTCAGGGAGTTTTGATTTTCGGTTTATTGGGTAGGGTCAATGGCCGCAAATAAAAAAACAATTTTGTGACGTTGAACTCGATTTGAAAAGAAAAATCTAAAACCCTACAGTGTAACGTTTAAGGCGGTGCCGTAAATTAGCTATACGTCGTAAATGTTGAAGATTTGGTCCTCTTTATTTTCATATCAAAAGTTTTTTGTTCTAGGATGCAACGGTCTTGAGATATTTTTAAAAATCTGTTTTTTGTAAAAAAAATAAGTTAAAAAAATGACAGTTTCGAGTTAAATGTCGCAAAATTATTTATTTGCGGCCTTAAACCCTACCTAAGAAACCAAAAATCTAAACGCCCTGAATTATTTCCAGGTAAAGCCTCTTTTATTAACTTGAAGACTGGACTAAAACTAGAAATACGCTGGGTACTGTTCATTACTTAAAACTACTAAAAATTTGTTGGATTATAATTTGTTTTAATTATACGAGTATGATTAATACACACAAAAAAAAAAAAACTAAACCAAAATTTAACCCTTTGATACCCAGTGGGACATATATGTCCCAGCCTGTTTTAAGTTATCACTTGTGCACTGCATGTCCCATTTTACGATGTAAAATTATTTAAGGGTTTTTTTTAGTTACTAGGCGTATTTCTACCAAATTTTACTAAAAATGGTAAAGCTATTTTTGTATTTTTGTCCTAATTAAATTTTTATTTCTAAATAACAATTATGTTATACTATACGGAGTGGGACATATATAATCCGACTAAGATACCTACTGGGTCATATATGTCCCACTTTCTTTTTGTTTTCTATGTAAAATATTTGTTAAATAACAACAAAAAAACACTTTGTGATCGCCAATGACCAGTCTACAACTCAAAAAAGTTGATACAAAAAGATAAAAATTGGGTTTGGACTTATGCTTGATTTAACCTCTTAATATGTTATTCAACTATATTATGGTTGAATTAAACATTATATGGTTGACTAAACTAATCAAATGTTTGGTCTACTAAACCATATGGTTAAATTAACCAAATAAAACAACAGTATTTTTGGATCAAACACGTTTTTTTTGTGAGTACTTTTTACATATTATATCAATTTATTCTAAACTTCTAATTGTGAATCTGTAAAAAAATAAAAAAAAACTAATCAATTATCGATTTTTTTTTTTGAAAAAACTTGAACTTCTCCGATTTTACCAAAACTCTTAAGGTAAAATTCTGATCTTGTAAATAAAGTTTTAAAAAGGTAAAATTCGGATCTTGTGAATAAAGTTTTAATTTTAACCACTGTCCGATGTTGTCTATAATATATATTTAAGCTTGGTTTGGTAACCCAACAATAATATTAGATAGTAGATGGTTGGATTAGGGTTATTTATATTAAAAAACGTTTTTTTACTAAAACTGCCGACGTTTCGTTGGCTTTATTCCAACTTCTTCAAAAGGCACACTACAAGAAATGTAACAATTATGTTATAACTTTTTAACAATTCAAAGAACCAGAAAGAAAACAATATAAGTTTAAAAATTGGTTAATAAAATAATAAAATATGATTCTTTTTTTATATGTAATAAAAAAAAATGTTTAAAATTGTTTTGCAGACAAAAAAGGCATTGATTAATTATATTAAACTATGCATTATAATCTAAACATAGAAATAAAAACATTTAAAATACGGTTTAATTTAATAAAACCTCGTATAAGAACAAATCTTTATATTAACGTGGCATTATCATCAGTATAAGCAATAAAAAGGTAAAAAATATGGTACTTACAGTAAGTTACGTTTTCTTCGTTAAAATATAAAAATTAAGGATTGAAATAATAAATGTATAATACATAATGGGTATTCGAAATACAAGAAAATAAACAAACATGTAGATATTTTCTTGTATTTCGAATACCCATTATGTATTATATATTTATTATTTCAATCCTTAATTTTTATATTTTAACGAAGAAAACGTAACTTACTGTAAGTACCATATTTTTTACCTTTTTATTGCTTATACTGATGATAATTCCACGTTAATATAAAGATTTGTTCGTATACGAGGTTTTATTAAATTAAACCGTATTTTAAATGTTTTTATTTCTATGTTTAGATTATAATGCATAGTTTAATATAATTAATCAATGCCTTTTTTGTCTGCAAAACAATTTTAAACATTATTTTTTTTTTATTACATATAAAAAAAGAATCATATTTTATTATTTTATTAACCAATTTTTAAACTTATATTGTTTTCTTTCTGGTTCTTTGAATTGTTAAAAAGTTATAACATAATTGTTACATTTCTTGTAGTGTGCCTTTTGAAGAAGTTGGAATAAAGCCAACGAAACGTCGGCAGTTTTAGTAAAAAACCGTTTTTTAATATAAATAACCCTAATCCAACCATCTACTATCTAATATAATATATATTATTAGTTTTCAAAACGAAATGCCCTAAAGATTATTTTTATGTTATATACTTTTCTGTATTTTAGTTTTTATTAATCAAAATGTGTTAGAAATTGACCACTGTTTTTAGACCTATTTTGCTTTTAAAAATATTTCGCGCCACTTTGTGTTAAAATAACCACCTTTTCTGATTTTTACTGACTAAAAATATAACTACACATGATTTAAAGGTTACTTTTGTAAGAAAAAAAAGGCGTTGTTTACACCCTCTTTTAGTTAGTTAGTTGCCAGATAATAGTTATTATAGCTTTAAAAATAATTGTCAAAGATTCACAACCTTTGATTAAAAGTACTGTGATCAGAAAAACGAGTAAATCTTATGTATTTTTACCGTATCCCCACAAAGAGAATAAAATTCACTTAGGCCAATTTAAAGGAATCCTAAAATAGTTATTTATGGTACTAGTGGGTAAAGTAAGATATTGCCCATGAGAAAATTAACCTGCGAGGCGTCAGCCAAGCAGGTTAATTTTCGAGAGGCCAATATCGGTTTACCCATGAGGGCCATACAAGGTTTTATCCAATAAGTAGCTTAGAAATTCATATTTTTATTAAAAATTTTAATGACATTTACAAGAAAATAATGTGACAAGTGACAGTTGAGTGGGTAAAATAAATAATTATCCACTCAATAAAGTAAAAGCCACGCGGGGGTTATTATTGAGTTTATCTATTTAAAATAAAGCTGGTAATTGTCTCATTATCTGTATGTATTGGATAAAAAATATTTATTTTAAGTATCTATGGTCTGTTTTTTCAAGCAAGATAGTAAATTAAAAATCGCACAGTGAATATTATCAAAACCGATTCGAATATTGGATGTGCGAATATACTGACTGCATAGTTTATTTTATAAAACATAACTATATTCTATACACAAACATATACTATTCAAACCTGTTGTAAAAATATTTACTGTGCGATTTTTAATTTACTATTTTGCTTGAAAAAACAGGCCGTAAATGAAATGTATAAGTGCCTAAGTAAAAAAGGGTTCAGTAAAAAATTCGATAACGAGAAGAATGCGAAAAACATGGAAAGAAGGATAACTCAAGAAGGGAAAAAGGGTTGAATTTCGATGTTAAGTCGACGTCTCGACGAGTTGCTTGTTAATTTTTGGATAATATTTCTCACGTTATCTCAAGTATTCAGCCAAAGAGCCGTAATAGTAATGTTTCTTCTAGTAGTATACTCTTCGAAAGTGTTACAGATAGAAGAGTATTACAGTAATTTAAATTACACTAGGCAACACGGTTTCTTGCCCTGGTTGGAGTCATATGTTTTTTAACTAATTGTGGGTCGCTGAGACCGAATCTGGTCTCAGAACATTTTGATTACCTCAGGTTTCTGAGAAAAATGGGATAAAAGTGGTAAAAAATCACAACTTAGAAAATGGAAACTTTAAATTCATATGTAGAATAAATATGGATACTAGAGAAACAATTATTAAAAAAAATAAATAGATTCTGTGACATAACTACTTAAGCGGCGATTAAGGAAAGGGGTGCATAAGGGGACAAGCTTAGCGCTACGTACTCATGCTAAAAAACGTCAAAAATCATCTCTAGGGGGTCAAAAATAAACTAAATATATGTTACGTAATACGGTTCTTATGTAATAAAGTAACATTTTTATGATGTAGGACCATTAAAAAAACGACAAAAAATGAGCAATACTTTTTCTTTATAAATTATTTTTAAATTGGCATAATTGCGTGTACTAAAATTAAAAAAATAAGACGTGCTGGTTTTTTTTTAAGGTAAAATTCGGATTCTGCGCCTTTAAATTGAAAATATTTTTTGCTCTCAGGAAAAAAGTTTACACTGTTTGCTTCAATTTTAGTTATTTTTCATTTATTTACTTTTTACGAACAAACTAAGCCAAATAAAAAAATATTTGCTTGTACATTTTTGTAGAGAATTTTGTAATCTACAAATTAAGTCCTATAAATTTTTTATACAAATTTGATAGTTTTACCACAAATGATAAATTAAGTAAACTCTGCAGCTTTTTTTTTTTCGCTACTTACTGTAACAGTAGGTCCTTCGAATATGGATTTTTGAAATTTTTAAGTTTAAACTGTTTTTTTTAAGATTTTGAAAAAAAAAACGTCATTATTTTCTGGAATTATATCTCGCTAGGTGCTGGAATTTTTCTAAGGTCAGATTCGGATTCTACGCCCTCGAATTAGTAAGAAAAATTTACATTTAGATCAGGGCAAAAAAAAGTTGATTTGTTGCCTAGCTTTTCCATTTTTCACCTCCGCGCGTAAAATTTTTTTATTATCAGATTCACTTTCAGCAACCGTAAAAACCTTAGTATACCAATTTTTACGAAAACTACCCTCTACCCCTTTGGGGATAAAGTTAGAATTTTGTTATAATCAGATTCCCTTTCAACAACCCCAAAAACCCCAATATACCAATTTTCACGAAAACTACCCCTCACCCCTCAGGGGGTGGATTTGGAATATTTTTATTATCAGATTCACTTTCAGCAACCTCAAAAACCCCAATACACCAGTTTTCACGAAAACTACCCCCCACCCCTCAGGGGTGAAATTAGGAAAAAAATATTATCAGATTTATATTCGTGGACCACAAACACCCCTATATACCAATCTTCACGAAAAAATTGAAAATATTTAAAAATATTTATCCCCCGACCCCCGTGGGGGTGGAGTTAAAAAAAATTTATTATCAGATTCAATTTCAGCAACCTCAAAAACCCATATATATTGGTATATATATACCAATTTTCAAATTTTCCTAAAAAAATGTATTTTTCCCCATTTGCCCCCCTTGCCGCGCCCCAATGTTTACCAAAAACAATCCCGAGCGAGAACTTTTGGTAACATACCTGTCAAATGCCAAATTTCAAGTCTCTAGCTTTAAGCGTTCTTAAGTTATCGTGCCCACAAGATTTCCCGGACAGACCGATCGATCGACCGACCGACCGACCGATCGACCGAGCGACAATTTTGTTTTTGCTCGAAATTGATTTATATCGACATAAAACGTCATAAAATACACAAAAAAAAAATTGCACGAATACAAGGCTTTCCGAAATTTTGAAAATTTTCAAAATGGGAAAGCAAAATATACAATAAGACTTTCTTAAAGAAAAACAGTTCTTTCCTGTATAAAAAACTTCATTTTAGATGAAAACTCCCCACTGCGAAGGGTATAAGCCATGAAGTGCGATGCAGTATCTCTTGTGTTACATTGTAATTAGAACGTCTGAGTGTCGGTCGTTTTGTCGGCCACTTAGTTAATGCAAACTATCTCTCGCGATTTTTTATGTGATGCAAAGAAGGGTATCGTTTTAAATATGAGTTTTGGTCTAAATAAGAAAAATATGTTTTTGTTTAAAAAAGTGCAAAATGATGAAAAGAAATGATAAAAAACTGTGTTATTTGTTGATAAAGAACAAAATGAAAAAAATATAAAAACTAAGGAATTATTTGATATCTTAAACCCGACAACATCGCATTATTCTTGCGCTAAATGTGACTATCATACTGAAAAAAAGCAATATTTTTTGTTTATTAACAAAACCAACATAAATACGTTTAGGTAAAATGTATAATAAAAACACTGTACAATATTAATTAAAGTTTTACTTTTCTTGTTCTATAAAATTATATGTAGATATATTTTCTTGCTTTAAATAAAACTATTTTTTATTAAGTGTTCTAAAAAGCAAGAAAATATATCTAAATATTAATTAAATATATTTATTTTTAAATAGTTAGTATTAAAAGTTAAAAGAGTATGTGTAACTTATTTATAATCTAGTTTTAAATCATATCATGTAAATAAACTAATTTAACATGTTGAAAGCCAGATTAAATTACTTGTCTTGGCTAACACTGTCCCATGGAACCAGATGCTTTGGGTTATCGTTGAAGCTAATGGTTTGCTTACAATGTTATTATAGTATAAATACCTCAAAAATAACCCTTTAATCGTACTGTAACTTAAGAAACTAGTCACATAAGTTCAGCCTAATTACACATTGAATTACAGTATATTAAATCAGTGAAAACTAATAAAACACAACCAAATATTTTAATATTATAGTCAAGAGCAGTGAACAACACAGACCCACTTTGGCCCCACTGTAGTAGTAAATGTGCAAAGTTATTTTTATTTTGACGAGATGACATTTGACACTTTAAGTTTCGTGCAATGTTGCCAAATCGTACATTGACATATGTCAAAATTCTTAATTAAAATAATTAATTAAAGTATGTTCCGGGATGTAAAAAGGGATGAAATTTTGGTTAAATATTTATTTTTTATGTATCTGTAAGCATGTAAAGTCTTATCGTTGCAGGCGATTTAGCCCAAAATGCGATACCCTCCTTTGCCGTTTTTACTTTTATACCCAGTTTCGGCGTTTTATTCCGTCTACGCAAAACATTCATTTTCGAGCACGCAGATCTTGATATTTATCTCATTAATTTAAAATAATCTTAAGTATAATGGTATATTGTTTAAAACCTTGAAAATTGATTATTTCGATAAAATATTGCTGTTCTTTTAAGATAAGAGAAAAGTTAAATTATTCCAAATTTTAATAATACCTAAAATAAATTACTAATTTCATTTTTAAAATATATTACATTGTCTAACAGGTCTCAACTCTAATTCAACTATACTAAATAATATAGATCTTTATTTTTAGAAAGTATAATAATTTTAAAGATAAAGTTGACATATTACATAAACTCAAAAAAGCTTTTATTATTGGTGTTTTGTGAAAGTCGAGAAATAGATCAGCATCTTTTTACTTTTATTGTTACTAGTGTTAAAAATACGCAAGAAAAACATTATATGATGTAAGTGTATTATACAAGTGTTGTCAAGTATAAGACTTGACAACATTAACCTCAAATACTTATTATCGAATAAACATCTATGCCTTAAACTCTTTTTTAATGTAAAGAATGATAGCTATCATATCTGCTATAGCAGTCGGTGAAAGACATACCTAGCGAGTCGTTAGTCGTGCGCTAGGCATAAATTCACGTGATGTATCCTCGTTAAATATTCGAAAAGTCGTTAACATTTGTGGTAAAAACCTATTCGTGATCGTCAACTACTCTCGTTCCAAACCCATATTTATCTTCACAAACCTCAACATCAAGAAGAAGCTACTTGTGCACAAGAAAATCGATCAGCATCAAAACCAAGGTTAGTGATATCCCTTTTTCCCTTCTACACCCTTATTACAACCCCTAAAGCAGTCCACTAGTTCTCGTTTCGTTAATTTAAATTAGCTATATGCTGGGTTAGATAGGCATAGTTTTTTTTATCTAACTTGGACATATATTTTGTTGTAAGTAGTTCATAAATTAACAGGTAAAATCCTAGATCTAAGGTTATTTTTAATATCATAACCGAGACATTACAAACTTATTCTGTTTTGAGTTTTGTGAGTTTTGGTTCGCTATTTAATTTTTTATTTAACTAAATGTAATGATCTTATATGCCATTTTCGGAATGACCCATTCATTTATGCTTGTGCATGCTCTGAAATTGGGATTCTCCGTCATAAATTGGCTGTAATGTTAAGCAAACCTATTATTATCGACCGTTTGTGTGGGTCACCGGTCAAAGTGAATGAAATGTGACACGATTGGCGTAGAGTAAACATGGTGTGATCTGTATCGCTGTCAAAGTGGACGCAAATATCGTTACGGCAAACCAAAGGTAACTAACTCACCGTTATCGAAGGAACGGATGTCAGCCAAAAAGAAACCTTCAGAAAATGTTTTGGTTAAATGCACTGTACCGTAATTAATACGTTCACTGCCAACGGCTAGTTTTGACAGCGGAGCAATGGGTATGGGCAAGGGAAAAATAGAAAGAATTGATTATTGTTGTTAGGGGCGCCAGTTACTTTAGCTTTTACTCCTTTAGGTAAGTAACAACCTAGTGTAAATACTTAAGCTTTTCAGTTTGAGAAAATATAACCCTTAAATAAAATAAGATAATTCATTTGAGAAATTTATTATAAATAAACTTAATGAAAGCACATCAAGTAATGTATTAATATATCTAAAAAATATGTGTAATTATATTAAGATATAATTAAAGAAATCTTAATAAAAATTACTAAATTCAGAAATCATTCGACTTAAATGTATAAAGAAAACTTGAAGTTCAGCAAGCACCAAGAAATGTATGTAAACAGCAATCATTTCTTGCAGTGTATAAAAGTCATGCTTAAATTAGAAATCATTTAATCAAAAGTATGATATTTAATAATTAATAAATGAGATTAAATGTTTTAAAAAAATAAGTACCTAAAAATGAACAAAAGCCAGAAGGGCATATAGTATTAAACAATACTATATCAGATCTGATAAAGTTTACAGTTATAAGAATATTGAAATAAAAGAATTTTAAATATGAAATATTGCTTTCAAAAGTTTTCAGAATGAGTACTTAGCTGGTTTCTGCAAAATCCATGAGGTATGAATTCCATCGTCTCCATCTGTACAAGTCTCCCCTATGCTGATGAATTCATTTCTCAAATAAAAAAAAATAGGCTGTCCCATCTACTTTGGAAAAATTATCTTCCAGGATAAAATGTACTATTGAAAATGTTGTCCGGGATAAAATATGCTTTTGAAAATTATGTCCAATATAAAATTGTCTGCTAGACGGTTACATAGAATTTATCTATGCCAAAAATTACAGAACCATGTTCCAACAGAACATCACTCCATGCGGAGAACTTGTATATCAAATATACCAAAATAAACTTCAACTTAAATTAATATAATTCCATATTAATGGTATAGAAATAGTAATTAATGGTGCTTAATGGTGCTTAATGGTGCTAAAACAATAGTTATATCTTAGAAATATTCTAAGAAACAGAAAAACTTAACTTACATGTCATACTAAGTCTTCGATGTCCATCGAAACGTTATAAATGCGTAATTGTAGAAAATAACAGTTACAATATCTTCCGCATTGTTTAAATATTCATTTTCACTAACTTTAAATAAAAATACATGAAGGATTACTTCGATGATTACAGAAAATAAACACTCGTCAGTACGACACCACCATTTTGTAACAAAGTTGCTTCAAGAAGAACGAAAATCGACCTTATTAACCGGTATGAACCCTTCAGGTAAATAAAATACTATTTCTGAACTATTAGCGACATCTATGCAAGTCATTATCAACTACAGTTTTACCGTATAGGATTCCTAATAAAGGTAACGGAAACGACACCAAAAATAATAACCAAAAAGAATATTTCCTAATAAATCCGTATTAGTGATATCTAACCTCAAAATATTACTCTAAGAAACAAATATAAACAATATTTATTGTTTATCAGCAAAACTAATAAAAATACGAACAGAATACTAAGTGTCCTGTGAACTAAGTATAAACAAAATACTGAATCTAAGTGAGCAGTTCCAGCAAACTATTTTCAACAAATTCTGGATTATCCCAAAGGAATAAGCATACGAAACTTTCCAGGAGAGACAAGCTACAGATGAAAGCCAGTGAAATCCAACCCTCAATAGACTCTAAAACATATAAAAACCAGGTAAGTCCATAGACAAATGTATTATAGAGAAATAAGTCATATGATTCTTTATTATTAAAAATCATATTCTAATTATGTTTTCTTTATGTTATTTTCAGGTAGAACTATGGAATAGAGACTCATATGGTTAGAATTCAGTTCCTGCTACAAAATAGTCCCAGATACAAAATAGTTCTGTACGTACGTAACTATTTATATACAAAATAAACATAAATTATAACGTTTGTAAAAGAATAGTTTAATTAACCCTTACTATATTACAAAGTGACGATTTATATCGTTACACATGCCCCCTCCAAAAATAATAAAAATATTTAATATACAAAAAATATTTTTATACCAAACTCTGTAACTATTTAACTTAAATAGCTAAAATATATACTATATTTTATTTAATCAATCAACAAAAAATACAATACTTTATGTAAATCATTTGAAATACTACTTGATAATTAACAATAGCTAAGCTTGATAACTACGTGTATCATTCGCCTACTCTTATGTAGAACATAATTTTGGGACTTTATCGGTGCGTGTCATAAACAGGTAATTGTCATAATCAGGTAATTGTCATAATTAATTTTGTTTTTCTTTTTAGCTAAGTTTTATCAAGATAAAAAAAAATAGAAATAAGACTTGACTGTGTGCACCAGAATTCTCTTCTACAAAAAATATATTTATATAATTTTTTACTATATACAAAAGTTTTGGGTACCCTTTAAATATTTTCAATACATTGATATTTTTTAAATATCATTTTGAATGATACTAAGAATATATTCTTATTTAATCAAATCTAGCCAACTGAAATGTCACTATTTGATCCAAAATATTTCTTTAGATCTTTAACATGCCAGTCGCCTCTATGACCATCTGCATTTTCCAAAATATACACTAACTTTGACTTTTTCGCAACAACTTTGCAAAGTATGTACTTTGGAGCAAGTTTTGCAGCAAAACTTTTACTAGCATCTGAGAGTACTTTGTTTCGTCTCCAAACTTTTTCACCTATCTCAAAATTTACTTCACGCTTGCGCAAATTATAAGTACGCTTATTTCGTTCATAAGCTTCATGTAAATATTTCTTTACATCAACAAAAATCTCTTTAAGATTTCCCAAGTCTTGGCTATACGAGTCTCTGTCACAAGGTTCTAATTTAACACCATCAGTTGATGTCATTTTGCCATAATAAGTTCCTGTGATAGGTACATTCCTCCCAAAATTAAGAAATGCCGGCGTATACCCCGTAACTTCATTTACAGACGTTCGTAAAGCTAGACCTATTTTTGCTAAATTTTTACACCATTCTTTTTGATTATCTTTTATATATGATCTTATAGCAGTAGAAATTGTGCGATGTTGCCTTTCCGTCGGATTATTTTGGCTATGGTAAAGTGCATTAAACCATATTTTCTGTACATTATATTCATCTGCTAATTTTTTAAAAACTTTACCAGCAAATTGTTTTCCATTATCGACAATTAAAAATTGACAAACTCCGTAAACTAAAAAAACTTCATTCTCAATGAATTTACATATTGCATTTGCAGTAGCTTCCCTTAAAGGATGTAATAATGTATACTTTGTAAACCAGTCTGACACAACTAAAAGATAACAAAAACCTTTAGAACTTCTGGGAAATGGTCCCTGCAAATCGCATGAAATAACTTGCCACGGATAATTTACTTCTTTTTCACGACCCATCAATCCAAAACGTGCAGAATTACTAACTTTTTGTGATTGACAAATATTACAACATCTTACATACTTTAAAATATCTTTACGCATTTTTGGCCAAAAATATGTTTCTGAAATTCTATGAAAAGTTTTAAAAAATCCCATATGAGAAGCTAATACATCGTCATGACATTCTTTTAGTACTTGTTTACGACATTTTTGAGGCACTAACAATTTCCACTCTATAATATTACTTTTTACTTTTGTCTTGGTCGGTATGAACTTATAAATATTATCATCAATAACTTTAAATTGCGGATATGAATATGGACTCTTAACAATTTTTTCCCTCAACTGAATATAATATTTATCACTATTATAATCATTTACATTAAAATTAATTAAATTTACATCTGGAAAAATTGATTTTTCTGGTTCTATTCTATCAAAAGCTCTGGATAACCCATCAGCTACTACATTTAATTTACCTCTACGATATACAATATCCATATCATATTGCTGTAATTTTAATGACCATCTAGCCAAGCGACCAGAGGGATCTTTCATATTACTCAAATATTTTAATGAAGAATGATCTGTAATTACTGTGAATTTAACACCTTCAATGGTCTAAACCTATCTATAGCAAACAAAACAGCTAAACATTCCTTTTCACCTACAGAATATTTTATTTCACTACGTGTTAAAGCTCTACTAGCATAAGCTATTACTTTTTCTTGACCATCTTGCGTTTGTGTTAATATGGAACCGAGGCCAACTAAAGAAGCATCACATTGTATAACAAATGGTACTTGCTAATTGGGACTTGCTAAAGCTGGAGCATTTATTAAAGATTCCTTCAACAATAAAAAAGCTTTTTCTGCATCAGTATTCCAATGGCTTGTTTTTTACCTTTGCCCTTTAAAAGTGAATTTAATGGACTAACAATTGTTGAAAAATTCCTAACAAATCTACGATACCACGAAGCTACACCTAAAAATCGTTTTATCTCTGTACTATTTGTTGGTCTAGGATAGTTTATTATTGCTTCTACTTTTTGCGGATCGGTTCTTAAACCAAAATTATCAATTACAAAACCTAAATACTTAAGTGATTTTCTAAAAAAATTACTTTTTTCAAAATTTATTGTAAGATTAGCAGATTTTAATTTTTCATGTACTATTTGAAGTAATTTAATATGTTCCTCAAAAGTTTTTGATACTATTATAATGTCGTCAATATAAACAAATATATTTGGATAAAAGGAGAAAGGAAAAAGTTTATCCATTAATCTTTGCTGACTTTGTGTTCCATTTTTGAGTCCATAACACATTACATTAAATTCAAACAGTCCCCTACCAGGTACGGAAAATGCAGTTTTTTCTTTAGCAGTTTTTGTAAGTGGAATCTGCCAAAAAGCATTTTTTAAATCTATACTTGATATATATTTTGCATCGCCTAATAAACTTAAAATGGAGTCTATCCTTGGTAAAGGATGTGAATCACCTTTTGTAATAGAATTTAATTTACGTCCATCAAAACAAAAATGGTATGTACCATTAGCTTTTTTTACTAATAAAACTGGTGAATTAAAATCAGAATAAGATGGTGAAACTATATCATCTTTTAACATTTTATCTAACTCTTTATGTAAAATTTCTATTAAATAAGGTGACAAAGGATATTGACGCATTTTAAAAGGTTTATTATTTCCTGTATCTAATTCATGTTTTATTAAATTTGTTCTACCTATTTTTTCGCTATATAATTCTTTAAATAAACTAACAAATTTATCTGCTATCTTTTTCTGAACAAGTTGCTTTTGTTATTTCTAAAAATTGAATACGTCTAACTTTATTTTCTTCTACTTCAGGAAAACGTTGCAGACGATTTGTTACATGTACTAAATAAGTTTTTAATTTTCTTAAATCAGCTAAACTATAATCACCATGATATTCTACAATTTCTGAAGATATACTATCTAAAATTCTATTAATATTTTCCACTTCACTGTTAAAATTAAAAGTCGGATCTACATATTTTACTTTAGGATCTTCCCTAGCTATGGCTCTACCTAAAACTTTAATTCTAGATGCTCTATTATTTTTTGCTGTTAAATGTCTTATACGAAGTTCATAATTTACCATTTCAGCAGTCAAAAATCTAATTTCCATTTTATCTAAATCTTCCATTTTGAATATTTATTTTCAAAATTTAAATTCAACTTACTCAAAATATTTATTTTATAATCAAATATTTATACTGTACCACAAATTATTTTTTTTTGTGTACACTGTTCAACAAAGTTTTTGCATACTTTGGAAAATTTCCCAAATATGTCAAAAAAATACTAAATTATTATTTATCTCAATTGGACAAATTAATAATTATAAATAGTCTCCAAAACTACAAAATTAGCTAATATTTATTCATATCCTTCGCATAAATAAATACCCTATTATCCATTTATTTCTATTGAATAAACGATAATTTCTAGAAAAACTGAACCCACGCCAAAATTTCTCTATTCCATGTTATTCCATAAAATTCAGAAAAAACATAAAAAACACATATCTGATATATCTTATCAGATTAACTCTAATTTGACTTAATTTTCAACAAAAAATATTTTATTCAACAGTTATATGTAGTTTTTCTCAAAATGAACTTTAAGTTGCACTGAAAAAAAATAAGCTTTAGATTTTTATAAAAAATACACTGAGAAAAATAGAGTAAAATTAAAAAAAAAAACAAGTGTTCTATCTATCCAAATACCACGTTCTTGGGCGCCAATATTAGTGTACCGTAATTAATACGTTCACTGCCAACGGCTAGTTTTGACAGCGGAGCAATGGGTATGGGCAAGGGAAAAATAGAAAGAATTGATTATTGTTGTTAGGGGCGCCAGTTACTTTAGCTTTTACTCCTTTAGGTAAGTAACAACCTAGTGTAAATACTTAAGCTTTTCAGTTTGAGAAAATATAACCCTTAAATAAAATAAGATAATTCATTTGAGAAATTTATTATAAATAAACTTAATGAAAGCACATCAAGTAATGTATTAATATATCTAAAAAATATGTGTAATTATATTAAGATATAATTAAAGAAATCTTAATAAAAATTACTAAATTCAGAAATCATTCGACTTAAATGTATAAAGAAAACATGAAGTTCAGCAAGCACCAAGAAATGTATGTAAACAGCAATCATTTCTTGCAGTGTATAAAAGTCATGCTTAAATTAGAAATCATTTAATCAAAAGTATGATATTTAATAATTAATAAATGAGATTAAATGTTTTAAAAAAATAAGTACCTAAAAATGAACAAAAGCCAGAAGGGCATATAGTATTAAACAATACTATATCAGATCTGATAAAGTTTACAGTTATAAGAATATTGAAATAAAAGAATTTTAAATATGAAATATTGCTTTCAAAAGTTTTCAGAATGAGTACTTAGCTGGTTTCTGCAAAATCCATGAGGTATGAATTCCATCGTCTCCATCTGTACAAGTCTCCCCTATGCTGATGAATTCATTTCTCAAATAAAAAAAAATAGGCTGTCCCATCTACTTTGGAAAAATCATCTTCCAGGATAAAATGTACTATTGAAAATGTTGTCCGGGATAAAATATGCTTTTGAAAATTATGTCCAATATAAAATTGTCTGCTAGACGGTTACATAGAATTTATCTATGCCAAAAATTACAGAACCATGTTCCAACAGAACATCACTCCATGCGGAGAACTTGTATATCAAATATACCAAAATAAACTTCAACTTAAATTAATATAATTCCATATTAATGGTATAGAAATAGTAATTAATGGTGCTTAATGGTGCTTAATGGTGCTAAAACAATAATTATATCTTAGAAATATTCTAAGAAACAGAAAAACTTAACTTACATGTCATACTAAGTCTTCGATGTCCATCGAAACGTTATAAATGCGTAATTGTAGAAAATAACAGTTACAATATCTTCCGCATTGTTTAAATATTCATTTTCACTAACTTTAAATAAAAATACATGAAGGATTACTTCGATGATTACAGAAAATAAACACTCGTCAGTACGACACCACCATTTTGTAACAAAGTTGCTTCAAGAAGAACGAAAATCGACCTTATTAACCGGTATGAACCCTTCAGGTAAATAAAATACTATTTCTGAACTATTAGCGACATCTATGCAAGTCATTATCAACTACAGTTTTACCGTATAGGATTCCTAATAAAGGTAACGGAAACGACACCAAAAATAATAACCAAAAAGAATATTTCCTAATAAATCCGTATTAGTGATATCTAACCTCAAAATATTACTCTAAGAAACAAATATAAACAATATTTATTGTTTATCAGCAATACTAATAAAAATACGAACAGAATACTAAGTGTCCTGTGAACTAAGTATAAACAAAATACTGAATCTAAGTGAGCAGTTCCAGCAAACTATTTTCAACAAATTCTGGATTATCCCGAAGGAATAAGCATACGAAACTTTCCAGGAGAGACAAGCTACAGACGAAAGCCAGTGAAATCCAACCCTCAATAGACTCTGAAACATATAAAAACCAGGTAAGTCCATAGACAAATGTATTATAGAGAAATAAGTCATATGATTCTTTATTATTAAAAATCATATTCTAATTATGTTTTCTTTATGTTATTTTCAGGTAGAACTATGGAATAGAGACTCATATGGTTAGAATTCAGTTCCTGCTACAAAATAGTCCCAGATACAAAATAGTTCTGTACGTACGTAACTATTTATATACAAAATAAACATAAATTATAACGTAAGTAAACGAATAGTTTAATTAACCCTTACTATATTACAAAGTGACGATTTATATCGTTACAGCACTGCACAAAATAAACTGAATTACAAATGGATAGGAAATCGGAAGTTATTATCCTATACAATTGTACTTAAGTTTTTGTTAAAAACACGCAACATTTCATGTCCGTCCTTAGTTATTAAAGTACATGACTTTAGAACTATAGTGTTTTTAATACAAAATAAAGTACATTTGTAAATGATCATAACTTCCTATCTGTAACTAAATATTCAGTTACAAATAGACAGGAAGTTATGATCCTGTACAGATGTACTTTAATCTTTGTTAAAAACACTGTATTGAGTGTTTTTAACAAAAAATAAAGTACAATTATATAGGATAATAACTTCCGATTTTCTATGTATTTGTAACTGAATATTCAGTTTACTTTTTACAGTGTGGTTATTTAGAATAAGAATCAAAAGGATTTAAAATTAATGCTTAGAATAGTATATTCTATAACTAGTATGGAATAGACTATATTCCGCGCGAGCGAAAAGTTTGTCATAAAAACCGGCAGGCGAGTATGACGGTTCCGCTACCGCGGAATGACTATTCCATACGTGTTGTAGACTATACTTTTTCTTAGACAGCAAATATGAAACACTGTATGGCTTTAAACTGCGGACAAGGTTAAAAACAATGTTTTTTGTAACTCGACATTTTAAATGCAACAAAACACATATTTTTAAATAAAGCAATTAATGTTATTAATTAATTTTATCCAGTCAGTATATATAATTATAATGCAAAAATTGAAGGTTATGTCAGATTGTTGTGACTGATATCAGGTTTAAAAATTTAACAATAGATGGAGCAGTTTTAATTTTTTGAACTAAATTGATAAAAAACAGTTTTCTTTACTTTTATAAATAAGAGATTGCACTACATGTGCTTATTCTAATACTTGATACGGAATATTTATACCGTATCTAGAGCTAGAATGGATTAACTCTGTGTTTGAAAAGTGTGTGTATTTGCTTACATTCTAAAGCAGTCGTAGAAAAAGAGTATACTCTATAACTAGTACGGAATGACTGTTACACGCGAGCGGAAAGTTTGGCATACGAGCCGCTAGGCGAGTATGACGGTTCCACGAGTGCGAAATGACCATTCCGTACGTGTTATTATGAATAAAAACAGGTCTTATTTTAAGAAAAACTTATATACAGCTCGTCAAACTTAGGAAGAGACGTGTGGAAATTAAAAGAAAGTATTCAGAGGAAGAAATATAGGCAGTAAGCGCACCTCTAGCAACTGGTGAATAAAGCCGCTATTCAATGCGCACTAGGGGTGCGTATCTACTTTTAAAACCTACGTATCTTCCTAAATTTGATAAGCTGTACTTCATCTAATTTTAACGCAAAACTTTAAATTGCATTAAATTATTCAGTATTTCATGGTAAAATACATACTTTTTTGTTAATTTTACTACAGCTTTTTTTATTTTTATTTTTATAAACAAGCCCTCTCTTATGTGCTTATTCTAACACTATTTATGGTAAAGTCATACCATATCTAGAACTAGAACTAGAATTGATTCATTCTATGTTTGAAAAATACACAGTATTTGTTTCTTGAAACAAAAGCTAGTAGAAGACTATCTTAACCGGTATAAATTTTATTTTGATAACTTTAATAAAGTAGGTCATATGTTACCAGCAAAGAAAGTAGTAAATTTAAATCAGTAGTGTAAATTCACTTTTATCTCTAAAAATGTGAATTTTTATTTTGGTAATTTTACCGCTATATTTTGTAGAATGTAAGCTATAATTATGGTAATTCTCAACCAATATTGTAAAAGTGCCGGGTTTTTGGACCACATGCATGAATTTTAATGCAAAATTATTGTACCGACATGAAAAGAGCTGATATTTTACTAAACCGAGTAATATTGAGGTTAATTTAATAAATATTGTAAATTTACTTTCTGACACACTTTAAATTTGTCCGTCAATCTTACAGTAGTTTTAACTGTAATAATAAAAGCAAATTTACGATGTCAGAATGTGAATTTACAATATTTATTTAAATTAGCCTCAATATTACTGGGTTTAGTAAAATCTCAGCTCTTTTCCTGTCGGTACAATAATTTTGCATTAAAATTGATGCATGTGGTCCAAAAACCCAGCACTTTTACAGACAGTCCCAAAAATTACCATAATAATAGCAGTAAAATTAACACGTTCGCTGCGGAGTTATTTCCGTAAAATTTTGAGGGGAAGATGCGAGACAAGGATAACTCGTACAGGATTTTCTATTGGAATAGTACGAGACTTATATGTCTAGTAAATATCCCAACGTATATTTTGTATACAGAAAAATGAATATATATATATATATATATATATATATATATATATATATACCAGTAAAAAAAATAAATATATATAATAGAAAATTTGTGTACGAGACATATATGTCTCGTGCCGCAGCGAACGTGTTAACAAAATAAAAATTCATATTTTTACAGATAACTGTGAATTTACAGTCCTGATTAATATTTACCATTTTCTTTGCTGGCAACATATGACCTACTTTATTTGCTGTAAAATTACAATATTTGCATTTACAGTGCATGGTAAGTTTTCTTTATCTATTACAGTTAATACTACTGAAAGATTGACGGACAAATTTAGAGTGCGACAGGAAAAGAGCTGAAATTTTACTACCACATGGACCACATGCATGAATTTTAATGCAAAATTATTTTACCGACAGGAAAAGAGCTGAGATTTTACCAAACCGAGTAATATTGGGCTTAATTTTAATAAATATTGTAAATTTACGTTCTGACATGGTAAATTTGCTTTAATTATTACAGTTAATACTACTGAAAGATTGACGGACAAATTTAGAGTGCGACAGGAAAAGAGCTGAAATTTTACTACCACATGGACCACATGCATGAATTTTAATGCAAAATTATTGTACCGACAGGAAAAGAGCTGAGATTTTACCAAACCGAGTAATATTGGGCTTAATTTTAATAAATATTGTAAATTTACGTTCTGACATGGTAAATTTGCTTTAATTATTACAGTTAATACTACTGAAAGATTGACGGACAAATTTAGAGTGCGACAGGAAAAGAGCTGAAATTTTACTACCACATGGACCACATGCATGAATTTTAATGCAAAATTATTGTACCGACAGGAAAAGAGCTGAGATTTTACCAAACCGAGTAATATTGGGCTTAATTTTAATAAATATTGTAAATTCACGTTCTGACATGGTGAATTTGCTTTAATTATTACAGTTAATACTACTGAAAGATTGAGGGAAAAATTTAGAGTACTCCAAATGTACAAACTAAAGTGTACATAATAAACATACATTTGTGTCCATCAGAGCTGCTATGTTTATGTAAAAGTGAGTAAATCGACAGTGTTCTATCCATTGAAAACGAATCGGATGACCATATTGGTCCTTGTTGACGTTGTAGTAAATGTTATGGCACAAGATAAACTAGACACATTCGATTTATCAAACAAGCCGTGAAAATATGCAATGCTTCGCATTTCATATGGCAACACTTCGCAGTTTAATTAGGTATAAAATACGGACTGGCCATTTAGACGACCGACGTCACATAACCTAATTCTTTAGTTTGTTTTTTTCGCCTGTTTAATGTTTTCGATGCTAATCCTCCCATTTAAATGGGAAGAATACTAGCCTAACCTTAAAAGCTTTAAAAACCCTATTAATCGACCAAAAAACTACTGGAGGTACACTTCCTGGACGTCGGACGCAGAAATAGCCTGTTCTATGTGAACTCGCTATTTATATGGCCGCCATAATATAACCCAACTTTTTGGTTTCGGTTTTTGCGCCTGTTTGGTGTTTTTGATGCTTACTTTTTCCGGGATATTGTGGGTAGAAGGTTTATGCTTACTTCATTTGCAGCTCCAACTATACTTTCTGTTAAAATATCTTCTTAAATGTACATTAATATACATTATATTTAAGAAAATTTACAGCTTAAAACAGGTTGAACAAAACTCTCAAAAAACAGATGGTTTGTTGCGTCTAAATTGTTGATTTTCGTTTCCATGGAAATAATGCCACATTTTTACACTAAAGCTTCTAGATTTTAATATTCTTTACTGTTTCTAGCCGAGATCAGCAATCACGCAAAAGCAGAAATCATATTTTCGCTCCTCATACAAACAACATTTTTTCTACAATCTAAAATAAATAAATAAGTAAATAAATTTCAGACAGTAAGTTACCTTACAAGGTCGCAGCCCTTGAGTACAATTTTCTGCAAATTTGTTGGTGTAAAAGTAAAATCTTAACCACAGTTACTCTCCATAATTCTTTCGTAACAACAAATATATAGCACACAAATATTTAGCACACGAAATTTAGATTTGATTCAAAATAAATAATAATTTCATATTAAAAAAATAGCGGAACAGCATCTCGTCGCATATAACTGACAGCTGTTTTACGATTGACATGCTGGTTGCCTACACTGTGCGCGCGAAAAAAATCACTTTTCTGCTTGCTGTCATAGTAACGAGCAGAAAAGTAAAATACTAAGAAATAGGTTATTTTGAAGTGTCAAAACTTCATTTGTTTTTGTAGAAATGTTAACTTTTCCATTATATCGTGGAAAAACTAGTTTTTCTTCCAAAAAAGCAGTGCTTTATTAATTAGTGCTCTACTAAATTATTACTCTTTTAGGAGAAGTTTGCGAAGAGTTCTACTAGGGTATCGGTTACATTACTAATGCAAATCGACGTGCGGACACGCTGTCTCGTGTTTGCTTCTGCTGAGCTGATTATGGCCACCCCTGTACGTCACTCCCAAGCCACAATGTCCCCAGGGTATTGGGTTGCCGATCCCTGTCAAATGGATATTTCAATTGGTAGATTTTTTATTTTGTTACACTGTAAAAAGTAGACTGAATATTCAGGTACAAATGGATAGGAAATCGGAAGTTATTATCCTGTACAATTGTACTTTAATTTTTGTTGAAAACACGCAACATTTTATGTCCGTCCTTAAATATTAAAGTACGTGACTTTAGAACTATAGTGTTTTTAACAAAAATTAAAGTACTTTTGTATAGGATCATAAAAAAAGTCCAAACCATGTGTAACTAAATATTTAGTTACAAATGGATAGGAAGTTATGATCCTATACAATTTTTGTTAAAAACACTATAGGTCTAAAGTCACGTATTTTAATATTTAAAGATAGACATGAAATGTTGCGTGTTTTTAACAAAAATTAAAGTACAATTGTATCGAAAGTACAATTGTATCGAATTGTATCGAATTGTATAGGATAATAACTTACGATTTCCTATCTGTTTGTAACTGAATATTCACTTACAAACAGATAGGAAAGATACTTTTTACAGTGTAAGTAAGCGAGTTCAAATGTTGTGTTTAAAAAAATGCAAATTAATATATATATTTACAGTTTTGGCGAAGGCGCAACTAAAAGAATCTAGAGTGCCTTAATGTGAAGGCAAGAAAAAGAGTGGATAAAAAAAAACTGGTAAAAATTGTTATTTGTCACTTGGTAACTATGTTTAGACATTAAATATCACAAATTACATGAGCGTACATTTTCAAAGAATTTTTTTTAAATGTTGCTATTCAATTCAATTCAATTTAATTTATTCAATTTTTTTTAACAGGTTTTTACAAAAATTTAACATTAATTACCGCCTAAGCTATTAGTAGGAAGAATTAATTTAAAACTCCACTTGGTAAAAATAAAATGGAGGAAGAATATGATTATTCCAAACTGGGAAATAAGAAAAGGTTCAAAAATATGCGGGGTATAACAAACAAGTCTATATTTGGATATGCCACTGTAAAAATATGCCATGATAAATAACCTTAAAAATATATTTCGATACATTTATAACTAGAAGAGAAACTTGGTATATCCGGAGAAGGCTAAAAACACGTTTGGAATTGGGGGTTTTCCATTTTCCTAGATTTTTTTTATGTATTCGTTCATTTCCTACACAGAAAACGACACGTTTAGGCACTGTAATTTAAGGTTATGTATTTTTTTACATGCAATCATCCCAAATTGTAAAGAAACAATTAAAAACACCCATGTATCAAACGTAACAGATCTACATACATACAGAGCGGTCCAAAAGTCACCCCCCCCCTCTTAACTTTTGAACCAGTTCAGATATCGACTTAAAATTTGGAACTTTTAAATAAGACAACTTAAACTATCTTTTAGCATATATTTAATACTTTCAGATCTTAAAATGTGGGCAGGGGGCACATTTTTTTAAATGGAAAGAGTGGTCGTGTAATACATCATTTTAAAGCTTATAAAATTCTCCATTTAACTCCATATTTTTAAATTAAAAAAAAAATAATTTGGGTTTAAAATGGGGTTGAAAATGGGTATTAATGTCAAAATACCTCTAAAAAAAACAAATAATTTTATAAAAATGCCTAATTTCATCATAAAAAAATGTAAATTATACTTTTAAACTAATTTTAGTTGATATAAATAAAAATTTATAAAAACAAACTTAAAAAATCGAATGTGTTAGCACAAAAATTTAAAAATCAAAACCTTAAAAAACATTTTTAAAAAATTTAAAAATGCTAGTTTAAATAGAGAATTTTATAAGCTTTAAAATGATGTATCACACGACCCACCTTTCCATTTAAAAAAATGTCCCCCCATGCCCCCCTGCCCACATTTTAGAAGCTGAAAATATCAAATATATGCTAAAAGATAGTTTAAGTTGTCTTATTTAAGAGTTTTAAATTTTAAGTCGATATCTCAACTCGTTCAAAAGTTAAAAGGGGGGGTGACTTTTGGACCGCACTGTATATGATATAATATGTTAAAATAACACACAATTTAACTATACTAATAAAATTTAAACACTGATTTGTTTTGATTTATTTTGTATTGTTAAAAGTATTTATAAATAATCATTTATATAGTTTATTTTTCACGGTTCGCAAAAACGCTGATATATAATTTTCGTTTGGACTTTTTTTAAATAATATCTAACAAATAGGACCCCCTTGGGGGGCCTTAAAGAGGACGAAAGCCTAAATTTTTAAATTTTCCTGGGTTTATCTTGTATGCTCTATTTATATACAAATATAAGCTATTCTAGTAGTATAATAAATTTTTTTTTAAATATTTTCAGATTATTAAAAATTCAATAATATTTTATAACAACTCTCATATATAATTACTATTAAATATTAATTATTATTTTTTTAATGTTATAGTTTATCATATAGTTTGCGTTAAATTTTTATTATGTTTATTTACCCAGCTTTAGAAAACAAAATATTTTTGCTTTTATTTTTTCTGTACTTTTATATTTCAATTTTGTTTAATACAAAATATAATTTCCACTCATTACTTTACTTTGCTTTTAATTTATTGCCTTTCCTCTGGAATTAAAAAATCCCTTCAAACCGTTCAAAAAAAAATTGATTTGTAAAGTAAGTTTTAAAATGTTTTTTCTTTTTCTTCCGATCGTCTGATATCTCTTCTTTAAGCCGAAAGTAGAGATTTTAAAGTTTTAGGCATAATGTATTATATAAATATTATGTACATAATTATGTATGTAAAATTATTACATATAGTAAGTCTCTTATAAGAGACTTCGTTAACAACTTTCAGGAGAAATATAAACCAAATTTGGCACGTACGCGTACATAATAATAATATTATTATATATCTTTTTTATACTAATATATAATAATAATAATATATAATATAATATATAATAATATATATATTATATATTATATAATAATTAACCCCCAAACCGACATTTTAAACACTCTTTTACAATATCTAGAAAATATTTATAATATTATAATATTTTTTGTACATTAAAATTCTAAAAAAAAATCTGAAAATTGGCTCGAGACCCCCCAAACCCCCCTATTTAAAAAAAAATAATATACTACTAGAATAGCTTATATTGGTATATAAATAGAGCATACAAGATAAACCCAGGAAAATTTAAAAATTTAGGCTTTCGTCCTGTTTAAGGCCCCCCAAGGGGGTCCTATTTGTTAGATATTATTTAAAATTTAATTTTTGAGTTACAGGTAAAAAGTTTAAGCAGAAAAAAGGAAACTGTAGCAATTATTGGTGAATTGGGAAAATTATATATCAGCGTGTACCTATTTTATAATACTCAAAACAAAAAAGTGCGATATAAAAAATTTTGTGGTTGAAATTTTTTAATTTTTGCTTTTCCTATTTAAGGAAAGGAACAGGAATCAAATTTTATTTTCAAAGTTCTAGGGCAATTTTTTATTTTATTTGACCTTTTTTGCGAACCGTGTTTTATGTAAAATTATTAAAAAATACTATAAAAAGAACAAAATTTTATTATTTATAAAACAGAAAAACAACATTTGTATTCAGTATATATTTCCATACAAATATAATAACAGAACTTGGTATGCGTATTGATAAAAACTCCACATTATTATTAAATTTATTTGTGGAATAATTAGTTTTGTGATTTAGAATAAATTTTAGTTATTTATTAAAATGAAACGTATTTATTTTAAAGCACGCAATGCAAAGTTCCGCCACATTTTTATTTTTTGAAATATGAGAAATTCCACAAAAGTCTTGATTAGCATTACAATCTACTATAACGTAGAGAACGTATGCACTTTTGACACCTAGAAAAAAATGCTATGCGTTTACTGAAAGTTAAAATAGTTATTTTTGCTCCTAATAGAGTAAATTTATTGTGTGAGGTCTTATTTTGTGGACTGAAGCGAAGCTGAGGTCCATAAACACGAACATTAAAAACCCCAATATACCAATTTTCACAAAAACTACCCCCGCCCCTTTGGGGTGGAGTTAGAATTTTTTTTATAATCAGATCGAATCAGATTCACTTTCAGCAACCTCAAAAATCCCAATACACCAATTTTCACGAAAAATACCTCAGGGGGTGGATTTAGAATTCTTTTATTATCAGATTCACTTTGAGCAACCTAAAATCAGATTCATATTCGTCGACCCCAAAAACCCCTATATACCAATTTTGACAAAAATATTCAAAATATTTAAAAATATTTACCCCCTTACCCCTGCGTGGGTGGAGTTAGAAATTTTTTATTATCAGATTCATTTTCAGCAACCTGAAAAAAACCCAATATACCAATTTTCACGAAAATTACCCTCCGCCCCTTTGGGGATGGAGTTAGATTTTTTTATAATCAGATTCACTTTCAACAACCTCGAAAACCCCAATATACTAATTTTCACGAAAACTACCCCTCTCCTCAGGGGGTTGATGTAGAATTCTTTTATTATCAGATTCACTTTGAGCAACCTGAAAAACCCCAATATACCAATTTTCACGAAAACTACCCTCCGCCCCTTTGGGGATGGAGTTAGAATTTTTTATAATCAGATTCACTTTCAACAACCTCAAAAACCCCAATATACCAACTTTCACGAAAACTACCTCTCACCCCTCAGCAAGTAGATTTAGAATTTTTTTATTATCTGATTCACTTTCAGCAACCTCAAAAACCCCAATATAACAGTTTTCACGAAAAAATTCTTACTCCACCCCCTGAGGGGCAGGAGGTAATTTATATATTGGGGTTTTTAAGGACGCTAAAACCGATTCTTATAATATTTTTTTTTTCTAATTTCACCCCCTGAGAGGGGGGTAGTTATTGTGAAACTGGTATATTGGGGTTTTTAAGGTTGCTCCACCCCCTAAGAGACGGGGGTAGTTTTCGTAACAACTGGTATAAAGTTTGCTAAAAGTGAATCCGATAATAAAAAAATCCATTTTACGCGCTGAGGTGAAAAATGGGAAAGCTCTTTTCCTGGGCAGTGTATTGTTTATGTTTCAAGGAAAATACTTTTAAAACAAAAGATAATTAAAAATCTGCAAATTTATTATTTTTAACCAACATGGAAAAAATATTTAGTTTTTTGTAAAAATTTAAAAAATAACTTTAATACTAAAAGGCTTGTTAAACTGTACTGAAAAATCTGGTAATTCCTGGTTATTATCATCCCAATTAGCTTTCTAGCTAATAACGAGAAATAATGATATGTAATGCTTTACATTTTATTGTACACTCTTGCTAGATGATAGAGCGATATTAAAAGCATATTTTTTTTTCTAACAGATGGTGGTTTGGTAGTTAAAACGTGAAACATAGTTTCAAAAAAAATTTTTGCAAAAAAAAATTACCGACTTCTGTTTCTAAAAGGTAAAAAATAAAAAATAAGCCGGTGTCAATTTCACCACTCCCTAAATTAAATACTAACAATCATTTTTGTTGTTAAATTGATTGCTGTGAAATTGGCACCGACTTATTTTTTATTTTTTACTTTTTAGAGACAGAAGTCGGTTTATTTTTTTTTGCGAAAAGTTTTTATTTTTTACTTTTTAGAGACACAGAACTCGTAGATTTGTAACGTTATCTAAGCTAAATTATAGTTCTCCTTCCATCTCGGCAGGCTGCTGACGTCACAACTATTAGTGCGTTGTCATCATCTTAAAGATAAATTTCTAAAAAATAAATTTAGTAGTATTTTTATTTCAGCGCCCAAGAGTCCAACCAACCTTATTTTAAACGAAATACTAAAGAAAATCTTTGTTAAACTTTAAGCATTAAGTAATAATCAAATAACGCCTTATAGTATAATCACAAATTTTATAATTTTCTCTTGGTATTTTAATATTACAGGTCCACAGAATCAAGTTTAGCGGCATTTAAAAGATTTTAGCCTGCCGTAATATTTGAGTAACCCCTTAATCAAGTTAGGGAACCTTCAAGTATTACGTAACGCAAATTTTTATCATTTTGGACTTTTTCCAAAGTTATGCGGGAAAAAACATTAAAGAAAAACAAAGTTACACGTCGAATTGATAACCTCCTCCTTTTTGGAAGTCGGTTAAAAAGGGGTAATTTTTTCTGCGGCTGTATCGTAAGTTACCATGGATCTACCCTAAAAATATTTTTATATAAAAATAAAATCTAATAAAATGCAGCTTTTTCCAGACTTTTGCGTTAGATCTCTACAATAATCCGAAGAGTTTATAATTGCAGCGTAAAAATCTGACAACGAATACGTGGAATATTTCACTAGATAATCCGCATGTATAGTGTCGGCGGTTAACAAGGTTTTTCCTTATTTTCGCGTGAATCTTTTCGACGGAAAATCTGCTGGTAAGCCGCTTAGTGCCAACCAAAAAGCGAGAAAAACGAAAAAAAAACAGTGTAGGCAAGACAAACAATCTGATTATCGTTAAAATGGACTAAAAAACGGTAGACTTTGTAAATAAATCTAGTAATTTATTAGCGTAAGTAGCGCTAGTAGCTCGGCGTTATAAATTTTAAATCGTCCATAAAATAAATAAATAAATCGGCATGGTTTGCGTGAAAAGCTTCCATTTTGTTTTAAAATTGTTAGTGGAATAAGTTATTTTTTTGTTTAGTACACTGCCGCACATTAAATTCCGGACACCTAAAAAATTGACATTTTTTAAATTCAAATATTTCGAAAACTAATTAATGGATTTGACTGATTCTTTTTTTGATTTAAAGCTTAAACATTCTCTACTTTTGTTTGTTTTAAGAATTATTATTATTATTATTATTATTATTTTTTCGTATTAACAGCAACAAAGAATGTACAACTATGTTTTTCACCACATAGCGGTAGAGTTTCCGTTCTTTATTTAAAAAATGTTTTTCATTTTTCAAAAAGGGTGATTTTTAAAATGGAGCCTCGGAGATGCGTTTCTTTATAGACGAGTGCCTTAAAAAGTCATGTTTATTAACGCAATTTTTTTTTAAGAATTCAGACAAGTGGGACTTTTTATATGTATTGCCACAAATTTGAAAATACCTAGTGTCTGGTATAGTGTATATACCTAGTGTATAGTGTAGTATAGTAGCTCCATAGGCGTTACAATGATCTATTAAAAACAGGTTAACCCCTATGTACTAAATAAAAACAAACTTTATCATAAATTACTTCTATTTTTCAGATTTTATATCCCACTTCTCTCACTGTAAGACAGATAGATAAGGGAACGTTCAAGTATTACGTAACGCAAATTTTAATCATTTTGGACCCCTGTTACGCTATTTTCCTAAACCATTAACATGGGCGTACCACTCCAAAAAGAGGTATTTTACTCAATACAGTCAAATCTAATTTTTCACTGAGGTAAATTTACCTATATCGATATTTTCAAATATTTCAGGAAACGTAAAAAAACGATTTTAAAATTTATATTGGTGATTTAGACTTACTATAAATATTTTTTTGGTACCTTAAATAGCACTTAATTCGTTAATGTATTTAATTTATTTCATTCTTAACTATTTTATTTTAAATTCAACAAAAATCGGTACAGGTACTTAAAAATGACTCACATTTTAGAGGTAAATTTACCTAAACTAAGGCCATACATAAGGGGATATGGAATCTAGTTTTAAATTATGATAATTATAAAGATTTTTGTATTTTATTTTATTGCGTACTTACTTATTTTTTTATATTTCCAGAAGCTTTTGTATTATATCTATTATATTTATTAGATCAATTTCTGTACGGAACTATCATGTTTTAATTGAAAAGTATCCCTATTATATTACTGCCTGATGTCAGAGATGAGAAATGTAATCTAAAAGTCTAGCTAAAACACTTGAGTGCTTTACTTACAATGTTATGATCGGTTTATAGTTATTTATGGTACTAGTGGGTAAAGTAAGATATTGCCCATGAGAAAATTAACCTGCGAGGCGTCAGCCAAGCAGGTTAATTTTCGAGAGGGCAATATCGGTTTACCCATGAGTGCCATACAAGGTTTTATCCAATAAATAGCTTAGGAATTCATATAGTGACAGTTGAGTGGGTAAAATAAATAATTATCCACTCAATAAAGTAAAAGCCACGCGGTATATGTACACGGTAAAAATAAATTACATTAAATTACATAGTCCGTAAATGGTAATATGTTGCCATAGACCGGAATGGTAAAAATTACATAGTCCGTGATGATAATGTTTTGCATAGACCGGAACAGTAAAAATTAGATAGTCCAGAATGGTACAATAAATTATAAAAACAAACCTAAAAAAACGATCAGCTCGAATGATTTTTTTTATATTTGCCTACAATACTTATGGTGTGTTTAATAATTTTTTAAAAATTAACATACAGTCAGATTAAAAGTTAAATAGAGACTTGAAATTTGAAAAAAAAATATTTACCACTTAGAAAATGTTTGTTCCAAATTACAAGACTCTGTGTTAAAGCTTTTTTGAAATATCGTAGCGTAAACTTCATTTGGTTTAATAAACCAAACGATTTGCACCCTTAATACGAGTATAAACTGCTTACATCTTTCTTTAAAGATCTATTGGTTGATAAAGATCGTAATTTATAATGAATGTAAATTTTAGGCCATTATTTTACATAAATTCATGAATTATGCATAGTCCAGAATTGTAAATTTACTATTCCGTACTATGTAAATTCATGTATTTTTACATTATTTTACATGCAGTTTTTACAGTGTATGTATTGGATAAAATAATTTTACCTTAAATGTTTAGTTTTTATTTTTTTTATCGGTAGGTATTAATTTAATACAAGTCAATTTTAAACAGAAACATAGACTAAGACATTTTGTATTCAATTCTGTAAAATTACAGATTTTGAAAAAAAAATAGGTTTAGGTAAAGGAGGGTATCGCATTTTGGGCTAAATCGCCTGCAACGATAAGACTTTACATGCTTATAGATACATAAAAAAAATAAATACTTAGCCAAACTTTCAGCTCTTTTTACATCCCGGAACATACTTTAATTAATTATTTTAATTAAGAATTTGACATCTGTCAATGTACGATTTGGTAACATTGCACAAAACTTCAAGTGTCAAATGTCATCTCGTCAAAATAAAAATAACTTTGCACGTTAACTACTACAGTGGGGCCAAAAGAAAGGGTCTGTGTTGTGTTCACTGCTCTTGACTATAATATTAAAATATTTTGTTTTGTTTTATTAGTTTTCACGGATTCAATATACTGTAATTCGATGTGTAATTAGGCTGGACTTATGTGACTAGTTTCTTATGTTTCAGTACGATTATGGAGTTATTTTTGAGGTATTTATACTATAATAACACTGTAAGCAAACCAGCTGTTTCAGCGGTAACCCAAAGCATGTATTTCCTTGGGACAGTGTTACCCAAGACAAGTAATTTAATGTGGCTTTCAAGATGTTAAATTACTTTATTTCCATGATATGATTCAAAACTAGATTATGAAAAAGTTACACATAGACTTTTAACTTTTAATATTAATTAAATATACTTATTTAAAAATAGGTATATTTAATTAATATTGTGTTGTGTTTTTATTATACATTCTTCCTAAATGTATTTATGTTGGTTTTTAGACAAACAAAAAATATTGCTTTTTTTCAATATGATATCACATTTAGCGCAAGAATAATGCGATGTTGTCGGGTTTACGATAACAAATAATTCCTGAGTTTTTAATTTGTTTTTTTATTTTGTTCTTTATTAACAAACAACACAGTTTTTTATCATTTCTTTTCATCATTTTGCAATGTTTTAAACAAAAACATATTTTTCTTATTTAGCCCAAAACTCCTATTTAAAACGATACCCTTCTTTACCTCTTAGCCGACGATATGTAATGTTTTGCAGTTGAACTCCTTTTTCCTTCAGTTTTCCAGTTCAACTCTTCATATGTTTCAGCCTATTTCTAATGTGCCCTTACAGCACTAGTCAATAATAAAAAAAATAAACTAAATGTTACATAATAAATAAATTAATTAAAAACAAATAAACAACATATAAATTAAATAATATTCAATATTTTTCGCAAAACCCTTTTTTTAACTTACCCTTGCGTGGCGCACCTGACGTTTCACGTACGTATACGGTAACAATTTAATGGTAGGCTTTATAAAATCCCGCTATTTTTACTAGCGCCTATTTATTGACAGAGAATTGTATAATGGATATAGCCATATTCTGTCACTTTTTATTGTGAAATATGTTCCTCTAATAATAATTATAATTGCCCGCAGTTAATTTTAATCAAAACCACTTTATCACGGTACTGGCGATATTAAAAATATGGTTTATCGGTTTTAAATGGACAAATTATTTATTTATTTATAAAAGGCCGTTAAGCCTGTTTTTTAACAGGAAATATAAAATATTTAAGCCTGTGTAGTTTTCGGTGGTGGCGCCTTCGCCAACTTTGTATATGATTTTTTTTGTCCCACGGGCCCCCTTGAAAATATTTTGGGGCTTAATACTTTTTTTATCAGCAGACTCAGATCTCTGATTTCAGATTTCCAGCTGTTTGGGAGGTATAAAAAAAACTTCTGAAAGGACAGACAGACATCTTATAGTTCGTGTAAAGATTCAAGTCGCTTGCAAAACAACTTTACACTACGATATTTCAAAAACGCTTTGACCCAGAGACTTGAAATTTGGAACAAACATTTTCTAACTAGTAGAAAAAAATTATTTCAAATTTCAAGTCTCTATGAAATGAAAAGTTGTTTTGCAAGGGACTTTTTACTCGAACTATAAGATGTCTGTCTGTCCTTTCACAAAATATATCGATTATTTTGCCATGTACCCTGTAAAAGGTTTCATCTTCATGAAGCTAAAGTTTGCAACGTGTTTTTGCATTGAAAATTCAAATAGTATATTAAAACACTTATTCCATAACACGTTTTTAGCTCACTAGTACGTTAAAAAACTCGCCGCAAGCGGCTTGTTTTCTAAACTTGTACTCGTGCGCTAAAAACGTATGTTATGAAACTAGTACTTTAATATACTATTTGAATTTTTGTTCCAAAAAAACGTTGCAAGCTTCAGCTTCATTTATCTTTAACAAAAATTTATCAAAAAATCTTTTTAGTTTACAAAAATTTTGATCTTTTTCGAATAATAATACAGCCACACAAAAAAAGGTCAAGTACTCTTTTGGAGACTATTGATTCCTATGTATTTTGAGAATATACCATCCACCTTGAAGAGTAGATAATGGAATGCGAAGCATATATTATTCTTCTCTCAGTTACAAAGGGTATAATTATAATATCTAATTAAAATAAAATAGGTCTACCTGGGGTCTGCAGAACAAAAGGCTGTAACTTACATTTGCAGATTATTTGTAGATATCTTAGAGTTTGCAGAATAATAAAATAAATGATTAAAATTCAAAGATTAGAAACAGCTCGACTGGTACATTGCAAAACACCGTATTTGCTTATTGTTTAATTCGTAGCAAATTAATAATACTTTTACCAACAACAGAATACCTTCACCCAATATGAAGAAAACAACTTTTTTTTTGTAAAAGAAAGAAATACAAAAAATAGTCTAACCCATTAGCGCCTATGTTGCCATATGGCAAGATAATTTTTTACATTTTTTGGAAAAAAAATATATTTTTAATAATATTTTTTTTACTTGCTTTTTGGTACATGGTAGTGTTTGAAATAATAAATTTCCCATAGTTAACTAGTTACATCCAATAGCCAACATTTTTAATAATCATAAGAAATTTTTTTAAAAATGATTCCGGCGCTAGGTTAAACATGTTTATCCCAAACCGTTTTCGATTTATCGTGTTTTACTTACGCAAGAAATTTATTATAAAATCCTTAATTAATTAAACCTCTTTTATACAGTGCGGTCCAAAAGTCACCCCCCCCTCTTAACTTTTGAACGAGTTGAGATATCGATTTCAAATTTAGAACTCTTAAATAAGACAACTTAAACTATATTTAAGCATATATTTGATACTTTTATCTCTTAAAATGTGGGCAGGGGGACCTGGGGGGAATTTTTTTTTAAATGGAAAAGGGGGTCGTGTGATACATCATTTTAAAGCCTTTAAAATTCTCTATATAACCATACATTTTTAAAGTTTTTTTTTTGTTAATTTTTATTAATGTCAACTAAAATTAGTTTAAAAGTATAATTTACTTTTTTTCATTATGAAATTAGGCATTTTTAAAAAATTGTTTGGATTTTTTAAAGAAATTTTGACAAAAATACCCATTTTCAACCCTATTTTAAACCCAAAAAAAAAATGTTTAAAAAAAATAAAAAATATACAGTTAATGGAGAATTTTATAAGCTTTAAAATGATGTATCACACGACCCACCTTTCTATTTAAAAAAATGTCGCCCCTTGCCCCCATGCCCACATTTTAATAGCTAAAAGTATCAAATATATGCTTAAAGATAGTTTAAGTTGTCTTATTTAAGAGTTCCAAATTTGAAGTCGATATCTAAACTCGTTCAAAAGTTAAGCGGGGGGGGGTGACTTTTGGACCGCTCTGTACATATTAAAAGCAGGCGTAAAAACATCAACATTTTAGGTATCGTTTTCTTTTTGTAGAAAACCAGCTGATTTTAATTTGTTTGATTCTGAGAGATTTTTAAAAGCTGAATCTTATTAGAGTCGCAAAATTAGGTTTTTTTTGTCTAGTTTCCAAGAAAACAGTGCCAATAAAGTGGCTCCAGAAAGACTATAAATTAATAAATGAATACGAAATTTATTTTTGTAAAAAAATGGTTACCTATTCTGACCTACTACCCTAAAAATCAGTAACTCCATATTTAATAAAACTGAGATAATGGCAAAAACAGTAAATCGTCTTAGCCACTCCCTTGTGTTATAGCTAGAATCGAGAAAGTGGGTGTATAACTTTAGGTTTAAAGTACCTTTATTATAACACAAGTACGCAATCATTAATTATTTATTTAAATAAAAAAATGGCACTTACTGCTTTTTAGTTTAGTATCTCGTAGTCAAAATTTTTAGGAATGATAAACTAAAAAGACAAGATAAAGAGAAAACATCCCAAAAATAAAAAAATATATATTTTTAAATTTCCTTTTAAAAATAAATTTTACTTTCCCCAAGGAAAGTCTGAACAATTTGTATTGCTTTTTTTCACGTTTGTCGACGTTTTATATCCAAAAAACATGATTTCCGTCAAAAAAAAATCAGTGTCTCGGTCTGTCTCTCTATCCTTCTATCCAAAAATTTGTGACCACGATAACTCGACAAGCTTTGAGCTAAACACTTTAAATTTGGACCATAGGTTGATTATCCAAAGTTCTGGGCTGGGATTGTTTTTGATAAAATTCGTGTGAGGTAAGGGAGTAAAACAGGGCAAAAACAAGTTTTTTCAAAAGCATTTATTTTTTATTTTTTTTTCCGAAAAAATAAACTTTTTTTGAAAAAATAAAAAAAATTAATTTAATTTTTAAAAAAAATTTCAAAAAAATTTTCAAAAAAAAAATTAAAAAAAATTATTTTTTTTGTTTCCCAAAATAATTGTTTTAATGGACAAAGACAAAGTATTATTTTGTTGGTAGCAGTTTTTTTTGGCTATTTCCAGAAAACCTAGCGTCATAGAAAAGCTATAATAATGCAAAAAGAATGTTATTAATTACATTCTTCTAATTTTATTTTAATATATTAGGTAATAAAAAACTGTTTATATGATATGCCACTAATATTTTCTTTCATAATAAAAAACTTATTTGGAGTTACTGCTTTTTAGCTTAGTAAGAGTCCCTTATTTTGGAGATAATGCAATTTTCATAAGTTTATAACTGCATAAATAAAACTATTTACTCAAATTTGATTGGTTCAATAAATAGCCCATGGAAATGCACAATTAAGTGTAAGGTTAATTAAAAATCCACAAAAATTGGAGTTACGGCTTTCTAGCGTAGTAGGGCAGTATTAAAGGCCTACTATATTTTGTAATGGGCGCCCTAAATGATTTAAATTCAAAGATTAGAAACAGCTTAACGCATGGTCTTGAAGATTTTCTTGATTACATAAAACGTGATTGTTCTAACGCAGGCCTTTTTTAGTGAACGCATGAATTTTAATTATCAGTACCCGGCATATTCCCAGTTGTAGTCCAGTCTTCAGGTCAATAAAAGAGTCTTTACCTGGAAATAATTCAGGGAGTTTTGATTTTCGGTTTATTGGGTAGGGTTAATGGCCGATTTAGAACTGTTATTTTTTTAACGTGTTTTTCACAAAAAAAAAACGGATTTTTAAAATATCTCTTAAACGTTACACTAGATTTTTATTATTTTTTTTTTTTCGAAAAACCAAAATTGTTCTTTATCGTCGGTTAGGCATGCCCCTTAGAACATTTTGGGTGTAATTTAAAAAATCTATATGGCACTTTCTTTTTAATTTACCTAAAATTAATTTTTTTTTTAAATAATTCACACATTTGTGCCGCATTATCTCGAGTAAACCGATTTTCGATCGAATCACCATTGTACTAAGCATAAAAAAACCTTCCTAACCAAGTTATAAAGAAAAATCTAAAACCCTACAGTGTAAAGTTTCAGGCGGTGCCGTGAATTAGCTATAAATCGTACAAAAAAATACTTGACACAAAAAATGTTGGAGATTTGGTCCTCTTTATTTTCATATTAAACGTTTTTTGTCCTAGGATGCACCGATCTTGAGATATTTTAATAAGTCGTTTTTTTTTGTGAAAAATACGTTAAAAAGATGACAGTTCCAAATCGAGTTCAATGTCGCAAAATTGTTTATTTGCGGCCTTAAACCCTACCCAATAAACCAAAAATCTTACATCCCTGAATTATTTACAGGTAAAGCCTCTTTTATTAACTTGAAGACTGGAGTATAACTATAAATACGCCGGGTACTGTTAATTATCAATCTAACATTTTAACAAGCCGTGAAGATACAAATAATCTCCCTGTAACTTTTTTGTTTTGTCTTCTTTTCCTCCAAAGTCATTTTATGGGAGGATTGGTGTAGTGAACTACCGCGTCGTACTTATCGAGTTTACTACAAAAATAGCGTGAGTTCGATTCTCACCGGCGCCGATTTGCCTTTTTCAGTTAATTAATAATTGAAATTTGGTGAAGGCGTAAGTGAAGCGGACACTCCCTATAAATTGGTTCGAAAGTCAATTAAAGCCGGTGGTTCCCTCTACTACTAGCCCACACAAGTCCTGGACTTAGGGGATACTTAATTAAGTAGAATAGTACGAGGTTAAACAAATTGTAAAATGTAAAAAATATATAAAATATAATTTACGATTCTACATAACTAAAGTGTAGTAACACTGTAGTATGTAGTATTTAAAATATTTTGGTTTTAAATTATGAATTGTTTGTGTCAAACACTTTAATTGCTCATCAGCAGTAGTCGGCGTAAACTCAGTTATGACTCATCAACGTTGAAAATAAACACAGAAACATAGGCTTACGGAATAATTTTGCCGAATTATGAGGGAAATTTTTATAAATCGAAACATTAGACGACTAATTTGTTACCGACAAAAATATTATCTGTACATATTAACTATATATATATATATATATATATATATATATATATATCGGTGTTTTTCAAAGAAAAAACCGACATTCGATTTTTATCTTTTAAGAATACGAAAGTTTTAAATTTTTATTTATCGATAACTTTTTTTCCCACATTACTCGTTTAAATGGAATCATTAAAAAAAATCAAGATAAAAAGAAATAAAAATGTAAATATTTAAAACCTCGCCTCAACGCTAGAGTCGACGCGGCGCCTATGCGAGTACTGGAAATTCGCCGACTACTGCTCATCAGTTTACATAGGATACCATAAATAATTTATACAATCACGAACTTTTTTGCAATATTGCAATATTCTGAATTTAGCGGTACGATTATTTTTAATATCTTACGACAATAAAAACTATAAATTAAAAAAAGTAAACTAAGTTTTGTAAGAATTAGATTCTAAAACTTTGAACTAAAACTTTAAACTAAATTTCAGATGAACGTCCCTTTAATGAGTATAAATAAATAAATCCAATTTAATTCTAGCTCTATTTCCACAAAAAAATATTAGTCGGAAAGCTATCATTTTCTCCCGACTGTATTGTATGTATGTCTTAAACTACATTCAACTTAAGTTATTTCCAAATCTCCATACACTTCATACCCCGGTTCTCGCGTTATTATAGATTATAAAGATTTCATATTTTGGATACTCCCCCTAATAGGGGGTGTGTTATGGGGGGTAGCCAAAATATAAAATCTCTACAGCCTTGAATAACGCGAGAACCAAGGGAACGTTCTAGTATTACGTAACGCTCCTAGGGGGGAGGGGGGTGGGGGTCATTTTGTAGTGTTACGCCCATGTTAATGGTATAGGAAAATATCGTTACAGGGGGGGTCCAAGATGATCAAAATTTGCGTTACGTAATACTTGTACGTTCCCTAAGGTATGATGTGTATGAATTTTGGTACATTTTACGTTACGTAATACTTGAACGTTCCCTTAGGGGAACTGCGTTCCTTTCGGGGAACCGTCAACAAGTCTATGGCGCGATTGGTAATTCATTTAACGGTGTTTAGTCACAGCCAGACTATTTTTTGTTAAAATGTGATTGTTAAGAAAATATATATACTGCGAAACCGTTCTACAAAATTAAATTGATTTAAATTGAATATTTGATGTTTGTGATGTACTTTTGTGGGTTAACCAAGTTTTGTTTTGTGAGGTTATGTTAATAAGAAATTATATTTAGTTGAAACGATTAGAGATTGTAAAGATTTCATATTTTGGATACTCCCCCTAATAGGGGGTGTGTTATGGGGGGTAGCCAAAATATAAAATCTCTACAGCCTTGAATAACGCGAGAACCAAGGCAACGTTCAAGTATTACGTAACGCTCCTAGGGGGGAGGGGGGGTCATTTTGTAGTGTTACGCCCATGTTAATGGTATAGGAAAATAGCGTAACAGGGGGGGTCCAAGATGATCAAAATTTGCGTTACGTAATACTTGTACGTTCCCTAAGGTATGATGTGTATGAATTTTGGTACATTTTACGTTACGTAATACTTGAACGTTCCCTTAGGGGAATTGCGTTCCTTTCGGGGAACCGTCAACAAGTCTATGGCGCGATTGGTAATTCATTTAACGGTGTTTAGTCACAGCCAGACTATTTTTTGTTAAAATGTGATTGTTAAGAAAATATATATACTGCGAAACCGTTCTACAAAATTAAATTGATTTAAATTGAATATTTGATGTTTGTGATGTACTTTTGTGGGTTAACCAAGTTTTTTTTGTGAGGTTATGTTAATAAGAAATTATATTTAATTGAAACGATTAGAGATTATAAAGATTTCATATTTTGGATACTCCCCCTAATAGGGGGTGTGTTATGGGGGGTAGCCAAAATATAAAATCTCTACAGCCTTGAATAACGCGAGAACCAAGGCAACGTTCAAGTATTACGTTCCCTAAGGTATGATGTGTATGAATTTTGGTACATTTTACGTTACGTAATACTTGAACGTTCCCTTAGGGGAATTGCGTTCCTTTCGGGGAACCGTCAACAAGTCTATGGCGCGATTGGTAATTCATTTAACGGTGTTTAGTCACAGCCAGACTATTTTTTGTTAAAATGTGATTGTTAAGAAAATATATATACTGCGAAACTGTTCTACAAAATTAAATTGATTTAAATTGAATATTTGATGTTTGTGATGTACTTTTGTGGGTTAACCAAGTTTTTTTTTTGTGAGGTTATGTTAATAAGAAATTATATTTAGTTGAAACGATTAGAGAGACTCGCTTCAAGTCTGCAATAATTAAATTTGCTTCCATAGCTACAAATTCAACTTTTAAAGGTAATTTAACATCAGCAACAGTATTGGTCCACTTAAAGCGTTCTTATTTTTGAATTGAACGAAAATTGATTTTTTTTTGACATTTTTTTCATATTTTTCAGAGAATTTTTTATATACCCCTCAAATTTCTGTACGCGAGTTCTGGAACAGGCTGTATATTGAACTTTTCTTTCAAGTGCAAAGTGTATTTACGACGCGAAAAGTCATTAGAGCTCTTTGTGGCCTTATCACAATATGAAAAATGAAAACGTTGTTAGAAACGTTACAATAACGTCTATCTTAACCTAAATATAGCGCGATAAATTTGCATTGCAAAATTGTAATTAACTGCGAAATAAATCTCCCTGCTCATATGCATATTCATTCCTGCTATTTATACAGCCTGTGTGTAAACCGATTGGATATAACACCTTAAATACTATTCGTAGATTAATTTCATTTCTTTTTTTGTCTTCTAAATAAGAAACAAATATAGCTTTTGTTTTTATTATAATATTAGAGATTAGTCCGTCCAATTATGCAAGATAGTAGTTTAAAATTCCCGCGATTTTTAAGCTACATCATTGGTTAAAAACTCGTACCTTTTAACATAAAATATTGTGACCTTTTTTGTCTATGACAATAATTGACGGTCGTTAAAGCTAATAAAAGAAGTGAAAGTTACCTAAAAAATGGTTATACTTAATGTTATTTTGTATGGTATTGAAAAAGGTACTTTTTTGGTTTATTCTTCATACACTAAATTAGCATATTCTACATATTGTACAAACGTAAATTATATTGAACACAAGGAAAACGTCAAATTTTTAGTACACAATTACAACTTAAGGCCTATCCAGAGGCTCGCATAACAACCATTACAAGATACATGGCGACACATCAAGCCAATCCTGGCATCGCATTCTTATGTACTATGCTTGTTATGCGAGTCTTTGGATAGGCCCTTTCCAGGAAAACCCCACCGACATCTGTTAAATTTTTTGACACACTACGATTTATGCATAATTATGCTATTTATGCGCTCTGTGATGTAAAACGGGCCGCGTCCCTTACTATCTTGCATAACTGGACGGAGTATAATAACAATAATAATAGTAATTAACACCAAGGCACGGTGGGGAATTTTTCAAATCTAGAAAGACAAAAATAGCAATAATAACTTTTAAATAAACGGATTAAGGTATTGTTACCTGAAAATAAACTGTTTAAAATTTAATAAAATGACTAGGAAAAGCCCTTGGATATTATATGTTTATTGGTTGGAATATATGCAAGTAAAGAATATTCTTTTTTTGTTGTTAAAAAAATCAAAATGGTGGCTGCCAATATGGCGGACTACTTATGTTATTTATAGCCTATTTGAAACTGGGGATTTTTTGGGTCGTAGATTAAGAATTGTTTTCTAAAATTTAAGAAATGATATATTTTATTAGTTTTTTTATTGAAATTTACAATATTTAACCCCCCAAAATTGACCTCCTTATTCTTTAGATTTTTACAATTATTCTTTTCGTTATCAGCAGCCTATTTAGAGTTGGTTTTAATTTTTTTTAGATTTTTATATTAAAATTTACAAATTTTAACGCCTTAAAAATTGACCTTAAGCTTTAAATTTTTTTAACTATTTCACTTGTTTTTTTATTCAAATAATTAAATTCATTATTAACAGAAATTATATTTCTTGAAATTTTCAAAAAAATCAAGTAGCCTTGATCAATGACATTTACTCAAATAAATATTTTGAACTGACGTTTAAAAAATATAGTTTTTTAATTTTTTTCATAATATTTAGCTAATTATTGATTGTACTAATTGGTAATAACTATAATTAATTATATTTAATAAATAGAAAGTTATTTAAAGCTATTTTCTTGGGTTTAATTGGTAAAAATTGCACAAAGAACTGAAACATCTAAAGTGACAGAAATCAATTGTTTATAAAATTTACTCCTACTAGAAGAGAAAAAAATATTATTGCTATAGGTGAAGAAAATTGATTTCACAGTCTGAAAACAAATAATGGTATGTTCTAAAGCTAGTAGTGAAAAAATATCTTTATATTATTGTTATAATAGGGGAATACCTTAATTTAATTAGGTCTTAAAATTAGCATTTTAATTGTGAATTTCTGGTATAATTGCATTTTATCCTGATTAAAAAATACCAACAGAATTTAATTTGCATACCTTTCTAGAAAAAAATAAACCACCGTAATCAAAATAGCGTTGCAACAATGCAATGTCCTTAACACTAAATAAGAAAATATAAGTGGTAAATGTTTCTAAAATATGCGCAAAATAAGATTCTGTAATAAAAACTTTTTTTCACTACAAGCTTTAAAACATACCATTATGTATCATGTTTTTAGACTGTAAAATCAATTTTCTTCACCAATAGCAATAATAATTTTTTCTCTCCCAGTACGAGTAAATTTTATAAACAACTGATTACTGTCACTTTAGATGTTTCAGTTCTTTGTGCAATTATTACTAATTAAACCCAAGAAAATAGCTTTAAATAACTTTGTATTTAATAAATATTATTAATTATAATTATTACCAATTAATACATTCAATAATTAGCTAAATATTATGAAAAGAATTAAAAAACATCTAAATTTTTAAACGTCAGTTCAAAGTATTTATTTGAGCAAATGTCACTGATCACTTGATTTTTATGAAAATTTCAAAACAATATCATTTCTGTTAATAATTTATTTTATTTGAATACAAATAGTTAAATAGTGCTGGTAGTGAAAAAACCTAATATATAAACTACGGTAGAGAAGACTATTAAAGCCTCGTACTCTTAAATCCCTCGCTTCTACGCAGCTCGGGATTTAATACGCTCGACTATAAAAAATGTCTTCTCTACCTTGGTATATAATTACTATTATTGAATGTAATTTTTTCTAAAATAATTATGTTGATGTTCTATTTTTTCGTTTTTTATAACTTTTTTGTTTTTAGGGTAGGATTTTTTTTTCAAAATTTGGTGCGAGTGATCGTTTTAATAAAAGTATATTTTCCTTCTATTATTTCAATTTTTTTAAAGCCCCGTATAACTTTTTGTTTTTGGTAGTTTCTTTTTTATTAATTTTGGTACAATTGGTCTTTAATAAATTAAATTTTTCCTAAAGAAAAAAATAAGTTATCGGAGAATTTCTTCTAATAGTTTTGATTTTTTTTTACATTTAGACCCTCACAACTTATTTCTAAAGGGACTTTAATTTTAATAGCTTCGATCCTTACCCAGATTGATTTTTCCTAAAAATTTGAAGTCGATCAGATTATTCTTTCTTAAGTTATCGTGCGCACACAACGTGACAAACGGACATATAGATAGACATACTAATGTCTGTTGTGTTTTAAATTTTTCTGAAGTTAGTAGGTGTTTAATATTGGGTAAACCAACCTTTAAAACAGCTGTCAATTTAATTATAAGTTAATTCTAAGTTTTCGAATAATAAAACGTGATTTAACGGCCTATCAATCTAAAATATTTATTCATAAAAACGATCAGACTAAATTTTATTTACGCCTCATAAAACCAGTTTATACCAATATAAATTTTCATTAATGTTAAAAATTTTAAATACCCTGTACCTCACACTTTTTTATAGCCTATTTACATTCTTAATATTACGCGTATCGGCCAATCTTTCTGATTAACAAGCCATGAAGATATACCGCGTGTTTGAGATTATACAAGACGGAGAAAACAAAGATAAAACGATCAGACGAAGGCTGACGTGATAGTAGTGGGGATGTGGTTCGATGCGCTGTGTTTCATTTAGAAAAATCACATCAGCCTTGATCTTTGTTTTCTCCGTTTTGTATAATCTCAAACACGCGGTATAATGCTTCGAATTCTATAATATTTTCTTAGTAGTTCCAAATTAATTGATTTTTTCGTTTTATTTTTCAAAAAGTATTGCTTTCCCATGTTGAAATTTTTTAAAATTTTGGAAAATCCTTGTACAGTTTAAAATAGTATATTCTATAACTAGTATGGAATGACTACCATACGTGTTGTAGACTATACTTTTTCTTCGACTGCAAATATGAAACACTGTATGGCTTTAAACTGCGGACAAGGTTAAAAACAATGTTTTTTGTGACTCGACATTGTAAATGCAACAAAACACATATTTTTAAATAAAGCAATTAATGTTATTAATTAAATTTTTGAACTAAATTGATAAAAAACTGGTCAAATATTAAGAAAAACTAATAAACTTTATGTAATTTTAAAGCACAACTTTAAATTGCATTTAATTATTCAATATTTCATGGTAAAATATACATATTTTTGCTACTTTTGCTACAGTTTTCTTTACTTTTATAAACAAGAGATGGCACGCTCATTCTAACACTTGATACGGAATATTCATACCGTATCTAGAGCTAGAATGGATTCACTCTGTGTTTAAAAAGTGTGTGTATTTGCTTACATTCTAAGACAGTCGTAGAAAATAGTATATTCTATAACTAGTATGGAATAGACAATATTCCGCGCGACGGTCCCGCGAGCTCGGAATGACTATTCCATATGTGTTAGTAGTAGTAGTAGTAGACTATACTTTTTCTTCGACTGCAAATATGAAACACTGTATGGCTTTAAACTGCGGACAAGGTTAAAAACAATGTTTTTTGTGACTCGACATTGTAAATGCAACAAAACACATATTTTTAAATAAAGCAATTAATGTTATTAATTAAATTTTTGAACTAAATTGATAAAAAACTGGTCAAATATTAAGAAAAACTAATAAACTTTATGTAATTTTAAAGCACAACTTTAAATTGCATTTAATTATTCAATATTTCATGGTAAAATATACATATTTTTGCTACTTTTGCTACAGTTTTCTTTACTTTTATAAACAAGAGATGGCACTACATGTGCTCATTCTAACACTTGATACGGAATATTCATACCGTATCTAGAGCTAGAATGGATTTATTCTGTGTTTGAAAAGTGTGTGTATTTGCTTACATTCTAAAGCAGTCGTAGAAAAAACAGTTTTCTGAGTGTGTGTAAAACACTTCCATTTTGCAACATGTTATATAAATACAAAGGAAAATATTATTAGTCTAGTTACTTTTATGGGTAACTTAAAGTTGATAAATTATTTTTACGCCTGGTCTTGACGGCTCGTTATACGAAGCAATGAAATTTAATATCTTCTTATCTTATTTTTACCAGTGTCTAAAATTTTCCTCTTGTAAAACATTATTAAATTTCTAGACACTTTTAAGTATCGTATTTTATTTTAAGCTTCACATAATTTCTTAATGATTTTTAGACAGCGACACCTGCTGTTGGTAGCATTAAACTTAATTCCAACTGAAACAATTTAATTTAAAAATTTATAGTAATTTTTTTCCTGTTTTCTTCAAAGTTCAATTTACAACCTAACTCGGTGCTAAGTCTATCTCCCATTGTGGTTTTGATAATTTTTGACATTTAGGTAATGTAATTTTACGCCTTACAAATAATTATAAGAAAATTATTTCAGAAAAGTGCTATTAAAATAAAAATTATATTTTTTAAATAAATATGGACCAGTATTATTTCCACTTAAAAAAAATCTGCCACGTCGTTTAAGCTTTAGTTTCTTGTTTTATAATTTTCTTGTTTTTTCTATTAGGTAATGTAATTTAATTTTAAAATTTATAGTAATTTTTTTCCTGTTTTCTTTATAGTTTAATTTACAACTTAACTAGGTGCTAAATCTATCTCCCATTGATCATTTTTGACATTTAGGTAATGTGATTTTACGCCTTACAAATAATTATAAGAAAATTATTTCAGAAAAGTGCTATTAATAAAAAATTATATTATTTAAATAAATATGGACCAGTATTATTTCCACTTAAAAAAATCTGCTACATCGTTTAAGCTTTAGTTTCTTGTTTTATAACTTTCTTGTTCTTTCTACCATTTTCTTCTTTTATTTTAAAAATTACTTCGAATCTTTTTAAATGTCAAAATAATGTTTTGATTGAAATGAATTTGAAACAGAAGAGAGTCAAACTTACATAGGAAATTAAATTTATTCTGCCAACCATAAAACAAGAAGCAAATGAGCATCAACAACAAAAGATAGATTTTGCGTGGAGTTTAGGCGTCTTAAGAAGGGTAGCTTAGATTTAGGAACTAAAAACGAAAGGGGTAACAACAAAATAAAAGAAGAGTTTACACGAATAGACCTACTGGGGCATGGGGTACTGGCTTCTAATAATTTTCCTAGTTGGCAAATTTAGCTCAAAGAACCCCGCACAAAACCCCGTGTTTTTGGCCTTCGGCTAAATTTGCTGGAAATTATATATTTTTTTAACCTTCATGTCCTTAGTAATTAACCAAAATTTCAGCCTAATTGTATGTACAGTTTTTGAGATATCAAGCTTTAAAATTGGTAATTTAGAATTCAGGAAAATTTTACACCTGTTAAAATTTTGTGCTTTTTTAATGTCAGTTTTTTACGTATGATTAAACTCAATGGTGCAAACTGAAGGTGTTTAGATGCTTTATTTAAATGTGTTATAACATTGGCCACAGAGTGTTTTCCTTTTCCGTGGCAACAGCCTAAAACAGGGGATATAATTAATATTAAAAATGCTAATTATTAATTTTGGTTCAATATTAAAAAACAGAAAATCTAACGGCTAGAATTTCATAATTTTTATATATTTTATAGTTTTTGAGTTACTAAATAAAAATAATTGAAAGCGAAGCTTATTAGAGTACTCAAAGTCCTTCTGTTTGGGCATGATGGGGGTAAACCACATCAAAATAAATTAACTCGATTCAGTCAGCTAAAAGTTTTAAATTCTCGGTAAATCTTACAAATAAATGGAATTTTAGAAAAGGTATTGTTAAAGTAAAGTAGGTAAACCAATTAAAGAGCCTACATTGGCATAGTGGAGCAAGTGGCATGAAACGTTGAAGTGTTATAAAATTACTTGTTTCTGTATTTAAGATAATCACAGTATGGCTTGCAATGGAGGCAGTTAAACCAAGTTAACCAGGTTCTCAAACGTAATTTAAGCGTGGTAGGAAAAGGGGTACCTATAGATAGGCTAATTACTTAAATGTTTAAAAGAAAATAAAAATAAGAATCTAAAATAATTAAAAGCGAAGCTTATTAGAGTACTCAAAGTCCTTCTATTTGGGCATGATTGGTGTAAACCACATAAAAATAGTTTAACTCGATTTAATCAGCTAAAAGTTTTAAATTCTCGGTAAATCTTACAAATAAATTGTATTTTAGAAAAGGTATTGCTAAAGTAAACTAGGTAAACCAATCAAAGTGGTCCTACATTGGCGTAGCGGGAAAAAGGTATAAATCGTAAAGGTTTTATTAGATTACTTATTGCCATTTGCCTAGAATTATGGTGAATTTGGCTAATTCCGCCCATATTCCTACCAAGCTTAAATTACTTTTGAGAAACTGGTTAACTTGGTTTAACTCCCTCCATTGCAAGCCATACTACGATTATCTTAATAATAAGTAATTTTATAACAGTTCAACGTTTCATGCCCTTTGCTCCACTATGCCAATGTAGGTTCTTTAGTTGGTTTACCTACTTTACTTTAGCAATACGTTTTCTAAAATTCCATTTATTTGTAAGATTTACCGAGAATTTAAAACTTTTAGCTGATCGAATCGGGTTAATTTATTTTGATGTGGTTTACCCCCATCATGCCCAAACAGAAGGACTTTGAGTACTCTAATAACTTTCGCTTTCAATTATTTTTATTCAGTAACTCAAAAACTATAAAATAAATAAAAATTATTAAATTCTAGCCGTTAGATTTTCTGTTTTTTAATATTAAACCAAAACTAATAATTAGAATTTTTAATATTTATTATATCGCCTGTTTTGGGCTGTTGCCACGGAAAAGGGAAACACTCTGTGGCCAATGTTATAACACATTTAAATAAAGCATCTAAACACCTTCAATTTGCATCTTTAAGTTTAATCATACATAAAAAACTGACATTAAAAAAGCACAAAATTTTAACAGGTGTAAAATATTCCTGAATTCTAAATCACCAACTTTAAAGCTCGATATCTCAAAAACTGTACATACAATTAAGCTGAAATTTTGGTCAATTACTAAGGACATGAAGGTTAATAAAATATATAATTTCCAGAAAATTTAGCCGAAGGCCAAAAACACGGGGTTTTGTGCGGGGTTCTTTGAAAAATTTAAAACATTTTAATGAATATCGTCTCAGTTCAGTTGGCAAGAACGAACCAAAAAGTTATGGACGAGCCCTTAGGACCTGCTTTACATGTATGTATACATTGTATTCGCCCTAAAATCGTACCATGCTACAGGTAGAAATTTAAAATCCTGTAAATATTAAAGGATCACGACTATAGTATTTCCAAATATGCCAGAATTTAATATTTTGTACCTTATATCAATGATTCTGTATAAACCAAACCAATAAATCATTCTTAATAATTATTTCAATTACAATTTATATTACAATTTTTCATAAGAATTTGTGTTAATTCGTAGGTTTTTATAATAAAAAGCATGATGAGATAATTTATTGCATTTAAAAACAATGAAAATAAGTAAAACAATTTTAGGCCCACCTGATGATTTTTTGGGTTCTGGCTTCTGGCTCTTGTTCTAGATCTTTTGGCCCTTAATAACTAAAGCTCTGGAAACGCCTTTTACACGTAGCAATTTTTAAAGCATAACAATCCCCAAATACGGAAAAGTCCAATATAATCTTGTCGTACTCACAAAATAATTTTTTTCTTATAAACTGAGAAGTTATGTTTTACACGTAAAAGTTTTTGATGCACAAAAAAGTTAAGCCTCTATTAAAGAAATTCCAATAAAATCTTGTACTCACAAAATAATTTGTTTCTTATAAACTGAGGAGTTATGTCACTGGATACCTAAAAACACTTTGTTTTACATAGTATTTCATATTTATCATTCGTTTTAATTACTTGCTTTATCTTTCCATGATGTTTTTATGCGAAAAAAAAAGAAAATTGATAAAGCTTTCACTTAAAATACTTGTGTATAAAAATTATTTATGTAAAAACAAAATTTGTTTATAAAATCACTTTTTTATGCTTAATGGCACATGTCAAAAAAAGAGAATTGATAAAGCTTTCACTTAAAACACCTATGTATAAAAATTATTCATGTAAAAACAAAATTTGTGTATAAAATCGCTTTCTTCTCGTTAATGGCACATGTCAATATTTTACGGTTGTGTAAATTGGACCTTGCCAATTGACTTACGGCGCACGCGCATCTTGCGTTTCCATAGTAACTTAAAGATTTTTTACAAGCGGGAAGGTTTAAAAAATATATACCTTTCTTGGAAATACTATAGTAAAGTGTAATTAATGTAACCTCAATTTGTCAAAGAAAAAAGTGTGTTCGCGATAAAGGTGTAAAAACTGGATTTAACATTTTTGCTTGCGTGATTAAAAATGTATGAGAAAAATACCTCGGTGATGTTACATGTGAGGGTCACTGTTAACAGAAATAATTAATCATTTTCCCAGTTTTATCAAATTATAAGTTCAAACGTTTACATCCAAGTTAATTTAAAATTAATTAGTTTTGGTTTATGAAAAAATAATTAGTTATATATGCTTAGTGTCTAAAAACAATTACTTACTTACTTCGCATAGGCACAGCAGTGATAAATAATTTTCCTATAGTCCGTCCTATTATGCAAGATAGTTAGTTTAAAATTCCCGCGATTTTTCAGCTATATCATTGGTTAAAAACTCGTACCTTTTAACATATAAAATATTGTGACATTTTTTCTCTATGACAATGATTGACGGTCGTTAAAGCTAATAAAAGAAGAGAAAGTTACATAAAAAAATGGTTATACTTAAGCATAGCATATTCTACATACTGTAAATTATATTGAACACAAACAAAACGTCAAATTTTTAGGTTACAATTACAACTTAAGGCTCGCATAAGAACTATTACACGATACATGACGACACATCAAGCCAATCCTGGCATCGTATTCTTATGTACTATGCTTGTTATAAGAGTCTTTGGATAGGCCCTTTCCAGAAAAACAGTACCGACATCTGTTAAATTTTTGATACACTACGATTTATGCATAATTATGCTATTTATGCGCTCTGTGGTGTAAAACGGGCCGCGTCCCTTACTATCTTGCATAACTGGGCGGAGTATAGTGAACTCGAAGCATAAATCAATTATTAAAAAACATTGGCTACGTTTAATGAAAACAGCAAAACTATCAAAGTCATCAAATGATAAGTTTTGCTAGCAAACTGCTAAACGGCTAATATATGTCACTTGTCACAACAACCATTTAAGGTTAGAATAGAATAGAATAGAATAGAATTTTATTGCCACTTAAATCTACATAAGCAAATTACAGGCAGACGTCAAAAATAATTACATAATTTTAAATGAGTTTTCATAATTTCAATCCACATTATACCACTACACTAAGTTAACATTACATAATTACATAACACTAAGTTAACATTACATATTAAAAAAATGGCATAATTTAAAGTTACATTTAATTTAAAATTAAAATTTAAAATTTCCCTCGAGAAATTCAGATTTAGAATAGAAAGGGTTGGCTAGAAAGAAACATTTAAGTTTTGACTTAAAGCTACGAAATGTTAACGTTTTAATTGAAACAGGTAGCTTATTAAAAGCTTTAATTCCTAAATACCTCGTGCTTCTTTCAAAGCTTGCCGTTCTATGTCTGGGAGTACATAGGGAGTGGGTTTGCCTTGTACCAATATCATGTAAATCCCCATTTGCTATAAATTTAGATTTATTTTTATACACAAAAACTAAAAGATTGTAAAAAAATAATGAGTATACTGTCATAATTTTGCTTTGAATAAAAAGTGGTTTGCAATGATCAATTCTGTTTGCATTGCACAATGTACGTAAAATCCTTTTTTGTATTTTTAAAATTCTATCACAGTGAACAGAACCTCCCCAAATTATGATGCCATATTCGATGTAAGACTTAACACTTGCGTTATAAAAGGTCACAAGAAGTTTTTTCGAAACATTCTTTTTGAGGTTGAGAAGGGCATATCGACTGCTATTTAATTTTTTGGCAATACTGTCTATATGTAACTCCCATGAAATATTATTATCTAGGGTTACCCCTAAAAGCTTAAAATTTACTACCTGAGGTACAGATATTTTTTTGCAGAATACTAATACACTTTGATCTTTATTAACTTTATTAAATTGTAAAATTGCAGATTTTTGCGGATTTAGAATTAACGAATTTTCCTCAGCCCAACTATGCATAATACTAGCAAGTACTTTTAAAAATTCTAAATATTCGTTTTTCTCAGCACAGATGGATGCTGAGGAGTCATCCGCAAATTGACAAAGCTTAAATTTTTTTTCTAAATTTTAAAGGTAGATTTTTTACAATATATGACAATAAATCATTGCTAAAGATTAAGAAAAGCAGGGGGGAAAGTAACCCACCTTGTGGAGTACCCCTACGAGTTTTTTTTGTGTTTGACTTAAATTTGACATTCTTTTCTTCATCTGTATCAGCGGTTATTTCCACATATTGCAACCTAGAAATAGAAATACCCGCAAAAAGTTCAATCCCGCGCTTTTAAAAAATCAATCAAAACTACACGGAAAGAAATTAGTGGGCTCTGCGCTATACATTATAAGATATTTGGTAACAGTGGCAAATTATAGTGATTTAAGCTATAGATTATAAGGGACACAATAACTAATAATGTTAAAAATAAATTGGAAACGATTATATATATTACAGACACGATTATATTTATTACAGGCACTATTATAAATTTACAGAAATTTTATTATATTATAAAAAATTATTAGCACGGACAATAATTAAATCTATTTAAGGTATAAATGCCATACTATTTGTTATATTTTATTATTCATTAATATTAAGGTTAGAATAGAATAGAATAGAATAGAATAGAATTTTATTGCCACTTAAATCTACATAAGCAAATTACAGGCAGACGTCAAAAATAATTACATAATTTTAAATGAGTTTTCATAATTTCAATCCACATTATACCACTACACTAAGTTAACATTACATAATTACATAACACTAAGTTAACATTACATATTAAAAAAATGGCATAATTTAAAGTTACATTTAATTTAAAATTAAAATTTAAAATTTCCCTCGAGAAATTCAGATTTAGAATAGAAAGGGTTGGCTAGAAAGAAACATTTAAGTTTTGACTTAAAGCTACGAAATGTTAACGTTTTAATTGAAACAGGTAGCTTATTAAAAGCTTTAATTCCTAAATACCTCGTGCTTCTTTCAAAGCTTGCCGTTCTATGTCTGGGAGTACATAGGGAGTGGGTTTGCCTTGTACCAATATCATGTAAATCCCCATTTGCTATAAATTTAGATTTATTTTTATACACAAAAACTAAAAGATTGTAAAAAAATAATGAGTATACTGTCATAATTTTGCTTTGAATAAAAAGTGGTTTGCAATGATCAATTCTGTTTGCATTGCACAATGTACGTAAAATCCTTTTTTGTATTTTTAAAATTCTATCACAGTGAACAGAACCTCCCCAAATTATGATGCCATATTCGATGTAAGACTTAACACTTGCGTTATAAAAGGTCACAAGAAGTTTTTTCGAAACATTCTTTTTGAGGTTGAGAAGGGCATATCGACTGCTATTTAATTTTTTGGCAATACTGTCTATATGTAACTCCCATGAAATATTATTATCTAGGGTTACCCCTAAAAGCTTAAAATTTACTACCTGAGGTACAGATATTTTTTTGCAGAATACTAATACACTTTGATCTTTATTAACTTTATTAAATTGTAAAATTGCAGATTTTTGCGGATTTAGAATTAACGAATTTTCCTCAGCCCAACTATGCATAATACTAGCAAGTACTTTTAAAAATTCTAAATATTCGTTTTTCTCAGCACAGATGGATGCTGAGGAGTCATCCGCAAATTGACAAAGCTTAAATTTTTTTCTAAATTTTAAAGGTAGATTTTTTACAATATATGACAATAAATCATTGCTAAAGATTAAGAAAAGCAGGGGGGAAAGTAACCCACCTTGTGGAGTACCCCTACGAGTTTTTTTTGTGTTTGACTTAAATTTGACATTCTTTTCTTCATCTGTATCAGCGGTTATTTCCACATATTGCAACCTAGAAATAGAAATACCCGCAAAAAGTTCAATCCCGCGCTTTTAAAAAATCAATCAAAACTACACGGAAAGAAATTAGTGGGCTCTGCGCTATACATTATAAGATATTTGGTAACAGTGGCAAATTATAGTGATTTAAGCTATAGATTATAAGGGACACAATAACTAATAATGTTAAAAATAAATTGGAAACGATTATATATATTACAGACACGATTATATTTATTACAGGCACTATTATAAATTTACAGAAATTTTATTATATTATAAAAAATTATTAGCACGGACAATAATTAAATCTATTTAAGGTATAAATGCCATACTATTTGTTATATTTTATTATTCACTAAACAATTAAAGTATTTCATATAAATTTTTACACTGACTGCCATAATTGTAAGAGAAAGCCTTGTATTTATATAATAAGCGATTATAATTTGCTTGGTATGTGTGTTATAGCGCTCCTAGCTATAATTTTTTTTTTCCGTGTAATCATCACAAATCTTTGATGAGGAATGATTGGAGCGGCATCAATCGAAACTGATCATAGCGTTCAGTAGGGATTTGACAGCTTTCGATGAGGTTTGCTGTTTCCATTGAACGCAGCCAATGCAACCAGAAATTTGGTTTGGACTTTTTGTGGTTACCAGAAACAAAACACAAATTTTAAGTGTCTGGTAAGCACAACAATTTGCCTTGTTGTCCTTACCAGGTTTTGGTAAATATTGGGGTAGGGCAAGGGAGGCGAATAGGGTAAATACAATAATTTTTCAAAAAAAATGAAAATTGCTATATAGGGGTTTTTGAGGTTGCTGAAATTGAATATGACAATAAAAAAATTTAACTCAAACATTTTAAAATATTTTCAATATTTTCGTCAAAATTGGTATATAGAGGTTTTTGGGGACGACGAAACTGAATGTGATAATAGAATTTTTCCAGTTCCATCCCCTAAGGGGGTAGTTTTCGTTAAAAATGGTATAAAGGTGTTTTTTAGGTTGCTGAAAGTAAATCTCATAATTAAAAAAAATCGAACTCCACCCCCTGAGGGGCGAGGGGTAGTTTTCGTAAAAATTGTTATATAGGGGTTTTTGAGGTAGTTAAAAGTTTATCTGATAGTAAAAAAGTTCCACCCCCTGGAGGGTGGAGGGTAGTTTTAGTGAAAATTTGTAATTGGGGTTTTTGACGTTGCTGAAAGTGAATCTGATAACAAAACATCCATTTAACGCGCGTAGGTGAAAAATGGGAAAACGATTTTACTGGGCAGTGTATTTTCTCTGTGTACAATGGATTTGTACTCATGTTTTCTTGGCGGTTAGGTTAACCTTACTTTTAGGGACAAATTTTCATAAGATAAGATATCTTTGTGTCAAGTTATAGTTCATAAAATGTTCAACTGAGATGGCTACGTCTTCATAAAGCATACAATTATGTAAATTATTCTAAGATTGCTATACATTTACTATATATTTAGTACACTGTAAAAAATTCCGTAAAATAACAGAGTAATATTAAGATTATAAAAAATTTACATGACAAAGCATAATTTAATCCAGCTAGTAGGTTCGTTTGCTGCGTATAGAAAAGTATACTGTCTTAATTTTATTTTTTTAAATGATGTTTTGTTTATGTGAGTGTTTACTGACAATGACCAATCTTTGGCTTTAATTCTCTGTAAGTTCTTCTCTGTATTTTATTATTATTTATTTTAAGGCTAAGGTAAATGTTTAAAGAATTGTCTTTTTTTATACTTATATATATTTTTTTATTTCCAATAAAGGTTTCGAAAACAACGAAAATCCATGGTCGAAACGTCACAGCTAAATTAGATATCAATTTTAGTCAGATCCAAAGCCCTATTCCCCAAAAATCAAAAAGTTAAGTTATACAAATCGGGCAAAAACTTTCAATTTATTAAGATTATAGTATACAGGGTTATTCAGAAATAATTAATTATTTTTTTAAATGATGTTTTGTTTATGTGAGTGTTTACTGTTAGTGACAATGACCAATCTTTGGCTTTAATTCTCTGTAAGTTCTTCTCTGTATTTTATTATTATTTATTTTAAGGTTAAGGTAAATGTTTAAAGAATTGTATTTTTTTATACTTATATATATTTTTTTATTTCCAATAAAGGTTTCGAAAACAACGAAAATCCATCGTCGAAACGTCACAGCTAAATTAGATAACAATTTTAGTCAGATCCAAAGCCATATTCCCCAAAAATCAAAAAGTTAAGTTATACAAATCGGGCAAAAACTTTCAATTTATTAAGATTATAGTATACAGGGTTATTCAGAAATAATTAATTATTTTTTTAAATGATGTTTTGTTTATGTGAGTGTTTACTGTTAGTGACAATGACCAATCTTTGGCTTTAATTCTCTGTAAGTTCTTCTCTGTATTTTATTATTATTTATTTTAAGGTTAAGGTAAATGTTTAAAGAATTGTATTTTTTTATACTTATATATATTTTTTTATTTCCAATAAAGGTTTCGAAAACGACGAAAATCCATCGTCGAAACGTCACAGCTAAATTAGATAACAATTTTAGTCAGATCCAAAGCCATATTCCCCAAAAATCAAAAAGTTAAGTTATACAAATCGGGCAAAAAATTTCAATTTATTAAGATTATAGTATACAGGGTTATTCAGAAATAAGTTCGAGAAATTTAAATGGTGATATATTGTCCGTTTAGGCACGCCTCTGGATAAACTCAAAAAAATAAATTAACATAAACTTATTGCCCTTATTAATATACATGCAAAAGCTCGTCGCTAGCTTAAAGGTTATTAATTAAAAACCTTATTTTTATTGCAATTTTAAAGAGCCGTAGCTCCCTTAGGACTCATTTCCGGACCAACCTTTATAGGAACTTTTCTTCATATTTTTTAACGTAGAATCACCTCTTAAATTTCTCGAACTCATTTCTGAATAACCCTGTATAATTCATTCTTTTTATTCTTTAAATTTACGATGACGACGTAATATCCTAAAAACAAGTTTTAAAATGACAATAGTTTTTTTTTTAATTACGGTATGAAATTCGGCAAAACCTTACAATTTATTTTAAAATTCTGGTAATTAAACTGCAAAAAGAAAATCCCCAAAACTATTTTGCAATGAGTAAAAAAACAGCCAAATTGTTTTACAATAAAAGGCTTACTATAACACCCATACAGAAACCACAAAAACGGAAATACACAAAAGTTTTTTTTTTACAATTTGACTGTACTATTATGTCCCGTTTAATGCTTTTGAAGTGAACATTAAAATCTTAACATATCTAAATGACGTCGTATCGTATTTACCTATCTAGTTTAATGTATATGTCGTTAAAGATATAAGATTTCACAGGAATTAAACCAGATGTAGAGTATATACTAAAAACAAGCCGTGAAGATATGTAGATAATGCCTCGTATTTCAAACTTAGTTTTTTATTTGGAATAATTTTTAAGTTTTTTGTCCGTAAATTAAATATAATGTAGTAATAAGTTTAGGGTTCGTGTAAAATAGGGTGGACCTTATTGTTTTATTCTTTAAAAAAAATTATTCTGGTGTATCTGGAAAATCCTAAAAATATGAGGGTGATCAAACTTCTCTAAGGGTCGCATTGGACCCCTAAAATCGTCAAATTATGCAAAAATCATAAAAAATCGCTGAAAACGGGCTGTACTTTTTGTTTCAGTGGAAAATTTAAAAGCCTTGAAATCTTAATTTTTTCCTATTGAGTGTATAAAATTATGTGCCAAATTTCAAAATGATCAAAAGGTGCCAAAAATCCGCCAAAGTTGCCCCTAAAACACTAAATTTGACGAATTTCTACCACAAATGTGAGAAACGCTAAAAAAGCATTTGAAAAATATGTCATTCTGGACTTAACTTAATTTTATTCAATGCACATTAATAATATTAAATAATTTGACAAATATAAACGAGCTAAGCGCCAAATAAGAGACCTTTTTGGGTGCTTTTATTTGGCGCTTTGCTCATTTTGTTTTATGTTAAATTATTTTATGATTAATATACATTAAAGAAATTTTAGTGACATATTTTTTAAATGCTTTTTTAGCGTTTTTCACATTTACATATCGACACTCCCATGCAACAAGGATGTAACTCAAGTTAGACCTATTTTGAGTAATACTCATAGGTAAACGCCTTGAAATAAGACACACATGGTGGTACTACTCAGATTTCTCCACAGGCCATTTTAACCAAAAGTTTACCTAAAAACACTAAAGTAACAAATTCTAAACTTGAATATTATCAGAAACAAACAATAAATAAACAATAAATACTTATATAGATAAATAGAAAATGTTATAAGCTTTCAAATGATGTATCACATGGCTTCCTTTTCCACTTCAATCATTTCCCCACCCTTAAATAAGAAAAAAAAATATTTTAGAAATTTAGCTGTCATGAAAAATGGCAATATATGAGTTACGGCTTTGTTGCTTGGGGGTATCGATATGGTGGAAATTTGTCAAATTTAGTGTTTTATGGGCAACTTTGGCGGATTTTCGGCACCTGATAGAATCTTTTGATTATTTTTAAATTTGGCTTATAATTTTGTACACTCAAAATGAAAAAAGTTAAGATTTTAAAGATTTTAAATTTTCCAATAATACAAAATACGTAGCCTAGGCCAAATTAGCATCTCGAGAATTGGTGGTTAGAACAGAATTTTATTCACAAGCATAAATAAATAACACATTACCTCGTAAATGATCTACAAAATTTTTGCAGATTTCTAACGTCACTGTAAATTTCAACTAAATAATAATTTAAATAAGTGGCTCGTTGTTATTTTCTATTATTAGTCTCGGTATGAATCATAAAATATATAAATAAATATGATTTATTATTGCTTTTTGCAGAAAAGTTAGGCTATTTTATTCGCAAACCACAGCTGTTTACAGAGAAGGCGATAGTTTCGCCATCTATGAGGTATAACCAAAAGCAAAAAAACAGGTTAGATATGAATTCATATCTAACCTAGGTTAAAAAAGAATAGCTTTTTTTAAAGACAAGTTTAAAGAAACAGACAGAAATGATAGATTTTGCAACTTTTTATGATACATATAAAGAACGTTTTTCTGTATGCTTGTGAATAAAATAAATTAGGCGCTCCATCTCAAAAAAATCATGTTTTGGTAAGTATATCGGGTGAAAACGCAATATACTATTCACTATAAAGGGTTTTCCATGTAATAAGAAGCATTGCATATCAGCATCTCTATCTTTTACTTTCTATCCATAAGAATAAGAAAGTTTTTGAGTTTTGATAAAAAAATGTTTTCTCTCGGTGCACATTGTTTATTTTAAAAGTCAAAAAATATTAATGTATATTCGAGAGTACAACAACACGTTAAATTAATTAAAGTGTCCATGTCGGAAAATTCCACAGTAAATTATCTTTATTAGGGTACTAGGGTACCCAAACCCAAAACGACTTTCCGGTCTCCATTCGCAATAATTTTGCATCTTACCGCGCGAATGAATTTGTGCCGTAATTTGGTTATGTAAATTTCGCCTCAAAAACACAAAACATTATAGGCCAAGCGAAATAGTATACTATTTTGCTATGTATACATATCGCCTTGTCTAGTCTTAGTTCCCCAAATGTAACAAATGGGTCACTTATAAAATAGTATATTGTACTAGTCTGTAGAATTTACGGACGATGCGAAGCCGAGTCCGGAAACTACAGACGAATAATAAAAAGCAGTCTACCAATATCACTCTGTACGATGATTAGAAAATACTATTTTTCTTCAAGCATCCTATTTATTTTTTTTAAATATTAATTTTTGAATTTAATTTATTCAGTAATAAAGTATGTTTTTTTTTAAAAAAAATAATTATTGTTTTTGACTTGTATGCTGTTTTTAAAAAAAAAAAAAAAATTAAAGTAGAACGATTTTGTATTTCAGCATATATATTTAAAATTGGCCTAGCGCTTTCGATCAAAAGATCATCATCAGGGCTTAGCTCTGAAAAGTAAGACAAGAATTAGAGGGGTTATAAAGTAAGGTTAAGTTTATGAATAAATAAAATTAAGAAGGGGTACTTACTCGTCAGAGCTTATTACAATAAAACGAGAGGTAATTTAAAAATATGGGGCCATAACAGTTAAACGGTAGTACATATTAAAATAACAGATAAATAAATAAAAAGTTTTGACATGACAATTAAAATTTATGGAACTAAAACATTACAAATTAAAACACCAGAAAATTGCGGCAAAGTTTGAAATTTTTAAATTATATTTTTGAAAATAGGTTTAAATTTTTGGTTTAATTCGGTTTGATTATTTAGACATAACTCTTTATTATTTTTAATAGCTAGATATATTTCTAAGTCTTCTAATAAAGACATTTTAAGGTCATATTTATGACATGTTAGAAAATGTTTTTTTTTTCCAGTTTGAAAATTCATTCATGGTTCTTAACGTCTGAACTTCTTATAGTGAAGTGGTTTATTGTAAAATAATTAAAAAGCTTGTAATCAACTTCACGTTAATTTTATTGTTAAAAACAATTAGTGTGACCGCGGTTTCGCTATAATAGAGATAGCATCTACGGACTTAAATAACATGTTGTAGGAATGTCTGATGAATGATACATATAATGGTACATCTTTTACATTCTAGTCATAAATAACACAAACAACAAATTAAAAAATATACATTTTCAGTGACATGAATTAGGTTATGTTTAAAATTAACTTGAAGGTGATTATAAGCTTTTTATTTATTTATTTTATGTTATGATAAAAACTATTTTATTGGACGAATCTTAAGCATACAATATCCCTCAAGCATATACTATTCACTATAAATATACAATATTGTTGTATATACTTCCTTATTTTGTTTGTGAAATAGTCTTTCAAAATACCATGTTGAATTATAAATACTTTTTTTACTGTATATAAAAAAACATTTTGCTTAAGGAAATTGTTTTCGTGCATTTTTCGTCAAAATTCCTTGACCACGGTCTCGGAATTTTGTAACACGAAAAATGCACTCAAACAATTGCCAAGCAAAATATTTTTTTAATACAGTAAAAAATTAACGATAATTCAACATCCACTTATGATATTACTACTGATAATAACCTAATTGCACTGCTGTAGATTTACAAAATACGTCCTTAATAATATTATAATCCTAATATTATTATTGACTATAATACAGTTTACAAACCATTTAAAATGATATACTATGACAATTCTATATATTAGAAAATAATATAATTTACGTACCGACTGTTTGGTAAATATAATTTACATTATGTAAATTACATATCTCATACTAAATTATATATCTCATACTAAATATATTGTTTGTTAAAAATAATATAATTATTGAAATATATTAAAATTTATTATAGTCCATTTATAGATTGTAATAAATTGTGTTTTCTTCCCTTGACTGTCCAAACAAAAACAGAAATCAATTTGCTTTGATTCAGAGTTATATTTTCTTTAAGAACATTGTTTTTATTCAAATAAATTATTTTTGAATTTAAGGGGTCTTTCTACCTTAGAAATTATAAAAATAATCTTTTTTTAATTTTTTTTTTATATAGAAAGAAAATAGTTATTTATGTTACTAGTGGGTAAAGTAAGATATTGCCCATGAGAAAATTAACCTGCGAGGCGTCAGCCAAGCAAGTTAATTTTCGAGAGGGCAATATCGGTTTACCCATGAATGCCATACAAGGTTTTATCCAATAAATAGCTTAGGAATTCATATTTTTATTAAAAATTTTAATGACATTTACAAGAAAATAATTTGACAAGTGACAGTTGAGTGGGTAAAATAAATAATTATTCACCCAATAAAGTAAAAGTCACGCGAGGGTTATTATTGAGTTTATCTATTTAAAATAAAGCTGGTAATTGTCTTATTATCTGTATGTATTGAATAAAAGATATTATTGTGAAATTTTGTAGGTATGTTTATTCATATTCAAAGAATACAAATAAAATTTCTTTAGATTTTTAAAGTGCCATTTTCTGGCCATAATTTGAAAAAAAAACATCAAAAAACGGTGGTCGCCATGATTCCGGCCGTTTGGACCGACTGAAAAAAAAAACAAAACGGGATATTATTCAGTATTGAAGTCGCTATAGCCCTATCTAGAAGAAAAAAATTTGGCCAGAAAATAAAAAAGTGCCGGACGTTTTCGTTTGAAAATTTTTGAAAAAGAAGAATCATGTGTAATTCGGAAGATTATTTATAACAAGTAAAACCTACTTTTAAATTTTTGTCATCGCAAAATTACATAAATTGTTTTATTACTTATCTTAATATTTTTACATGCATATTCTTTAATTTGGTTAATTTAATTCCATTCTCTATTGCTAAACTAAAACCTTTTTTGTCCATTTTTAAATTGCATATTGTGGTTCTGTCAATAGTTTAGTCACTTACTGCAGTACTGACTAGGCTTGCAAGCATGTTCATAAAAGTCAACCTATAAAAACTGTCATTACATTTTATAAAAAGAATATTTTGAGGTATTTTTGTTAAATAATAAATTAATAACAATAATTACAAATAGTAATATATTCATATTTAATTATTAATTAGTTTTAAGTATGAAATCTTGGGGAAAGTTCAAGTATTACGTAACGCAAATTTTGATCATTTTGGATCCCCAACCCCCCTGTAACGCTATTATCCTATACCATTAACATGAGCGTAACATTCCAAAATTACCCCCAAAATCTCAAAACTTATCTACACATTTTTTCGAGAAAGAAAGTGCGGTGGAATCGTACCATTTTCAGTTTATTTTTGATGAACTTTTGATTAATCTAGTTTTTCATGAAGAAAAGAAAAAAACTGCGGACCAAACCACTATGCAAATAATTTCAATTTACGAAAACCAATAACTGAAACTAAGGGGTTTAAAAGTTTTTCCTCTCAATGAAAAGCAGCGGAAGTGTAATCAAGTTTGTAAACAGTAATAGGTATGCTTATGGCAGCACTTTCAAGTAGTTATACTCTGGGTATCTTAAAACAGTTCGATGACGACGTTTCTCCTAGATATACAGGGTACACTGATTAAACAGTTTATTTGTGGGCACAAAATATTTTGTCGGGTATGACCAATTGAATTATTTTGTTGTGAATAATGAATATAACACTGCCGCACATTAAATTCCGGACACCTAAAAAACTAACAGTTTTTAAATTCAAATATTTCGAAAAGTAATTAATGGATTTGACTAATTCTTTTTTAGTTTTAAAGCTTAAACATTCTCTACTTTTGTTTGTTTTAAGAATTATTAATTTTTTTTTTCGTATTAACAGCAACAAATAATGTACAACTATGTTTCTTACCCCATCTTCTAGGACTTGCATGGTACGCAACTGCAACTGTTTATCAAATTATTAAAGTCTTTCTTATTGCCGCAGTTTTAATGAATATTTTCTTTTTTATTTTTTTACTTTTTTCCTTCTGGTTTAGGAGATATCAGGATTTTCCTGAAAGTTGTCATTTTTTCAGTCAACTCAAAAAGTACAGCAGAATTTTTTATTTGAAGCTCATGTCTTTTACTTCTTCTTTTACGCTCATGTCTTTTACTTGTTCTTTTACGCTCCTGTCTTTTACTTCTTCTTCTACAGTTTCTTCATCCCGGGGCAACTTTTTATTGCCGTCTGACGGAGGCCGCCGGAAGGAGTGACCCTATTTATCTTCTACTCAAGTTTTTCACACCCAATTTATGTTTTTGATAAACTTGATTAGAAGAAAAACGTAACTCGGTTAAGCTTCAAATTTAAAGCACAGCATCAATCAAATTCATGTAGTACTTTTTAAATTAACTGAAAAAATGACAACTTCCAGGAAAATCCTGATATCTCCTAAACCAGAAGTAAAAATGTAACAAAATAAAAAAGAAAATATTCATTAAAACTGCGGCAATAAGAAAGACTTTAATAATTTGATAAACAGTGGCGTACCATGTAAGTCCTAGAAGATGGGGTAAAAAACATAGTTGTACATTATTTGTTGCTGTTAATACGAAAAAAAAATATCATTCTTAAAACAAACAAAAATAGAGAATGTTTAAGCTTCAAAACAAAAAAAGAATCAGTCAAATCCATTAATTAGTTTTCGAAATAATGGAATTTAAAAAATGTTAGGAATTTAATGTGCGGCAGTGTATTTTTGTCAAATAAACTATTTTGTTTCCATAAATACATTATTTTGAAGTTAAAATATTTATTAACATGAACTAAATGTTTATTTAACTAAAATAAAATTTATTACTCTCAACCAAATAATTATAATTATAGTATAACTACTTAAAAGTGCTGCCATAAGCATACCTAAATCTAAAAAATCATTTTTATCAGTGTATACACTGTAAAATAAACTTAAATTTAAAGAGTAATATTAGGATTAAATTATAAAATTCATATGATTTAAATCGAATTTTTTACCGTTTTATTGGAAATCTAACTGTTAAAAAAACCCAATCATTAACTGTAAAAAATTTAGGTTTAAAATTAAGAATTTGACTAGTAGAAATTTGTTTAACCTTAGGCCATATGTTATTTTATACTTTTTTATTCAAAATTTACTCTTTGAATTTTTTTTTATAAAAAATACCATGTTCCATTAAATAAAACAAATTTAACCTTTACCTTGACACCATAAGTTATAAACATACACGGTGTATTTGAAATAGCGTCGGAAATTTTAACAGGTGATTCTACATGATAAAATATGACAAAAAGTTTCTATAAACATATGTCTAAAAATGCGTCATAAGGGAGCTACGCCCCTTTGAAAGTGGCTAAAAAAATCGGTTTTTATTTAATATCTCAGGAACCCTTTGAGATATATCAACGAGGTTTTGCACGTCAACTAATCCTATCAAGGCCCGTTTTTATGTGTTATTTTCATGTACTTATTTCAACCAGGGGTGTGCGAAACGGAGGGGGCTTATCAGTTTTTTGTCCCAAACTTTTTTCTGTGTAACTTTTTTGCAATTTTATTTTTGAAATATGATTCCTCAGGTCAAAATACATAAAAAAGGTACTCTTGTTGTAATACTCTAGGATTAACCGTTTTCGAGAAAAATTAATTTGAAGGTGAAATTCCACGGTTCGAGGACGAAAAATTAAATACTAAAATGTTGAAAACCAAAATTTTTGTGATGCAGGGCGAATGTACATTAAAAACTAAGAAAAAAACCTCATATACAGGTACTTCCAAAAATCAATCCTAATGGTCTCCTAAATATGCACCATTTTTAAAGGGCTATGGTAGCTTTAAAAGCGTTTTTTCGACCTACATGTATGGAAACTTTTTTTCTTAGTTTTTGATGTAGAATAACATTGCATCATTAAAATTTTGGTTTTCGACATTTTCGTATTTAATTTTTCGTCCTCGATCCGTAAAATGTCACCTTCAAATGAACTTTTCTCGAAAACGGTTAATCCTACAGTATTACAACAAGAGTACCTTTTTTCTGTATTTTGACCTGAGCAATCATATTTCAAAAATAAAATTGCAAAAAAGTTACACAGAAAAAAGTTTGGGACAAAAAATTGATCAGGCCCCCCCGTTTCGCACACCCCTGGTTTAAATAAGTACGTGAAAATGACATACAAAGATGGGCCTTATTAGGATTAATTCACGCGCAAAACCTCGTTAACATATCTCAAAGGGTTCCTGAGTTATTAAATAAAAACAGATTTTTTTAGCCAATTTCAAAGAGGCGTAGCTCCCTTATGACGCATTTTTAGACATATGTTTATAGGAACTTTTTGTCATATTTTATCATGTAGAATCACCTGTTAAAATTTCCTACCCTATTTCAAATACACCCTGTATTAGCTAATATAACTTTTTTTTAAGCTTGGTTTGGTAACCCAACAATAATATTAGATAGTAGATGGCTGGATTAGGGTTATTTATATTAAAAAACGTTTTTTTACTAAAACTGCCGACGTTTCGTTGGCTTTATTCCAACTTCTTCAAAAGGCACACTACAAGAAATGTAAGAATTATGTTATAACTTTTTAACAATTCAAAGAGCCAGAAAGAAAACAATATAAGTTTAAAAATTGGTTAATAAAATAATAAAATATGATTCTTTTTTTATATGTAATAAAAAAAATGCTTAAAATTGTTTTGCAGACAAAAAAGGCATTGATTAATTATATTAAACTATGCATTATAATCTAAACATAGAAATAAAAACATTTAAAATACGGTTTAATTTAATAAAACCTCGTATAAGAACAAATATTTATATTAACGTGGAATTATCATCAGTATAAGCAATAAAAAGGTAAAAAATATGGTACTTACAGTAAGTTACGTTTTCTTCGTTAAAATATAAGAATTAAGGATTGAAATAAGAAATCGTCCATGATACTGCAATACCGCTTAACGTCCAACTGCAAAACCGCCTAACGTCTAACTGCAAAACCGCGTAAGGTTTAGAAACAAAATTTTACCGGAGAAGGAAAAACTTATTACTTAATGATTAACAGAAAAGTAACGCTTTTTGCTTCCGAGTGTGTTAAGGAACGTACTTTTGCAAACCCTTTTCTTTTGATCGTTAATTTTCAGGTAGTATTTTCTTGATTCGGATCTTATCGAAACATTTCCATTTAATTTCTTCTTCTTAATGGTTCCTTCTACGTCTATCATTGATAATAAAAACACATTCTTCTACCCCCACGTCATTTTCCAAAAATCTTTAAATAAATCTTTTCTGTTCTTTTCTGTAAACATATTACAGTTGAATACATTCGTATTTTTACAATATTCTGATATACATGCAGGTACTAACTTCCTTTCTTCTTTTGATACATCCTGGACAATTTTTTCATTCTGTTTTCTAAACCCGGTGTATTCCTGGCCCATCATTCTCTGCTTTTTGTTTAATTCCCTTTTCCACTGTGTTGAATCGGCTTTTTTCTTCCTTTTTCTAATTTTCTTGCGGTCCTCTGGATCTACATGCATTTTCATCTCAGGATCCGCCTCACTTTCTATTATTTCTAAGCATAAATCCATTGTATATGCGTTATTAAAAAATACAATTAAAAATTCATACGTCAAATTGTTGTCAACGCGGTTTTCAAATAAATATCTGACCCACTTGATGATTTAAATGAGAAATAATAAATTTAAAAAGCTTAAAAGGCTTTTTAAAATGGTTATTTCTCACAAATATATACTCAATATACGCCATTTATTGTGTAGATCACGCTTGTGCAAAATCTTGATTTTGCTACTTTCATTAGTTACGCGGTATTGCAGTTAGATGTTACGCGGTTTTGCAATTGGACGTTAAGCGGTATTGCAGTATCATGGACGAAATATATAATACATAATGGGTATTCGA
>OY294044.1:47979093-48319410 GCA_958510825.1 Brachypterus glaber | reverse complement strand
AGACGGACAAAATATATGAGGCTTAAAACATTTTTGCCCCAAACTTTTCTATGTGTATGTTTTTTGGATTTGTTGTAAAAAATATAGATTTCTAGAGTAAAAATACATATAAAATATCATATAACACTGTAGGAGCAACCGTTATCAAAAAAAAAAATGCAATTAAGAGGAAGTAACATTTTGTGCCACCAAAAACGTTACTTTTTAAAAGGCTATTACTCCTTTAATATTAAATTTAGGTGTTTTGGTGTATAATACTTTTTTGCTCAGTTTTAAATGAAGAATCACCCTGCAGAATTAAAATTTTATTGGTGCTTTTTTTTGTTCCCCATTCAATACGTCATCTTCGAAGGGCCGTAGCTCCCTTAGGGCTCATTTCCGGACCAACCTTTATAGAAACTTTTTTTCATATTTTTGGATGTAGAATCACCTCTTAAATTTCGGTACGCGAGTTCTGGAACAGGCTGTATAAACGAAAATATCACTTCAGTGCCAATAATTAGCGGAGTGCCAACGATTGGGGGTTTTACCCTAATTACTATTATTAGAATCTTAAAATGATTTCTGTGTTTTAAATATTACCAGAACTAGCAACATGTTAGCTAATTAAACAAACCCTTATTATCGAAATGTTAACCTTTGGCCAAAGGTTATAATTAAAATTTAATTATCAATCTGGGTTAAATTTGTGGCCTTCAGTATAAGGGTTAAAATTCGAATGAATTAAAAAGTAAGAAACGAGAAAATGTCAATGATTTTTAATACTAATAACGCGTTGCAAATGTTAACACAAATTAATATATCACTTCCGGTTCCGCACAGCTGTGGTGTGAAAATGTCAATCAAATGTCGCCGAATAGATATAATTATTTTCTCTATTAATAGATCAAAATATTGTTTCTAAGTAGATACGACATTGTAACTAATTACATCTTAATTATTTATGTTATAGGATATTGTAATAATCGGAGAGCTGGTGGCCATTTTTAGTTTTATTATTTTCTTCCGGCTCTATATTTTATATATATTTTAAAACGCAGTTTTTGATAAATAACGCATTCCGATATATTTAGCAAATATTAATTTAGGAACTATAACAGTTTTTATATTAACAATGAACATCAGGTATTATTTATTTTAGAAAGAATAGTTAAATTAAAGTAGCGAATCAAATCAATTTCACTAATTATTAGAAAAAATGTATATTTAAAACATCAAAAACTGCGTTTTGAAAGTCAAAGCAGAAAAACGGCAGTTTGATAGTCCAGCATTTAAATGAATATCAATATTATTAATAGAATCTTTTTGGATGTTGATTTTTTTATATTTTTGTATTTTCAACTAGTGTACAGAGGCGGTCCATATACTACGTAAAACCTTTTATTTCCAACCATTTACTAATTGGCTTATTACATATAAACATAAAATTTTGAAAATTAATTATTATTAACTGCAACTTCCCAAAAAGTTAGAAACGCCTCATTTTCCTCCCTTGGTCGGGAAGACTCTTAAAGCTACCTTGGTCTTGTAGCTAACTTCACGTATGTCACTTGTCAAAAACTTGCATTTATCGACCTAAATTTTATGACAAAACAGTTTTAAATGCATTTATTTTTTATTTATTCATGATTTATTTTTATAAAATAACATCACATATAAATTTAAGTTATATTATTTTGGCATTTATGAAAAATAAACAGTTACTACGTCACACTTTATAGGTTATTACATCACTATTTTTTGGTTTAGTTAAACGTGATAATTTTTAGTTAAAAAGAAAAATGCATTTTCGTGTTTTACACTTAAAACTATAAATAAATAGTTTATTTATTAACTTAATCATGTCTCAATAAAAGTCTGCTGTCACAAAACAAAAAAACAAACGCACTCAAAAACAAAAACAGGTGCTGCCCTTTATCGCTAAAGTAACGAAGAAACGTAGGCATTTCTACTAGTTTTTAGATAAAATTATTTAAATGTATTACTTGATTTATATTGAATTAATATAAATGTTTTAAGATTGCAAATTAACAAAGAACAAAGTTTATTTTATTGATTTCTATTTATTATTCTATATTCAAAAAGCAACATTTGTTACAAACTTCACTGCAACTAAACTTTTCAATATGGCGTCAAAATTCAAACAGTTTTTGTAAATAATTTTATATTTTTCTAAAGAAATTACATTTTTCTACGACTGCTTTAGAATGTAAGCAAATACACACACTTTTTAAACACAAAATGAATCCATTCTAGCTCTAGTTACGGTATGAATATTCCGTATCAAGTGTTAGAATGAGCACCTGTAGTGCCATCTCTTGTTTATAAAAGTAAAGAGAACTGTAGCAAAATTAGCAAAAATATATATATTTTACTATGAAACATTGAATAATTTAATGCAATTTAAAGTTTTGCGTTAAAATTACATAAAGTTTATTAGTTTTTCTTAATATTTGACCAGTTTTTTATCAATTTAGTTCAAAAAATTAAAACTGCTCCATCTATTGTTAAATATTTAAACCTGGTATCTGTCACAACAATCTGACATAACCTTCAATTTTTGCATTATAATTTGTAAATATGTGCTAAAATTAAATAAAAATCTTTTTTAAGTACTGATGTCATAAAATTATTAAATAACATTAATTGCTTTATTTAAAAATATGTGTTTTGTTGCATTTACAGTGTCGAGTGCGAAAAAACATTGTTTTTAACCTTGTCCGCAGTTTAAACCATACAGTGTTTCATATTTGCAGTCGAAGAAAATGTATAGTCTACAACACGTATGGAATAGTCATTCCGCGCTCGCGGGACCATCATACTCGCCTGCCGGCTTGTATGACAAACTTTCCGCTCGCGCGGAATATTGTCTATTCCATACTAGTTATAGAATATACTATTCTTATAACAAAAGTGTATTGGTGTCAATATTAGAGTGAGTATGTACAGTAAGTTGTGAGTAAGTTTAAACAGTTTTTGTAGTGTGAAAGAAGTCAAATTATTGCAAATAAAATAGGTATGGTTGCGAATAAAATAGTATACAAATCTCGGTTCAACATTTCATTTGTCCTGTAACGATATAAATCGTCACTTTGTAATATAGCAAGGGTTAATTAAACTATTCGTTTACTTACGTTATAATTTAGGTTTATTTTGTATATAAATAGTTACGTACGTACAGAACTATATTGTATCTGGGACTATTTTGTAGCAGGAACTGAATTCTAACCATATAAATCTCTGTTCCATAGTTCTACCTGTAAATAACATAAAGAAAACATAATTAGAATATGATTTTTAATAATAAAGAATCATATGACTTATTTCTCTATAATGCATTTGTCTATGGACTTACCTGGTTTTTATATGTTTCAGAGTCTATTGAGGGTTGGATTTCACTGGCTTTCATCTGTAGATTGTCTCTCCTGGAAAGTTTCGTATGCTTATTCCTTCAGGATAATCTACAATTTTTTGAAAATAGTTTGCTGGAACTGCTCACTTAGATTCAGTATTTTGTTTATACTTAGTTCACAGGGCACTTAGTATTCTGTTCGTATTTTTATTAGTTTTGCTCATAAACAATAAGTATTGTTTATATTTGTTTCTTAGAGTAATATTTTGAGGTTAGATATCACTAATACGGATTTATTAGGAAATCTTTTTCTTGGTATTATTTTTGGTGTCGTTTCCGCCACCTTTATTAGGAATTCTACACGGTAAAACCGTAGTTGATGATGATTTGCATAGATGTCGCTAATGGTTCGGAAATATGATTTTATTTACCTGAAAGATTCGTACCTGTTGATAAGGTCGATTTTTGGTCTTCTTGAAGCAACTCTAATACAAGATGGTGGTGTCGTATTGACGAGTGTTTATTTTCTGCAATTATCGAAGTAATCCTTCATGTATTTTTATTTAAAGTTAGTGAAAATGAATATTTAAACAATGCGGAAGATATTGTAACTGTTATTTTCTACAATTACGCATTTATAACGTTTCGATGGACATCGAAGACTTAGCACGACACGTAAGTTACGTTTTTCTGTTTCTTAGAATATTTCTGAGATATAATTATTGTTTCAGCACCATTCCTACACCATTAATATGGAATTACATTAACCATTCCTACACCATTAATATGGAATTACATTAATCATTCGGAAATTAGCAAACCGAGGAGCGTAGCGAAGCGGAAGACAAATGTAGTGTGCATAAAACGTGGTTTCAGAGGTATTTTAAAACTGTTATCAAATTTATCACTAAACATGGTGTTAAGTTTTTCTTGTACGATTTTAAAGAGTAAGAACCCCTCTCTAATTGAAGCCTGCATAAAAGCTTTAGGGTACTATGATAATTTATCTACAAGCACTTGAAAAACGGAAAAAAAAAATATTTTCAAGAGCATTTTTCTCGAAAACGGAAAAATATAGCGATTTACTTTAAAAATATTCGGAATCAGGTAAAAAATACTATCGAAATCGTTCAACAACATATGCAATTTATTGTCAGAATTATTCTGCAGAAGATTATTTACCATTATTTACCAAAAACAAATTTAACTGTAAATGGTTTGTAATGTGTAGACCTTCTACTACCATGGTCCATAATCAGATTTTTCTATAGAGCTACTTCATCTCAATAATCCTTCAGGAATGCCGTGTGTGAAAGGGGGCCTCAAAATGTAAAATAGTATATTCTATAACTAGTATGGAATAGACAATATTCTGCGCAAGCGGAAAGTTTGTCATACGAGCCGGCAGGCGAGTATGACGGTACCGCCAGCGCGGAATGACTATTCCATACGTGTTGTAGATTATACTTTTTCTTCGGCTGCAAATATGAAACACTGTATGGCTTTAAACTGCGGACAAGGTTAAAAACAATATTTTTTGTGACTCGACATTGCAAATGCAACAAAACACATTTTTAAATAAAGCAATTAATGTTATTTAATAATTTTATCAAATCAGTACTTAAAATAGATTTTTATTTAATTTTAGCACATATTTACAAATTATAATGCAAAAATTGAAGGTTATGTAAGATTGTTGTGACAGATATCAGGTTTAAATATTTAACAATAGATGGAGCAGTTTTAATTTTTTCAACTAAATTGATAAAAAACTGGTCAAATATTAAGAAAAACTAATAAACTTTATGTAATTTTAACGCAAAACTTTAAATTGAATTAAATTATTCAATATTTTATGGTAAAATAAATATATTTTTGCTAAATTTGCTACAGTTTTCTTTACTTCTATAAACAAGAGATGGCACTACATGTGCTCATTCTAACACTTAATACGGAATATTCATACCGTATCTAGAGATAGAATGGATTCATTATGTGTTTTAAAAGTGTGTGTATTTGCTTACATTCTAAAGCAGTCGTAGAAGAAATCATTTACAGCGATATTGATGAAAATAAAATAACAAACATTATAAATCAACTATTTTTTTTTCTTCTTATTTCCACAATTTATTTATTTTTCTCTGTGTAAATTCTTTATTTTAGGGATAATTTAAAAAATAAGAAAATAAAACTCCTAAAAGATGTAATTTAAGCTAAATATAACAATAAAATAGGCTAATTACTGTAGGTTAGCGGCAATTCGGTCTCTTTTGTCTTTGCATTTCATGTTCTTTTCATTATCTTCAAGTTCGCCCGGCAAATATTGCCACAAGCAACGATCAACAAAGGGCTTTTTTTAAACATAAAACGTTTTCTTTTAAACGTGGAGAGGCTGTACTTTGAGATAATTGAAAAATGAAACAAACTCTGAAACATACCGCCGAATGCTGTTACAATGAAATAAAGAACACGTACAGGGTTTATCAGAAATTTTCCGAAGAAAAGAAATGTTTAAGAAAATTTTAACGCTTCTTTACATGCTCATACACTATTTTTCCTACGATCCCAAAAAAATATGAAGTTTCTTATTTTAAATTTTTTCTATTTCTATTAATTTTTAAGAAAAGCAAAGCACAAAATAATTATAAATAGCATTTATATATGTATTTATATATGTAGGTATGTCAAACAGGAACTATGATTTTCATTTAGCTTTAGTCGTCTTGGTTTTATATTTAATACAATACATAGCTGTTTGGGTTGCCTATTCCTAAATAAATGAAAACTTGAGTTTGCTTATTATATTAGATTTCTGTGGGTATGCTGCTATATAAGACACTAAAATTGTACTGTTTTACATTTCATAAGAAAAATACTGTGTATTTTGATGTTTTTAATGTAATGTAAGATAACTAAATAAAAAAATAAGTAATTTTTATAAGATCTAGACTGTCTAGACAAGACAGTAATATTCAAAATAGTACGGTTATATAGTTTCTATTTTTGACATGAAAAACAGAAATATTTGAATTAACACTTAAAATATATAAAAGGTTGTGGTGAAAGGTGGAAAATAGTTTATAAAACGAGGTGAATCAAATTCGTAGAATCTACGAGGTAAATATCTAAATAAAATTAGGCAAACCTCCATACATGAATGTCACAAGAGTGTGATATAAAAATATCAAACTAGTGCGATATGAGGCGTTTTATAAAGAACAAAAGAGTGTACATTTTAACTAAAGAAGAAGAATCTTAGTGTCTTAATTTTTACATTACCCTGTATGTTCTTGTCCTGTTTTTAATTAAAATTGTTGTGGCGAACCGTAACCAGAGAAAACTCATTGTCACATAACACGTGACATCTTCGACTAAAAAATAAATAATTTTCAGGAATATATTACCCGACTATAATTTCTTGTCGAGAGAAATAAATTTACGCAATTACACGTCGGAGTATTTATGAAAAGAGCGCCATGTTTCACTTGCAATTACGCCGGAACTCTAAATCATTGTACATAGTATAAGCGACAGCTGCAAGTTTACCTAGAACCAAAAAAAAATTAAGTACAAAATTAAATCTAGGCAGCTATGATTAGTGGTTTAAAAATGACTTTGACTGATATTTTTATTACTTTCCGGAGAAAAGTTTTTGTATGATTATGCATAATTATTTATGCATTAATATGTGTTCATAGACACTGATTATTATCAGTTTGTTTGTTTTAACTAAATATTTGCTTGGATATGGCCAATTAAATTATTTGGTTGTGACAATTCAATTTTATTTCTGTCAAAAACGAAAAATGTTGACGACCTATTAGATCATGGCTCAACAGGAAAGCACGAAAAATAAATTTAAACATGTTTTCTCAGAATCCTCAATTAACCTTGCGATAAGAGGCGGAAATACTGATGCAGAAAGGTTTGGTTATTTCGGGCTCACAATTTGAAGTGGCGAAGTGCAATAAAAAAACCTTTGTTGAGTGAAAAACAGAGAATAACGACTCTTGTGGGTCAAGGAAAACATCGATCGATATTGGCCGTCCCAGTCGCCCGACGCAAACCCCATCAAGCACAAGCTACGCGGAAAAAAGGTGTACACATTAGAGCAGACGTCGCGAGACTCGGAAAATTTGGAGGTCTTTGCCGTAGGAATATGTGGAAAATCTCGTCAAAGTATGCCCCCACAATGCCATGCAATCATTGACGCCAATGGGATTGGTCGGGTAGCTAATTTATTTCCATCGATCTGCCAATCATTAACTGTGAATGATGTGAAAAAAATTAGTATAAATAAATTCTTAAATAAACAATGCGACGAGTGTAAGTGTTTTCTGTTTCATAAGAAAACAAAACAATAAATAGCAAACGAACAAATATTGAAACACAGACATGTTCAAAAATTTACGAATGGAAAAAATTTAAAACTAATTTTCGAAATCATACCCAAAACTATAGGAATCAATTCCCAGATTCCAAATATTTTATTCAGTGCGGATCTGTGATATCTGTGTTATCAAAGGTAATACGATCAGTATTTGGGGGACTTAATAAAAGGACTAAAGACAGAAGATAATTATTTTCTCTTTTAAAAGAAAACAAAAAATAACAAACGAAAATATTAAAACAAAAGGATGTCCAAAAATAAACGAATTGGTATTTAGTTTGCATCTGTCGCTCGGAAAATTAAAATTGAAACTATTCCGGAGTAAAGTTTAACTGTCACTGTTTTTTATTTGGCCTATTTTTTTTATATTTTTTTTATTCGAAAGTATAATCGTTTGTAGGTAAGCAACAATCCGTAAACCGTTTTGTCGTTTATAACTTTTTTTCGGACAATATGTCGATTCCGGAGCTATAAACGAAGAGCGCAGGTCAAAAACAATGTAGGTTTTAATTATTTTAGAAACCAAGAATTTAATTTCTACGAATATATTTTCCAAGTAACTTTATCTCGCTAGTTTAGATTAAAAAAAAACATCTGGATCTGGAAGAGACAAGTTTTAAATCGGCACAGGAATAAATGCCATTTACACAGTTTGATTTTTTAAGACATTTACCAATATTTTTTTTAACAAATTCGCACAGTTTTAATTTTTAAGAAGCATAACCATCGTTTCGTTGTATACTCTTCTTCAGGGTTTATTAAACCAATATAAAATTATATAAAAGAATAAAAAATAATTAATAAAATTGTAAAATATAATTAATAAAAATTGTTGTCAAAAATTACTGATAATTTAAAAAAAGTCTTTGTTTTTTCCCTGAGCTCAAACAGTTGGCGACCAAAAAAAACAGTTCTTTCACGAACAAATAGATTTATAACCTGATCGATTTTGAAATTTTATTCCTCCCCATTCGTGTTCTAATTGCCAGGCAAAATGTGCCACGATATTTTACTTAAGTGTAAATGATGATTTGATCTAATTCTTTCACATATCGTTTGCTTTTTCTCTTCATTTATTTTGGTTCAACTAATTTATGTAATAAATGCTATTTCTTTCTTTGGTTTCACTAATTCTATCTAGAGTCCCTTAATGTGACTTATTCTATCAAGAAAAATAGTGGAGACATTCGAGGGAAACGGCAAACCTGCAAACGTGTTTTTAGATGATTCGTTCTGGTTTGCTTATTTTTGTTTTGACGGATGTCAAAAGTGGCTTCCGTTTAGGCAGTGGTGGTTTTATGAAATAGTTTAATTTGAGTGGGGTTACGGTGCGCATCAGGTCCACAAAAATGAACTATATTTTGCACTGATTTCTGGTTTTGTTACTAAAACTTACTGTCTTGAATATAATTAGGTGCGGAAAATCCAGTTTTTTTATTAGAATATATAGCAAAAGATTGTTAAAATACTCATGCATTTCTGTTTGATTTTTTTAATGGGGGCGTTGGTTTACGTTAATAATGGTTTGGTTTGGTAGTTTGCTGGTTTGGTGTTTTTTTTAATGGGAGGCATTTTTTAGATACGATATTTCAGAATTTAGAAGGCGATAAATTTTAGGAATCAAATGTTTATTAATGAATATTCCCGCAATTTTTTTTACGAAAATACTATTAAAAGCGAGTACTTTTAGCCAATTAAAAAAAAACTGTTAGCTCGCAACGAAAAAAGAAGATATTTTTGTAAAATTCTGCAAAAGAATGTTACATAACCTTAAAATAATTTTTGGCATACGTCAAAACAAAAATAAGAAAATCAGTGCGTATGCGCTGGATTCTTCTCATTGCTGCGTAAGTGAATCGTGTTTTTAGCCTTTTCCGGATATGCCAAGTTTCTCTTCTAGTTATAAATGTGGAAAGAGGCTCTTTTCCGCGTAGCGGAGTTCAGGCAAGCAATCGAGTGTGGAAAAGCCTCTTTACGCATGCGTTAGGAACAATATTGTTTTTACGAGCGAGTTTAAAATAAAATATGACTTTATATAAGTATACTTAATTGAATAAATTTTATTTTTTTATCTTGTTCCAATAGAAAAACAATTAACAATTAAGAAATTTAATCATTTTTATTAATTTGTAAATAAATATAACAAAAATAACACGACACAATTAAGATATTAACAGTTTTAACAATTATTGAAAAGAATCTAACATTAGTTAATACCAGTTCTATTTTGGTTAAACATTAATGATAAATTTGCAGTTTTCATTTGCATTTGGCATTTATATTATTCCTTCAAGTAACTTTCATCTTCTTCGTTAAAGTTCATCATTTTCTTTTATAAAAACTTTTAAACAATTAAAATTGACAACACAATTGACACGAACAAACTAGCTTAGTACGCTATCATGTTGATCGGTCGCCATGGAAACAAGTGTCTTAGCCAATAATGGCACACGTTTGTATAATCAAGATACTTGTTTTTATGAAATAATTATGCGTGCGGAAAAGGCCTTCTTTCCACACCCGTGCGGAAAGAGATATCTTTCCGCACACTCAGTGGTTTTGACTGGAACATTTTAAAAAGTCTGATTGAGGAAGATTTTATTATATTCAAAGAATGGCTCGACTACAATGTCCCAACGTTAAATATAGAAAAAACTAATTTTATGGCATTTGGTTCATATACTATTAGTTTACCGGATTTTAATACGCTCACCTTTAAAAGCAACGTAGAAACCTTCACCATTGCTCTAGCAAATTCAACAAAATTTTTGAGCATTACTATAGATCCACATCTTAGGTGGGATTTACAAGTACAACAAATAACAAAAAAGATTAGATGTCTTATTCCGTATTTTAAAATACTCAAACCCATTTTAAGCATCCCTCAACTAAACACCGTTTACAACGCACTTGTAGAGTCTCACCTAAGATACGGTATCCTAGGATGGGGTGGTGTTTATAAAAACCAATTAGATGATCTGGAAACTGCGCAAAAAAGACTTCTTAAAATAATTCATAATGTTGATATAACTTACCCGACTGATGATCTATTCCGGCTTGCTAATAAAATGGATTGCAGACAATTATTCTACTTGAACCTCCTCACATATTCACATTCTGAAAAAAAGACATATAAATTAGTTAATACCAGAAAAAATAAAAATAAATACCTACCTGTTCCAAAAGTTTTTAAAACTATCGGTCAGCGAAGTGTAGCATATCTTGGTCCTAAGGTTTATAACGACTTGCCTGAAAACATTAAAAATACGTCGATAATTAATTCATTTAAAAGAATGTGCAAAAACTATATACTACAAAAACCAAGGAAATTCGTAAATGATCAAATTGATCTTAAAAATATTTCATAAAAAAAAAACTCCAAAAAATTCATAAATAATACTTACCCGATTGCTTAGATTTTAGCAACTATTTATTATTAAAAAGCCTCAAATTACATTTATTTATTTATTTATTTATTTATTTATTTATTTATTTATTTTCAAAGCCTCAAATTACACATTACACTGTTTCTTATTGTATTAATTCATTTTTATTACTTAATTATTGTGTATATGTATATGTATATATAGGTGTGTGCATGTGTGTCTGTGTGGATGTGTATATATGTATAAGTATTTTTAGAATTAGATTTAGCATTATTTTTTGTAATTTTTTCTTACACGCACAAATGTTTACATTTTAGTGTATAATTAGCATATTTATTGCAAACTGTTGTACTTATATGATTTGTAATTATGATTTTTCAGCAATAAATATTATTATTATTATTATTATTATTATTATTACTCGTAGAAAAATTATTTTTTCCAGGTTATTGGTATGACATATTTTTACAGTGGCGTAATTCTAAAATAGACTTGTTTGTTGAAATGGAAACCATTTTCCCTCAAATTATTGCAAAAAATGCAACATTTAAAAATGATTTTCTTAGAAAAGAGCGCTTATTTAACTTGTTTGGAGTCCCTGCGGGGCTTTCATCCAAGACATACAACATATAATTCTAGAATGTACTTTGAACCAGCAGAGAATATCAACCCTGTATCGATCCTTATCAAATATACTACCCTCTCCACTAAACATACAAACCAAAAGTTTATATGGTAGGCCATTTTCTAGATGCTTCCAACATTAACCTGTAGTCTAGATCTAGATAATTCTCAAAAAATAATAAATTAAATTATTATTTTTTAAATTATGATTACAATAATAATCTACTTATTTGTCCTAAATTAATTAATGCAAGTTATAAATTTAAGTAGATTATTAAACAGAATTATTTATAATAGTCTCACGAAAAGTCCTTAGATTGTTTATAAGCATCACTTGAATTATTATTTATAAAAACAATCTTGTTTGAAACAATTGTAGTAACTGTAGTACACATGTAAATCGATTATAAACACGATTGTTATTATAAACAAATGTTTTATAATAAACATTTAAACAGCATAAAACTCTTCTCCGAATGTATGGGGATAATCATTAAGTTACGAGTAATCTTACCGAACGTTTCGTGAGGCTAACGATGATCACCTCAGCAATCCTGCTTGTTTTGTGGTAAGCCCTTTTAAGTAATGTCCTGAAATTGTATTTCTAAGTTTTATTTCACTTAGACCTAGGTTCGCCTAGGTTATCCTCTTCCCTCTCCCACACGAAATAACCCCCAATTCGTGACATGATGGAGGTGCCGCACCCACAGAAAGGAAAATTATAGAAGACAAAATCAAAGAAATGCTGGAAAACAAAATCATCAGGCCAAGTCAAAGTCCCTGGTGTTTCCCGATCGTCCTGACAAGAAAGAAGGATGGAGCCTACAGATTCTGCGTAGATTACAGGCGCCTAAACGACATCACCAAGAAATCTAGGTACCCTCTACCAAATATCGAAGATATTCTAACGTACCTCGGAAAATCTAAATATTTTACCACATTGGACCTTTTTAATGGATACTGGCAAGTCGGCATTAAAGAAGAACACAAACAGTTCACAGCGTTTGTAGCGCAAGGACAAGGACTCTATGAATTTAATGTCCTCCCCTTTGGATTGTGCAACGGGCCTTCTCAATTTCAGTCTCTGGTTGACAGGGTATTCGAAGGGATGAAGTGGAAGGACATCCTATGCTACCTTGACGACATAGTAGTTTTTTCCGAAACCTTTGAGGAACACATAGAAAAATTACGGCGGGTTCTAGAAAGACTAAGAAAAGCTGGATTGACACTAAAGCCCAGCAAATGTTTATATGCCGAGGGAGAAGTTAAGCTATTGGGACACATCGTTGGAAAAAATGGAATAGGACCAGATGAACAGAAACTGACAGCTATAAAAGAATTTCCTAGGCCAAATAATGTAACCGATATCCAAAGTTTCTTAGGGCTATGCAATTACTATAGAAAATTTATAAAGAACTTTTCGATTTTAGCAAAACCATTACACGAAGCTACAAAGAAAGAACCTGGATTCTTCTGGAATAAAGAACAAGAAGACACATTCCAGCTGTTAAAAGAAAAACTAATTACAGCACCGGTACTTCAACACTTTAACCCGGACAAAGGCTGTGAACTCCACATCGATGCTTGCAAATATGGAATCGGCACAGTGATCCTACAAGAAGGGGATGATGGAAAAAAGCACCCCATAGCTTATGTAAGTCGAAAAACAACGAAGAATGAAGCTAACAATACAATTTCAGAACTAGAGGCACTTACGCTAGTATGGTGCTTAAAGCACATGAGACACCTACTCCATGGAAGGCCCCTAAGAATAATCACGGATCATCACGCCCTTTGCTGGATGAAATCACTGAAACAAGCTACAGGAAGACTAGCAAGATGGTCAATCGTCTTATCCGAGCATGAATACGAGATATTCCATCTGAATGGATCAGCCCATAGGGACTGCCTTTCCAGGAATCCCGTCCTAGAAGGGACATACGAAGACGAAGTAGAAGCTGACGAAATACCCACCTACCTTATAACAGAGGAAAATATGTCAATGCTACAGAGGAACGATCCCAGCCTAAGAGACCTAATAAACGCTATTGAAAACCCAGCAGATGAAAATTTATCCATTGGTATGAAAAAACGGGCCAAGAATTTTGTATTGCAGGATAACATTCTATACAATAAAAATGCTAACCTAAGCGGTCAGGAGAAACTACTAGCTATTCCTAGATCCAAAATTGGGGAAATTCTATACGCACATCACTGCGAACCCCTAGCAGGACATTTGGGCATAACAAAAACACTATATAGGATAAAGAATAGATACTACTGGGAAGGACAACAAAAGGACGTGGAACGTTTTGTAAAAGGATGCACTACCTGTCAAGCGAGAAAAGGAGCCGAAAACCAAAAGCCTGTAGGACCACTACAGCCAATCCCTGTAGGACTACCATTCGACAAAATAGGCATTGACATCCTAGGACCATTCAAGAAAAGCGAAAGCGGAAACAGAGTAATCGTAGTAGCCACAGACTACGCAACGAGATGGGCCGAGACAGAAGCACTACCGGACGGAAAATGCGAATCTGTTGCAAAATTCATTCTAGAAAAGATAATGACAAGGCATGGTTCACCAAGAGAAATCTCAAGCGACAGAGGAAAAGTTTTCCAGTCAAAAATGGTAACCGAACTTCTAAAGATTATGGGCACGAATAGCAGATTCACGACCTCGTACAACCCAAAGGCTAATGGTCTAACAGAGAGAGCCAGTAAAACATTAGCAGACATGCTCTCTCGCTTTGTAAGCGAAGACCAGACGGACTGGGACAAATATTTGCCGCATGTAACATTCGCATATAACACAGCTCGGCAAGATACAACCAAAATATCACCGTTTATGCTGATTTACGCACGTGATCCAATATTACCCACAGAAGCGAACCTGATGCAGCACACAGAAGATAGCACAGTTACAGCAATACGAGAAAAGGCACTTGTAATCCGAGCCCTAGCCGTTGACGCAATAGAAGAATGCCAGAAGTACGATAAACAAAGATTTGACTCTAGCCATCGAAACTTGGAATTCACAGTGGGGCAACAGATGAAAATGTTCACCCCTACGCGAAAAGTCGGACGAAGTGAAAAACTTTTGCTAAGGTGGTACGGACCTTTTTACATTACCAAAAAACTGAGTGAAGTGAACTACGAAATACGAATGGGTGAAAGTGAAAAGTCCAAAAAAGACATTGTGCATGTAAGCAGATTACTTCCTTACAACGACCCATGGACACCAACCCCTTTGCCAGTAGAAGATGAGGACAGTTAAAATTAAATGTAGAACTGTGTATAAGTGTTAGTGACAAACAATAAACACAATTTAAAAGACGCTGACTAGTGAAAAATAAATAAAATAAAGTTTGATAAGCATAGAAATAAGTTTTGAGCAGAATAGTTATATTTTTTTTTGTTTTGTTAGGACCCTAAGTATCACAAACGGACAGGTGCAAATTTCGGCAGGTGCATTTTGGAAAACAATGGCGGACACAATTACGTACGAAGGGACCATCCCCATTAATTACGAAACAAACTGGATAAAAGAAGAGAAAATGGCCAATGTAGAGTAGAATTGGAACTAGAAAGCGTAGAGCAGACGGAAAAAATTTCTTACCCCTCCACATCCGCAAGAAGAAGAAGAAGAAGAAGAAGAAGAAGAAGAAGAAGAAGAAGAAGAAGAAGAAGAAGAAGAAGAAGAAGAAGAAGAAGAAGAAGAAGAAGAAGAAGGTGATGAGAAGTAGTAGAGTAATGTGTGCCAGTGACGTTGGTTGGGCATCTCGGACGTCACACAAAAGGGCACACAAATCAGCCATAGCTGCAGCGCAATAGGAGAAAAGTTAGTTTTGCGAAGTCCTTGGATAGGTCAAGAATCAATCTCAAGAGATGTCGAATCACTATACGAAGCAACCTCCTAGGCAACTATTGGAAACGACCAGATCCCGGGAAATTATAGGAAATTACAGGAATTACAGAAAATTATAGGAAGTTAGAGAAATTAAAATAATTTTAAGGAGCTGCAGATGTGGATCAGATGCCTAAATTACTGGGAAGAAAAATATTTGAATAATTTTTATACAGAAGAAAAAAAAACGAATGTTAAGCAGGTCAGAAATGCAAGTCATCAAAAGTAAAGTACATTGGCATACACCAACATCAACATTGGAAAACGCAACGTAGCACAAGGCTATAGATAAACACCTAGTCGGAATTTGCACATCAGCGGAATATAAATATTATTTGTTATACTATTTTATGTATTGTAAATAGAATAAGTTAAGTTATAAATAAAGAAATTACTGTCGGGTCGACAGCAGGAATTGATTGGGGGGGTGTCAAGATCTAGATAATTCTCAAAAAATAATAAATTAAATTATTATTTTTTAAATTATGCTTACAATAATAATCTACTTATTTGTCCTAAATTAATTAATGCAAGTTATAAATTTAAGTAGATTATTAAACAGAATTATTTATAATAGTCTCACGAAAAGTCCTTAGATTGTTTATAAGCATCACTTGAATTATTATTTATAAAAACAATCTTGTTTGAAACAATTGTAGTAACTGTAGTACACATGTAAATCGATTATAAACACGATTGTTATTATAAACAAATGTTTTATAATAAACATTTAAACAGCATAAAACTCTTCTCCGAATGTATGGGGATAATCATTAAGTTACAAGTAATCTTACCGAACGTTTCGTGAGGCTAACGATGATCACCTCAGCAATCCTGCTTGTTTTGTGGTAAGCCCTTTTAAGTAATGTCCTGAAATTGTATTTCTAAGTTTTATTTCACTTAGACCTAGGTTCGCCTAGGTTATCCTCTTCCCTCTCCCACACGAAATAACCCCCAATTCGTGACAATATTTCCATTCTTTATTCTCCGATTGTTTCTGCTTTCTCCGCTTTTTATACTCTTTGTATGCTCAGTTGCTCTATTACTTAACTCTAAAATAAAAGTTTTGAACTCAAAAGACTTACCTCTAAGAATGGTTTGATATGGTTTACCGAGGCCAATAATAGGATAGAAGAAGAAAAAGAAGAAAAGAAAAAGAAGAAGAAGAAGAATAAGTAGAAGAAGAAAAAGAAGAAGAACTTGTTTGGAAAGTAGCTTATTATGTAATTTTTTTAAACTGTTAACCTTTTTAATTTTAAGGACTATTCGTCTAAAAATATATATTTAAGCCAATAATTATTGTTATAACAAAATAACAAAGGACATTCATTTTATCGTGAAAAATATTTTTATATGCCATAAAAAATGCAATAAAATTTTTGAATGTAAATAAGGAAAATCGAATAAAATTTCAGGTTCATAACCTCTTAGGTTTAACTACCAAATTAGAATAGATTATATCCATATGTTTATATTTTGTCATTGGCCTTAAAAATGTGATATAACTCATTTTAATAAATATGTGAAGCATTAAGGTTCAAACCACAGTTTTTGATGAGAATAATTTTAGAGGTAAATTACAGCTCCTTAAAAAATAAAAATAAAATATTTTTTCCAATAAATACAGATAATAGGACAATTACCAGCTTTATTTTAAATAGATAAACTCAATAATAACCCCCGCGTGGCTTTTACTTTATTGAGTGGATAATTATTTATTTTACCCACTTAAATGTCACTTGTCAAATTATTTTCTTGTAAATGTCATTAAAATTTTTAATAAAAATATGAATTCCTAAGCTATTTATTGGATAAAACCTTGTATGGCACTCATGGGTTAACCGATATTGCCCTCTCGAAAATCAACCTGCTTAGCTGACGCCTCGCATGTTAATTTTCTCATGGGCAATATCTTACTTTACCCACTAGTACCATAAATAACTAAAACTTGTTTGCTTCCTATAGGAAGCAAACAAGTTTAATGGGTGTTACCATTTTATCCTTCTTCTCCCTTGTCCTCTTTTCTTCTTCATCACATCCTCCACAATTATAATAAATTTATCTTTATTATTATTATTATTATTATTATTATTATTATTATTATTATTATTATTATTATTATTATGTAGTTTAGAAATGTTTCTAAACTCATTTTCGTATTTTATTACTTTATACAGTCTTCTTTGTTTATCTTAAAATAATTATAATAAAAATATAAAACATGCTGGATGCAAAGAATACAAATAAAACAATTAAAGCCGTTACTGTAAATATATATTTAAAAAAATGCCTTTTGGGTGTAGCTAAATCTTACGTGAAATATGATTGGCTACATCCGATAGGATCGAAGGTTAATTGGCTCCAAGTAGTATACGTAGACTTGATTAAAATATATTAGTTTAAATGACTAAAATTATGCAACGTTCTGACTGGACGGCTGGTGCGAATATACCTTGACACGCGCCAGAAAAAATGTTCGCTGATAAAGTTTTTTTTATATTTTTAGCGTCTACTATACTGCCCAACTACGCTAGAAAGCAGTAACTCCATTTGTCGCCTAGCGACGTTTTGACGTCAACTCTGATGTAATATTTTGAAAACGCTGCTATGCGTCAAATGGAGTCACTGCTTTATAGCGTAGTAGGGCAGTATACTTACCTAAATGTTAATATTTTCAAATATATTGCAATGTTTCTTTATTTATTCTTTAAAACACCCATAAGAATATTATTATTCAAAGTTTTGTTCAAGGTTTTTTTTTAATCGTATTATCGTGCTTTTTTTTAGATAAATATAACAAAATTCTTTTTCTTGTTCTTTATGTATTATATATTGATTTTAAGCTTGCTTTTAAGAACACAGTGAAAAAAACTCAAAATTATAAAGCCAACGTTTCGCCCCTTATTGTTGGGGCTTCTTCAGGTCAAATTAATTAAAACAATATAATAATAAAATATAAAAACTACTGTAAATGGTAAAAATATTAATAAATTAAATTTACATTAAAAAATTTGAAAAAAAATATGACAGAATAAGGGGCGAAACGTTGGCTTTATAATTTTAAGTTTTTTCACTGTGTTCTTAAAAGCAAGATTAAAATCAATATATGATAAATATAACTAAAAGAGCCAAAAATGTCCTATATTTTCAATATTCTGAATTTTATACATTTTTTTTAATTAAACTGTTTTCTTTTTTTGTGATTACTTAAAAATTGATTGGATATTATATTATACACGGTGTTTGCAGTCTTTTGGATGAAAATAAAGGGAATAATTCTACATCACAAAATATAAAAAACATACATAAGAACATATTGTACTAAAAACAAGATAATTAATAACTGTGGTACCCTTTGAGCTAGAGCGACGAGGTTTTGCATGTATACTAGTGTTAATGGCAATTAGCTTGTTTTTTTAGTGTTACTTTTTTAATAGTAAATTTAGGTGTTTCGGTAAAAAATGTTGTTTTGCTGTTTTAAATGCATAGTCCATAATTAAAGGCCCGAGCTCCCTTAGGACTATTTCCGGACATATTTTCCTTTGCTGGTTTTTCATGTTTTTTGATGTAGAATCATCCACTTTATTTTCCGCCAAAGGACTGCAAACTCCGTGTAGATTTTGATCCCGGAGGCTTCAAGCTATTTATTTTGCGTGATAATGTATTAGGTATGTTTAACTCACTGTTGGTTTTTTAATTTCAGGAAATCGCCGCCATTCTTATCAGTTTCGATCGGCACGCAGAATGGCAGAGCAAGGAGGTCAAGATCAGGTACGTTTTTTTATTAATCATTCAACAAATCTTCTAAAGCGTGAATAGGTTTGATAATATTGTAGACAAAGTCTGACCATGGTAGAGGATGGTCTTGACTTTAAAGATCTATTGGCAGCGAAATTTTCTGCGGAGATCATGACATTATTAATTTGCAAGTGATATTAAATCGTTTTTAAAGTATTTTTCGTGTTTATTTTAAATATGTTTGAAGCAAAGCTCAATTGTTGGTAGTTTTTAAGAAAAATACGTTTAAACATTTTTTTAGTATTTTTTAAATGCGAACGCTCGTATATGAAAATTATTAGAACACATTAAGATTTTATTTAGGCTTAAATTAAAGTAGGATACTTCTTCTTTCATGCTTTATACGAAATACTTGACAAACGTTTTTTTTAATTTAGTAATTTAGTTCTGTTCCAGAACTCGCGTACAGAAATTTGAGGGTATATTAAAAACCCTCTGGAAAATATGAAAAAAATTTCAAAAAAAAAACATCTTCAATACTAATTAAAAAGGAAGCTATTTAATCTGACCAAGCCTGTTGCTGATGTTAAATTACCTACAAATTAGTTTTTTCCCTATTTATTAGTAACTATGGTTGCATTTAATTGTTGACGCGTGCATTGTTTGAGACTTTCAACTTTAGAATCCTTTTAGGTTATTATATTTAGACAAAACCTGTGGGCCTGTTTTCTTCTTGATATTTATTAATAAGATAGGTAGCTTATTTAATTACAGTAAATTTGTGTTGTTTGCTGATGATTTGAAATTGTTTAAATGTATTTCTTGTCCCGAAGACATTGCTCTTCTTCAATTTAATCTTGATAAGTTGGTTGAGTGGAGTAATGAAAATCTGTTGTTTTTAAATGTAAAAAAGTGTGATAAAATGTCATTTTTTATGGGTAGAATTAAGTTTAACAGTTCTTATTCTATTGACAATCAAGTTCTTGATTCTGTCAATGAAATAAAAGACTTGGGTATTGTACTTGATCGTAAATTAAGTTTTAATAATCACATTCATTTTGTCGCACAGAAAGCTAAAAAAATGTTGGGGTTTGTTAAAAGGAATTGCAAGGATCTTTCTATCTCATCAATTTTAACTATTTATAATTCCTTAGTGAGATCCAACCTTGAGTATGGTTCGGTTTTATGGAATCCTCAGTATGAATTTGCCATTGATGAGTTAGAATCAGTTCAAAGAAGATTTTTAAGATTTTGCGCATACAAGTTAAATATTCAAATCATTAATCATGATTATTCACAAGTTTACTCTCTTTTAAATGTTGAACTCTTAAAGGATAGAAGAAATTAATCTGATTTGTGTTATTTATTTAAAACTATAAATAATATGGTCATAAGTCCTGATTTGATATCAATGATTAATTTCAATATCCCAAGAAGAAATCTTAGAAATAACAAACAATCTTTTGCGGTTCCTTATCACAGAACAAATTATGGTTCAAAACTTCCATTAGATAGAGCTATGTATTTGGCTAATCAATATGATAATTTAGAATTTTATGGTATAAGCTTTAAATCTTTTAGAAATTCTTTAAATAATATTAGATTTTAGATTAAATTAGTTTTAATATTTTAGTTATTTGATTACGTACGTCTTAAATTTTATTTTTATTTGTAGCATTATGTATTGGGGCTTTCCCGTTAAATAAACTTATTATTATTATTAAAAAAACCGACAGAGGCTGTCAAATATTCTATTTTTATAGGCGGTGGTTTTTTGACATTAATAAATATTTATGTTACATTAAGCACCATGTCAACCTACAGAATATATACCTAGAATAATTAAATTTGCTTCCACACGGAAAAAAAAAATTATAGCTAGGAGCGCTATAACACACATACCAAGCAAATTATAATCGCTTATTATATAAATACAAGGCTTTCTCTTACAATTATGGCAGTCAGTGTAAAAATTTATATGAAATACTTTAATTGTTTAGTGAATAATAAAATATAACAAATAGTATGGCATTTATAGCTTAAATAGATTTAATTATTGTCCGTGCTAATAATTTTTATAATATAATAAAATTTCTGTAAATTTATAATAGTGCCTGTAATAAATATAATCGTGTCTGTAATATATATAATCGTTTCCAATTTATTTTTAACATTATTAGTTATTGTGTCCCTTATAATCTATAGCTTAAATCACTATAATTTGCCACTGTTACCAAATATCTTATAATGTATAGCGCAGAGCCCACTAATTTCTTTCCGTGCATAGCTACAAATTCAACTTTTAAAGGTAATTTAATATCAGCAACAGTATGGGTCCACTTAAAAGGTTCTTATTTTTGAATTGAACGAAGATAGATTTTTATTTTACATTTTTTTCATATTTTCCAGAGGGTTTTTAATATACCCTCAAATTTCTGTACGGGAGTTCTGGAACAGGCTGTATGTATAAAATACCCCTACATTCACGTTTAAACTAAAGGCCTTAAAAATATGTATAAATTCAAAATCATTAACTCTATGCGGATTTTTTAATTAAATATTATCTCATATCTGATAAACTTAAGTATTTCAATTTAACATAATGTATTTTAAAGTTAGATTTTTTAAAAGTGGGGAAATTATCGAAAACATTCTTGTATTTCGTATTTTTCATATTGCCTAAAACCGTATATCAAATATGTAAAAAAATCAATGCAGGAATAATAGTTAAAGATATCAATCTTGATAGATAATGATGACATGTACTCGAATTTCTCTCTTATATATAAATAATTATGAATAGGAGTATTTTTATTACTACATCAAAAATTAAGAAAAAAAAGTTTTTGTACATGCAGGTCGGAAAATTGCTTTTAGAGCTACTATAGCCCTTTAAAAATTGTGCATTTTTAAGGGACCATAGCTCCCTTAGGATTGTTTTTGATGTACATTTACCCGGCATCACTGAAATTTTATTTTTCAACATTTTAGTCGTAGTTTTTCGTCCTCGAACCGTGAAAATTAAACTTCAAATGATTTTTTATCTAAAACGGTTGATCCTACAGTATTAAAAGGAGTACCTTAGGTCAAAATACATACCTAAGGAATCATGTTTCAATAATAAAATTACAAAAAAGTTACACAGAAAAAAGTTTATGACAAAAAACTGATGTTACTTCCTCTTAATTGAATTTTTTTTAAACGGTTGCTCCTACAGTGTTGCACTATATGACAATTTTTATATATTTTTACTCAATTAATCTATATTTTTTACAAAATATCTAAAAGACATACACATATAAAAGTTTTGGGCAAAAATGTATTAAGCCTCATATATTTTGTCCGTCTAGGCACGCCTCTGGATAAATTCAAAAAAATAAATTAACATAAACTTATTGCCCTGATTAATGCTAGTATATACGATATGCAAAAGCTCGTCGCTCTAGCTTAAAGGGTACCAGAGTTATTAATTAAAAATCTTATTTTTATTACAATTTTAAAGGGCCGTAGCTCCCTTAGAGTTCATTTCCGGACCAACCTTTATAGGAACTTTTTTTTATAGTGTTGGATGTAGAAGCACGTCTTAAATTTTGACATGCCAGTTATTGATCACCCTGTATATTAATTATTAATTTTGCTAGAGTTTTCTTAATTTTTACACATAGACAAGAGACGGCACCACATATATGCTCATTCTAGCACTTGATATGGTATAGTCATACCATGCCCTGCTAAGACAAGTTGTCCTATCTGCAAAAATTCACTTTTTGAGATAAGCACACCATTGTATTGCTTTACACTAGCCGCATGTGCCTACTAAAGAGAAATGTCCTATCTAAAACCCAACTCCTAAATATAAGCCTAAGATGTTTGTCTTTTGTGGAAAATTTTCAATGCTTCCTAAATAAAATTGTCCTAACTAGTCTTTACTAGACGAATAAGTCAGGACTGTGACTAAATTTACAGATCTTAGTAATTTGATTGGACTTTTTGTCCTAACTTTCTTAGATAGAACAAATGCATTTAGTATGACAATCGATGACAATTTATTTTTCTGACAAAAAAATTTTTTTTTTTTTCAAAGGATATCACGTATTTTTAATTTTAAATAAAGCTGAACCCAACTCCATATTTATTTAAACATGTTTTCAAAAAGTGCAAACAAAAGCAATAAAACTGGCCATATCTCAAAACATCGAATTTGCAGATAGGACAATTTGTTTTAGCAGGGCAGTATAGAACTAGAGTATAGTATATTCTATAGTATAACTAGTATGGAATAGACAATATTCCGCGCGAGCGAAAAGTTTGTCATACGAGCCGGCAGGCGAGTATGACACATACGTGTTGTAGACTATACTTTTTCTTCGACTGCAAATATGAAACACTGTGTGGCTTTAAACTGTGACCAAGGTTAAAAACAATGTTTTTTGTGACTCGACATTGTAAATGCAATAAAACACATATTTTTAAATAAAGCAATTAATGTTATTTAATAATTTTATCAAATCAGAAGTAAAAAAGATTTCTATTCAATTTTAGCACATATTTACAAATTATAATGCAAAAATTGAAGGTTGTGTCAGATTGTTGTGACAGATATCAGGTTTAAATATTTAACAATAGATGGAGCAGTTTTAATTTTTTAAACTTAATTGATAAAAAACCGGTCATTAATTAAGAAAATCTAATAAACTTTATGTAATTTTAACGTAAAACTTTAAATTGCATTAAATTATTTAATATTTCATGGTAAAATATATATATTTTTGCTAATTGTGCTACAGTTTTCTTTATTTTTATAAAAAAGAGATGGCACTACATGTGCTCATTCTAATACTTGATACGGAATATTCATACCGTATCTAGAGCTAGAATGGATTTATTCTGTGTTTGAAAAGTGTGTGTATTTGCTTACATTCTAAAGCAGTCGTAGAAAAAATCCATTCTATGTTTAAAAAGTTTATTTGCCTACATTTCAAACCAGTCGTAGAAAAAATATGTTTATTTTCAAGGGATTCGAAATGCGACTCATATACGTTAATGGGTTTTATTCGGAATTTAATATCGGTTTTCGGTATACAATATTACCGTGTAATTGCTGTGTAAGCAGCATACATTTTATGACGATGGTTACCCCACATGGCTATACGATTATATTTAATAGGAGGTATCTTTGGCTTTAATTCTCTGTTCGAAAACGATGAAAATCCATCGTCCAAACGTCACAGCAAAATTATATAACAATTTTAGTCAGATCCAAAGTCCTATTCCCCAAAAATCAAAAAGCTAAATTATACAAATCGGGCAAAAACTTTCAATTTGATAAGAATTATCTATATACAGGCGGACAGAAAATTTGTCTCGAAGCCAGCACCTAGTACCGACACGCAAATCAAATTATAATTGTATATTGTATAATATTGTGCAAACATTAGATGGCGCCACCAATTTGTACGCTCTCGATACAGTTATACATATTTTTGATAAGTATTTTAAATTTTCAACAGTCGGTGCGAAAGCCACCATACCAATATGCTCACTGATTATCGCAAAAAAGCGTGAAATAGCAGCTATATGACATTTTGGTAGGGATTTTCTCATTGATTGTGAAAATTCTGTAGTAGAGCAGTGCAATTTCTTTATAGATTTTAATAGTTTTCCGTCTATAAGGCACTAAACTTTATTTTTATTTGGAATATATAAAGTTAAATCTGTGTTTTTTGCATACTTGGGAGGCGGTGGTAGCTCAGTCATTGGTATTGTGACCAAGAGAATGGGTTCGATCCCCAGCCATCAAAGAACTGTTTCAAAAAAATATTCTACACTCCATTCTACCGTAAGTGCTTCAGAGGGAATATAAAGCCGTCCATTCCCCTGCGTTAGTAGGCATTGCTACTAACTACCTAAAACAGGGTTAAATATGAAATAATACCGTACGATAAATAAAAAAATCTGCAAAATAATTTTTATATTATAAATTTTTTATGGTATCTACGATGAAACGTAGTTACTTCAAAAACAATTTCAGTTCATAGCTTTGGGCAAGAAACCTGTGGTCCAAATTTAAAGACTTTAGCAAAGCTTTTTCAAGTTATGGTGCTTGGTCCGATAAACCGAAAGATAATATTCATTGACATTGTAAAATATTTTCGTATGATTTATTAAATTTTAATACTAGCTTGTTTTCGGACAGACGACGATGCGGAAAAGTTGGAAAGGGTTAACCCTTAACCGGTCCAGAGTCGTTTTACAGACTACGCAGTTTAAATAATAAAAACTTAATAAATATTAATATTATGAACTAATACACTTTTCAGTTTTTTTTATAACGCTTAGTTTACAAGTAGGTAAGGTTTTCATTTTTTTACATGATATTTTATTTAGGTAGTATTTTATTGTTTTATTTTAATGAAGTCCATTTTTACATATCGACCATGAACTTGCAATACCTCCTAAGTGTGAAATGGCAAGTTTTACTCTATTTATAGTAATATAAATAAAGTGGTGTAAGGTTGCTTTATTGTCCCTAAAGATATTTTAGTCTTACATTTAAACTATTCTAGCTTATATTGCAAACTACATGTAGTTAGGAGGTACTGGTCAAAAATGTCAGTTAGGAGGTATTGCATGTTTATGAACGATATACTTGTTTGATAATGTTTATAAGTAGACTTCATTAAAAGAAAATATGGATATTAGCCATTAGGTCATTGCAAAAAAATACTTTTTTATAATTTTTCATATGCCCCCTCCTATGTTGTTTCAATTGAAAAACCATACCATACCATACCATACCAAATTTCAGGTTTCTTGAACAGTTTTTGGTCCCCGCTAGGTAATGCTACGCATTCCATTATATACTATTTACAGTAGATGGTATATTGCATTTTCCCAAATAACGCAAATACAAAAATACCAAGTTTTCCGGGCCCGGCCCGGTCCGGACCTGTTAAGGGTTAAATAAAGGACGAATATGAATTAAAATGTAAATGAATCTGTGGTTACAAATTCCGCTTAAAACGAGAGACTTCGTTTTCGGTTTGCGAATTGAAAATATCCCAATCGGATTATCAGATATCGATTAGTTTTGAACAAAGCCATAATTATTACATTTCTACACCTCGACAACTAAGCTGGGCTCAGCTGGGTTTTACACAGTGGGACATATATACAGGGTGGATCAGAAATAGAGAAGAAGATATGAATTAAGTAATAATTCTGCATTTAATATCGCTGCCATTAAAACACTACTTTCTAGAAGGTAAAAATTTTCCTATCCTAATCTTTTTACAAATCACCTCGAGAATGGGACACTTTCCTGGGCGAGTCCATTATTGCAAACTTCAACAAACTGTTCTAGGTAAAATTCAATGCTAAAAGTTCACCTTCCAGCAAACAGATGTCACTAGTATTAAAAACGAATACAAAACAAAAGTTCTAGCCTTTGTGAACAGATGGCTTTTTTAATAAACAGTTTGCCTGTAATCTGAGTGCAAAAATTTTAGTACTGAATACATATTATTACCTAATATGTTTAACTGCATAATATAAAATTAAATTAGGGTTAAAATAAATAAGGTAAATATAAATAGTTTTTATTGCTTGTCTGGCTACTCTGATTACTTTGGTTTGCTAGGTTTTGGCCATGAATCTGGTCAAATCCGCTATTGTGCGCCTGAAGAAGCGGTTAATGCGTTCAAAATGCATGTTTTGGAGACACCTCAATCGGAGTGGAAAAAGTTCTTCGAAAATTGGTTCAAGCGCATGCAAAAGTATATTGATCTTCATGGAGACTATTCTGAAAAACAATAAAGCCATGTTCGATGATTAATTTTTGTTTTTCTGGTCTATTGCCGAAATATAAAAGGCAACCCTCGTAACAAAAAAAATACTGTTGTAGTAGTTTTAATTCCAAGTCATTCTTTCTTACTTGCTAATATGATTGTAAAATACCAACTAAACAACTTGGAAATTCTTACTTAGATTTCTCAATTTGACTGCTAATCGGATTATACAATAACAGCATACTTTATGTAGAATATTTTATTTACAACTGCACAAAAAAAAATAGACAAATACCCGTTTCGGTAGAGCTGGTACAGTTTCTCATGGCGCTTCAGTCGTGAGTGCGTATTAACAACTCCTTCCTGCCCCATCTTAAAAACATTCTTTTTATCAAAACTAATTGGCAGGGGCACTAAATTTCAATAAAAATTAAAAAATATGCCTAAGATCGAGTAGGTTGTCGGTTAGGTTGTGTCAAAAAATCCCGTATATCGAAATCTAAAATGCTCTCTGGCTCAAAAGTTGCTTCTTGGTAAAAAACGGTGGCCACTCAAAAATGAGCCTAATCGATTAATGTTTAGAGGTAGCTCAAAGCACTCAAACTTTGAAAAAAATCGGTACCTGTTTTTCGGATATAAACTGGTTGTATATAAAATTAAGGAAACTTTGTAGAGATTCTTATGTTTAGAAACAATACTAGTTGGGAAAAGCTAAAAAAATTATATTCTCCCTCCCCTTAAGTTAGAACATAAAAAAATCGCCAATTATTTGAAGATTTAGCGAAAATTTCATTTGATTCTTGATGTGTCAAAATTTACTTTTAAATGCATTTATCTTCAAAACGAATGATCCTGCAATGTTACTTTTTTGTGTATTTTTACATAAAAAAGTATGTTCTAAAAAAAAATTCAAAAAAAGTACACCGGCAAAAGTTTTAGGCAAAAACAGAAAATCCACCCGGTTTCGAATTGAAATTTAATTTTTTTACCCGATTTTGCGAAATCTTCAAATAATTGGCGATTTTTTTATGTTCTAACTTAAGAGGAGGAGGGTATATTTTTTTTAGTTTCTCTTAACTAGTATTGGTTCTAAATATTAGCAAAGAAACCCTCCAAAATTTCCTCAATTTTAGATACAATCAGTTTTTAACCGAAAAACAGGTACCGACTTTTTTCAAAATTTGTGCTTTGAGCTACCTCTAAACATTAATCGATTAGGCTCATTTTTGAGTGGCCATTGTTATTTACCGAGGAGCAACTTTTGAGCTAGAGAGCGTTTTCGATTTCGAAATTCTGGATTTTTTGACACACCCTATGTTATTAGTAATTACTTATTACGTACTAAAGCCTGAAGCGCCATGAGCAAGATGGCTTTAAAAAGTAAATATATCTTGGCCATGAGACGTTCCAGCTCTACGCCCGGGCAGGGGCAGGGGCGAGTTCCTGCCAACGTCAGAAAGTGACGTTAGCCACTTGATAAGTCATAATATTATAGGTTAAATAAAATGACATTTAAAAAAGTAATAACATTATCTAAATATACTTAAATAAAACGAGAGAACATGAAAGGTAAAGAAAAAGAAAAGTTATGTCAAAAAATGGATAAACTGGAGATTTTTAAGTATATAGAGCTAGGTCTTTTGTATCTTGTATTGATTGTAGTAGGTGTTATTGATTGGAGTTTCTATAGTGCCAGGAAAATCCAAAATGATTATGGAGTAAAACAGAAAGTAATCAAATTCTTGTATCCTTTAGCCATTACTGACCTCTTTGCAATTGTCTGCGTGTTTGTAATACTCATATTACAACTAAAAGGAAAAAATGGTAAGACCGTCAAGCTCATTACAGTCATAGTTTTGATTCTAATGGGCTCGAGCTGTATAGTCGGTGCAATAATGGTATTCTTAGATAAACCGGACTATATTAGTGATAAGGAATACATCATTGCTGCTGTTTTGGGCATTTGTGCTGGAGGAATGGTTCTGGCCGACGGAATCGTGTCTTCTATAGTTTATAAAGCATGTTAAATTTTTGAAAAGTTATTATTAAGTTATATTTAATAAAGTATTTTTTTGGAATTTCAGTAATAATTTTTTTTACAGCATTACGCACTAGAAAAGTAACGGTTGTTATTACTAGTAACGCCACTATAGCTTTTAACCTTACTTATCAATAGTATATCAGAATCGTGTCATTTTTAAAATATTATATAAATTTTCAAAATATATGGTATTTCCAATATTAGATATCACGGGTATGTATTTTAAAAAGAAAGTGCTTGGAACGCAATGGTATAAAAAAAATAACGGAGGATGATGAAAAATACTCATATTGCAATTAAAAGGAAAAGAAGGTAAGACCGTCAAGCTGATTACAGTCATAGTTTTGAGTCTCATGGGCTGTGTAGTCAGTGCAATAATGGTATTCTTAGATAAACCGGACTATATTAGTGATAAGGAATACATCATTGCTGCTGTTTTGGGCATTTGTGCTGATGGAATGGTTCTGGCCGACGGAATCGTGTCTTGTATAGTTTATAAACCATGTTAAATTTTTTAAAATTTGTTATTAATAATTAATATTTAATAAAGTATTTTTTTGGAATTTCAGTAATAATTTTTTTACAGCATTACGCACTAGAAAAGTAACGGTTGGTATTACTAGTAACGCTCCTATGGCTTTTAACCTTACTTATCAATAGTATATCAGAATCGTGTCATTTTTAAAATATAATATAAATTTTCAAAATTTATGGTATTTTCAATATTAGAGATTACGGGTATACATTTTGAAAAGAAAGTGCTTGGAACGCAATGGTATAAAAAATATAACGGAGGATGATGAAAAAATGCTCATATTGCAATTAAAAGGAAAAGAAGGTACGACCGTCAAGCTTATTACAGTCATAGTTTTGATTCTCATGGGCTGTGTAGTCAGTGGAATAATGGTATTCAATAGCATTGCTGCTATTTTGGGCATTTGTCCAGGAGGAATGGTTCTAGCCGACCGTATTGTGTCTTGTATAGTTTATAAATCATATTAAGTTTTCGAAAAGTTATTCTGTTATTAAATTATAGTATTTGTATAAAAACAGAAGCACATACAATTATTTATTATACTTGTAGAGTCAAATATGACATAAAACACCTGGTAATGTCCCATGTATTTTAAAAAGAAAGTGCTTGGAACGCAATGGTATAAAAAAAATAACGGAGGATGATGAAAAATACTCATATTGCAATTAAAAGGAAAAGAAGGTAAGACCGTCAAGCTGATTACAGTCATAGTTTTGAGTCTCATGGGCTGTGTAGTCAGTGCAATAATGGTATTCTTAGATAAACCGGACTATATTAGTGATAAGGAATACATCATTGCTGCTGTTTTGGGCATTTGTGCTGGTGGAATGGTTCTGGCCGACGGAATCGTGTCTTGTATAGTTTATAAACCATGTTAAATTTTTGAAAATTTGTTATTATTAATTAATAATTAATAAAGTATTTTTTTGGAATTTCAGTAATAATTTTTTTTACAGCATTACGTACTAGAAAAGTAACGGTTGGTATTACCAGTAACGCCACTATGCCTTTTAACCTTACTTATCAGAATCGTGTCATTTTTAAAATATAATATAAATTTTCAAAATTTATCGTATTTTCAATATTAAAGATTACGGGTATACATTTTGAAAAAAATGTGTTTGGAACGCAATTGTATAAAAAATATAACGGAGGATGATGAAAAAATACTCATATTGCAAATAAAACGAAAAGGAGGTAAGACCGTCAAGCTGATTACAGTCATAGTTTTGATTCTCATGGGCTGTGTAGTCAGTGGAATAATGGTATTCAATAGCATTGCTGCTATTTTGGGCATTTGTTCAGGAGGAATGGTTCTAGCCGACCGTATTGTGTCTTGTATAGTTTATAAATCATATTAAGTTTTCGAAAAGTTATTCTGTTATTAAATTATAGTATTTGTATAAAAACAGAAGCACATACAATTATTTATTATACTTGTAGAGTCAAATATGACATAAAACACCTGGTAATGTCCCATGGGGCCATAGACTATAAACAAATAAATAAAGTGCGGACCATAAATATTTGCCCTCAGAATTGGGTATATATATATATATATATACGGTCCAAAAGTCACCCCCCCCCCCCTTTTAACTTTTGAACGAGTTGAGATATCGATTTCAAATTTAGAACTCTTAAATAAGGCAACTTAAACTATCTTTTAGCATATATTTGATATTTTCAGCTCTTAAAATGTGGGCACGGGGGCATGGTGGGACATTTTTTTAAATGGAAAGGGGGGTAGTGTGATACATCATTTTAAAGCTTATAAAATTCTCTACGTAATTCATTACTAATAAATGAATCCGCAATTAAAAAATTTAAATATTTCGAAAACTGCTGAATGGATTTATTTTATTCTTGAATTACGTTGAAGTCTATTTACTATACACGGTGTATTTGAAATAGGGTCTGAAATTTTAAGGGGTGATTCTACATCAGAAAATATGACAAAAAGTTCCTATAAACATATGTCTAAAAATGCGTCGTAAGGGAGCTACGCCTCTTTGAAAGTGGCTAAAAAATTCTGTCTATATAATAACTTAGGAATCCTTTGAGTTATAGCAACGAGGTTTTGCACGTGAACTAATATTAATAAGGCCCATCTTCGCATGTTATTTTCATATACTTATTTTAACCAGAAGTGTGCGAAACGGGGGCGCCTTATCAGTTTTTTGTCCCAAACTTTTTTCTGTGTAACTTTTTTATTATTTTATTTTTGGTATATGATTCCTCAGATCAAAATACATAAAAAGGTACTCCTGTTGTAACAATGTAGCACTAACCGTTTTTGAGAAAAAAACAATTTAAAGGTGAAATTTCACGTACGAGGACGAAAAATTAAATTTTAATGATACAGGGTAAATGTACATCAAAACCTCATATACAGGTACTTCCAAAAATCAATTCTAAGGGAGCTATGGTCTCCTAAAAATGCACTATTTTTAAAGGACCATGGTAGCTTTAAAAGCATAAAAACATATTTGGGAAAGTCTCGTGTATATGTGAGATGTATAGTACACATTACATTTATTTTTAAGTGTACTTATTACGTAATTTTCCTATTTTAGTCAACCCTGAAGATGTTTACAAAGAATAAACGAAACTGTCGGTTAAGTTAACAAAATGTTTGGCGTTGTTTTCTTTTTGGCCTATATCCTACAACTCAACCAATTTTATTTATCATAAACCATTTATGAATTTTTAAAGCAAAATAATTTTCGGTGAATAACTGCAAACGATATATCGCATTATCATCGATAATAACGTCAATAGCGATTAAACCGGACAGGCTTTTCCAATAATAAAGTTATAACATAATAACACTAAACAAAATAGGTAATATGGTTTGCTTGGCTAATAAACCAGTTATAATTGAAGCTGTTTTAATTAATCCCCAACATTCATAAAGAACAAACCTACAATGCATTTAAATTGCAATTACAACTTGATCACAATTAAAATCGAACAGCAGAACCCCAAACTGCACACTGGACTATTTTCGTTATTTTCCTGGATTAAAGCAGAATAAGCTATATAAATTAATTATTAACTAGAGTGAACATGTGCAAACTCATCATCAAAAATTTTAATCCAAATCACAACACATGTAATTTTTTCAATTACTTTTAAAGATTAACCCTTTCGCTCCTGTAGGAACATATCGATACCCCCAAGCAACAAAGCCGTAACTCATATATTGTCATTTTTCACGACAGCTAAATTTCTAAAATATTTTTTTTGTTATTTAAGGGTGGGTAAATGATTGAAGTGGAAAAGTAAGCCATGCGATACGTCATTTCAAAGCTTATAAAATTCTCTATTTAACTGTATAAGTATTAAATAAAATAAAAGGCAGAGTAAAGGTCCTTTTCCCAATTATATTAATTAAAACCTGACCGCGGTTTCGAGCCTTTATATACCTAGGCTCATTGTCGAAGGTCGCCTACAAGAAAATATGTGTATAAACACAAATTGACAAGATACATTTAAAATAGTCCTACAAATTAATACTTACATTAAAAAATACAAAATTGAGCTATTTTGTCAAATAAATAAAACTTAAATTTAAGAACACATAACATATAAAAGTGACAGCTGACAGCTAATACAATAATAAAACAGGTTGGACAACTTAACTATATAGGTCCCTGGCTGATGGCGGGAAATTTAATAATAAAAATAAATAAAAATGTATTATGAAGAAATGGAAGATCAGTATATCATACTAGAGACGTACCTTCGGTAGGAAGACCGACAAGAATGATTTTATTATTTTGGGGTAAGTATAGAGAAAAGTGTGTTGATCTGTTTGTTGAGTGTTATCGTGTGTTTATTTTTGCACGATTTTAAAATTTCTAACTCTTCCAGACATTCCAATCTCTCAAAATTATTTTCAATATGTAAAAATCGTACATCAGTCTCCCTATCAAAAGTATGTCCCGTGTCTTTTATATGGTTTGCAAAGTGTGAGGTATGGTCCTCTGGCTTGTTAATGCACCTAGAATGTTCAGATGTTCGAATGAGGAACGAACGTGCCGTTCTGCCAACATATTCACACAACATACACACTTTAGCATGTAGACCCCACTTTTATGCCATTTGTCGATCTTATCTTTATTATTGACAATGGTTTTTCCCAAATTATGTATATTTTTATATGATATACTGACCTTCTGTTTCAAACTATCTAAAATATTTTTCACTATTATTGATGGTTTCCCTATATAACTAAGAGAGACATACCTTATTTTATCTCTCTCAAGTCTAAGACTTGTAGCTAAACTTCTGTACAGTTTGTTTTTTTGTTTAATAATTAACTTGTCTATAAGTGTTGTATTATAGTTATTAATGATCGCAATTTGCTTATTAATATCTACTTCTATTATATAATTTTCTGGTGATAGGGGAGTATAAGTATTAATTGTTTATTTATTGTTTGTTTCTGATAATATTCAAGTTTAAAATTTTTTACTTTTGTGTTTTTAGGTAAACTTCTGGTTAAAATGGCCTGTGGAGAAATCTGAGTGGTACCACCATGTGTGTCTTTTTTCAAGGCGTTTCCCTATGAGTATAACTCAAAATGGGTCTAACTTGAGTTACATCCTTGTTGCTTGGGAGTGTCGATATATGACCCTTTCGATCCTGTCCCATATGTTCCAACAGATATTTAAAAAATCCTATAGTCAAAAAAGAATATTTAAATTGCACAGAACAGGGAGTTTTACCTTTACTTAACTATAAGTTACTAATGGGATATATTTAAAACACTATATGTGACCCTGCACAAAGAAACCCAGTTAGTGTATCAAATTTACGAATTTCTTTTTTTTGTCGGATTCTACATAAAAATCCGATTTTTTTTTTAATTTGACACCCTAACTGGGTTTCTTTGTGCTGGCTCACATATTATGTTTTGGGACACACTTGTCCCACTTACTTTTTGTGAAAAAACATTTAAAAAAATAAATTTCACTTGTTTTGTATTTTGGTAGCATTTTATTTTATACACACAAAAAAAAAGTTTCCGAAATTGAAAGAAAACAAATCCGGAGCAAAAGGGCTAAAATATTTGCAATTCATTTATTTATTTATTTATTGTTGTACATTACAGATGAAATTCAAGTAGTACAACACATAAGAAAAAACAATTTTGTAGAATTAACTAATTACTTAATAAATAACTAAGGGGACGTTCAAGTATTAGGTAACGCAAATTGTACCAAAATTCATACACTTCATACCCCGGTTCTCACGTTATTATAGATTATAGAGATTTCATATTTTGGCAACCCCCCCTAATAGGGGGTGTGTTAGTGGGGGTAGCCAAAATATGAAATCTCTACAGCCTTGAATAACGCGAGAACCGAGGTATGAAGTGTATGAATTTTGGTACATTTTGCGTTACGTAATACTTGAACGTTCCCTAAGTACGTATAAAAGTTAAATAACACCGGCACACAAAAAAAAAAATTGTCTGTACACCGGGCGCCACCTATCTACGGGCATGTTTTTCGACCCGCTGAATACGAATTTGAAGTCAGTTTAGGCCGTCCAGCCTTCATTTTCGAGTAAATTGCAAAACACCCCAAAAAATCGCTAAAATTCGATATTTTGGCAAGAAAAAAAAATTTTTACTCGAAATTGAAGGCTGGACGGCCTAAACTGACTTGAAATTCGTATTCAGCGGGTCGAAAAACATGCCCGTAGATAGGTGGCGCCCGGTGTACAGGCAATTTTTTTTTTGTGTGCCGGTGTAATTAAACATTTTTAAGATATTTCTTAAAACCTATTAAGCTTGTGTTAAAAATATCAATATTAAACTGATTTAAATTTCTAGCCAATCTAGGAATTGGACTAAACTGAAATAAATTGGTTCTTGTAACAAGTTTGTATTACGAGTATGTAGTTAGTGTGTCAAATTTACGAGTTTCTTTTTTTTGTCGGATTCTACATAAAAATCCGATTTTTTTTTTAATTTGACACCCTAACTGGGTTTCTTTGTGCTGGCTCACATATTATGTTTTGGGACACACTTGTCCCACTTACTTTTTGTGAAAAAAACATTTAATAAATAAATTTCACTTGTTTTGTATTTTGGTAGCATTTTATTTTATACACACAAAAAAAAGTTTCCGAAATTGAAAGAAAACAAATCCGGAGCGAAAGGGCTAAAATATTTGCAATTCATTTATTTATTTATTTATTGTTGTACATTACAGATGAAATTCAAGTAGTACAACACATAAGAAAAAACAATTTTGTAGAATTAACTAATTACTTAATAAATAACTAAGGGGACGTTCAAGTATTAGGTAACGCAAATTGTACCAAAATTCATACACTTCATACCGCGGTTCTCGCGTTATTATAGATTATAGAGATTTCATATTTTGGCAACCCCCCCTAATAGGGGGTGTGTTAGTGGGGGTAGCCAAAATATGAAATCTCTACAGCCTTGAATAACGCGAGAACCGAGGTATGAAATGTATGAATTTTGGTACATTTTGCGTTACGTAATACTTGAACGTTCCCTAAGTACGTATAAAAGTTAAATAACACCGGCACACAAAAAAAAAATGTCTGTACACCGGGCGCCACCTATCTACGGGCATGTTTTTCGACCCGCTGAATACGAATTTCAAGTCAGTCCGTCCAGCCTTCATTTTCGATTAAATTGCAAAACACCCCAAAAAATAGCGAAAATTCGATATTTTGGCAAGAAAAAAAATTTTTACTCCAAATTGAAGGCTGGACGGCCTAAACTGACTTGAAATTCGTATTCAGCGGGTCGAAAAACATGCCCGTAGATAGGTGGCGCCCGGTGTACAGACAATTTTTTTTTGTGTGCTGGTGTAATTAAACATTTTTAAGATATTTCTTAAAACCTATTAAGCTTGTGTTAAAAATATCAATATTACACTGATTTAAATTTCTAGCCAATCTAGGAATTGGACTAAACTGAAATAAATAGTTTCTTGTAACAAGTTTGTATTACGAATATGTACAGAAGATGCGCGAAAGTAAAAAAGTTTTAATATATCAGGACAAGTAATTAAATTGTTAAAAAGTTTATACATAAATATTTTATCAATATTAATACGTCTATTTGCTAATGACTTCAATCCTAAAAGAGATAATTTGTCTATATAGCTAATATCAGTAAAAACCTTAAGCTTATTAAGCAAAAATTTAGTAATTTTTTTCTGTACTTTTTCAATAAGGTTAATGTGACACTGATATGACGGTCTCCATATAATGGACGCATATTCAAGAATGCTACGAGAAAAAGTATTGAAAAGTAAGACTATAGCAGGAATATTAGTAAAGTCTTGACATTGTCCTTAATTCCTACTTTTGTCTAATTAACGCAGTTGTCCAACCGAAGTTACTGATCAGTTTTGTGCTTGTTAACACTTTTTAGAGCCACATTAGCCACATTCCACGTATACAGGGTACATTTATCATAACAATCCTTAATTTTAATAATTGCTAAATACAGGGTGAATTCTAAGTTAGTACTTCTTTTTAACTGTGTATAGAAGTCATTAAAATAAAAAAACATTTTCCTATACAGGTTGGTCCGAAAATGAGCCCTAAGGGAGCTACGACCCTCCTAAGGGTACATCTAAAAAGTGGTTTTTAATTATTATCTTTGGAACCCTCCGAACCATAGTAACGTATTTTTGCACGAGCCTTAACATTGACAAAGGTTATCATTTTTATTTGGTGGGGGGGCGATGTCACTTTTTTGCCCTAAACTTCTTTATCTGTAGTTTTTTTTGACATTTTCTCAATATAATATTAATCTTTAATTAAAAACACATATAAAAAAGGTACTCACCTACACCGTAGGATCAACCGCTCTAGAGAAAATTGCAGTTGAAGAAAAGAAATCACGTTCTGAGCATCAAAAATAGGAATTAAAAAATGCACCAATAAAAATTTCAATACTGCAGGGTAATTCTACATAAATTAAAAACTGTAAAAGAACCTTTATATACAAGTTAGACAGAACCGAATTAGACGCATTTTGTAATAAATTAATGCAAGTTTCTAATTTTTCAGTTTTTTGAAAAAGTTATTTGAAAATATTGTTTATTTTAAGGACTTCTGTGCACAGTTTAAAAAGAAGTTTCAACTTAGGAATCACCCTGTATATTAAAATAACACTAATACAAAAGTTATAAAACCTTAATGTGATCACAAAATGGTGTATATATCAAATATATTTGGGGACACAATGGAGGCAGGGGGCAAGAGGAAACATTTTTTAACCACCTCAAAACATTTAAAAAGAGATTAAACATATGTAGTCAAATAGAGAATTTTACGAGCTATAAAATAATGTATCACATAACTCCCCTTTCCATTAAAAAAAAATCCCCCATGCCACCCTGCCAACACCTTAAAAGCTGAAAATATTAAATATATGCAAAAAGATAGTTTGACTTGTCTTATTTACCTGTTTCAAATTTAAAGTTGATATCACAATTTGTTCAAAAGTTACTTTTGGACTTTACTGTGTATAAAATACACTGTAAAAACTGCATGTAAAATAATGTAAAAATACATGAATTTACATAGTACGGAATAGCAAATTTACTATTCTGGACTATCCATAATTCATGAATTTATGTTAAAGAATGTAAAATAATGTAAAAGAATGTAAAAGAATGTAAAAGAATGTAAAAGAATGTAAAAGAATGTAAAATAATGTAAAAGAATGTAAAATAATATAAAAGAATGTAAAATAATGTAAAAAAAATATATTTACATTGATTTACATATTTTTACATGATTTTACAATGTCGGGCTATATTATTTTAAGACGCGCGTGCGCTTTGGACAATAACCAAGAAGGCGTCGCATCATGAGACGGACCGTTTAATATTGTTATTGTTAGAGAGATAGCGACGCATGCTGCTAGGTTAACGTGTAAAAAAGGTAAATAAATTTATGTACGATATTTAAATGCTTTATTTGTGGTCTAAAATTTACGTTCATTATAAATTACGATCTTTATCAACCAATAGATCTTTAAATAAAGATGTAAGCAGTTTATACTCGTATTAAGGGTGCAAATCGTTTGGTTTATTAAAGCAAATGAACTTTACGCTACGATATTTCAAAAAAGCTTTGACACAGAGACTTTTAATTTGGAACAAACATTTTCTAAGTAGTAAATATTTTTTATTTCAAACCATTCTAGAATATGTAATTTTTAGCGTTCCGGTCTATGCAAAATATTACCATTATGGACTATGTAATTTTTACTGTTCGAGTCTATGCAAAACATTACCATTACGGACTATGTAATTTTTACCATTCCGGTCTATGGCAACATATTACCATTTACGGACTATGTAATTTAGTGTAATTTATTTTTACCGTATACAGCCAGAAAAAAAATATTTAAATTAAAATGGTCAATACTATTTTGTTTTCCTCTGTGCGTTGAAAAGTTTTAGTGAGGGATAAATTAAAACTACTCAGGATGAGTTTGGAGCAAACGTAGGCACAAAAACTACTTATGCCTGTCTACCAAATTAAATAGTAAACTTCTTTGATTTCGAACACCTTAACAAGATAAGGAAACAAAAAGAAAGTCGCTCTTCCAAATCTTTAACACGATTTAAAACCTTTTCAAAGTATCGTGCCGATTCGAACTCAAACTCTTTAAGGTGAATTTAATCTATGTACCGGGTGATCCAACTTTCAGGGCTTGCTATAGCAAGCCTACTATTAACAATAATAATATTAACAGGTGATTCTTCATGATAAAATATGACAAAAAGTTCCTATAAACATATATCTAAAAATGCGTCATAAGGGAGCTCCGCCCTTTTGAAATTGGCTAAAAAAATCGTTTTTTATTTAATAACTCAGGAACCCTTTGAGATAAATTAACGAGGTTTTGCACGTGAATAATTCCTAATAAGGCCCATCTTTGTATGTCATTTTCACGTACCTATTTAAACCAGGGGTGTGCGAAACGGGAGGGGCTTATCAGTTTTTTGTCCCAAACTTTTTTTTGTGTAACTTTTTTGCAATTTTATTTTTAAAATATGATTCCTCAGATCAAAATACATAAAAAAGGTACTCTTGTTGTAATACTTTAGGATTAACCGTTTTCGAGAAAAATTCATTTGAAGGTTAAATTCCACGGTTCGAGGTCGAAAAATTAAATACTAAAATGTCGAAAACCAAAATTTTAATGATGGAATGTTATTCAACATCAAAAACTAAGAAAAAAGTTTCCATACATGTAGGTCGAAAAAACGCTTTTAAAGCTACCATGGCCCTTTGAAAATGGTGCATATTTAGGAGACCATAGCTCCATTAGGATTGATTTTTAGAAGTACTTGTATATGAGGTTTTTTTCTAAGTTTTTAATGTACATTGGCCCTGCATCATTAAAATTTTGGTTTTCAACATTTTAGTATTTCATTTTAGACATATGTTTATAAGAACTTTTTGTCATATTTTATGATGTAGAATCATCTGTTAAAATTTCCGATGCTATTTCAAATACACCGTGTATATAGAATGTTTGAAGAAAAAATAGTATGTTTCACTTAGGGCAAAAGTGCTTTTTTACTCGTCTGTTGTTTCCGGACTCGCTTCGTGTCGTCCGTAAATTCTACAGACTAGTAAAAAAAGCTTAGTTTCTCGGAGGGAGTAGTTTTCCAAAATAATTCTCATATTTTTGTAAAATTTATATAATGTATTAGATTAAGTAACTCCATTTTAAAAAATAGTCAAAATTTGACAGATTACACTCTTCAAAAAAGTTAGATTGCATAGAATCCACCAGATAGCCTAAAATATATATTATAATATATTATACCTATAAATATAAAAATGAAACGTATTGAAATACATAGAGACAATTCCAAATACGTATTAAAAAGTAATTTTTAATACGTTTTTGGAACAGTCTGAATGTGTTTTAATACGTTTCAAGGATCTGTCATCCACATTTTGTTGGGGAACAATGTGTTTCTAGCGTTGAATAAAATTTTAAACATCAAAACAAAAAATGTAAAATTTACGAAACATATTTATAAAATAAACTCTTTACATTTTGTAATTGTTTATTTTTCATTTTGTTTTCAATTTTGCTGTACAAATATTATTCTGTTGTTGTTGGGAAAAATCTACCGGAAATCTAACAAAAAGGGGGTGGGGGCTATATCAAAACATTTAAAAAATAATTGCGTATTCCGGAACAACAAAATTTCTGTACTGCCGCCAGAAATGTGAAAGTTAGTCTTGTGCATTTATTTTATTAAATCGAATGTGGTACTTTTGTACACTACTAGATGGCGTCACAAATTATACTCTCTCAATACAGGATAGTTTTAATTCAGTAAAAGATGAGAATCTTTCTTAGATCAGTGCAAAATCCACTAAACCAATATATGTTAAGGACCTTCTAATCATTATGAAAATCCTGTATCAGGGCAGTGCAATTTTTTCTATATACAATAGGAAAGTTTTCGACACGGATCTAAAACAGTGAGATAATTCCATAAAAAATTAAACTCGGCATCAAGGTGCTCTCGAAAACTTTTTAAGTGCGTTTTTCTTTGTTAATTTGATTAGAGTTTTTTTTATTCCTAAATTATTATTATTTAAAACAAAACAGCTTTTCCCTGATTTTTCCTAATGCATTAAATTCCCTGATATTTTCCTGATTTTTCCAGAATGTGGTCACCCACACAATTTTGTGACCACCATGCCTCGACAACGTTTTGAGCTAAAGACTTCAAATTTGGACAAACATTTTTGGCTAAGAATGTTTTTGGAATTTTTTTTTTGTGGGGTTATGGCTAAAAACTATTACTTTTTGCGATAGCACGCATAAAATTAACTATTGAAACTTTTTTTAAATTTTTTAATATTTTTTTGTTTCTAAATAGAAACGTTTTTTTTATTAGCAGTAATATTTCTATATGGGTTGAAACTATCAGTTTGGAACCTTTCTGGCAAAAGTATTTACATATTTAAAAAATAATTACCTATTCCGGAACAACGACAAAATATATATTTCTGTCGGGGATTTTTAACAATTATTTTGTTTTTTATAGCCTTTTATGGAATGAAAAACGTTCATTAATTTTGAAATAGTTAATTATACCTTTTTTTTTGTAAATTAAGTAAAAATATTAGAATTTAGTAAAACATTTTCATCAGATTAAAAGAAAATAACATTTGGCATCATTCAAAAATTACGTCACGTATTTTTTACAATTTTGGATCCCTCCCTTAAAGGCACTTTTGGTCACTTTACACTGTAACAAGGATTGATGTAAATTTACAATACACTGTAAAAACTGCGTGTAAAATAATGTAAAAATACATGAATTTACATAGTACGGAATAGTAAATTTACTATTCTGGACTATGCTTAATTCATGAATTTATGTAAAAAAATGTAAAATAATGTAAAACAATGTAAAATAATGTAAATGAATGTAAAGGAATGTGAAAGAATGTGAAAGAATGTAAAAGAATTTAAAATAATGTAAAAGAATGTAAAATAATGTAAAAAAATATATTTACATTGATTTACATATTTTTACATGATTTTACAATGTCGAGCTATGTTATTTTAAGACGCGCGTGCGCTTTGGACAATAATCAAGATGGTGTCGCATCATGAGACGGACCGTTTAATATTGTTATTGTTAGAGAGATAACGACGCATGCTGCTAGGCTAAAGTGTTAAAAGTGTAAAAAAGGTAAATATTATTTATGTACGATATTTAAATGCTTTATTTGTGGCCTAAAATTTACATTCATTATAAATTACGATCTTTATCACCCAATAGATCTTTAAAGAAAGATGTAAGCAGTTTATACTCGTATTAAGGGTGCAAATCGTTTGGTTTATTAAACCAAATGAACTTTACGCTACGATATTTCAAAAAAGCTTTGACACAGAGACTTTTTGGAATTGGAACAAACATTTTCTAAGTAGTAAATATTTTTTTTCAAATTTCAAGTCTCTATGTCAAAAAGTCCAAACCATTCTGGACTATGTAATTTTTAGCGTTCCGGTCTATGAAAAAGATTACCATTATGTAATTTTTACTGTTCCGGTCTATGCAAAACATTACCATTACGGACTATGTAATTTTTACCATTCCAGTCTCTGGCAACATATTACCATTTACGGACTATGTAATTTAATGTAATTTATTTTTACCGTGTACACTGGGTAAGATGTTTCGGACCTTCTATACTATAAATTCTATGGTAAATTTTCTCGTGCGATGTTCAATAACTTACTGTCATTGTTTAAATTTTTTTGGACTTCTATTGCTTTATTTTTATTTTTTACAGCACGTTTGGGATGGTACTTAGCTTCAACCGTTATCAAGTGATTAATGATATTTTATTCACGGCCGTGATTAATAGACCTATTAATCACAGGTCTGTAAAAATAAACCGTTGAAACTTTAAAACAGCCGTGGATAAAGTATAGTATTCCACTCGCGTATAATAGCTATTAATCATTCAGGTGATTAGGCCACTCGCCTATCGGTTCGTGTCCCAATTGTACTCAATGATTAATAGAAAATATTATACACTCATTAAATAATATATAATACTATTACAATGTGGGTTTACATGATATTGCGCAACACAGTCCAATTATAATTAATATATTTTTTCTACTACGTAATTAAGTGCTAGCTTACATATTATCTACCGTTGTCGAGGCTTGTTTACCTTGGCAACCAATCAAATCAGTGAACTCATTTATTATTGACCGTTGTTAAGCATTGTTTATTGACGACGGTCAATAATGAAACTTTTTTGAGACAACTACTAACTTTTTTCAACTTATTTGTCAAACTAAAAGCTATGTCAAAATAATTATTAAACTTTATTTTTAACTGACATTTAGAGTTACTAGCTTTAGGTAGTAGAAAAAATAGTATATGCACCACGTATTCGAACTGTCTTAAGTGTTCTCCAGATTGGTTAACCATTGGATTGCAACAGGTGTAGCTGCTGCAAAATCCACAATGTCCCCAGAAAATAATCTAAGTGGGCAGTCGGTGGTTATGTGGCGAATGGTTTGCTCGGCTGCACCACAGCTGCATGACGGATCTGTTCTTAAACGCCATTTGTGAAGGCTATAGTTACATCTTCCTTGATTTGTTCGGACTCGGTTTAGTGAAGTCCATATTTTTCTCGGTAGGTTAAATCCTGGGGGTAGATTATTAGGGTCCAGGAAGGTATGCCATTCAGCTGGTGGTTAACCAATCTGGACATCGCCTTATAATTCTCATCAAGCCCTGCTAATATACTTATTATATAGTACTACACATAACTATTATAAACTCATTATTTTGTACGTGCCATAAGCTAAATAAATAAAAGTGTTCTCGACTGATTTTTTGCCCCAACTCCGTCTCAGCAAAAAAAAAACTTCAGTCTCGAATACTAAAGACTTAGTTCGCATACTAGGTGCATAATATACTATTTTTTACTACTAGCTTTAGAACATACCATTATTTATCATGTTTTTAGACTGTAAAATCTATTTTCCTCACCTATAGCAATAATATTTTTTTCTCTACTAGTAGGAGTAAATTTTATAAACAATTGATTTCTGTCACTTTAGATGTTTCAGTTCTTTTTGCAATTTTTACTAATTAAACCCAAGAAAATAACTTTAAATAATTGTTTATTTATTAAATATAATTAATTATAATTATTACCAATTAATACAATCAATAATTAGCTAAATCTTATGAAAAAAATTAAAAAAAAAACTAAATTTTTAAACGGCAGTTCAAAGTATTTATTTGAGCAATTTTCATTGATCAAGTCTACTTGATTTTTATGGAAATTTCAAGAAATATAATTTCTGTTAATAATTTATATTATTATTTGAATAAAAATAGTTAAATAGTGCTAGGAGTGAAAAAACTAATATATTAACTACGGTAGAGAAGACTATTATAGCCTCGCACTCTTAAATCCCTCGTTGCTACGCAGCTCGGGATTTAATACGCTCGGCTGTAAAAAATGTCTTCTCTTCTTGGTATATAATTACTATTCTTCACCTATAGCAATAATAATTTTTGCTCTCCTATTAGGAGTAAACTTTATGAACAATTGATATCTGCCACTGGATTTTCCTTGAACTGCAAGATATGTCATTGCTTATAATCTTTAATGGACAAAATGAACAATAGGCAGAAAATAATTTTGCACTGATGAACACTTATTTGTATCAATGCTTAAAATTCCTTGCCTTTATGCATAAATTCATTATTACAAAGATTTCTTTTTTATCAAATAAATTTTACATTAAGACAACCAATTTTAAGCATTGATATAATAAAAATTTTATTGTCACAATTAAAAACGTGCTTCGGTGCAAAATCAATGTAATTTTATTGATATGACGTTCATTTTTATTGATTTTGGTTCAGTGTATTTTGCCCTTGGAAAAAAATGAACATGGCAAATATTATAAATGAATTATTTATAATAGAATATAACATATTATTCAGTAAATAAACAACTTACTGATGTTTTCACACATTTTAAAAATATCAAAATGCCACCCACTAGAACTGTCAAGTTTCAGTGAATAAATCAATTTATACATTTGTTTTCAGAAATTGCGACTTCAAAGGCTACTTGTTTTTGCGCGGTTAATTAAGATCCAGCAAACATTTTAGTTTATTATTGATATAAAAATGTTAAGTAATAAGAATAAATGCGCTAGTTGCGAAAAAAATAATATATAAACCACGGTAAAGAAGACTATTATAGCCTCGCACTCTTAAATCACTCGCTGCTACGCAGCTTGGGATTTCATACGCTTAGCTATAAAAAATGTCTTCTCTACCATGGTATATAATTACTATTTCTTGTTGTTCTTGTTCTATAAATGTATGTTATATTTTTTTCTTGTTTTTTTAGAACAGAAAATAATTAAAGAATAAAGTAAATCTTTTTTTTTGCCAACGTTTCGTCTTTATTGTAAGGCCATCTTCAGGGCTTGTTAAATAAATATTGTAAAGTTATATAAAAAATATTGAGTAAAAAATATAAATTGATGACATTGAAGAAAAAAATAAAAAAAATAAAAATTTCAAATTATTTTTTTCTTCAATGTCATCAATTTATATTTTTTACTCAATATTTTTTATATAACTTTACAATATTTATTTAACAAGCCCTGAAGATGGCCTTACAATAAAGACCGAAACGTTGGCAAAAAAAAAACATTTACTTTATTCTTTAATTATTTTCTGTTCTAATAAAACAAGAAAAAAATATAATATAATTACTATTATTTTCCCAGTAAATATTTCACTTAAATTATATTGAAATATTGTTTTTTTTTTCAGGCCCAAAAGTGGATCTATGTTGTTATACAGCAGAAAGAAAGTCAGGTACCGCCGAGATGGATATTGTTGGAAGAAAAGGAAAGATGGAAAAACCACTCGAGAAGATCATATGAAACTGAAAGTACAAGGCACAGAGGTAAGTTATAGTATAAATGTTTAATCATACACTGATAAAAAATTTACATACTTAGCAGACCGTGTAAACCTAAATTGACATTAATTAAATCGTGTTAAATTATGTAAAAATTTGTAATTTTAACACCGTTTTTCGTAAAATATAGTATAATAAATAAACATAAAAACGCAAAAATTGTTTTAAAATTAATTTTATTAATTTGACGTTTTGTGTTTGACGTTCAGTTGTTTTTTGACAGCACATATTATGTAAAATCAGCTGATTTTCACTTTCCATTTTCACCGCTATCGTGTTAACGGGTGGAAAATGAGCACTAACTACTAACTAGGTCGTAGGAAAAATCCTATTCATTCTTAAATAAATACTTACAGTCTCGGTTTTTCCTGGCTGTACTATTTAATTTCTTTATCTTGTATGTTAAATTGAAGGCAGTTATTGTCAAATTGCTAATTTAACAGTAGAAAAAAATCCAAAAACTCTTTGTAAGATTAGTGTATTCGCTTCAACAATTAAAATTCAATCATTGAATGATTAAAAATATAAATTCCTCCTCACGCCACATATTTGCTGTCGAGAGAAAACTCTACAGATCAAAGAGTAGTGCCAAAGATTAAAGGCCTTTAAAAAAGCCTTTAAAAAGCGTCAGATTCATCATTAATTAGACAGCCGATAATGTCGAACAAAAGCTTTACTTTATAACGTCTGAATTGAAAGCTTTACAGCTTTTCTCCACATCCTTTTCTACCTACACACAAAGAATTAATATTTTAATTCGGGTATTTTTTTTTTGTTATTATTGTTAAGGGTCCTTTTAAATAACAAAAACTCTCCAAAGTTTTTCTTGTCCATCATGGAAAAAAAATATATATCATGTAATTTTTGTCATTAGTAAGACTCGTTTTGATCCGAAATTTCTCGCTTAATAATAAACTTATATGGTTTTTACCATTGTTTGGTTAAGGAGTTGATTGAGTTCGTAACGTCGCCCTTTTTTTTTCGATTTTTTTGTTTTTAAGATAATATATTTGACTCTGAAAATTGGGAAATTTTACGTTATTTTATCATAAAAAAGTAACTCCTTAAAGTAGAGGTGGGTTATACGAGCGCAAAAAAGTCAAACGTTTCGATTTAGTTACCTTTATAAAAATTTCCCTCATAATTTGGCAAAATTATTCCGTAAGCCAATGTTTCTGTGTTTATTTTCAACGTTGATGAGTTTACGCCGACTACTGGTCATAATGCAATGCTTAAAATCCAGTGTCGGACTATGTGGGGCCACCAGGGGCTGTAAAAACTCGAAAAGCAGACCATTTTTTCACTTTTTTTCACTTTTTTTCGTGTTTTCTTAGTATTTTGACCATGGTAAAAAATGTATTTTGGTGTTAAATTTATACAATTACTCTATAATCGGCTTTTGACTGAACTTGACAAAAAAATTAAGGCATATGCTTTATAATAAAACACAAATATATTTTTTTCCTAACATAAAAAAATAGTTTTAAATATATAAAACATAAAAAAACGCAAAGGGGTATCACCCTTGGATTCGATAAAAATCCAACCACACAAAGAGGATTAAACTACCCCTCAAGCACCAAAAAAAAGTAGTAAATCATAAAGTATCTCAAGAAAATCGAGTTAAAGACATCCAGTCAGTTATGTTTAATAAAATATGAGAAAGTTTGGTATAAAATTCAATTCAAGTACCCCTAGTTAACCCTTGTTTAAGGGGAGGTTTAGCTTCTAGAACAATAAATCTGTCTTTTCGCACAAGTTCATGGCCAGACAAAAATTTTGAACCCTTAGACGTTACATTTTATCAATTCCAATCGAAGTTACAGATGTTTGAAAAAAGCCTAATTTTGTGGTCACTATCACTTCAATACTTATGTGGGTGACTTAACTTATTAATGAAAATAAAGTTTAGTGCCTTATAGACGGCAAACTATTAAAATCTATAAAGAAATTGCACTGCTCTACTAGAGAATTTTCACAATCAATGAGAAAATCCCTACCAAAATGTCATATAGCTGCTATTTCAAGCTTTTTTGCGATCATCAGTGAGCATATATTGGTATGGTGGCTTTCGCACCGACTGTTGAAAATTTTAAATACTTATCAAAAATAAGTATAACTATATCGAGAGCGTACAAATTGGTGGCGCCATCTAATGTTTGCACAAAAGTACTACACATTAGATGTTGGCAGACCTGTAATCTGATAAGAATTATCTATATCTAGATACACAGGCGGACAAAATTTTTTGTCTCGAAGCCAGCACCTAGTACAGACACGGAAAATCAAATTATAAATGAAAATAAAGTTTAGTGCTTTATAGACGGCAAAATATTAAAATCTATAAAGAAATTGCACTGCTCTACTACAGAATTTTCTCATTGATTGTAAAAAATTCTGTAGTGGAGCTGTGCAATTTCTTTTAACTTATTAATTTCATAGGTATTTTTAAATTACTATTGCTTGATTTAATTTACTCTTTCTGTGTGTGCACCTCCTTCCGGATCCTACAAGGATTGGGATGTATTAACGGTTAAGACTTTTTAAAATTAAAGAGAATTAAATTCATCCGAACAAATTCTATTTGGTTTAATCGGCGTGCAAAAAGTTTGCACCTTTTCAGGCGAAAATAAACTTACCACCGACATGCAATCAGGCACACGTGTGATTCTAGAAAGATTTAGTATGTTCCTCGTGCAACCAAAATGTTTGTTTTTAAACATCGATTCTATACCATTTATCAATTATATTCATAGACAAAGAACATAGATGAGCTGTCATCTCAAGGTTATATACAAATTTACGAGTCCTCCATTTTGATCGGAAGTTACGTCAGAAATTAGCCGGGAAATTTAAATTAGTGGGTAAAATGTAAATAAATAAACGACATAACCTTACTTTTTAATGTTTTCTTATGTTATATTAAAAAAAATCAAACTTACCTAAAAAATATGATACTGGTGTCTGCAGGTAGCAGTCGTTTTATGTTTCTACAACTTTTTATAAAACACGTCATTGCAAAGACTTTACTAGTTCTTTGAAAAAGCACTATAAAATATACAAAAAACACAGAAAGACTTTAAAAGTTCAAAAACGCTATTATATAGTCTATAATAAAATAAAATGTTCACCCTTCTAGCACAAAACACCAAACGCGTAGAAAAAATAAAAGAAAAACCTCGAAAACAAACTCAAAACATACATAAATTAGGTTATGGTAACCTGTTGCACGAATATGTTAGAGGTGTGTGCGAAGAATTATATTTTTATATTTAAATTACTAAAAATTTTATTTTATTTTTATGTCATATACCTTAACACTGGCTCACTAGATATACAATTAAGTCAATTATTTACTTAGATTAATAACAATATTTAGTTTGTATATAATTATGTACTTTTTATACATATACATACAAGCATTATGTTGCTTAGGTTAATGTATGAAAAATGTAAAAAAATGTACATCTACAATAAATTATTATTATTATTATAAATTCACTATGTCAGAACGTGAATTTACAATATTTATTAAAATTAACCTCAATATTACTCGGTTTAGTAAAATCTCAACTCTTTTCCTATCGCACTCTAAATTTGTCCGTCAATCTTTCAGTAGTATTAACTGTAATAATTAAAGCAAATTCACCTTGTCAGAATGTCAATTTACAATATTTATTAAACTTACCTCATTATTACTCGATTTAGTAAAATCTCAGCTTTTTTCCTGTCGGTACAATAATTTTGCATACAATTCATGCATGTGATCCAAAAACCCGGCACTTTTACAATATTGGTTGAAAATTACCATAATTATAGCTTACATTCTACAAAAGATACTAGTAAAATTACCAAAATAAAAATTTACATCTTTACAGATAACAGTAAATTTACAGTACTGATTTAAATTTACCACTTTCTTTGCTGGTAACATATGAACTACTTTATTTGCTGTGAAATTACCATATTTTCATTTACAGTGCGGTACAATAATTTTGCATTATAATTCGCTGCTTAAATTACTGTGAAATCACAGGTAAAAATTCTCACTTTTACAGATAACAGTGAATTTACAGTACTGATTTAAATTTACCAATTTCTTTGCTGGTAACATATGACCTACTTTATTTGCTGTGAAATTACCATATTTTCATTTACAGTGTAGGGCTGTTAGGGAAATTAAGAGTAGATATGTTAGTCTGTAATTTGTTTGACATGATTTTTGTTTTTAAATTATTAAGCTGTTTTGTAGGACTTTATTAGATCAACGAAGTCAAAAGCCTTTTCAAAATCGATTTACAAAAACAAATTAGTTGTTGGAATTTTAATTTATACATACTCGATTAATATAAATAAAATTCTTGGTAGAGAGTTCTTGCCTTAGTCTTGATAGGTATTATATAAGGCCTTTTTTCCTTTTTTGCAACTATTATAAGCACGTAATAGCATTTTGCGTGTTCTCATACTCGCATAAGAGTACTTTAGTACTTTTTTCTCTTGGGTTGGTAACATGACAAATGAATATCGCTTGACGTTTTTTGTGCAAATTCCAACATCGCTTTGAAGTTGAATATTCTACAAATTTTTGTTTTTGATTTAACTTTTACTTGTTAAAATCGTGACTTGATTAGTTTCAGTGAAAAAGAGAACAGCGACTATAAAAGATGTCAAAATATTATTTGTTATTTGAATGGCAGACTAACATCTCTACTCTAAATTTCTCTACTCCCTAACATCCCTACTCCATAACATCCCTACTCCACAACAACTCTACTCCGTAACATCTCTACTCCATAACATCTCTACTCCGTAACAACTCTACTCCACACTATATGCACTTTATTAGCCACTTAATAATAAATGAGCAGTTCAAAAAACAAAGAATCTTCTTCTTCTAGATTATTTTATTTTTTTCCTAGAAAACGTTTATCTTTAAATGTAAATCTAGAACAATCATAAATGAATTATTCTCAACAATGACCGCGTACTCTTAATATGCACTAATATGTAAGTAATTAATAAACTGAATTAATTTTTGACAGTGACTTAGCATGACAAATATTCTTTTGAGTTAAGACAAGTGGCTAATCGAGTGTCTATAGTGTGGAGTAGAGTTGTTACGGAGTAGAGATGTTATGGAGTAGAGATGTTACGGAGTAGAGTTGTTGTGGAGTAGGGATGTTATGGAGTAGGGATGTTAGGGAGTAGAAAAATTTAGAGTAGAGATGTTAGTCTGCCATTTGAATTTCAAATATGCCGAAAACTGTAATACCAACGCAAAACAAAAATCCCTGAATCGGTCAATAATATAAATGTACGTTTTTTAAATATTAGAGCAAAATAGAAAAAATAGTATAAAGCACTCATTTCATAACACGATTTTAGCGCAGGAGTACAAATTGCTTGCAGCGTTTGAAACTATTACTATAATATACTATAATAATAGAATAATCGCAGAATTTTACTAATGTGCCACCTGGAAAACATTCGCTAACTACCAAAATATTCAATGCTTTTTTTTTCTTAAAAAAAAAATAGTTATTAAGTAATGAAAAAGTAACATAATTCCGAATTACCTGGTATATTTTGTATGTTGTACAACAAAGTACACGTGTGCGGTTCTTTAAGCTTTGAGCTGGCGCTCGATGAATAAAAAAACTAATTGAAATATGCATTTTTTAAGTAGAAAATCTGGTGTCTGCCTGGGTTTATGCAAAATGCACGGGTTTTCAGGTCGGCCCGTTCCTTAAAGAGATATATTACACCTAGGTAATTCATTCTTGCCCATTAAACGGGGGTTAAAAAACCATAAACATTTTTACGCTTCTAAGATGAAGCTGCTTCTGTTTTTTCTCCAATTATATGCCTTCTGGTCCCCTGAAATCTTTATAATTTAATGTGGGATTAATTTTCTTTTGCCTTCATTTAATTAACTCGATGGTAAGGGTAATTCTTTCTGAAATGGAAAATTACTATTTTATTCATTTACATTGTTATGATCCGTATACTTTATATGGTGTTAAAATTTTATTTTAATATATAAGATCTGGTTCTTAAAAGCAAGCAGTAACGTCGGATATTTTCGGGTTTTGTTCGGACCCCTCTAAGTAAAAATCGTTGAACTTTGGTAGTGGGGAATTTAGATATTCTTGCCCGGACCCCACCCAGAAACATAAGCGTGTGTGACCTAAATTTGAATTTATTGCTTTTAAAAAACTATAAAAGAAGTGAACTCCTTAAATCTTGATCAGTCTTGAATAGTTTTTTGTCTTGTTAATTAAAAAGTATCCAGTAGTGTCAAAAAGTGAAAATGTAGTTTCTGTGAGAAATAATTTTTGAGAATTATTCTTGAATTAAAAATAGTTTTTAAACTTGTTTATGTGTATGTTTATTTTTAACCTCGTACTTTTCTACTTAATTAAGCATCCCCTAAGTCCAGGACTTGTGTGGGCTAGTAGTAGAGGGAACCACCGGCTTTAATTGACTTTCGAACCAATATATCTAGGGAGTACGCCTTATTAATTAACTGAAAAAGGCAATCGGCGCCAGCGAGGTTTGAACTCACGATCATAGCTCAGTGTCAACGCTATATCGATGCCTTAGACCGCTGAGCCAATCTCCCAATATGTAATATCAGACATAAAAATAATTTTGGACACTTATAAATATTGTTAGTATGAACACTGATAGAAATTTTGACGAATATTAATTAACTTTGAAAAATATTTTGTAAAATTATTTGAATGACTTATACGAACCAGTTCTAATATTTACACTAAGAAAAATGTTGACAATAAATTGGGATTTGAAAATGATTGCGAATAGTTGGGATTTCAAACATAGAATGTTTTAATTTAGAAGTATTTAATGGAAAACTATTACATAATGGAAATTAGAATTTAGGGGATTTGCATAGAAGTAGGACTTAGAAGTAAGAATTGATCTTTCATGTTCTTGAAGAATTTATTCACATTTATTTAATATATTATTCTTAAGTTAAGAAGAAAATGTTTTAATCTGTTTCCAAAGCACCATCTCACGAGAACCTTTTAAGCTCCCGAATAAAGTGATAAGTGGTTAAGTATATTCTCCGCTCGGGTATACTTTAAATATGACAGAAGATTGATGGCCAACCTAACTGAGTAAGTTATAATAAAAGTTATAATCTCTGTTCGGCTATAACCGATTTATATACCACTTCACAACATTAGTGATCGAATTTTCGACATCACTACAACATTGTGTAGTTTTACATTTGATAGTATCAGAACAACAAGGTTTCAATTGACATTGTAAGATTGCAGTAATTGTCAGTATATTTTCTATGATCAATTTAAAATACTTTACCTTGAATTAATTGCATTATTTTTGTTATTTGTACAAAATTTTAAATTTATAAGTAAAAGCGTTTAAAATTTATCTTACAAAATATACTGACAATCACTGCAATCTCACAATGTCAGTTGAAACCTTGTTTGACTGTTCTGTACTGTTCTACAAAGATTAGTAGTACATTCTATAGAATTTTTTATTTATTTTATTTATTTATATATTTATTTATAGTCATATAAAAGGGACCTCAATAATTATAATAATAATAATAATAATAATAATAATAATAATAATAATAATAAATATTATTATTATTATTATTATAACTTGTATTTCTTTATAGCGCATTCGCCAAAATTTCAAATAACATTATTATTATGATTATTAGTATTATTATTATTATTATACTCAGTGAGCGGCAACTAAGCCGATGATAACTGGTGTTTATCTTAAATATAAATTTTTAATATACGTAAAAAAAGATTTAAATAGTAGAACGAAGAATAAGTATCACATACTATCACATGGTACCTTTATTTTTTGAAACATTTAAATAAGGTAGATGAGCCAATTATCGCCATGTTCCTAATATTGCCACCCCCCAAAATGATCAAAATTTTCGTTACGTAATACTTGAACGTTCCCTAACAGAAATTATGTAAATTGGTACCAAAATCAGTTTAAAAACAAATTCGGTTTTAGCATGTTCAAAAACCCCCGAATAGCAATTTTTATCAGATTTCAATAAAATTTAACAGATTTGGCCACCATATTGGATCCGCCATTTAAATTTTTTATAAAAGATTCTGTTTCAGCAACCCCATGCTACTAATTTTTATGATATTACGGCTAAAAGCCGAGTTTTGGCCTCTAATAAAAAATATGCTATGATATGGGTGAAAACTATTTAATAAAACTAAACATCATTATTTTCAGCAAACAAAAGGAATAGATAAAACAAATCTTTTTTGCTATCATACAAAGCTCCCTGTAGTTTATATCCACTTTGGCCGTACCTATACATAAACCAATGCAAATTGTTAGCCTTTGCATTAAAATTTAAATCTCATTTTCTCTCACGCTGATAATTGAAACATCAATCGAATGCAAATGATTACGATTAATTCGAGGCACTCTATCAAGCACCGGTCACAGTTGTGCTCTTGAACAATAATCTGGGTTAGATTTAATCCGCACCATTATATTCCTATGTATTTTGAGGCGCTGAACCCGAATTTGAGGTCAAAACAACACCTGATCCAATTAGTTTTGGAGATAACCTCAAAAAAAAAAAATATTTTCGTGTTTAACGTTTTTTGAGGTTGGCGCATCCAATATGGCGTCGAAATTTAAAAATTGGCGCGCTCCATATTAAATCAGTCATCTTAATCTTTAATTTTTGACATCGGATTTGGTTTCAAGGACCTTAAAAATACATAATCACTAATTTTCGGCAAACAATATTAAAAATTTTAAAATTTCGACGCCATATTGGATGCGCCATTTTAATTTTTTAGCAAAAACCCTAAATATCCTTCTAAAATAAATGAAAAAATTGTAATCTGACAACTTAACCTCTCAGCACTCATTTGTTATGCCTCAAATCAAATTTGTAGCAATAGGTTATGAAAGTACAAGTTCTAACAAGTTCTTTAAAAAAAAAATTAGGAAGATCGATTCAAAATTGACCGTCTTCTGGAAATTTGAAATAAAAAATTCCCACACGGTAAAAATAAATAACATTAAATTACATAGTCCGTAAATGGTAATATGTTGCCATAAGCCGGAATGGTAAAAATTACATAGTCCGTAATGGTAATGTTTTGCATAGACCGGAACGCTAAAAATTACATAGTCCAGAATGGTTTTCACTTGAAATTTGAAAAAAAAATTTTCGGCAAACAATATTAAAAATTTTAAAATTTCGACGACAGATTGGATGCGCCATTTTAATTTTTTAGCAAAAACCCTAAATATCCTTCTAAAATAAATGAAAAAATTGTAATCTGACAACTTAACCTCTCAGCACTCATTTGTTATGCCTCAAATCAAATTTGTAGCAGTAGGTTATGAAAGTACAAGTTCTAACAAGTTCTTTAAAAAAAAATTAGGAAGATCGATTCAAAATTGACCGTCTTCTGGAAATTTGAAATAAAAAATTCCCACACGGTAAAAATAAATAACATTAAATTACATAGTCCGTAAATGGTAATATGTTGCCATAAGCCGGAATGGTAAAAATTACATAGTCCGTAATGGTAATGTTTTGCATAGACCGGAACAGTAAAAATTACATAGTCCATAATGGTAATATTTTGCATAGACCGGAACGGTAAAAATTACATAGTCCAGAATGGTAATATTTTGCATAGACCGGAACGCTAAAAATTACATAGTCCAGAATGGTTTGGACTTGACATTTGAAAAAAAAAATTACTACCTAGAAAATGTTTGTTCCAAATTACAAAAGTCTCAGTGTCAAAGCTTTTTTGAAATATCGTAGCGTAAAGTTCATTTGGTTTAATAAACCAAACGATTTTCACCCTTAATACGAGTATAAACTGCTTACACCTTTCTTTAAAGATCTATTGCTTGATAAAGATCGTAATTTATAATGAACGTAAATTTTAGGCCACAAATAAAGCAATTAAATATCGTACATAAATAATATTTACCTTTTTTTACACTTTTAACACTTTAACCTAGCAGCATGCGTCGCTATCTCTCTAACAATAACAATATTAAACTGTCCGTCTCATGATGCGACGCCTTCTTGGTTATTGTCCAAAGCGCACGCGCGTCTTAAAATAACATAGCCCGACATTGTAAAATCATGTAAAAATATGTAAATCAATGTAAATATATTTTTTTACATTATTTTACATTCTTTTACATTCTTTTACTTTCTTTTACATTCTTTTACATTCTTTTACATTCTTTTACATAAATTCATGAATTATGCATAGTCCAGAATAGTAAATTTACTATTCCGTACTATGTAAATTCATGTATTATTACATTATTTTACATGCAGTTTTTACAGTGCACTGTGCGCCGCTAGATAGAGTGACTCTAAATAATTACGATTAATTCGTAAAATCAATATATTATAATTTCATTACATTAAATGAATTTTGTATTGTGTCGGCCGGGAATATTTAATAATAATCGGGATTTTATGGAGAAATTAATTGCACAATTAAGTTTTAATGGAAATATTACACTTGATTTGCTATTAAAATGCGTTGAATATTGTACGCACTATAGTTGTGATTGTTTCGGTCCAGATCGAGGAGTTCCGGGTTCAATTCTGGTCAGGGTAGAACTTTTTTATGATAAATACGGCAGTTCTCGTTTAATAACTTAAAAAATAAGCAAAAGCCTCGTATTCGTGCAAAAATAATTATACTTTTATGCTTATTTTTGCACTGCAAAAATTGAGTTTTGTCACTTCAAAAATTGATTTTTGTATTTGCTAGATTGTTAGAATCTTTTATACAAATTTATAATTATACCTAAAACTATTAAGAAACAGGCCCATCACAAAATCTTTTAACAGTAACTGTTTGCTTGATCATTATTTGAAAGGTAAATTGGATTTAGACCTTCTGTGCTTTTATATTAAAAAAATAGATCAGTGCATATTTTTATTCCTATAATTTAGGGTTATTTGTAATAAACACTCGGAAATGAAGCAAATAAAAACATTATTGCATTACATAATCATGCCAACGTTTCACCTAATATTTAGGCTTCTTCAGGGCTAAATTATTAAATATGCATTAAAACAAACAAATTAAATAAAAACATTACATCAACAAACAAAATACACTGGACATTTTTCAACAGGAAAATACTCACTGTCGAACAATTAATTACTTCATTTCCGAGTGTATATCACAAATAACCCTAAATAAATTTCCATAAGCGTCCTGTAGGAAATATTATTATTATTCCTATAATTATTATAATAATCTTCATGCACTAGAAAAGATACGGTAGTTTTGAATTTTCCAAAATCGCAAAAAAACGTTCTAGATAAATATTAAAAGTTTCTTTTAACGTTTTATGTCAAAAATTATTTTCGCAAAATTTAAGAAAATATTTAATATTAATATATGCCGGTTGATTAATCGGTTGAATATTTAGTTACAAATGGATACAAAGTTATGATCCTAAAAAAATGTACTCTAATTTTTGTTAAAAACACTAAAGTCACGTACTTTAATATTTAGGAGCGCCTATGTGCAGCTCTTTATGCAATGTTTTGATAAACTGCGCATGTGCACGCGCATGCGCTGACCGTTTTTCAATATGTTATTTTAAATAAAAACAAACCAAAAAAAAAAGACCAAACCAAGAAAAAACCAAAACAAAATCCTGCACAGAGAGCTGCATTTAGGCGCTTGTTAATAAATATTTAAGGACGGACATGAAATTTACAAAACTGGCGAAGGCGCCAACATTGAAAATTTCAAGGGCCTAAATATTACATTTCTTGTTGAAAACAGATCCACTGTTAGTAATTTATCTTGTTTTTCACAATTTTTGCACATAGCTCTTGATGATTGTGGCTAGGTAGACGTAATTTTAACCGACTTAGAAAAAGCCTTTGATAAAATAGATCCCAAAATTATTATTAATAAATTAAATCAGTTTGGCTTTTCGCCAGCAATGAAAAAGTTTTTTTTAAGTTATTTGTCCTTTCGAAAATAATATTTTGGTTATAACGGTTTTCTATCCAAATTATTTTTTGCCACATCAGGCATTCCTCAAGGATCCAATTTAGGTCCATTACTTTTTTTGAATTTTATTAATGATATTACAGATTTTATTACGTGTTTAAAATTATTGTTTGCTGACGACTTAAAACTGTTTCTCAGAATAATTGATCTCGCAGACTGTCAGTTTCTTCAAGAACTGCTAAAACAACTAGTTATTTGGTGCGTGCGAAATAAATTGTTTCTCAACATTCAAAAATGCAAAGTTATAACTTTTATTAGGAAAATAAATACTTTCGATTTTAATTATTCAATTAACAATCAAAATTTAGCCAGATGTGAAAAAGTCAAAGACTTAGGCGTAGTATTTGACACAAAACTAACTTAATGATCATGTTGATGCTAACGTTAAGGCTTCAAATAAAATGCTAGGATTTTTAGTTAGAAGTTGTCAACAGTTTAGATCTGAGGTTTGTCTGAAATCCCTTTATTTTGCGCTTGTTAGATCAAAATTGGAGTATGCTTCCTTTATTTGGTATCCCAAAGCTGCCACTCAAAAGGAGAACGTTGAACGGGTTCAACGTAAGTTTTTAAAATTCCTTAACTTTAAAGTTTGCGGCTCTTACCCCCCTCAGGGCATTGACGAGGAGGTTTTGCGGGTCAGATTCTCAGTCCAATCGCTTGAAAATCGAAGAATACTATCAACTATCTCTATTTTTTACATAATAATTCACAATCTTATTGATTGTAATTTATTGCTAGGACAAATTGAATTGAAATAGTTCCCCGACTTTTTCGCTGCCAATCCCAAGAAAAAAATTATTATTGAAGTCCCCAAATTATGTCATGTGTGATAATGTTAATACTTATAGTATAAATTGTGAAATATTTTTTGAAAAACATATTTCCGTTTTAAAAAAATCAAGCGTAAATTTAGGTATTTAAGATTTAGCTTAATTTCTATTTTTAATTTTTAAAATTTAATTTTTTATATTTAAAATTTATTTTTGTTACTTAATATTTTTTATTTATATTTGTTATTATGAATAGAAACTGTCCTGTTATTGGATTATTCTTTCGGACAATAAAGACTATTATTATTATTATTATTATTATTATTATTATTATTATTATTATTATTATTATTATTATTATTATTATTATTATTATTATTAAAACAGGTTTAATGGCTAGTATCTTTATAATTTTGATTAATATTTGAAATTCCTTTATATAAACATAGGTAATATGAAACAATACTATTGTTGTTTGTGATTTGAAACACGTAATATTGATTGTTTAGATTTACTCACGTTTTTCACAGCTGATTGTAACTAACCAATCAGTAAAAAAAAATACTGTATAGTTAGTTACTTATGGTCTGTTTTTTCAAGCAAGATAGTAAATTAAAAATCGCACAGTGAATATTTTCAAAACAGATTCGAATATTGGATGTGCGAATATGCTGAGTAGTTTATTTTATAAAACATAACTATATTCTATACACAAACATATACTATTCAAACCGGTTGTTAAAATATTTACTGTGCGATTTTTAATTTACTATCTTACTTGAAAGAACAGACCATAGTTATATCTCTCTGCATGAAAGAAAGTCTCCGTCTCTTCTTTCCATCAAGAGCGTTATAAGGCGTGCGTGCCTACATCGGGCCTCCCTCTGCACACACATTCCAAACATATTTCCCGTAGCCACAGATCCGTGCGTCAAACTGTACATATTTTGATTTATTATACAGGGTGTTCTCTCTAGCCATAGAATCTTAGAGCAACCCTCAGTTTGGGACGTCATCAGAAAACTTAAAGTAGAGTTATTGGGGAGTACAGATGTTATGGAATAGAGATGTTACGGAGTAGGGTTGTTATAGAGTAGGGATGTAATGGAGTTGGGATCTTAGGGAGTAGGGAAATTGAGAGTACAGATGTTAGTCTGCCAAATAAATTTGTTCAAACCATAAATGTATGATTTCTTACATTATACAAATTTTAAAGAAAAATACCAACTGAAGCCTTAGAAATTAACTAAAAATTATTCAAAACTCAACATTTATGATAAATATTCAACAAAAAAAAAATGGCATTTATACAGGGTGTCTCAGAACTGACACACGTCCTTTTACAGAGCGATACTAAATAAAAAAATATGAATAAAGTTCCCATAAACATATGTCCAAAAATGACTCGTAAGGGAGCTACGCTCCTTTAAAAGGGGTTCTAAAAAATTTTATTTAATAACTCAGGAACCCTTTGTGTTAAAGCAACAAGGCTTTGCATGTGATCTTTCCTTATTAAGGCCTATTAACCAATGGTATTTGCATGTAGTTACTTCAGCCAGGGACGTCCGATATGGGGGGGTCTTATCACTTTTTTGCCCCAAACTTTTTGCTACTTAATTTTTTTGTGGGTTTATTATTAAAATAGTATTTATCAGGTAAAAACACATACAAAAGAATCATGTTCTAATACCGTAGGATTAACCGTTTTCGAGAAAAATACAAAATTAGCAAAATTACACGTTTGAAGAATTCAAAAATAAACACTAAAATGTTAAAAACCAAAATTTTAATAAGGCAGGTTGATTCTACATCAAAAGCTAAGAAAAAAAGTACCTATATGTAGGTCCAAAAATCGTTTTTAAGGGTACCATGGCCCTTTAAAAATTCGGTATTTTGGGAGACCATAATTCCCTTAGAATCGATTTTTGGAACTACATGTACGGAAACTTTTTTCTTGGTTTTTGATGTATAGTAACCCTACATCACTAAAATCGTGGTTTTAAATATTTTAGTATTTAATTTTTTGTTCTCAAAACCTATAATTTTTCCTTTAATTGTATTTTGCTTGAAAACGGTTAATCCAATGGCATTACAACAAGAGTACCTTTTTATGTATTTTTACCTGAGGAATACCATTCTAGTAATAAACATACAAAAATGCGAAGCAGCAAAAAGTTTTCGGCAAAAAAGTGATAAGACCCCCCATTTAGGACGTCCCTGGTTAAAGTAACTACATGCAAATACCATTTGCTAATATGCCTTAATAAGGAAAGATCACATGCAAAACATTATTGCTTTAACACAAAGGGTTCCTAAGTTAATAAATAACAATCGAATTTCTAGAACCCCATTTGAAGGGGCGTAGCTCCCTTACAAGTCGCTTTGGACATATGTTTATAGAAACTTTTTTCATATTTTTTTCTTTAGAATCAATTCGTAAAAGAAAGTGCGTCAGTTCTGAGACACCCTGTAGTTAAACGGTAGCACAACGCATTAGATAAACAAAATTAAAAAAAAAAACTTTGTCCGATAATTTCCTAAAGGGAATTATTTCGGTAATATATCACAAGAAGGGCTATACTATATGGTAAGGAGGAGAAGGGAGAAAATGCAGAGAGAGTTTAATGTCCAAATATACTCCTAAAAATAAAAAATTACCATTCAGCGTTTTTCCGAGAAAGTTCATGGGCGAGGCATTTTGTGACACCCTGTATATATAATGAATAACTGTGTTGTAGAATATCACCTATTATGTTTGTATTAATTAAAATAAAGTCGTTAAAATAAAAGTAAGAATACAGGTCAAACTTTGCATGTTAAAAACAACCCTTAAAACTAAAAAAAAGTTCTATGTATTACATAGTTTTGTTCTGTAAGGAAGTTAAATGCAAATATCGGTGACAAGTTTCCATGATAGAGCTACTGCCGTATAAATACAAAAAGACGTATCTGTTTTTACAGAATTGCTTACTAGGAGCGCTTATGTGCAGCTCTTTATGCCGCGTTTTGATAAACTGCGCATGCGCTGACCGTTTTTCAATATGTTATTTTAAATAAAAAATATTATTTTACAAAAAAAAAACACCAAACAGACGCCAAACCAACGTTAACGTGAACCAAGGCCGCCTCATTAAAAAAAAGTCCAAACCAAGAAAAAAACAAAACAAACTTCTGTACAGAGAGCTGCAATTAGGCGCTTGTTGCTTATTTATATATAAGGGAGAGACGCTCGAAATGGTATTTACTGGAAAAACGGACTAACAGTACCTATTATAAGAATTTAGAGTTTGAAGAAAGAAGGAATTATATTTTGGGAAGCATGTCGAGAAAAAATGCTAAATCCCAGATAGCACAGGCTTATACAATGGATATACCCAGAATATCCGTTTTGGGATTTTTGACATCCCCAGGATATATGATTTCGTCTAAAGATATCCGTAGGACATCCTCAGGATATACTTACTAAACAAGAAGCCGAGAATATCCCAGGGATATCCCGAAGGTATGTCCTGAGGATATACTGTGAGTCTGTCCTAAAGGTGCTACTAATTATGTAAGCAAAAGTCCCTGACAAAAGTAGCTTTTATTTTTTTTTGTGAAATATTGCTATTAGCAGCTGGCACATAGGTGCAAGTTATTTAAATTTAATCTAATAGTTTCACAAAAATATACAATAAAAGCAATATTGCTATTTTTGATATTTACTATTTTACTATATGATAGCTACTTTTGTCAGGGACTTTTGTACATAATTAGTAACTGATCTACGAAATATATTTCCTTTTTCATCATACATTTTTCAAAAAGTACTACGATTAACCTTTGCAAAGGCCCATGGGCTCGTCCATAAAAAACGTAAAGCACTTAAGACAGAGGAAGTATATTCAATAATAATTGTGGAAAAAACTTACACACATAAACAGACCTCAAACACCGACATCCGCCATTAGTCACGAAAAACGCAGTAAAAATTTAAAATAATGAAGCAAAAGCCATCGAAAGGACATCCACGGGACATCCCCTCAGGACAACCCTGGGATGTTCGAAGGACATACCGTATATCCTTGGGATATACGGGCAGTATATCCTCAGGAAATACCTTTCGGGATATCTTGGGATGTACGACTAATGTCCCAAGACATGCGATATTGAGAGGACATTGAGAGGATATCCGGGGGATATTGTGTGCTATATGCAACTTTGAAGCTCTTAAGCGTATACACTATGTGTATATATAATATGGAATGCAAAGTATTACATATCTTCACTTATCACTATTTTTGAAAGAGCGATGCGAAGTTCCCTTACGACTTCTTTTTGGACATATGTTTATCGGAATGTTTTAATATATTTTTATGTCTAACCACCCACTACCCCTTAATTAAATTAATTAAAGAATGATTCTGTATTATATACATCGTTAAAAATAACATATTGACGTCGGTGAAACTAAATCTAATACTAAAAATTTCCAAAAAAACTCCACCCTCGGAAACGGATACGTCATTTTAGCCTATACCGCAGGTCAGAGAACAGAGTTTAGTCAGGTTAGGCTAAACATGAACGTTTTTTTGCACAAAAAAATAAATTATTACTCTAGATGTATTACTACAGATTTGTAAATATTGCTATACATTTTGTATGACATTTACATTTAAATGAGAGGCTTTTTTGTGATAGCCTTACGTTATATCGTACATTTAATCGCTTTATTACGTAAACAGAGTTTTTATCACTTAGAAGGTCTAAGGGAATAGATTGAACATGCAAATATTCGAGGTGGGTATTACGGCCGAAAATCATACGGCCGAAAGCGAGGTTTGTAGTAGTGGCAGCACTGATTTCAGTGGCTCTCAAAGTGTAGGCAAATATTTATACATTAAGATATATAACTGGTTGCTTATTACTATTCTCTGCAAATTAATAAATATAATAGAATAATTTTTAAAAATTTTATAACAAAAATTTGTTAAAATACTCACGAATTTTTGGTTAGTGTTTTTTTTAATGGGTGCGTTAAATTTTCCCCGACTTCTCACAAAATTCCCTGACTTTCAAAATTCAAAAATTCAAAATTCATTTATTCATTCCTTTTGACTTACAGAATAAGTATTGGAATATGTCATAGAAAAAATTAAAGTACTTAATAGTACAGGTCAACTACATGTCAACTTGATGAAGAATAGAGAAATATCATTATCTGATAGAAAGATTTAAAATATATGCGTATATCGAATCACACATATATGCATGTATAAAAATTAAAAAAAATAGCTTGAGCTATAAAAAAAAATAATTAAAAAAAAAATTTAATGAATTTCTCTATGCTTAGCCAAGCAGTAATATTAAAACAATACATGAAATATTAAACATAAATAACAATAAAAATAAATAATCAAAATAAATAAATAAAAATAGTAATAAAAAATATAAAAGGTAAAAACATGACAGTGTAAAAAGATATGACACTCTAAAAAATAAAATAAATAGAAACGCACATGAGATCACACATTAAAATTAAAAGTAGATGAAAAGTACTCGTCTAGACTGTACACACAATTTTTTAGCAAAATATTTTTTACCCTGGATTTAAAAGAATTTATGCTTGGTATAGTTTTAATATTAACTGGTAGAGCATTGAATAATTTAATACAATTGTATAAAGGTGATTTCTGAAACATTGCAGTTTTATGTTTTGGTACTCTAAGACAATTTATATTACGGGTATTTAAGTTATGAATGTCACTGTTTGAGACAAATTTTGAAATATTCTGCTTAGTAAAAGTTACACATTTTAATATATAGATTGAGGTAACTGTCAATATTTTGTTTACCTTAAAAACATTTCTACAACTATCTCGGTAAGGGATATTAAAAATAAGGCGTAGCAATCTCTTCTGCGATACAAAAACTCTCTGAAAATCAGCACTGGATCCCCAGCACATAATATTAAATGAAATATGCGAATAAGCTAAGGCATAATAAACGCTTAAGAGACCAGACTGATTTAGAGAGCTTTTTAGCTGAAGGATGCCAAAGTAGGCGCTATTTAGCTTTTTGCATAAAGTGTCAATGTGACCTTCCCAACCTAATGTCTCATCAATAATAGTTCCTAGAAATTTGGTTTGATGGGACAGTATTAATTGTTCCGGCAGTACAAACTCTACTGGAATAGATTTTTTGTTAAAAAAATTAATTGTTACAGTCTTATCGGTATTAAGAATTAGTCTATTTCTCTGACACCACTCACTCAGCTCATTAATTATGGTTATTATTAAATTTTTGAGTTCCGTCAGATCTTTTGCGTGAATTGTAATAGTGGTGTCATCTGCAAAAATAATCATTATGCCTTTATCGATAAAATATTTCAGATCATTTATGTAGATAATAAATAGTAGTGGTCCCAAAATAGAACCTTGTGGCACACCGAAGTTTTTATTATGTGAGTCAGATTTTGAATCACCCACCTTTACAATAATTGATCTACCCTCCATGTAAGATCTCACCCAAATTAACAAAAATTCGGGAACACCCATAGCACGCATCTTCTCAATTAGAAAATCGGGCGAGACGGTGTCAAACGCTTTTGACAAATCAAAAAGCAAAGAAATCACAAAATAACCTGAATCAATTTTGGAAAATAAATTATTCATAAACTCAAAAGAAGCCGTCTCAACCGATCTACCAGTACGAAAACCATGCTGGGCATTCACCAAAATATCATTCAGCTCCAAATATTTAAAGTAAGTGTGGAAACTGAAACACCATCGATACCACTGGAGAGTTTTCTTTTTAATTTATTAAATGCCTTAGTCGCTTCTAATTCGGTTACAGGGTTTGTATCAAATCCTACGTTTGTATTGTGGCGGCCCTTGGTACATATTTTGACCAAAATGGTTTTCTAATTGAGCTTTAACTGTGGTTGAAAAATAATTTACAAAATGATTTGCGACATCTGAGTCGTCAGTTAAGATTTTAGATTCTACATTTAGTTTAATTTTATGTTTTTGTTGAGTTCTTCCTAAGTTTTTATTTACAATTTTCCATGTTTCTTTGGTTTTATTAGAGCATTTTTTAATTTTTTCTTCGTTATATTTTAATTTACACATTTTAATGTTTTGTTTATGAGTTTTCATTCTTAAATTATATTCATTTTTTAAATATCCACAACTTAGTCTAGATACCAACCAGTGCAAATTTTTTAGATTTTCACCTTCCCTAATAATTTGTTTAGTGATCCATGGCTTTTTTTCAGAAGTAACTAACTTTACTTTCTTTATGGGACAGCAGAGGTTAAAATTATGACTAATATTATTTACAAAATAACTAAAACCATCGTTTACATTTAAATGATTTAGATTCTCCCAGTTTATATTGATGACAGATTCTTTAAATTTACTTATATTATTGTCATTTATTTTCCTTTTATAGAAAAAGCTATCCTTAACATCTTTTTTTAAATTTATTTTAGGCAAAAGAACATTTAGTAAATGGCCAAAATGGTCAGCAATATTTGGGTTAATTAACTGTATGTCTAATCTATCAGATTCAACACTAGACACCATATAATCAATGCATGACATGCTAGTGTTGCCCAGAATGTTTGTAAAAATTCGTGTATGTTCAACGGAAGGTAAAGAAAATTTAAAAGAATTAAACAAGTCACTTAGTAACTTGGTATTTAAAGACTTTTCTGTAAAATCAATGTTAAAATCACTACACAAAATCACTGAGTTAGTTTTGGAAAAAGCATAATTTAGAGCTTGAGTGAGCTGTTTAAAGAACAATTCAATTCTACCATTTGGTGGTCTATAGACTGTAATTAAAATAAATTTTTCAGGACAAGAACAAAATACCGCACAAAGTTCAATATGTAATTCAATAGAAAGGCTTTTAACAAACAAAACATCGACAACGTTAAAGCAGAGGTTTTCCCGGTCGGTCAAATTCGGACTTTTTCCGGTTTTCCAGAGAGTGGCCACCCTGTTATAACCGAGATATAACTATGGTTAGATTCCTATAAACGCCCTTGTGCTAGAAAAAAATCAACTACAGTGTGAACTCTTTGATTTTTTTAGTTATGCTTATGTGCCGGTACTCCAGAGTCTAAAACTTTGATTTACAAGCTTCTTAGAGTTATTTTTTTCATATATTTAGAGGTAACCAGTTGAATAATGACTGGATTCATATATGCTAAATGCTAGTAGCATAATGCTAAGTCCGGGAACTCCGGAGCTTAGATTTATAATAGTCCGGAGACAATTGACATACCATAAACTGAATCTCTGTAGTCTGCACGCGCGCGACTGAAATAATCGAGTAGCGGTGGCTCCAAAGTTAAGGGCATTACACAAGACAACAAAAAAAAAATCTTGTGCCTTGGTTTATTTTATGATTTTTTAACCGACTTTCAAAAAAGGAGAAGGTTATCAATTCGACGTGTGACTTTTTTTTTATGTTTGTTCCCGCATAACTTTGGAACGGATGAAGGAAATCTGATAAAACCTTTTGCAACTTAAAGAGAAAATTCATTCGGGTAATGCCGGGTAAGCCGGATCATTAAGATAAATGTAATCGTTTTAACGCAATTTCACTTAAAACCTGCTTAATTTGGTTCTAATATCACCAAATTTTTAGAAAATGATCGGATAACTCGGATAAGCCGAATAACTTGATTAAGGGGTCACTCAAATATTACGGCAGGCTAAAAATCTTTTAAATGCCGCTAAACTTGATTCTGTGGACCTGTAATATTAAAATACCAAAAGAAAATTATAAAACTTGTTATTATACCATAAGGCGTTATTTGATTATTACTTAACGTTTAAAGTTTAACAAAGATTTTCTTTAGTATTTCGTTTAAAATAAGGTTGGTTGGACGACTCTTGGGCGCTGAAATAAAAATAATATAAATTTATTTTTTAGAAATTTATCTTTGAGATGATGACTTCACAACGCACTAATAGTGCGTTGTGATGTCATCAGCTTGCCGAGATGGAAGGACAACTATAATTTAGCTTAGATGACGTTACAAAAAGTTCTGTGTCTCTAAAAAGTAAAAAATAAAAATAAGTCGGTGCCAATTTCACAGCAAACAATTTAACAACAAAAATAATTGTTAGTATTATATTTAGGGAGTGGTAAAATTGGCACAGGCTTATTTTTTACTTTTTAGAGACATAGTTCAAAATAATGGAAAAATACCCACATTCTCTTTATAGTTTGCTTTTGTAGTGTTGATAGTAATAATACAGATTTCATAGAACCAGTAAATTGGTTTTTTTATAAATGTTTTAAATATTTTCGTCAAAATAGGTATATAGGGGTTTTTGAGGTCGCTAAAACTGAATCTTGGAATAAAATTTTTCTAAATCGACCCCCTGAGGGTCGGGGATAATTTTCGTGAAAATTGGGGTTCTTGAGGTTGCTGAAAATGAATCTGATAATAAAAATGTTCTAATTCACCCCCACAGGGCCCTAATAGGGGGTATTTTAGGGGGGGTAGCCAAAATATGAAATCTCTACAGCCTTGAATAACACGAGAACTGAGGTATGAAGTGTATGAATTTTGGTACATTTTGCGTTACGTAATACTTGAACGTTCCCTTACCTCAAAAAGAGAATGTTAAAAATATATTATTTACTGATTTTAAACGATTTAAAGGTTAAGCTTTAAAGAATATTTTAATTATACCTAAAAGGTACACTTAAAAATAGATTTACTGACTTAAAATACCTAATTAATTATTTTAAAACAAATTTTTGGAAACAACCTGTGAACATATGTTTATAATGTCAACATTTAAAAATTAAAATTAGGATCTAGAAGGCTTCAGATCTCGCTCGTAGATACCAGCGCTTTTTGGTCAATACGTAACCAGATCGAACTACAAGTTACCAGTCCTTATTCTCTACGTTCATGGTTTGAGTGGTTCCGCAGGAGAGTACCGACATAGACACAATTTCAGACCGCAAGAAATTTTCCTAAAAACCGAACATCGATACCCCCAAGCAACAAAGCCGTAACTCATATATTGTCATTTTACACGACAGCTAAATTTCTAAAATATATTTTTTTGTTATTTAAGGGTGGGTAAATGATTGAAGTGGAAAAGGAAGTCATGTGATACATCATTTGAAAGCTTATAAAATTCTCTATTTAACTGTTTAAGTATTTATTGTGTATTTTCTGTTTGTTTCTGATAATATTCAAGTTTAGAATTTCTTACTTTAGTGATTTTAAGTAAACTTTTGCTTAAAGTGGATTGTGAAGAAACCTGAGTAGTACCACCATGTGTGTCTTTTTTCAAGGCGTTTACCTATGAGTATAACTCAAAATGGGTCTAACTTGAGTTACATCCTTGTTGCTTGGGAGTGTCGACATGTCGTTGCTACTGGAATGTTGAAATGAAGTCTATTATACACCAAACATTTGCGCTTACTTTTAAAGTTAAAATTCAAATCAACTATGACAATTTCAATATTTTTATCCAAATTTTCTAATAAAATAGTTTTTTTAATGTGTTTTGGTCATAAATTGCATATAAGATACTGTAAATTCTGTTTACAAACGGTGCTGTTTAAAATTATAGTTCGAAAATATTATATTTTTGTATTTCTTTACTAAATAGAACCAGTATTTTAATAAAACTCATAAAATTTATTATTAACTAATATATTATTAACTAATATATTATTATAGCTGAATATACATAAGGGCTACCAATTGATGATTTAAAACTTTATTTTAAATCTTTCAGAAGATAAATCTCTTGACGCAATTTTAGGTAATTTGGTAAATCGTTTATAATAATTTAATGCATACCTTATTATTAATCAGGCTCTGATTTGAGAAAATAAATCTTTTAGTTTGGAAAAAATATAAAGAAAGTCTGATTTTTACCTAAAACAAACATATTAAAATTAATTCATCTTCTTAAATAGCGGTTATTCGAAAATATTGAGAAAATTAATGCAAATTGTCATAAATGTTTTGCTATTATTGTCAAAATTACGTGACAAATAGAATAACAATTAAAGTTAAAAATTATTTGTTTAAATTTTCCTTTTGATAACGCACTTCTGTCCGCCATTTTCGGTCTGAAATTTTATGTATGTCGGTACTCTCTTTGTGTAGTGTGTAAACTACCTACCTACCCTAACAAACCTGCCATCCAGTGCTCTATCAGTGTCAGTACTTGATGTGGAATTAATTTGGGATGGGTGAGATTCTGTGGAATCGCCCAGTAGCCTATTTAGTAACCAGGTCATGTGATCTAATTCCAAGAGCAGTCATTTTTTTAGATTTCATAATAGATAACTAGATAATGGAATGATTTTTATTTAATGACTTTTTTCTCTTGTTTTAATTCAATCATGTTTCAGTAGTTTAATCTAGGAAAAGGTATTATAGAAACTATAAAGGTTTTTTTTTAATTGAAATTTTTTAAATTTAAAACGCATCTTCATAATAAAGTCAATGATATATGTATGTTTATCTGTCCTTCCAGTGTTTTTTTTTTCATACTAAATACATGGAAGTCTAAATATCGATATGAACACTAAAAACTTGGTTTGATGAGAAAAGTCTTCAACCCTAAAATTAAGTACCCTGGTAGAAAAGTACATAAATCTAACTTAACATAACATTAGATTAGTGACATTTTTATGTTTAGTCTCAAACGATATACAAAAACGTTTTAAAATATATAAATCTAACCTTAAAAACTAACGTTTGACAAAAACGTTATAAAATATATAAATCTAACCTTAAAAACTAACGTTTGGCAAAAACGTTATAAAATACATAAATCTAACGTTAGTTTCCTAACCAAATTCTAACCTTTTTCTAACCTTATTCTAACTTTAAATATCTTTTTAATTTCCATTATTAATACGTAAGCTATAGTAGAAAATACTCATTTCAGACAGCTATGTGCCTAGGTTTGATAATTATTTATTATTTCTATAATAAATTTAAAAAAATATCCCCCAAAAGTCAAAATTATGGTAAGTCTGGCAACGCTGTACTAGAATTGAACAAATATTTTAAGATTCTGAATGTATAAATAAATATTAACTAAATATAAAGTTTTTCTGATAGGTAAACGTATTTGTCGAAGTATAAGAGCATATTACACGAAAAATATTTAGGGCCACCTAAAAAGATGGCTATTTTATAAAAAAAATGTAACAAAATTATGTTTAAAAATATTATGATTGCTAAAATATATTAAGATTTATTTATATGAATAAATTTGTCTCCAGCTGCCATTTTATGGTGCAGGTAGAAATTTCCTAGTTGGGCACGCCCCCTCCGAAAGTTAGAAATTAAACATACTTATAACGTATTTCTAACTTAAAAATCTAACGTTAGATTAACGTTTGTAACTAACGTTTGATTCTAACGTTAAAAAGCGGGACATTTGCACATATTTTATAACGTAGTTTTATACAGTTTTCTAAAATTAGAAAAACGTTATTCTATCGTTAAATTTCTACCTGGGTAAACATCCTTTTTTGCGTTATTTGCGAGTATTTATTAATCCCGATTTATAAATCTAAACAAAAGGGTTAGAGTTAACAATCCTGATTTAGCCGTGGCAAAAGGCAGTGAAGATTTATAAATACCGATATTGCCAACCTTAGGCGGAAAAAACAATTTACGCATACACTTGAACATAAAGCAGCAAGTTTTTTAGGTAGTGTTTTTTTCTGAATGTTGGCAATGTTTTCGGAACTTATTTTGGTTTCTCTATGTAATGGATATTAAGAAATGCCGTAATTATAACTACAGTAGTTGTTTATCGTGTAAACGTAATCAATAACACAGCCACACAAAAAAATTCTGATCTGGGATTCTGACTATGTTTACAATAACTTTTTGTGGTCGCTGAATCCGAATGCGATGTGTATTTAACCCCATCACATCAGAATTTTGCCATAACCTCAAAAAAACCATAACACCGGCACACAAAAAAATAATCTCGAGTACGGCGCAGACCAGACTAGTCAATTCTCACGTATTTTGGGTCGCTGAATCTGAATCCGAGGTCAGAATTTAAAAGTTCAAAATGACGGATCTAACATGGCGGATTATATTTTTTAAAGTTGCTCAGATTTGCTTGAAACTTGGTACTCGGGGGTTTTTGGAGACCCTGATTACGAATCTGGTATCAGTTTTCCAAAATTCAAAATAGCGTATCCAATATGGCGGATTAAATTTTTCGAGAAACTTAAAAAAATCTAATCCACCATATTGGATCCGCCATTTTAAATTTTGGAAAACTGGCACCAGATTCGTAATCAGCGACCCCAAAAACCCCCGAGTACAAAGTTTCAAGCAAATCCGAGCAACTTTAAAAATCTAATCCGCCATATTGGATCCGCCATTTTGAAAGCTAACTTTTGAATTCTGACCTCGGATTCAGATTCAGCGACCCAAAATACGTAAGAATTGACTAATCTGGTCTGCCGCACTCGAGATTATTTTTTTTGTGTGCCGGTGTTATGGTTTTTTTTTTTGAGGTTATGGCAAAATCCTGATGTGATGGGATTAAATAGACATCGGATTCGGATTCAGCGACCCCAAAAACATATTGTAAACATGGTCAGAATTCCAGATCAGAACATTTTTTTTGTGTGGCTATGTAATATTTTCAGGTTCTAAAATAAAAATATGGATATGCAAAACGGGGTTAAATTGGAGTGTTTAATTTATTGTCAGGTTAGCTGAAATCTGTATTTTTGAGATTTTAAATATTACACTACACTAGGGAAAATCCATGGTAACTCACGTTACAGCAGAAAAAACATACACTTTCTTTTAGATATTTTATTGCATTATTATTAAAGGTTGTTCGTTATTTATTATTATTAAAGTAGTTTGTTAAAAATAATAAAATATTTAAAAGAAAGTGTAATTTTTTTTGTAGATGTAACGTGAGTTACAGCTAACCTGACAATAAATCAAACACTCCAATTTTACTCCGTTTTGCATATCCATATTTTTATTTTAAACTACGTTTAATTTCTAACTTTCGGAGGGAGCGTGGCCAACTAGGAAATTTCTACCTGCATCATAAAATGGCAGCTGGAGACAAATTTATTCATATAAATAAATCTTAATATATTTTAGCAATCATAATATTTTTAAACATAATTTTGTTACATTTTTTTTATAAAATAACCATCTTTTTAGGTGGCCCTAAATATTTTTCGTGTAATATGCTCTTATACTTCGACAAATACGTTTACATTTTTGCATTTTTGTTTAACCTCGTACTATTCTACTTAATTAAGCATCCCCTAAGTCCAGGACTTGTGTGGGCTAGTAGTAGAGGGAACCACCGGCTTTAATTGACTTTCGAACCAATTTATAGGGAGTGTATGCTTCACTTACGCCTTCGCCAAATTTCAATTATTAATTAACTGACAGAGGCAAATCGGCGCCGGTGAGTAGAACTCACGCTATTTTGGGTAGTAAACTCGTCGAGTACGACGCGGTAGTCCACTACACCAATCCTCCCAACTCCAAACTCTTTTCCAAATACGAAATAACTGATAGATTTTTAGATTTTTCGCAGAGACCATCCTTAAGTGGTCCTGACCATTTATAAAAAAATTGGTCCCAGAATAGGTTGGCACAATTTGAAAAAGGTTATCTATTCTCCTGTGTATCTGTGTTTAATAAACTACCAGACAATATAAAGTCAATTTTAAATTTAAGAGCCTTTAAAAGGCAGATTTTAGATTTTTTAATTAATATAGAGCCATATTCAATGGCAGAATATTTAAATTATATTATCACAAACTAATGTGTATTCTTTTTATTCTTTTTATTTTGACTAGTTTCGTTTTCATGTTGGTTGTACTTTATTTATTGTATGATTGATATAATTTATGAAATAAAGATATTTATTTAATATCACTTCATTTCTTTTATGTATTATTTTACTTTAATGTGATCAAACGAAATATATTTTTTTTCTTTTTCAGTGCATATATGGTTGCTACGTTCACTCAGCTATCCTACCGACGTTCCATCGACGATGCTACTGGCTCCTGCAGGTAAAATGCTGAAAATTCATCTACACTGAGAAAAATCCATATAATTTCAAAAATTGTATGCTTAATTTATTAGAATATATCACAAGTTATTCGAAACCATTTGCATGCAATTTTTCTCAGTGTATTTTAGATGGAGCGTAGATTAAAAATATTTAAACTTTTTTTTCATAAACTTGTAGGCCCAAAAAATAAAATAGAATCGAAAAAATGGTAAATCAATTTTCAAAATTAAATTAATATATTTTTTCAGAACCCGGATATCGTTTTAGTCCATTACCTGAACGTTCCTTATCCAGACGACAACAAGTTGGCCGTCATAACCCCAAATTTGGCCCTGTGGGCCGAAAAAAAGGAATGGACAAAGGACGAACTGGTTTCGCAGCTCAAACCCATGTTTTTCAGCGAGGACGAACCAGATCTTCACAACGAACTTGAAATATCGGTAATAATAAATTTTAGTGGGAGCCACTATAGATATGCATTTAATACTTTTTACAACAACAAAATAGTTATGTAAAAAACTGGAAGTTATCATATAAAATTAAATGAACATCAAGGATTCAGAAAAATCTCTCAGATTCATCAGAAATGAAGAAAAGAATAGACCAGTTTTGCGGAAATTTTAAATGGCACTTGTCAAAATTAATGGAGAGCCCCTAGCATAAGTTTTGTAACCTATTTGGGGCTCTCCATGCTTTTGTAGAATAACATACATGAATAAAACAAAATAAAATGAAACCTATTTTGACTTTTTTCAAGAAAAAAAAATTGACATTCAACCAATATTCAGCGGTATTTCAAACAAAATTACAGCTTTTATCCTCTTTTGACCAATTCCAGCGCTATTGGCATATTCCAAATTTAAAATATTTATCTCAAAGCGTTCTTGAGTTATCGTGGACACTAATATACCGAACAATAGACAATCTTTAGCTTTAATGCATAAAAACAATTCCCAATGAGTAGGTTGAAGCCCAATTAAGGTTTTCATACACTTAAAAGCCCAAAAACTGACGTTTGCTTAAAATGTTAGGGGCTGTCCATATATTACGTAACGCAAATTGTACCAAAATTCATACACTTCATACCCCGTTTCTGGCGTTATTAAAGGATGTAGAGATTTCATATATTGGCTACCCCCCCCCAGCAGGGGGGGGGGGTGTTAGGGGGGGTAGAATTTTGGTACAATTTGCGTTACGTAATATATGGACAGCCCCTTACTTAGACAGTTCTATATGATATACAGGGGTATTCAGAAATAAGTTCAAAAAATTTAAGAGGTGATTCTACGTTAAAAAATATGAAAAAAAGTTCCTATAAAGGTTGGTCCGAAAATGAGTCCTAAGGGAGTTAGGGCTCCTTAAAATTGTAATAAAAATAAGGTTCTTAATTAATAACTCTTGTACCCTTTAAGCTAGAGCGACGAGCTTTTGCATGTATACTGGCAATAATAAGGAGCAATAAGTTTATGTTAATTTATTTTTTTAATTTATCCAGAGGCGTGCCCAGACGGACAAAATATATGAGGCTTAAAACATTTTTGCCCCAAACTTTTCTATGTGTATGTTTTTTGGATTTGTTGTAAAAAATATAGATTCCTTCAGTAAAAATACATAAAAAATGTTATATAGTGTAACACTGTAGGAGCAACCGTTTTCAAAAAAAAATGCAAATAAGGGGAAGTAAGATTTTGTGCCAATAAAAATGTTAGTTTTTGAAAGGCTATTACTCCTTTAAAATTAAATTTAGGTGTTTTGGTAAAAAATACTTTTTTGCTTAGTTTTAAATGAAGAATCGCTCTGCAGCATTAAAATTTTATTGGTGCCCCTTCAATATGACCATCTTCGAAGGGTCACGGCTCATTTCCGGACCAACCTTTATACTAACTTTTTTTCATATTTTTTAACGTAGAATCACCTCTAAAATTTCTCGAACTTATTTCTGAATAACCCTGTATAATATAATATAAATATTATTTAACTTGTCATTATTTTAAAAACATTTAAATGCATAACATTGTGGTTTCCTTAAACTATAGTAAACCTTCTTACCTTGCGTAGAATTTTAAATTACAGACAGCTGAAACAGTAGAAGCTATAGTCAGTCAGCTGATGGAAAAACAGCGACAAGCCAGACAAGCAGCTTTGGTCAAGCAACTCGAGTGCGGCTGTCCAGATTCAACTTGTGCAGACGGAAAAAGTTGCTCCCATCCCATGCGACGTATCACCGCTGCTAAAGACGTTGCCAGTTCTCCTTTGCCCAGTTCCAGTTCGAATTCCAGACCTTCCAGCAGCCTGGACAACAACAATCAAGTTTCTTCTACAACAGGTTCAGGTTCTTTGTTGTTAACCAACAACAACAGTCCTAGAGTTTATTCGAGAGATGGTAGGAGTCACCAAGCTAAAGCTGCTCAAGGAAAAACTCCGCCGTTAGTGCTTAGCCTTTCGCAGATTCAAGGTGGCGGTGGATTACTCATCTTAAACAGCAATGCTTCCAATAATAGTAGTCATCAAAATTTAGTCAATCCAGTGTCAGTAGCCAACTTTGTGTGCAACACAGCGAACCGTTCTATACAAAAAGAATCCAGAACTAGTCATTTAGTATTAAAACAGGAGATAATGGACACTAACCCTACCTCCTGCAGGCATCCTTCCAGTAAACAAGAAGTAAAAACAAACCAAAGAGAAACTAAAATGGAAGTCAACGAAAACGTAAGACAATCAATTTTCGATGGAAATTTATCTTATTCCCGCCAACACCATCAGCAAACGGAAGTAGTCATGTCCAGTGCTCCTTCTACGCCCTCCAAGCGGATGGATACTAGCCACGAAGAGATGAACGACTTCAAACCCCAAAATTTCTGTGGAGAAACTGTAGTTCTTTTGGGTACCGATAGTAACGGTGCTCTAGTTGGTAAGACCGACAGTGCTTCCATTATCAACAGCGGATTCTTTAACGAAACTCTAGATTTATCTCAGGAGGATATTCAGAGAACACTGTCCGCTAATATGCCGTTTAGTACAAATTCAGAGCTGCAGACTCATCAGCGTCATACATCCCCACCGCACCATAATAACGTAACGCATCAGATCAAAAGGCAACAACCTCAGCAGCACATCGAAGCTGAGATCAATCCTATGGATTTTATCGACAATTGCGATGTTGTGGTGTCGCCGCATGTTGTCGATGATGATGTTTTCGTGAATCTTGACGCATTTGATATGTTAGGTGAATTTCCAGACTTAGAAGGTTTAGATTCTGGACATACTTCTTTACTGGATGTAAATCCGTCCGAAAATGCCCGAAGCGACAAAAACCAAACCACTAGTGATAATCACCAGCAGAATAATCACCCTGGTGAGGGTTCTGCAAAGATAAGTGATTATTCGCCTGAATGGGCTTATCCAGAAGGTGGAGTCAAGGTCCTGGTTACTGGACCGTGGCATTCTACTGGACCGTATACTGTCCTTTTTGATACATTCCCAGTTCCGACTACCTTAGTACAAAGTGGTGTATTAAGGTGTTATTGTCCAGGTAAGTCAACTTTTATAACTAATTAGTTTACCTTATCAAACGCTTTACACAAATCAGCCTGTAGCTTTCAAACCCCAGAGATCCTTGATTTGTAATATAGGAATCAGATTACTAATAAGCCCTATCCTAAAACTTCTTTATTCTGTTCTCTTTTAAATAACACAGATGACTAAAAAAGTGAATTTCCTAAAATATGTATGTATTTTGCTGTTTTAGATAAACTGTATTCGTGTTCTTTTTTGTAGCACATGAGGCTGGCTTAGCCACACTGCAAGTAGCATGTGAAGGTTATGTGATATCCAACTCTGTGATATTTGAGTACAAGTTACCACCGCGCGAGGAGCAAGTAGCGGCTCCTGAAACCAAAGTCGAACGTTCTTCCAACGATAACTTGTTGAAGTTTACTCTTTTGCAACGACTTGAAGCCATGGACGATCGTCTTCAGATAAAACAGGAACCTGCAGATGGGGACGTGGTAAGTTAATTTAAAATACTCTTAGTTTGAGAAAAAAAGACTGTATGAAGAAAGAAATCGGTTACTTGAATGATTGTTAATGACTATAATCAAGGCGTCCTTGATATAATAAACAAGCATTGATATAATAAACAAGCATTGATATAATTAATAAACAAGCATTCCAGTATACATAATAAAAATAAAAATTTAGTATCTAGGATTTAATTGGTGGCATATATGCTGCCTCTTATCGACATGCGATCAATAGGTTCTTCAAGAACCGTTCTTGAAACTAAGCTTGCAAGGATTGCTTCCTTTTCGAACGGTCTTTACGTTTTATGCATTCTCTGCTTTTAGCAGCAGATATCGCTAGCGTATTTTACTGTTCCTAAAAACGGTCTTTCTACTCTATATAGACGTATAAAAGGTGTTGTTTTTCGTAATTGTACTCCTACCGATATGTGGCTCTGAAGAGTGCTAACAAGCACGAAATCAATTCACTTCGGTTGGACGACTATCTTGATCAAACAAAAGTAGTTTAAAAAAATAGTGCGTAAAATATGCACTGTTAAACATGTAATAAGATTACTTCTTAACCTTGTATAATATACTATTTAATTTGTAGGTTGAGGATACTGCATTATTTGGTCAGTCAAATTTTGAGGATAGGCTAGTTAACTTTTGCCAGAACATGACCTCCCGGATCTGGCGTCATGGTGAAGAACTTAGTGTGTCATGGTTTGCTAGCCACAGAGGGATGACGTTGTTGCATTTGGCCGCTTCCTTAGGCTATTCCAGGTTGGTTTGCGCCATGTTGCACTGGCGCGCTGAAAACTCTTCGTTGTTGTTGGAGACTGAAGTTGATGCTCTCAGTCAGGACGAAGATGGGAATACTCCATTGGTAAGTTACAGTTTATTTTATTGCAAGAATACCTTAATTTCATTGTTATAGGTTCCAATGTGATTTTTTAAAGCAAGATTTTATTAAAATGTGTTAAAAAGTAAAAAGATTTTGGCAAAACCGTAATATTTATTTTTTATGCCCTGACATTTAATTTTTAATCGTATGAATTAGCATCCCTGATAGCACAAAAGCCTTCTAAGAAGATTCTTAAAATAAATAGCCGGAAGGACAGCATGTTTCTTAGAAGCATATATATTTTGCTCAGGATATTCTAAGAACGATTAAAGAAATGCAAAGGATACCCTTTTAATCGTGCTGGTAGTTCCTAAGAAGCTTCTTATAAGCCTCTGTATTAAATAAGAACGTTTTAAGAAGCATGTTAAGAATGTTCTTAGAAATAGGTACATGTACTTTTAAGAATATTCTTAGCATGCTTCTTAAAATATTCTTATTTGATGCATTTAAGTAATAATATTGAATATTGCGCATGCGCAAATAAAGTTTCAGATTTCTACATTAATGTAGTTTTTCTCTTTCTTTCAAATATATTTTATGATACACGATCCTTTTCATGGAGTGATATCATAAATTTGGACATGTCGAAAATTTTTACGTCTTTGTGATAAACCTAATAATTAAAGTATTTAAAAATCCTTAGATATAGCATCCATCTGGTAAGATTCATATGCGATATGCAGTTTTACTGTGAAAAATATATCCATTTCTACTACTTAAGGGTAAAACTTGTGTTATTAACAGTAATTTTAAGAATATTTGTTTTTCTAACCTAATAAAATTAAAATAATATAGACGCCATATTATTATTCTAAAAACATTCCCATTAGAATATTTTAAGAATATGTATTTGGGAATATTCTTAGCAAAATACTCTAATCATGCTTAGCATGTGCACTACAGCATTATTCTAAAAATATTCCCATTAGAATATTTTAAGAATATGTTTTGGGAATATCCTTAGCAAAATACTCTAATCATGCTAAGAATGTTTAGAGTAGAAGCACTTATGCTACTACAGCAGTGCACCTTTTAAGAACATGCTTAGCATGTTTACAGCATTATGCTAAGAACCTTTTCAAGGGAACGATTAAAAAACCTTCTTAGGATGAAGTGTGTTATCAGGGATGTTGTGTCATAAGGGGCGGGGCTAGGAGTTTAAATTCAGTTTTTTACAATGCTCAGAACCTCCAGAGCCACATTAAAAATTTAAATTTTATATCCATTTCAGCGAGCCCAAAACCAGATTTTCACATTAATATGAAAAACAAAAACAGAATTGTCCCCTGCGCTCAAGAGATGGAGATTGAATGTTTTACGCTAAAAAATATTTGTACACTAACTTTTGAGCGGGAGTTTTTCATGGCGAAAAACCTAATTTTTCGATTCCGTTTGACAGATCAAAACATAAATTTAAAGGTTTTACTCCCCCAAATAGAGGTAATTTATTGAGGAAAAAAAACGAAAAATTCGATTTTCTCAAAAATGCCTTTTATGATTTTGCTCAAATTTTGTACGATAATAGTAAATTACAAACATAACCACATACTATTAATTGTTTTCCCCGGAAAAATCGCATTAGTGCGGAAATAGCTATTTTCCTAACAGGTGCGAAAAAGCATCTTTACGCATGCGTTAGGAACAATACTTTTCCTTCGAGCAGCTTTAAAATAAAATAAATAAATCGAAATAAATCTTTTTTTATAATTTTTCAATAAGAAAATCAATTAACAGGTAAAAAATTTAAACATTTTTATAATATTATGAATAAATATAACAAGAATAACACTACGCAATTAAGAAATTAAACAATATTTATGCGTGCGGAAAAGGCTTTCTTTCCACACCCATATGCGTGCGTTAAGAGTGATCTTTCCGCACGCTCGTAGGAAAATACTTTTTTATCATGACCAGAAAAAAATGAAAATTTATTTTAAAAATAACAAAAACCTATACGAACATTTTCGCGAGAAAATTAGTGCGGTGGTACCTACCGTACTATTTTCAGTTTATTTTATCTATTTTAGATGTGGGCTTGTATCAGAGGACACACAGAAACGGCAGTCATGCTCTACAAATGGAACCACATAGCAGTCAACATGAAAAACACTTCCAACCAATCCGCTTTGGAGGTCGCCAGGGTAAACAACCACTCGGAGCTGGTGTCCGAGTTGGAGAAACTCGAATCAAGACGCGACAAGGCCAACATGCTTTTGCTATCCAACCATTCTTCTACAGACGCCGCTAATTCGCCGACAGTTATTTCGCCTGCTAGTTCAATTGCTTCTTTAAATTCGATCGCTTCTACTAGTAAATCGCACGATGGTGTCTTTCTGAGACCCGGAGCAGTAACAAGGTAAATCCTAAAAAAAATTGATGAAATACTGTGCGGGGTTGAAAGATGAAAATCAGAGAACTTACCAATATTCAGCTTTCTGAGTTGACTGTATCATCTAAGCCGCGTTAACTTAGATACCATAGGCTTTTGATTGTGAACTGGTAGGATCCAAAATAGTGACTTGTTTTCTTGTATTAAACGAATACGCATGAAACGGAGCACTGAACATATAATTAAGTTTAATAACGTTACGAAACGACACTGCACATTTATTTGTTAAAATTTCAATTATGAATTAGCTAAATTCATTCAGGCCTATTCACATGTACCATTGAGATTGTGGCAATATTGACGAAAATTGCAAGGTCATTTACGTCAACTATATTAAAATTGCATGGTATTGTAATTTTTCTCAATATTGAATAGATTTCAATGGTACATGTGAATAGGCCTGATTACCGGTTTTAAAAATCTATTTAAAAATCACGCGTGCATGTTTGTTTACCGCGTGGGTTGATTCTCCCAACTTGAATGTCATTCGCCCTCTCTCTATGGTGGTTATCATGTGATCACAGGGTTGCTAGTTTATATAGCGACGTTGCCAGATTTAAATTTTATAATATAAGTCGCGACAAATACTATGTAATCGCATAAACTTTAGGAAATTTGATATAGAATAATGGTAAACTTGGAAAGTCCAAATAATAGATACAACGTGATTTGTCTTGAAGATAAATCACTTGATTTATTAGAGCTAAAAAAATAAATTTTATACCACTCAATACACGGTGTATTTGAAATAGGGTCCAAAATTTTAAGCGGTGACTCTACATCATAAAATATGACAAAAAGTTCGTATAAACATATGCCTAAAAATGCGTCGTTAGGGAGCTTTGAAAGGGCTAAAAATAAGGTTTTTATTTAATAACTTAGGAACCCTTTGAGATATAGCAACGAGGTTTTGCACGTGAACTGATCTCAATAAGGCCCATCTTATGTTATTTTCGTGTACTTATTTTAACCAGGGGTGTGCGAAACGGGGGGCCTTATCAGTTTTTTGTCCCAGACTTTTTTCTTTGTAACTTTTTTGTAATTTTATTTTAAGAATATGATTCTTCAGATCAAAATACATAAAAAAAGTACCCTTGTTGTAATACTGTAGGACTAACCGTTTTCGAGAAAAATTAATTTGAAGGTGAAATTTCACGGTTCGAGGACGAAAAATTAAATACTAAAATGTTGAAATCCAACATTGTTATTCTAGATCAAAAAAGTCCAAAATGATCAAAATTTGCGTTACGTAATACTTGAACGTTCCCTTAGGATAGTCCAAATTTTCCAAAAAAGTGATTTAGTTGAAATTCGGTATGGCGGAATAAATATGGCCAATTTATTTTTTAAATTTTGTCATAACTAACAAAAATATGGCACAAAAGAAAAAAATATGAAACTGCCAGACCATTTTTTTATTGGTTATTTTCCTTATATGCACTAGTATTTCATGATTTTTTACCAGCCCGTTTTTTTTTTATTTAATTTTGAAAAAAAAATCATTAAAAATTTTTCAAAATATGAGTAATTTTTCTGTTCCATTTATATATTAACACGTTAAGCGCCCATGCCAGAAATGAATACTATTAATTGAATAGGGGTCCAGTAGGCCACCTGATTTTTTTTACGTAATTTAATGGAAATGGCCACAGATTGGTACTAAAATAATTTTATTAAAAAAAAAAACAAGCGAAAAAAGTCCAAACCAAGCGAATACTTAGCGAAAAAAAAATAAAAAAATCAGATCTTTATCATTACAAAACTTACAGGTTTTAAAAAAAATGGCCAACTTGACAATGCCATGTTATGTCATGGTACTTAATAACAACTTACAACTTTTGAGTTTGAAAGAGGTAGTATTTACTTTTACAGTTTTGATATTAGTAGTAGTGTTTCTTTTTTTTTAATTTTGAGGTAAAATTTACTAAAACGTTTTTTTTATCGATACACATAAAGAAGAAAACAATCATTTATACCAAAATACAGTCATTCACAATAACTTCAACCCTCAAAACCCTCAAAAATTTTATTATAAGATCACGTTTCGCCGACCTCTAAAACCCCGATATACCAATTTTCACGAAAATATTGCAAACATTTAAACTACCCTTCACCCCCGGGAGGTGTAATTAGAAAAAAAAATTTATCGGACTCCGTTTCAGCGAACTCAAAAACCCCTATGTGCCAATTTTCACAAAAACATAAACAATTACAAATAATTTTTGTGAAAAATTATTTTTAATTATTATTATTGCCCTTCAAACCAAACCAAAAACAATCCCGAGCGAGAACATACCTGTACGCCAAGTCTCTAGCTTAAAGAGTTCTTAAATTATTGTGCTTACAATATTTTCCGTCGGTCGGAAAACTTTTTTTTGCTCAAAATTGATTTAAATTGACATAAAACGCCATAAAATGTAAAAGTACGTAAAAAAATTGGCTTTTTTTAATCCTGACGAAAACATACATCAAAGTTCATAAACTTTCAAGTGAATTAATATTATCACATAATTTTTTTTTTACCTGATTCATATCTAACTCAGATATTTGTTTTATTTTAGAAGTGAATACAATAAGTATAGGATTCTGAATCTGGACCTGGATTCTGATTCACCATCACCTGGAATCAACAGAATGCTGAGTTCCATGCCCAGTCCGTTATTGTCCGATTCTTCTTCAAGCACCAGAGGATCAAACGGTCAAAAGCTCATCAAACGTCCATCAATCGACAGTGGCATCCACATGAGTTGTGGACCAGCAACGGAATCCGTCAGGCCTAAAAGTTCCAAATATCGTGACATGCCACGCCTCTCAAAGTAATAATTTTTTTGAATGGTTGTGTCGATTATACTGGGCCTTATTTTTTTGGCATACAAATATCACTGTGATAAGAATTTGAATTGATTTAAATAACTACAGTTTTAAGTAACAAAAGTTATTGTTGTCCATGCTAAGTTTTTTTTTCTGTCCATCTTTCTTACCTACTTTTAAGTGTGGAAACAATTCTTGTATACTTGGTTTCAAAAATAACGGAAAAGTAGGGTTAATTAAAATTTCATGTTTTCCAGAAAATTTAGTTATGTGAATGTGGATTATTTAAATAGGGTTATGTCTGTTTGGCATAAAAAAAAATAAGGTTAGTTTAACCATGTCAAAAATCATATGTTATCTTTTTTTAATCAAAACCAAATTTTGACAACTTACAATATTGACACTTTAACTTAAATTTAATAAAATTTAATGACAAGTAAACAAATATCTGTCAAATGGAAAAAACAGAATTCACAATGTAATAATTGTTTTAAAACCTCACTTTTCCATTATTTTTGAAAAGTGTAAACACAAACTACTTAAAAAAATTGTTTTTTTACTACCTTATTAACTGCTAGCTCTACTGTGTTTAAGGTTTGTTTACCTTGACAACCAATAAAATCAGTGAAATCATATAAAGAACTTTCACTTTCGGGTTTAGACCGTGTTAATGGATTTTCACTTTCCGACGTTTCGTCTCTTACTACTAGAGACATCTTCAGGGATTAATCTGAAACTAAGTTTCGAATCAACTTGTGTCAATATTTATGACGAGTTGTGGTTATTCACCCGTGACGAGGTTTTTCCTATCAAAGACTTCCATATTGCAGGTAAGTGGTAACCAGTGTCCCGATTGATATTGTTAGGATGCTTGATGATTTCTATCGATTCCCGTATCTTCCTTGGCATTTTTCTGTTTTCTGTTAATATTTGTTTTGTTTCAGACAAATTGATTTTATGACCTGTTTCATGTACATGTTCGGCTACTGCCGATAAGGAAATTTGTTTCTTTCTTATATTGCGCTCATGCTCTTGAAGTCTTGTAGAAATTTTTCTCTTAGTTTCACCTATGTAAACCGTACCACAGGAGCAGGGTATTTTATATACGCCTTCTGAACTCAGGGGTATTTTGTCTTTTGTTGAAGTCAAACATTGACCTAATTTTTGGTTGGACCGAAATATAGGCTTAATATTTGACTTCTTCAAAAGTTTACCTATTTTATCCGTGATACCGCTTACATAGGGAAGTATAACTTGTGTCTGTCTGTCATTGTCACTATTGTCCTGTTGTTTGGGTCTGGGATTTCTGTATTTGTATATGGTCTTATTAATGTCTTTTTTGGTATAACCGTTCATGGTCAAGGCTTTGGTTAGTTTAAGGAGTTCTGTGTCTAGGGAATTCTTGTCTGAAATCATGAAAGCCCTATGAACAAGTGAATTAACTACCGAGCGTTTTTGAGAGGGATGGTGATGTGAAAATGCGTTTAGGTATCTGTCAGTGTGGGTTTTCCTCCTGTATACCGAGTGTCCTATTGAGCCATTTTCCGTTTTGTAAACCAAAACGTCCAAAAAGGGAAGTGATCCGTTGTTCTCAATTTCCATCGTAAACCGTATAGATTTATGTTGGGAATTGAGGTGATTTAGAAAACCTTGAAGGCTTTCCATGCCATGGGGCCAAATAGCATAGACATCGTCTACGTATCTGCGCCAAATTTTAGGTTTTAATGGAAATGACTCAATAGCTTTTTTCTCGAAGTATTCCATGAAAGCATTGGCCGCAGGGGGTGATAATGGGGATCCCATTGCGGCGCCTGACACTTGTTCATAGAACTAGAACTTGTTCATAGAACTAGAACTAGAATAAATAGTGACACAAGTTGATTCGAAACTTAGTTTCAGATTAGTCCCTGAAGATGTCTCTAGTAGTAAGAGACGAAACGTCGGAAAGTGAAAATCCATTAACACGGTCTAAACCCGAAAGTGAAAGTTCTTTATATCTTAATGGCCGTGAAAGCTTAAAATCTAAAATCAGTGAAATCATTTATTATTGACCGTTGTTAAGCATTGTTTATTGACGGCGGTCATTAATAATGACTCATTAATGACCACGGGTCGGATCGAAGTAGCCATTCCCGGGGGCATGCAAAAATTAAAAAAAAAACTCTTTTTTCAAGTAAATAGACACTTTAAACTATTGTTCACCAAGCGGAATGTCATGTTGACGCTGTTAATACTCAGTGTCATGATCCATGACTCATGAGAAGGACTTAATTTTTTTTTTTTTGAAAATAGTTTCTCTTTTCAAAAAACGAATAGTTAATACAAAAATAATTTTTCTTTATTAATTATTCGTTTTTTAAAAAAGGAAAAAATTTAAGAAAAAAAAAATTAAAGTCTTTCTATCAAAGTGTTAATGACTCATTAATGAACAAATTTTAAGACAACTACTAACTCTTTTCTAACTTATTTGTCAAACTGACAACAACGTAAAAATAATTTTTTCACTACCAGCCTAAAGGCACATCTTTATTACTGTTCTTTTCATTGGTAGAAATATTATTTCTCTACCTATGACGTCAGAGGTTCTAAAAATAATGAAATTGCACCATGGTTAATAATGAATTTTTATTCAGCTGTTTTGGCATCTGACGTTTCACTTAATTATTAAATCACATTGCTATTTACAAGTGTCTTTAGGCACCAAATTTATTTATTGCATGATAAATTAAAAAATATTAAATAAATTAGCACCTATAAAAAATCTTTTACAAAAAACACTTCCAAAAGTGAAAATCATTGGTCCATCATATTCAACCATAGATTATACAACCCATACCCAGGTAGCAAAATAACATGACATTCACGTGAAAGCCACGTTAATATGTGACATGTGATGTTAAGATTGTAGTCTCATTTAACAAGAATGTAGCATGGTGGGGATGTCCTAAGTCCGCCCCTAATAACATCACACAATGACATCCCGAAAATAACGTGTTTGTGACATCATAAATCCACATTCCTGTTATATCTAATATCTTATGGATGCCGTTACTGTTACTTTAATATTTAAATAATATCCTAGGATATTAGCTTTTTCTAAATTAAAACCATTAAAAACGCTATAACCCTATAAAAAAATCGGATTTAAAATCAATCAGTAATTGAAACAATCACAGATTGAAACAGATAGATTCTAAATACGAAATTGCAGATTAAGCGAAGAATATATTCCTTTAATCCGTGTCCGTGGTCTTGAGAAGCCCGGCTTTGCTAATTATCCGGAAGGGAAAGGCCAAAAATAAAGAGAGAGAGAAGCCCGGCAGAGCCCCCTATTCATTGGAAATCGTATAATGTGTATACAATTTCCTTATAATAATTTACTCTATCAACATCATCTTATATCGATTTTTTTGATTCGAACGTCGGTGAGAAGCAAAATAACATGGCATTCACGTGAAATCCACGTTAATATGTGACATGCGATATATTCACAGCGTTGTTAATTATTTGTTATTAAATAACATGTTTGTCACGTCACACGTGTTACGTTGCAAATGTGATGTTAAATAGATGTTATTTTTCAATATTATGTGATGTTATGATTTAGTTTAAAAATACACCCAAAAGTGATGTTAATTTCTTGTAACATAACATCCCTTGCTACCTGGGTATATTACCGTAAGGATCAAAGATTACTAGAGGTACAACCCCCATATATTGATTTTTGAGGCAATAGATTCTCCCTCACAGTTTTCGCCTGTCCCCTTATTTCTGGGGGAGTACCAGAATCATCACTTCGCATTTCACTTTCCATTTTTATATATTTTATTACACTTAACACGGAAACACTTTCTAACTTAATAATTTTAGCAGATTACCAGAAAATTTCTGCCAGAAATGTCAAGTTATTCATTTGTTTTTTTTTAATGGCCGCGAACGGCCAGCGTGATATTTTAAATTTATAAGCTTTTTCATTAAATTTTATCAAAATAAATAAATAAATAGCTAATTAACTGTACTGGTAGTGAAAAAAATACTATATTTTCCACGTGAGTGAAGATTTAACATTATAGACCGCGTCTTGCGGGCTTCGCGCTAGCGCGCTCATCCCGCAATTTGACGCAGGTCAAAAATGTTAAACTTCTCTCACTTGGTAAATAATATACTATTTTGAACTATATTTTTAACTGATATTTGGAGTTACTAGCTTTGAGTAGTAAAATAAATATTACATGCACCACGTATGCAAACTGTTTTAAGTGTTCTCGACTTTAGTCTCTAACACTTAAGACTTGGAATAATATACTATTAACAACAGTATGACGCCAAAAGTTGCTTAAAATTGGCCTTTTATTTATTTTAAGACAAAAATAATTTTTTCATTACAAAAAATTCACAACTTAATGTCATCTCATCTCACGATGTGGTTTATAACACAATCTGCTTGTGATAAAAAAATATTTGGATTACAGAAAATAAGGTCCTTTAATGTCAAAAAGTAATGGTAAATATTTAACATTCATTTTATATAATATTTTTGCATTAGTTTTTGAACATAATCCTCGACATTTTTGAAAACGTAGAAATTCTTGATCCTTACTCATATTGGAGTTGATTTAAATAAACCATAGAAAAAATTTTATCTCTCCAAAATATAAATTTATTGTCTATTAAACAAACATTACAGCGACAATTGTTTCGACTTTTTTAACATAAAGTCATTTTCAAGTTTTTAAATTTATAAACAAATTAACTTGAGTACACATTATTAGAAATGTCATACTGTATGACTTTTTTAACATAAAGTCATTTTCAAGTTTTTAAATTTATAAACTTGAAAATGACTTTATGTTAAAAAAGTCGAAACAATTGTCGCTGTAATGTTTGTTTAATAGACAATAAATTTATATTTTGGAGAGATAACATGTTTTCTATGGTTTATTTTTAAAAACGTTTGTCATATTTTAAAATTAAATTTTCTTAGAATCGACAGAAGTATGTCTCTTCCATTACACTCTCCACTATCCCTAAAGGATCAAATGTTTGAAGAAGCTCTAGAGGGCCCAGGACGAAAAATGGACTTTGCGCTATGTGAGTAGTATATTTTTCCTATTTTAATTTTTGTACGTTTGCATTTTTTTGAGGTAAGTGCTTGAGTAAGAGTAATCATAACTTGTTGAATTTTCTGTTGCACGAAGTTTATATTTTTTACACAGGCTTACAAAAAATAAAAAAGGTCAATTACACAGCTCTAAAAATAAAACACATTTCAAGATGCCTCACACTGGTCTGGAAACAATTTTTAGCTCAACTTTCATATAACCCAAGTTTTTTTTTCATAATTTAATTATTTAGAGATTTGGCATCTTTTTAAGACCAAATTTAAAAATATCTATCAATGCGTTTTTAAGACAAACGATTTTTATTTGTTTTAACAAAAAAATATGACATATTTAAAAATTATTTTAGATATTCAGAATAACTGTATTTTGTATGTAGCACTTCTAGGAGCTCTCCGTTAAAAATTTAAAAAACAAAATACAGTTAGAAAAATGCAGAAAGTATTAATTTCCATTGCGTTAAAAAAATACATATTTTGAAAATTTTACAGCGAAAAAAATTCTTTTTCACTGTAAAAAATGGAGGTCGATATTTAAAAAAATATTCCAATGTCTTAAAAGCACATCTCTTTTTTATAAGAGACCAATTTGATTAAAAAATATTCATAAAAGAAAATTCTATAGGGTGATTCTGTGCCAAATAGGACCCAAGGAAACTTTGACTTCTTTGATTTGCCCTATTTTTGGCTCAAGTGTGCTATGTTTGTCCAAAAAGAACCTGATTTTTTTTCAGATTTTTTTGGCATTTATTTTTGGAGTTATGGCCTTTTAAAGATGACAAAAATACCCAACTTTTCTAAAACGTATAATTTTTAAACGGCTGTATCTCTATAACGGTAAGATATAGAGACTTCAGACAAGGTGTATTTTAAAGTTTGTTAGTTGGAAGTTATTTTGATAATAAAGTAAATTTAAGTTTGGTGATAGTCACCAAAGTAACCAATTTTTGGTGACATTTTACTCAAAATACGCCATCTTCGATTTTCTTTTTTTTAATATATGTTAAACTACAGACATTTCTCTAACAGTTGCCCAAATTTCAAAATGGGACCGTCATATATTCGTCTTTGGTAAACTTTTAAAAATATAGTAGCAACTCAATTTTTTATTTATTGGTAATATTATGACCACAGTTTGATGTACGTTGTATGTTAACTTTACCTCAATCTAATTTAAACTAAAATTAACTTTTAGTTAATTGATTAATTTTTTTAATATAACTAGCCAAGACACCCGTTTTTCGCACGGAATTTTTAATAAATTAGGCAAGGTATTATTTTTGCATTTTACAGAATGTTTTAGACATTCATAATATTCTATAGTTTGTTTAAATAAGCAATTAATTAAAACTAGCCATATTTTGTAAAGCCTACTATGTTTACTAAACATTGCTTAATGTCAAAAGAATCCAAAAAAGGCAAATTCTCATTAAACATGCATAGCATACGTACGTATGCTATATAAGCCAAAAATCAGACAAATCTAAGAAGTCTGTGTTTAAAATTGAATATTTTGTGTTTCATTTGCCATGGAATGAGCCCAAACGTTTTCAGCAGGAATTGTTTTTGGTAAATGTTGAGGTGGAGTAAGGGGGTCAAAAAAATCCTAGCCGAATTGTTTGAATAAGGAACCTATATTTAAAATTTGAAGTCTTTAGCTCAAAGCGTTCTCAAGTTATAGTGATCACAAATTTTCTTGGACAGACAGATATACAGATTGACCGACACACAGATTTCTATTGGTAAACTATTGTTTTTTGTATATTAAACTACGAGAAAATTAAAAAAAAAATTAAAAAAAATTGCTAACGCAGTAGAAGAAAGTAAAATTTAAATTAGATTTCCCATGCGAAGATTGGGTATCACAGCTAGTACATATGTACCTCAATTTAAGGTTTTCCAAAACATATTATGTAAGTATCTTATTATTGCATTAAAAAAACTGATATTAGTTTGATTAATTTCTAAAACTAAATTCCCGTGCGAACAACGGGTCCACTGCTAGTATATATGTTATAACATATATGTATATCAGATGAAGTAAAAAATGTTGCAGATAAATATAAAATAGTTATTAAATATATCAGCATTTCCATTTCAAAAATACAGGGTAGTATTATTAAACTCTGCGTTAAAAAGTGGTTGGGAAATGAAATTTTGACTGACATTTATATCTTTAATATTTTGCCCAAGGCAATCCCATGGTCGTCCCATTATGAATTTTGGCACATGGTTAGAGAAAGATCTACAGATTATTATATCTTTTTATTAAAAAAAATCAAAGATGGCGTATTCTGAGATAATCGTCACCAAACATTGGCGACTTTGGTGACCATCACCAAAATCACTAAATTTTACATATCTTTATAAATTATTAAAACACAACAAAATGGCTTTAAAATATGTATTTTTTTAAATCTGTATCTTTTAGCGTTACTGAGATAGAGCTGTTTAAAAACAGGCTGTTTTAGTGACTTTTGCAATTTTGGCCAATTTCAAAAGGCCGTAATAAATAATGGCCAAAAAAATCTGAAAATTATATAATTTCTTATTAAGCATACGTAGAGCAAGTATACCAAAAATGATTAAAATCGAAGAAGTCGATGTCCAAAATTGCCTTTTTAGGGTCCTATTTGGCGTGGAATGAGCCTATATTCATTAAAAAAAGTGTTTTTTTTTTCTAAAACACCCTGTATATAAAAACTGTGGGCTCATAGCCCAAATCTGAAAAAAGATTCAGAATCAGGAGAAAACATGCTTTAAGATAGGTCATTCAGAAAAAAAGTGTGCTTCTCGGTATGTTTCAAAAATTTTTTTTGTGGGATAGTGTTTTTGTCTTCGCGCTGAGAAATATGCCCTTTTTCCAACGTCATTTTTGAGCGTTGGTTGGGAGATACACAAGACTTTAGGACAAATATGCAGAATTTAATGGGGAATATAATAAGACTTCTAACATTTTCTCGTTGGAGTCATGAGCGTCACGTTTGGGGGTGTTTTTTTTTAGCAAAAGGGAATGAAGCTCCCACCGGAAGGTGAGAACTCTTCGGATCTGTATTTGGGTTCTTACTGGAAGTTCACAACCAAAATTTCAAAACTTTATATATTATTTCTTCTAAAAAGTGTAATTTGCTTCAACTAAACTATACTCCGTCCAGTTATGCAAGATAGTAAGACGCGGCCCGTTTTACACCACAGAGCGCATATATAGCATAATTATGCATAAATCGTAGTGTATCAAAAATTTAACAGATGTCGGTACTGTTTTCCTGGAAAGGGCCTATCCAAAGACTCTCATACCAAGCATAGTACATAAGAATATGATACCAGGATTGGCTTGATGTGTCGTCATGTATCTTTGTTGTTATGCTAGCCTCTGGATAAACCTTAAGTTGTAATTGTAACCTAAAAATTTGACGTTTTCCTTGTGTTTAATATAATTTACGTTTGTACAATATGTAGAATATGCTAATTTAGTGTGAGTGTATGAAGAATAAACCAGAAAAGTACCTTTTTTAATACCATACAAAATAACATTAAGTATAACCATTTTTTATGTAACTTTCTCTTATTTTATTAGCTTTAACGACCGTCAATCATTGTCATAGACAAAAAATGTCACAATATTTTATATGTTAAAAGGTACGAGTTTTTAACCAATGATGTAGCTTAAAAATCGCGGGAATTTTGAACTGCTATCTTGCATAATTGGACGGACTATATAACATATAACATATTCAGGAGTAATTGACATTTTTTTATGGGCCTACACAAGTTTAATTTAAATTTAGTTATCGTATAGTCTAGCTTATTTGTTGCAAATATTATTATGTTTTAGTGAAAATGTATAAAAACAGATATGTTATATGAATAATATTATCAAAGTATACTGACCTGAATATGGTTGTTTAGATATTCTTAAAAACGAAATATTTAGGATTTATTGAAAAGGAATAAGGAATTAAATGTGTGGAAATGATCTCAAGATAAGTATTTATATTCTTAAGTCCCACCCTACAGTAAAAGATGATAATTATTAAATATAACTTATAGGAATTTTATTTCCGCTCTAACTAAGCGATTAACACTTAAAAGGGTTAAATAAACTAAGCTATAAGTCTAAATCAATGAACTAGAAAGTGGGGGAATAGGAATGGTGTCTGAACGAGTGGCTTATATGAATGGTAGCCATTAATCGCATTCTTTGCCTTAGGGGGCTCAAATTTTTCACAATAGGTGGTACGATTTGCTAACTTTAGGGAATTTTCATCTTAGGATTGACCAATGTGCTTTCAGGGACTAACTTATCTCTGCAGTTACAGCGTGGCCTTTGAAAGGGACGGGTGTAGCCTTCTTGGCACATTCCAGTGCAGCGAATTCGCTATCTTTTATGGTGTATTTTTATTTTTATATTAATGTTTTATGTACAAGTTAAAGTGAACCATATATATATATGGTTATTAATCGTGTGAACTGTTGAATTTTAAGAGAATAATAATGGACGTTTGAAGATAATTTTGTGTGTTTTTAATGATAACTTTTTATATTAACTTGGAAATTACTACAGTAGTAATTTATCAGTGATAGTGCGCAAGTCAGGATACATATCCGATTAGTACTTGCGCACTGGAAACCTCAGGATTATATAGAGAAACCCTGGTTAATTATTCGGAAGAAAAACACCAAATAAATAGAGAGTGGTGCTTAAAGAACCATGCTTTATTTATCATAAAAATCTCTATATATAAAGTTACCAAATCGCACCACCTAGTATGAAAAATTTGAACCCCGTAAGGCAAAGAATGCGGTCAATGGCTGACAACGTAGTGTCACTACTTATTTGTATTGGAAACCTGTTCCCCACTTCTCTAGTTCATTGGTCCAAATACTTCAAAGGGCTATTGAAGAGGAGGATATAAATATTTATAATAATAAAAAACAGTGTGTAATTTATCTATTGATAAAAAAAATCTAAAATATAAAAAAATAGGCAAAATTTTTCTAAAAAAGCGTGAAAATATCTAAGCAATTATATATTTTAAGCCTCTGATGTGTAATTTTACTAGCTAGTGCTCTGAAATCGGTGTTTGTACTGATCTTTTGTGATGAATTATTAGTTTCTAAACTTTTAAAGTAATTTTCATTCGTCCTCTATGAAAATGACATTTAGCACACTCTTTTGTTCTTTAGAAAACGCCTCATATCGCTCTAGTTTGATATTTTTATATCACACTCGTGTGATATTTATGTATGGAGGTTTGCCCAATTTTATTTAGATATATACCTCGTAGATTCTACGAATTTTATTCACCTTGTTTTATAAACCATTTTCCACCTTTCACCACAGCCTTTTATATCTTTTAAGTGTTTTAATACAAATAATTCGTGTCAAAACTAGAAACTAGTTATTTATTTATTTATTTATTTATTTATTTGTTTATTTAAAAAGTAAACTCAAGTTGCATTTATTTAGGAATAGGCAACACATTAAACAGCTATGTATTGTATTAAATATGAAACCAAGAAAACTAAAGCTAAATTAAAATCATATTTCCTGTTTGACATATATATAAATTTGTATCCTCTTTATAATTATTTTGTGCTTTGCTTTTCTTAAAAATTAAGAAAAATTTGAAAATTTTAAAATAAGAAACTTGATATTTTTTCGGATTCCCACTCGCGTGAAATATGTCACTTTCCACACTAGTTATGTAATATACTATAATATAACTGGAAATGCATTGAATGAAAGAGCTATATACTATACTATACTATACTATTTTTTTTTCATACCTGTTTAACTTTAACTGAATTTAAAATTATATTAATGTCCATTAAAAAAAAACACACTGCCATATTAGGGATCCTTGTACACCCATTTTTTGCTACTGAAACATAGACATAAACTTATATTGCACAATAAGTGTAGATATAAAGGCTATAACGTACGAATGGGCATTCAACACGAGTTGTTTTTTAAATAAAAATTAATAATACTAGGCGAAAATCATGTTCATACCATAGTGTAAATATGCAATATTTCCGCACTGTGATCAAACAACCTACTTTTAAGTTCAGTGAATCGTCAAGAAATCTGATGATTTCAATGTAGGAGTAAATATATATATTTTTGACATATAAACGCAAAATGACTGTTTTCTGATTGAGCGTGGAATTTGCTGATCGAGGCGTCTAGCCGAGATCAGCAATCACGCAAAAGCAGAAATCACAATTTGCGCTCGTAATACAAAACAACATTTTTTCTACGATCTAAAATAAATAAATAAATAAATAAATAAATAAATAAATAAATAAATAAATAAATAAATAAATAAATAAATAAATAAATAAATTTCAGATACTAAGTTGCCTTACAAGGTCGCAGCGCTTGAGTAGAATTTTCTGCAAATCTGTTGGAGTAAAAGTAAAATCTTAATAACTGTAACTATCCATAATTCCTTCGTAACAACAAATATATAGCACACAAATATTTTGCACACGAAATTAAGATTTGATTCAAAATAAATAAAAATTTCATATTAAAAAATGGTTGACCAACATTTCGTCGCATATAACTGACAGCTGTTTTACGATTGACATGCCGGTTGCCTATTCTGTGCGCGCGAAAAAAATCCCCTTTCTGCTTTCTGTCATGGTAACGAGCAAAAAAGTAAAATACTAAAAAATAGGTTATTTTGAAGTCTGAAAATTTCATTTGTTTTTGTAGAAATGTTAACTTTTCTATTAGATCGTAGAAAAAAGACTTTGTTTTAAAAGCAATTTTTTCATAACTACCTAATTCATCACCAAAGATTCCCATGATTTTCTAATAATTGTGAAATATTGACGATGATGATCATGATGATTCAGGCGAAATAGGCAACGGCCAAAGAAGCAGTAGTCCCCTGATAGACGTAGAAGCTGTGTCAGATGACGAGGGTGACATTCACATCAGCGCCGTAGGTCAGTGGAAACTAAAAAAAAAATGGTCTCTTATTCCTTATTGTTGTAATTTCGGTGTTGTATCATCACTGTTGTATTGGGGCTGTTCTGCAATTATTTCCAACGCCACCCAAGTAACACGGATTGCTGTTACAGCTAAAACCAGCCAAAATTGGCTGTATTTTCTACTTTTTAACCAAGTTTTAAGGATATTTTATCTGGGTCAGCCATATGGCTTAAATTTTGACTTTGAAAGCGCTGTGATAGTAAGCTATCACAGCGTTTTCATAGTAACAATTTAAGCCATATAGTTGGGCCAGCTAAAATACAGCTAAAACTTGGCTAAAAAGTAGAAAAAACTTGGCCAGCTTAAAATAAGCTTAACATAAGGGGCACGCGGGGTACTTAAATGCCCCGCAATTGCCGGGTGGCAAATTTTAGGAAACGGTTAAGTTTGTACTAGGTGTATAATTTTTTTGAATAAAAATATTTTAGATGTAAAAAACAAATTTTTTATTTGATTGATTCTAAAAGCGACACTTCGTTTATGTTTTACGGGCGAAAAGTTGAACTTTGTGGCCCTATGGCCAAAAAGTTTTTTACGCCCGCTAACTAAAACTTGTTATTTTTAAGCTTTTTAAAAGAAGATGCTTTACCTTTTATAAATAAATATGAACTTTTGATCACTTTTAGTCTTGAACTAACTGTTCCCCAGGTAGCAAAATAACATGACATTCACGTGAAAGTCACGTTAATATGTGACATGTGATGTTAAGATTGTAGTCTCATTTAACAAGAATGTAGCATGGTGGGGATGTCCTAAGTCCGCCCCTAATAACATCACACAATGACATCCCGAAAATAACGTGTTTGTGACATCATAAATCCACATTCCTGATATATCTAATATCTTATGGATGCCGTTACTGGTACTTTAATATTTAAATAATATCCTAGGATATTAGCTTTTTTTAAATAAAACCATTAAAAACGCCATAACCCTATAAAAAAAAATCGGATTTAAAATCAATCAGTAATTGAAACAATCACAGATTGAAACAGATAGATTCTAAATACGAAATTGCAGATTAAGGGGAGATTATATTCCTTTAATCCGTGTCCGTGGTCTTGAGAAGCCCGGCAGAGCCCCCTATCCACTGGAAATCGTATAATGTGTATACAATTTCTTTATAATAAGTTACTCTCTCAACATCATCTTATATCGATTTTTTTGCTTCGAACGTCGGTGAGAAGCAAAATAAATAATAATAATAAATAAATAATAAATGGTTGTCACGTCACACGTATTACGTTGCAAATGTGATGTTAAATACATGTTATTTTTCAATATTATGTGATGTTATGATTTAGTTTAAAAATACACCCAAAAGTGATGTTAATTTCTTGTAATATAACATCCCTTGCTACCTGGGTCTTTTTGACCAGATACAGTTATTATAATCATCTCATACAAAATAAAAATTTCTTCTACAACATAACCTCAAAATATATGTTCATACACTAAAATAAATTACAAACACAAAATTTAAATTGTAAAATCAATTTCAATATTTATAATATTCAGAGAACGGTTTTAGAAGTATTATTTTTTCATAACAGACACATTTTAACAAAAATTAATCAAAACACCAACTATAGCTTTTTTAATTTGAAAATGAAACCGCACGCAAAAAAAACGATTCAATTGTTTTTTAGCGATGTTATTGGATAGCAATTTGTCATGGATAACTAGATAAGTAATAAGACAGTAAAAAGAAATATTTTTTGCAATTTAAAATTAAGCATATTTTAATAATTTATTATAATTAGTAACAATCGAATAAAAAATATTGTATAATACACGGGCAAAAAGTTAAATTTCGATTTCGTAGGTTTATTAACCTCGGTCCGGCCCTATCGGCCGACACTCGGCTTCTAAAAATCTACTCAATCGAAAAATAAAACTTTTCGCCCTTGTATTATAAATAACTATTAAGTCTAGACGCAAGAATTTTCGAGTCCTTTATTTTTAAAAAGATTTAGCCATTTAAACTCCACGGTTTGAAAAATAGTAGTTTTTACGCCTGGTCATATTTCCTCGAGCGGTATACAGCTTAAGGCATATCCAGAAGCTTGCATAAGAACATAAAACATAAGAATGCGATGCCGTGATTGGCTTGATGGGCCGTCATGTATCTTGTAAGCCAATCCCGGCATCGCATTCTTAGGTTTTATGTTCTTATGCAAGCTTCTGGATGTGCCTTTAAGCTTATAATTATAAAGCAAAATAAATTATTTCGCTTTATTTTAAATAATGAACACCATATAAGATAGCGGCAAACCTCTAGTGCCCCAGGGCGGCAAAATTCTTAATCCGAAGTTGATTATTTCACTTAAATTTTAGGAATTTTCAAACCATTAGGGGTTATTTTCTGAAACTATCCCTACTACACCTTTTCAAGTTGTAAATAGGAAAGTGTTAATTGATATTCAGAATTTCAAGTTAAATTTCAGAAAGTATAAATTGTAATTCAGATTTGAAAGTTATATTTCAGAAAGTCTAAATTGTAATTCAGATTTTTAACTTATATTTCAGAAAGTGTAAATTGTAATTTAGATTTGTAATTTATTATTCAGAAAGTATAAATTAAATTTCAGAAAGTGTAAATTATATTTCAGAAAGCGTAAGTTGAAATTCAGAAAGTGTAAAATTATATTTCAGAAATTATAACTTTATATTATTATTACAGAGTAACTTGTATTTCAGAAAGTGTAAATTGTATTTCAGAAAGCGTAAATTAAATTTCAGAAATATTTATCTATCGAGAAACTTACCAACAATGTAAAAAATATATATATTTTTTTTATTTAAATTTATTGCTGTTCAATATTTAATACCGAATATACAGGGTGATCCATAACTGGCATGCCAAAATTTAAGAGGTGATTCTAGATCCAAAAATATAAAAAAAGTTCCTATAAAGGTTGGTCCGGAAATGAGCCCTAAGGGATCTAGGGCCCTTTAAAATTGTAATAAAAATAAGGTTTTTAATTAATAACTCGGGTACCGTTTAAGCTAGAGCGGCGAGCTTTTGCATGTATACTAGTATTAATAAGGGCAATAAGTTTATGTTTTAATTTATTTTTTTAATTTATCCAGACGCTTGCTCAGACGGACAAAATATATGAGGGTTAAAACATTTTTGCCCCAAACTTTTCTATGTGTATGTTTTTTGGATTTGTTGTAAAAAATATAGATTTCTAGAGTAAAAATACATATAAAATATCATATAGTGTAACACTGTAGGAGCAACCGTTATCAAAAAAAAATGCAATTAAGAGGAAGTAACATTTTGTGCCACCAAAAACGTTACTTTTTAAAAGGCTATTACTCCTTTAATATTAAATTTAGGTGTTTTGGTGTATAATACTTTTTTGCTCAGTTTTAAATGAAGAATTACCCTGCAGCATTAAAATTTTATTGGTGCTTTTTTTTGTTCCCCATTCAATACGTCATCTTCGAAGGGCCGTAGCTCCCTTAGGGCTCATTTCCGGACCAACCTTTATAGAAACTTTTTTTCATATTTTTGGATGTAGAATCACCTCTTAAATTTCGGTACGCGAGTTCTGGAACAGGCTGTATGTATAATACATAACTGCTACTTTTTTTAAATTTTGTTGAATAAAATAATAAGTTCCGAAATAAAAATTATGATTTCTGATTTACAAATTACCGTTTCCTAAAATTAATTTACACTTTCTGAAATTGAATTTACAGATCCAAATATAAATAAAATAACACTTTCTGAAAATTAATTTCTACTTTCTGAAATATAATTTATACTTTCTGAATTTCAACTTACGCTTTCTGAAATATATATTACAAGTCTAAATTTCAATTTATACTTTCTGAAATATAACTTGCAAATCTGAATTACAATTTACACTTTCTGAAATATAATTTAAAAATCTGAATTACAATTTATACTTTCTGAAATTGATTTTAAAAATCTGAATAACAAATTAAACTGTCTGAAATTAATATCACACTTTCTGGTCTACAACTTGAAAAGGTGTAGACTAAAATTTGAGGATCCCTTGGGGGCCTCAGTGTCATAATTGTTGAACAGCTGTTTATTTCATTTATTTTAATCAATGTATTTTGTTGTTTCTACTCTCTTTTAGCCCATTTATGACCGTAATATTATTAATTTTCTATTGCAGTCTACAAGAGTAAAAAAAAATACATAAAGAGGATATATTTGGTCACGAATGGGTTAAATACTTAATGTTGTAATAATCCACTTCTTTTCTACCTACTACACGGTTCACCTGGGCGATTTTAAATAAAAATTTCGTGGACCCCTACATTTTTTGGACTAAAACATACCTGATGACATAAGAAATCAATCTCCATTTGAAAGAAAATCATAAAAGATATACTTTTTTAGAAAGATAAAAAAATGTATTTTTGAGTAATAGGGTGTGTCAAAAAATTCCGATTTGCGAAATCGAAAACGCTCTCTGGCTCAAAAGTTGCTCCTTAGTAAAAAACAGTGGCCACTCAAAAATGAGCCAAATCGATTATTGTTTAGAGGTAGCTCAAAGCACTCAAACTTTGAAAAATATCGGTACCTGTTTTTCGGATAAAAAGTGATTGTATATAAAATTAAGGAAATTTTGGAGGGTTTCTTTGGTAATATTTAGAAACAATACTAATTGTGAGAAAACTAAAAAAATTATATTTCCCCTTCCCTTAAGTTAGAACATAAAAAAATCGCCAATTATTTGAAGATTTTGCGAAAATTTGTTGAAAATGGGCATATTTAAAAGAACATAACTTCCTTAGGAATGATTTTTTGACCAAGGTGCATATAAACTTTTTCTTTGTTTTTAATGTTAAATAACCACTCATTACTAAAATATTTGTTTTTTGCTTTATATTTTGTAATTTTTTTATTTTTGGTTCTTCATGCGTAAAAATTTACTTTTAAATGCATTTATCTTTAAAACTGTTAAACCTGCGATGTTAAACCACAGAAACTTTTTTGTGTATTTTACATAAAAAAGTATTCCAACCAAAAAATCAAAAAAAAAGTACACCGAAAAAAGTTTTAGGCAAAAACCAGAAAATCCACCAGGTTTCTAATCGAAATTAATTTTTTTTACTCAACTTGAGGAAAAAAATTTATGTTTTCTGTATAGTCATGTGAGGCGAAATAGTAATAGTTGTAATATAAATAAAATATATGAACACCCTGTATTAGAAAATATGTAAAATCAACAGAAGGTTAGTTAAGGCACCTTCGCCAAATTATAGTATTTAATTTTTTCGCGCCAATAATTTAAATATTTCTCAAGGACTTTCTTAGGGAAAAATCCTTGACAGTTTGACAGTTGGTCACTTGTTACTGACTACCGTGATCAACAACACCAATTGTTAAGATGTTGGTGTAACTTGAATTATTGAAACCATCCTCAGGATTAAGGCAAATTTCTCATGAAATTTGAGTTATCTGGTGCTTTCAGGTAATATTTATTTAAATATTTCTGCTTATAAAATACTAATTTCTAAACTTTCAGTTTTCAGTTATACAAACCTTAACTAACCTACTACGTTTAAACAACAGTATAATAATAAAGTCTGGTCGATCAACTTCTTCGTTTACTCTGAGCAACCCACTGACACCCCGAGAGTGAACAAGGTATTCTTACACGGCGCCCTAATCTCTTCAAAAGTTTACATTGTCACAACTTTGTCGCCCAACTCGAGGCCAGTTAAACTTCAGCTGGAGTCTCATCAGCTGAATCATCACTGCAAAGAAACAAGATGCCGGTCGACCATACCCCAGTGAACAGTCAGGGGGTAACCACCCGCAGTAGGGGCTTCAACAGGAGGTCCTTGGAGGTATTTGATCTCCCAAGCAATGTCAACAGGATGCCAGTCCTGTCTCCACAGATTGATGTAAATTTGGCAAGTAACACAACAACCCTACCTCAAAGTGCCACAGGTATGCCTAGAACAACAATAAGCGTGTCAAATTCATCAAATACCAATAGTTTTGAGGCGCACAGGGCGCAAGATGAATTTCGACCAATATTGGGCCAAACCCGAGCCCAATCCAACAGCTATGAAAGAGGGTCAGCAAGTTTCGGTGGCAATGCCCACTGGGGGCAACCTCCAAACAACGCTTGTTTTGTACCACAACAGGCAAATGACCATGGGGGACAGCCTCCACCATATCAATTAGTTTATAACGTACCACAAAATAATGTACAGGTACCACCACAATGTAACTTAGATATTGTAAGTCATGCCACAAAACTGCTTCCTACATTTAGGGATGATGGGGAAACACACCCTATCGATTTCATAAAAAAATTAGAGAATATAGTAAATACTTATAACTTACCTATGCAAATAGTCGCTGCTATTTCAGGTGAACTTTTTGGGGCACGAGCCAAGCCATGGTGCGATGCTCTGATAGACTCCTTTGATACCTTTAGGGCTATGAAAACTGCTTTTATAGAACAATTTTGGTCGCGTACAAGACAAACACAGGTTCGCTTAGCCTTAGACACAAATAAATATGATCGTTCAGGGTATGTAAACTATTTTTTAAAACAAGTTACTAGGGCGAAACACTTGTTACCACCATACACAGAACTAGAGCTAATAGCTTTAATTTCCAGGCATTTTCCACCAGCTATTTCTTGTTGTTTAATAGGTGCATTAACAATAAATGATGCACTCATTAGACTCCGACAGGCAGAACATTTTGATTATGATTTTGCATCGGCTTCTTCTTCTTCTTCGGTCGATAACAATACTAGATCGGGGGACATTAGAACTACCAAGTCAGAGTTTTTGAACAAATGGGAAAAGCCGAAAGAAAACATAACCTATAAAAATCCAAATGTGTCTCCAAATCATAATAAAAACTATTCGTCTTCCCCGAGACCATTTAAAAAACTTAATCATGTGCAATTCGAAGGTCCGGAAGAAGAACCTTCGGAAAACTAATGGTTTCCCACCCGTCCAGTCCGCCCTTGGGGAACATTTCTAGGACTGATTCTGTAAATTATCTTGTAAATAATCCCCGTGAGGATTTGTTAAGTGAATGTGACTTTAACCATGTTCAGTGGGACTTAGGCCGTACTCCAATCATAGCCATCACTATAAAAAATGTTCAGTACCCTTGTCTGGTAGATTCCGGCAGTGAGGTAAGTGCTTTTTCAGAGACCGTGGGCAATCAAGTCATTACAAATGACTTACCCTTTTTCCCAGTGACAGGAGTACGGGTGTCAGGTGCATTTAAAAATAAGCACAAAAAAATAACACACCAAGCACTCTTAAAATTTTCCTTAGCTGGTAATGAATTCGAGTTTGAATTCTTATTTATCCCTGACTTAGTATACCCCGTTATATTAGGTTGTGACTGGTTAAGATCGGTTAAAGGGAATATAAATCTTGAACACAGTTGTTTGTATGTTAAGCATGATAAAAATATTGTAGAGATCCCGGAAATAAAACCATATCATGACTTTTCGGCGCCAATTTCAAAGCCACTGAAGAAAATTTTTGCAATTAATAAATACCACTCTGTAAATAATAGTCACATTACTGAAACAGCTTCTATAAATGAGGAAATTAGTGCAATTATGTCTTCTTTAGACCTCTCAAATAATGAAAAAAATGATTTTTTCAATTTATTGCAAAAGCATAAACAAATTTTTTCTGATAGACCTGGTTTAACCCAGGAGTATTTTCATGAAATCCATTTAAAGGATGATACACCTTTTTTTCAACCTCCCTACCCCATTCCAGTGGCGCATCGGGAAGCTGTGCAAAAGGTCATTGACTCTATGCTACAGTATGGTATTATTGAGCGAACAAATTCTTGCTCATACAGCTCACCTTTATCTACGGCTGTCAAGAAGGATGGTACCATCCGAGTAGTACTGGATGCTCGTCGTCTTAATAAGGTCATGCTATCTGATGCCGAACTTCCGAGGAAAATACACGATATTTTGAGAACCTTACCCCCTAAAATTAAATTCATGTCCACCATTGACTTGACTCACTCTTATTGGCAAATTCCATTAAGGCCAGAGGATAAGAAGTTCACAGGTTTCCTCCATGCGACAAAAACCTATCAATTTCGAGTCTTGCCTTTTGGTTTAAAAACGGCAATTAGTTCGTTTTCCAGGGCCATGGACAAGATTTTGGGGACTGAGTTTAGCGAATTCGTAGTACCCTACGTGGATGACCTTCTGGTCATCTCAGAAACCCTAGACCAACATTTAGAGCATTTAGATAGGCTTTTTACTCGTTTGGCATCTGCAGGCTTAACACTTCGGTTAAAAAAATGTCAGTTTCTTCAAAGAGAAATGAAATTTTTAGGTTATATTCTGGATCAGCATGGGATCAGATCCGATAAGGATAGAGTCCGTGCCGTGTCTGAGTTTCCACAACCCAGGGATAAAAAACATTTACAATCCTTCTTGGGCTTGTGTAATTTTGACAGAATTTTTTGTGAAAAATTTGCGTCACTCGCAGAACCTCTTTGTAAACTACTCAGAAAAAAGGTCAAGTGGACTTGGTCTGATGAACAAGCACAAGCGTTTCAAGGGCTTAAAAATCTCATTGCTCAGGAAGTACTTCTCTATCATGCTGATCAGAACCTTCAATATTGGGTTCAAACGGATTCGAGTGATGTAGGGCTTGGTGCCCAATTATTTCAGATACAGAATGGTCAAAAACGAGTAGTGGCATATGCTAGTCGTTTGCTCCTTGATCGAGAGAAATCCTATTGCATCGCCGAAAAGGAGGCCTTGGCTGTGGTTTGGGCACTGTCCAAATGGAGGGTTTTCCTACTGGGAAATCACTTCATTATTCTTTCTGATCACCGTGCCTTAACCTATTTACAGACGTGTAGGCTGCTTTCCCCCCGCCTTACGCGTTGGGCTCTGGCCTTCCAAGAATACTCATACGAAATCCGTTACATTAAGGGCTCAGAGAACGTGGTCAGCGACGCGCTTTCACGATTCCCAATAGCTCGGTTGCCGGTACCAGACGACAAATGCTTCCGCATTTGTTTCATGGTAAAACTTGGACCAAATTTCGCGCCTGTTATTGCTTCTATAACCGAGGATCAAAAACAAGACCCTAAACTTTCAGAAATTCGGCGTAATATTGAAATCAACCCCGCACAGCACCCAAAGTTCGTCATCTTCCAAGATATGCTCTTTCTTAGACAGTCCGAGGAAGAACCATGTCGCCTATGTATTCCAAAAAAGAGGATTACCGACTTTGTTAAGGCTTTTCACGAGTCTTTGGGACATTTCGGTGTCTACAAGACCTGGGCTGCCTTAAAACGGGAAGTTTGGTGGCAGAATATGCATTCCAGCGTAAAATCCATAGTAAAAACCTGCCAAATTTGTCAGATGGCAAAAACCACCATTCTTCCAAAACCACCCTTTGAAAGTATTATTCCCGAAGGTCCAAGGGATCTTATGGCCCTAGACCTATACGGCCCGCTTCCAAAATCTAGGGGCGGCGTGACCTATATTTGTGTTTGCCTAGATGTCTTTTCAAAATTGGTAATTTTGTATCCCCTTAAAAGGGCTACAACGCTTTCTATTTTAAATCGTCTAAGAAACGATTATTTCCCGAAATATGGTCAACCAAAGCGTATTTTGACTGATCACGGCACGCAATTCACGGCGCATGCGTGGAATTCCAATTTAGAAAGACTTGGTATTCAGGTCGTAAAATCTTCAGTGAGGCACCCGGAGGCTAATCCTTCCGAAAGAATAATGAAAGAACTTTCAAGGTTCTTTCGCACCTTTTGCAATGCTAAGCACAAAAAATGGGCCTATGAGATTGATCATCTCACCAACATGTTAAACTGTGTTGTTCACGAATCCACAAATTGTACACCCACAGAGTTGCATACCGGGAAACCTCCACCTTTACTACTTTCCCATTTAATTAATTTTCCAGAAGTTCAGCAGGCGGCTGATTCTCATATTAAAGTTTATCTGGCGAGAGAGGCCTTGCTGTCAAAAGCAGACCGACGAAATTTCGCACGATCAAAAAATAAATACACTGACTTTAAAATTGGGGACTTGGTTTTACTCAAGGCTGAGCCAAAATCCTCTGTTTTAGATGCGGTCACAAAGAAGTTTATGCTTCTGTTCGAGGGTCCATATAGGATAAAGAAGGTTATTGGTCTTACCTCTTTTATCCTGGTGAATCCCGAAACCAATGAGGAAAGAGGACGTTTCCATAGCTCTCATTTAAAAAGATATATTGAACCGTAAAGAAAATTTTTGATTTTACCAGTTTTTTCGCCTTTTTATAGTTTTTAATTCAGGTTGGCTCTTTACTTCACCATCTTAAAATCTAGGGGGCAGTTGAGGCGAAATAGTAATAGTTGTAATATAAATAAAATATATGAACACCCTGTATTAGAAAATATGTAAAATCAACAGAAGGTTAGTTAAGGCACCTTCGCCAAATTATAGTATTTAATTTTTTCGCGCCAATAATTTAAATATTTCTCAAGGACTTTCTTAGGGAAAAATCCTTGACAGTTTGACAGTTGGTCACTTGTTACTGACTACCGTGATCAACAACACCAATTGTTAAGATGTTGGTGTAACTTGAATTATTGAAACCATCCTCAGGATTAAGGCAAATTTCTCATGAAATTTGAGTTATCTGGTGCTTTCAGGTAATATTTATTTAAATATTTCTGCTTATAAAATACTAATTTCTAAACTTTCAGTTTTCAGTTATACAAACCTTAACTAACCTACTACGTTTAAACAACAGTATAATAATAAAGTCTGGTCGATCAACTTCTTCGTTTACTCTGAGCAACCCACTGACACCCCGAGAGTGAACAAGGTATTCTTACACGGCGCCCTAATCTCTTCAAAAGTTTACATTGTCACACATGTAGGTTAACATGTATATATGCTTATATACTAATATATAATTTTGCAGATTTTTTATTTAAAACTATTTTTTATGCACTTTTAAAAACTTAAAACAAAAATTAAATTTTCTCGAAATCTTCAAATTGGCGATTTTTTCATGTTCTAACTTAAGGGGAGGGGGGGGGACATAATTGTTTTAGTTCTTACATTTAGTATTGTTTCTAAATATTACCAAAGAAACCCTCCAAAATTTCCTCAATTTTTATCGGTATCAGTTTTTATCCGAAAAACAGGTACCGATTTTTTTTTTAAGTTTAAGTGCTTTGAGCTACCTCTAAACATTTATCGATTTGGCTCATTTTTGAGTGGCCACTGTTTTTTATTAAGGAGCAACTTTTAAGCCAGGGAGCGTTTTTGATTTTGAAAATCGCGATTTTTTGACACGCCTTATTACTCAAAAAGAACGTTTTTTTATCTGTCTAAAAAAGTGTATCTTTTAAGATTTTCTTTCAAATGGGAATTGATTTCTGATGTCATCAGTTATGTTTTAGTCCAAAAAATGTAGGGGTCCACGAAATTTTTATTTAAAATCGCCCAGGTGAACCGTGACTACACTAGGCAAAAATTAAATTGGTCATATTCAAAAAGTCTACATATTCTAAAACTTAAGATTTTAATAGGCTCTTTCTTGGATTTATACCAAACATTTTATTTTATACAATTTACAACAGTTACTGTAAATATTAGGTGTATTTAATAGTTAATTAATAATTATTGATTATTATAATTCATAAATTAATTTTTAAGACCCATTTATAGTAATAAGACCTTTTTAGAAAATAAAACCAATTTAATTTATTGTAATATTGAGATAAATTACAATTTACGGTACTAACTTAGTTTTTAACTGAAGTTACTAACTCAAATTTTAACTAAAATTACTAACTCAGTAACTAAGAAATTTTGACATAATTAACCAATGAAATAAAAGGTAAAAATAAATCATATGACCATTATTGGTTAAATTTTTAGTTTTTATAAAACGGCTATACACGGTGTATTTGAAATAGGGTCGGAAATTTTAACTGATGATTCTACATCATAAAATATGACAAAAAGTTCCTATAAACATATGTCTAAAAATGCGTCATAAGGGAGCTACGCCCCTTTGAAAGTGGCTAAAAAAATCGGTTTTTATTTAATAACTCAGGAACCCTTTGAGATATATCAACGAGGTTTTGCACGTCAACTAATCCTACCAAGGCCCGTTTTTATGTGTTATTTTCATGTACTTATTTCAACCAGGGGTGTGCGAAACGGGGAGGGCTTATCAGTTTTTTGTTCCAAACTTTTTTCTGTGTAACTTTTTTGCAATTTTATTTTTGAAATATGATTTTTCAGGTCAAAATACATAAAAAAGGTACTCTTGTTGTAATACTGTAGGATTAACCGTTTTCGAGAAAAATTCATTTGAAGGTGAAATTCTACGGTTCGAGGACGAAAAATTAAATACTAAAATGTTGAAAACCAAAATTTTAATGATACAGGGCGAATGTACATTAAAAACTAAGAAAAAAACCTCATATACAGGTACTTCCAAAAATCCATCCTAATGGAGCTATGGTCTCCTAAATATGCACCATTTTTAAAGCGCTATGGTAGCTTTAAAATCGTTTTTTCGACCTACATGTATGGAAACTTTGTTTTTGATGTAGAATAACATTGCATCATTAAAATTTTGGTTTTCGACATTTTAGTATTTAATTTTTCGTCCTCGAACCGTGAAATTTCACCTTCAAATGAACTTTTCTCGAAAACGGTTAATCCTACAGTATTACAACAAGAGTACATTTTTTATGTATTTTGACCTGAGGAATCATATTTCAAAAATAAAATTGCAAAAAAGTTACACAGAAAAAAGTTTGGGACAAAAAACTGATAAGCCCTCCCCGTTTCGCACACCCCTGGTTGAAATAAGTACATGAAAATAAAACGGGCCTTGGTAGGATTAGTTGACGTGCAAAACCTCGTTGATATGTCTCAAAGGGTTCCTGAGTTATTAAATAAAAACCGATTTTTTTAGCCACTTTCAAAGGGGCGTAGCTCCCTTATGACGCATTTTTAGACATATGTTTATAGGAACTTTTTGTCATATTTTATGATGTAGAATCATCAGTTAAAATTTCCGACCCTATTTCAAATACACCGTGTATACAGGGTGATCAATAACTGGCATGCCAACATTTAAGAGGTGATACTACATTCAGAAATATCAAAAAAAGTACCTATGACCATTGGTCCGGAAATGAGCCCTAAGGGAACTACGGCCCTTTAAAATTGTAATAAAAATAAGGTTTTTAATTAATTACTCTGGTATTCTGTAAGCTAGAGCGACAAGCTTTTGCAAGTATACTAGTATTAATAAGGGCAATAAGTTTATGTTAATTAATTTTTTTGAATTTATCTAAAGCCGTGCCTAGACGGACAAAATATCTGAGGCTTAGAACATTTTTGCCCCAAACTTTTTTATGTGTAGTTTTTTTTGGATTTTTTTTTTGTAAAAATATAGATTTCTTGAGTAAAAATACATAAAAAATGTCATATAGTGTAACACTGTAGGAGCAACCGTTTTAAAAAAAATGCAATTAAGAGGAAGTAACATTTTGTGCCACCAAAAACGTTACTTTTTAAAAGGCTTACTCCTTTAATATTAAATTTAGGTGTTTTAGTGAAGAATACTTTTTTGCTTAGTTTTAGATGAAGAATTACCCTGCAGCATTAAAATTTTATTGATGCTCTTATTTGTTCCCCATTCAGTATGTTATCTTCGAAGGGCCGTAGCTGCCTTAGGGCTCATTTCCGGACCACTCTTTATAAAAACTTTTTTCGTATTTTTGGATTTAGAACGCCTCCTAAATTTTGGCATGGCAGTTACTGATCACCCTGTATAGCCGTTTTTTTAGTAAAATTTTTAACTAATAACCGCGTAAATGTCCTTAATATTACAAAAAATAGTGTAAATCTAATAATTAGTAATAGACCTGCGTGCACTAAAATTTCTCGATGTTTTAGATTCTTCTTTAAATACCTACTAATCAGTTTATAAAGGTTTAGTTTAGAATTAAATTTCTAATTTCTAATTAACTAAAATAAAATGTAATGTTATATTAAATACTTTCCTGCTTAATTTAATCGCGTATTTTTAAATGCGTTTTAAAGGTATGCTTAAAATCAGTTTCACTTTGAAAATATCTAAGATTTTTTTACTTTTACTGACCTAATCTAGTAAACAATAAATCAAGATTATTTAGAGTTATAGAAGGTGAAAACTTCCAATCAACACATTAAACCTGTAGTTGAATTTATAACTGTTGTCAATATAAAATAAAAGTTTGTACTGTACTGTAAGGTACCCTGGTAGAAAAGTACATAAATCCAACTTAACATAACATTAGATTAGTGACATTTTTATGTTTAGTCTCAAACATTATACAAAAACGTTATAAAATATAAATATAACCTTAAAAACTAACGTTTGACAAAAACGTTATAAAATACATAAATCTAACGTTAGTTTCCTAACTAAATATTAACCTTTTTCTAACCTTATTTTAACTTTAAATATTTTTTAAATTTCCATTATTAATACGTAGGCTATAGTACAAAATACTCATTTCAGACAGCTATGTGCCTAGGTTTGATAATTATGCGTAAAAAGTTTGAAAATTCTCAAAAAATAAAATAAAAACACTAAAAGATTTTATTCTACGTGATTAAACAGACAGTAATATTATATATGCGCTATTGTTGATTATAATATATCTAACAATCAAACATTTGTCTATTATAAATACATATTAAATTACAATATAATTTTATATTTATTATTTCCAGATTAAGTTTAAAAAAATATTACGCCCCAAAAGTCAAAATTATAGTAAGTCTGGCAACGCTGTACTAGGATTTAAAAAATATTTTAAGATTCTGAATGTGTAAATAAATATTAACTAAATATAAGCTGGATAACAGCATATTACACCTAAAATATTTAGGGCCACCTAAAAAGATGGCTATTTTATAAATAAATTTAACGATATTATGTTTAAAAATATTATGATTGCTAAAATATATTAAGATTTATTTATATGAATAAATTTGTCTGCAGCTGCCATTTTATGATGCAGGTAGAAATGTCCTAGTTGGCCACGCCCCCTCCGAAAGTTAAAATTTAAACGTACTTATAACGTATATCTAACTTAAAAATCTAACGTTAGATTAACGTTTGTAACTAACGTTTGATTCTAACGTTAAAAAGTGGGACATTTGCACATATTTTATAACGTACTTTTATACAGTTTTCTAAAATTAGAAAAACGTCATTCTAACGTTAAATTTCTACTAGGGTATGTTTTAATTCTAAAGTAGACATTTTTAAATGGAAGATTTTACCTTTTATCTTTTTGCATCAGGACTAAGGACAATTAGTTGAGTCTGGTTTACTCCCCCAATGAACTAGGAATATTAATTTTTCCATGGTTCATGTACTTTAAATACTTATTCCACATTTTCTAGGTATTTCAAACTGAAATTTTGCATGTTTGGCAGCCATTGGGTTCTATATTTTTATTTCTGCACGTGTCTTATTTTTCTTGCATGTATACTAGGGTGACCCACCAAAATTTCAAATTGAAAAATTTGGAGGTCTCACCCCTTAAATTTGTTCATTGGGGTATCCTCCCTGATTTTTTTCAGAATTAAAAAAAAGTCGAGAGGTCGCTCACAGCTATTTTTTTAAAAGATATGTTTCTTAAGCTTTTTATTTTTTTTAAGGGCGAAGATTTTTTTATTTAAATATTTTTAACATGACACGGTATAAAGGGATAGTAAATGGATAACCTCAAAAAAAATCAGAAAGTTTTCTGTCAAATTGGCGGAGCTGTGCCCTTTTAAGTTCGAAAATGCACTACATTGCTTCATTTTAGGCGTAATGACAGGCACATTTTTTTTTCAGTGTCTTAAATTATTGTGTAGCCCAATATGACCCCACATAAAAACCACTATATATATTTTTAATCGGATATACGGGGTATCCAGAAAAAAATAATATATATATTTTTTTAACATTTTTGAGAGATAAATTCGATTTTTAGGCAATTTGGTTATAATTTTCAAGGTTTTTTGTCTTTAGATAAATTCCGAATTATAAATACATAAAATATGTAGTAGAAAAAAAAATTAAAATATATACGTCCAATAAAAAAATTACTACAAATTTTAAGTTTGTATATATTAGAGCACTAGATAGGCAGGTTTGTTGGGGGTAGGTGGTAAGTTTGAGTGGTTCCGCATGAGTGTGTAAACTACCTACCTAACCTAACAAACCAGTGCTCTAGTGCTCTAGTATATATCAGAATTTATCTTTCAAAAACGCTAAAAAATATATATAGGTATTATTTTTTTCTTGATACCCCTTATATCCAGTAAAAAATATATTGTGGTTTTTATATGGGGACCTATTCTGCCTTACTTTCCCTTACTACGCTAGAAAGCAGTAACTCCATTTGTCGCATAGCTACGTTTTGACGTCAACTCTGATGTAATTTTTGAAAACGCTGCTATGATACAAATGGAGTTACTGCTTTCTAGCGTAGTAGGGCAGTATTGGGCTACACGCACAATATTTTAAGACAATGAAAAAAAATTGTGCCTGTCATTACGACTAAAATTAAGCAATGTAGTGCATTTTCGAACTTAAAAGGGCACAGCTCCGCCATTTTGAAAGTAAACATTATGATTTTCTTTTGAGGTTATTCATTTACTATCCCTTTATACCGGGCAGTATTAAAAATATTTAAATAAAAAATCCTTCGGACTAAATAAAAAAATAAAAAAGCTAAGGAAACATATCTTTTTAAAAAATGGCTGTAAGCGACCTCTAGATTTTTTCAAAAATTCTGAAAAAAATCAGGAATAATACTCTTACCCCAATGAACAAATTTAAGGGGTGACACCGCCAAATTTTTTAATTTGAAATTTTTGTGGGTCACCCTAATGTATACGGTTAATTTATTAAAACCAGCTAATACCAATCAATTAACTATCGACTGTCAATTTATAACTATTTTAAATTTTTTAGGGGAACAAGATGCAAGAGTGCTAACTTTAGCTGAGCAAATTATAGCTGCCATTCCAGATAGAATCAAGGTATATGAGACAAAATTACTGTAAAATAGTATATTAAAATACTTGTTTCATCGTGTTTCATTATAGACGTTTTTGGCACATGCGTCCAAGTTTAAAAAACGACCCGCTTGCGGTGAGCTTTCAATGGACAATTTCGTCAATAGTATAATAAAACAAGTGTTTTATACTATTTTTTCTATATATTATTTTTTATCATTAACTCTATTTGTTTTAATAATAATGTCTTTGTAACCTTGGTATAAAATTACTACAATAGGTTATCTTGTTTAGAATGAAAGTGAAGATATGCTGCTGGACAACAGCCCTGGACAACCCGATTCTCTTCAACAGCACGATACCCTTTCAGATGTCTTCATGGAGCCCCTTTTGGATCAATCATCCTCTTCCTTTGAGTCTACAGAGTTTAATTTTGAATTCTCCGATCATAACTACAGGTAAAAATCATTCTAAAATATTTAGTAGTAAAATTTCTGAAATTTTGATTCCGGAGCAAAGTGGTCTTTTTCAGGCGCACTTATATAATTGACATGCCTATCGGTTATTCTACGAAAAGGTGGCATTTTCGCTAGTCAACTATCATTTTAGAAAGGTTACCCTGGTAGAAAAGTACATAAATCTAACTTAACATAACATTAGATTAGTTATACAAAAACGTTATAAAATATATGAATCTAACCTTAAAAACTAACGTTTGACAAAAACGTTATAAGATATATAATAATAATAATAATAATAAATTTTATTCGCCAATTAGGATACACAAGGTACATTTGGTAAGTCATAAAGTTTACAATATCATACTTAAACTAATATAAAATTATTAAGTTAAAAAAAAACAGAATTAAAAGAAAAAAAACTCATGAAAGTTTAGTTATGTACTCTTTAAGAGAGTAATGTGCCTTACTCAGTAAATATAACTTAACTGATCTTTTGAAGGTATTTACATTGCTTATGCAACGAATTTCAGATGGTAAATTATTAAATAAGGAAATGCATTTATATAGTGGAGAATTTTCGAAAAGGGTGGTTTTATGTTTGGGTATGCTTAATATTTCTCCAAGGCGCTGATGGCAAAGGTTCAGACTTAAATTTTGTCCTAGGTGTGCAAAGTATTTTTTAACAAAAACGACACATTTAAAAATATAAATAGAACAGACAGTTAAAATACACTTATTTTTAAAAACATCTTTGCAGCTTGACTTGTAACCTAAATTAAAAATTAGTCTAATGAGTCTTTTCTGGGCCACTATTACCCTATTTATATACCTCCCATTGCCCCAGCCAATAATGTTATAAGATAGGTGGGAGTAGGCTAATGAATAGTATAAACTTAATATGCCTGCTTCATCTAGATCATTCTTCATCTTTAGTATGGCATAATAGGCGGAATTTAGTTTCTTGCAAACATGGGAAATGTGATCATCCTAGGACAAATCACTATTGAAAATGGTTCCCAAGAATTTAGCACTCGATGACAGTCCCATATTAGATACTCTGAAATCTGGGCTTAGCTTTATACGGTTAAAAAAGTTCATGATAACGGTTTTTGATTCATTGAGAACAAGCTTGTTTTGTTGGCACCATTTTTCAAAGCATCTCATAGCTTCTATCAAGGAGTTATATAGTTCTTCGGGTGATTTTGCAGACAACAGTATTGTTGAGTCGTCGGCAAACAATATGACAAGTCCTTTTTTAATGTGTTGTGGTAAGCTATTAATGTAAATGAGTAAAAGGATAGGCCCAAGTATAGATCCTTGGGGCACCCCCAGTTTCAGAAAAAAAGGACAAGACTTAAATTTACGATTTATTCTAACGACTAACTTTCTTTGAATCATATAGGAGTATATCCAGTCAACAATGTTATGAGGAAGGTTCATATTAATTAGTATAGATTTTAAATTAGAGGGACAAACGGTATCAAACGCCTTTGAGAGGTCAAATTGAAGTGATGCTACATAATTACCTTTATCTAGTTCTCCATAAACAAAATTTAAAAAATCAAATTTAGCTGTCTCAACAGATCTGTTAACCCGAAAGCCGTGCTGGGAGCGAGTTATCAAATTATTACTGTCAAGGTAATTGGTGATTGCATTGCAAACAACTTTTTCCATAACTTTTGAAAAGCTGCATAACATAGATATTTGTCTATAATTATCAATCTCATCTATTTTACCCTTCTTGTGTATGGGGGTAACTAAGGCTGTTTTATAAACCTCAGGAAAATAACCTTGATAGAGAGACTGATTGACCAAATATGTAAACGGTTTAGCAATGAGATCGAAAATTTTTAGGATTAACGATACAGATAATTCATCAATACCACTTGATTTTTTATTTTTACTTTCATTCAAAATTTTAAATATGTCAATTTCTGTTAAAGAAGAAATGTTAAAAGGCGACGTATATGCAGATGAAAACCGTGTATAAGAGGTTGATACATTTTTTCCAAATTTGTTTACTACAGTTTTTTCTGCTATATCAGCAAAATACTCGCCAAATATATTGGCAATATCATCTGGATTTTCATAAATTTTAGTGTCTAACTTAATTTCTTTAATACTATGTTGTTTAGTTGGTCTACCTAGTTTGTTGTTTATGATTTTCCATGTAGTTTTACACTTGTTTTTGCTATTATTAATTTTCTTTCTATAAAATCTTCGTTTCTCTACTTTAATATTGTATTTATGCCGATTTTTTGCACTTTTATATTGACTGTACGGTAAGAGATTGTTTGTAGTAAGATAAAACAGATTTTTAAGGTGAGCACCCTCGTCAATAATTTTCTGCGTTACCCATCCCCGACCTTTGATAGACGCTTGTTTCTTTTTTACATAAGGGCAAGACACGCTAAAACACCAAGACACTGAATCACTAAAATATTTAAAAGCGCTTTCTAAATCAAGTTTAAACATTTCCTGCCAATCAATATTTTTTAAGTGAGTTCTAAATTCTGATATGTTATATTTTCTGACTTCAGTGACTTTTTAAATAACTAAATCTAACCTTAAAAACTAACGTTTAACAAAAACGTTATAAAATACATAAATCTAACGTTAGTTTCCCAACTAAATTTTAACCTTTTTCTAACCTATTCTAACTTTAAATATTTTTTAAATTTCCATTATTAATACGTAAGCTATAGTAGAAAATACTCATTTCAGACAGCTAGGTTTGATAATTATTTATTATTTCTATAATAGGTTTAAAAAAATATCCCCAAAAGTCAAAATTATAGTAAGTCTGGCAACGCTGTACTATAATTGAAAAAATATCTTAAGATTCAGAATGTATAAATAAATATTAACTAACCTAATATAAAGTAAGTAAAAGAGGTAAACGTATTTATCGAAGTATAACAGCATATTACACGAAAAATGTTTAGGGCCACTTAAAAAGATGAATATTTTATAAATAAATGTAACGAAATTATGTTTAAAAATATTATGATTGCTAAACTAAATGCAAGAAGTTGGCCACGCCCTCTCCGAAAGTTAGAAATTAATCGTATTTATAACGTATTTCTAACTTAAAAATCTAACGTTAGATTAACGTTTATAACTAACGTTTGATTCTAACGTTAAAAAGCGGGACATTTGCACATATTTTATAACGTACTTTAATACAGTGTGAAAAACGTTATTCTAACGTAAAATTTCTACTAGTGCAGGCTAGTGCAATTTTATATAGCATTTTAGATTCCTACTTACACTTTCTGCATTTTTTTTTATTTTTGAGCAGTTTTGAAAAATTCTGTAGACTTTCTAATGTTAGAAAGTTTACGGTTTTTTATGGTTATTTCAATTTTTACCAGAAATATTTCTGGTAAGCATATCTTTATCATATCGGTCTGTTATTTTAAGGTTAGATTATTTTAATAAATACCTAATTGGAAATTAAAGTAATCATTTATTACTAATTAAAATGAAAAAGTAATTAGCGAATTTAGAAAATTTACAAACAATAAGGTTAAGTTTTTACTTTTATAAAAATAAAAACAAAATACCTTTTAATCAAACACCCGTCACAATGAAGAAGAAGAATAATGTTGCCAACTAAAATGTTAAACTAACGAATATGTTTCTAAAACCAGCGTTAGAAAGTCTACGCTAGAAAAATAAAAAATTACTTTTTTTATTCGTTTTTTTTTTTCACCGAGATGATAGTTTCGAGTATTTTTAATTTACTCTTAAAGTAGCGCAAATTAGTCTCGGACATGCCATTTTTAGTGACTTTTTGACACAAAAAAAGTCGCACCCACAAAGAGAGACTTATGTTAACCAAAAGTAAGTCGCCAAACTCACAAAACTCTAACGCTCCCAAAAATAATTTAAAATATTCCAGAAAGCCTGGTGGCCACAGCTGGTAGAATGACCGATATGCATATTTATCATTATGTGTCCTTAACTGTAATTTTCTCTGCTTATTTTTTGCAGATATCATGACGTCGGGACTCCATGCTCCAGTTTAAGTCCAGCATCTTCCAGTTGCCTTCAGTCCCCATGTTCATTTACTTTGGATTCCCCTTCACCCCCACCAACTACCGCAGATTTTTGCGAGTTTTTACAAGCTTCCGGTACCGTTTTCGAAAAAGATTTTTCAAATCTTACACTTTCAGGTATGTCAACATTAGATTACAAAATTAAAAAAATATTTCATGTTCGTAATTAATACAAATTAAAATTATTCGTGACATATCGGACAAACAGAAACATTGGTTGAAAGCCAGTAATAAAGATTGTATCTCACCAACATCGTCACAGAGTTAAAGGGAAAACTACCCTGGTAGAAAAGTACATAAATCTAACTTAACATAACATTAGATTAGTGACATTTTTATGTTTAGTCTCAAACTTTATACAAAAACGTTATAAAATATATAAATCTAACCTTAAAAAATAACGTTTGACAGAAACGTTATAAAATACATAAATCTAACGTTAGTTTCCTAACTAAATTCTAACCTTTTTCTAACCTTATTCTAACTTTAAATATTTTTTAAATTTCCATTATTAATACGTAGGCTATAGTACAAAATACTCATTTCAGACAGCTATGTGCCTAGGTTTGATAATTATTTATTATTTCTATAATAAGTTTAAAAAAAAATATTCCCCAAAAGTAAAAATTATAGTAAATCTGGCAACACTGTACTAGAATTGAACAAATATTTAAAGATTATGAATGTATAAATAAATATTAACTAACTAAATACAAAGTTCTTCTGAGAGGTAAACGTATTTATCGAAGTATAACAGCAAATTACACGAAAAATATTTGGGCCACCTAAAAAGATGGCTATTTTATAAATAAATGTAACGAAATTATGTTAAAAAATATTATGATTACTAAAATATATTAAGATTTATTTATATAAATAAATTTGTCTCCAGCTGCCGTTTTATGATGCAGGTAGAAATTTCCTAGTTGGCCACGCTCCCTCTGAAAGTTAGAAATTAAACGTACTTATAACGTATTTTTAACTTAAAAATCTAACGTTAGATTAACGTTTGTAACTAACGTTAGATTCTAACGTTTGTAACTAACGTTAGATTCTAACGTTAAAAAGCGGGACATTTGCACATATTTTATAACGTACTTTTATACAGTTTTCTAACATTAGAAAAACGTTATCTAACGTTAAATTTCTACTAGGGTATGGACAGCACGGTTTCGACCTCATTTGATCTATTCAGCACAGTGCATTCCCAATAGTTAATGGCAGTGGAAAAGCGGAAAAGTACCGGTATTTTTCCAAAACTGTCCGATTATTAAAATTCACCGTTCCTATGGAAATTTTCTATATTCCTATTCTCTTAAAAATAAGTTTATCTGCGGTTTTTGCTACCAGACATAATAATGCCTTTAACAAAAATAAAAAAAGACCTTAAACATGGCTTAATGATTTTTTTATTCGATTGATTCTAAAAGAGACACTTTTTGTTCATGTTTTATGGGGAAAAGTTTAACTTTGTGGCCTAGGGCCAAAAGTTTTTTTTGTCTACTAACTAAAACTTGTTATTTTTAAGCTTTTTAAAAGAAGATGCTTTACCTTTACTGTAATATTTATAAAGAAATATGACCTTCTGGTCACTTTTGGTCTTGAACTAACTGTTCTTTTTGACTAGATACAGTTATTATAATCATTTCATACAAAATTTCTTCTATAACATAACCTCAAAATATATGTTAACTGATTAATCTGTATTCATTCACTAAAAGAAATTAAAAACACATAATTTCAATTTTAAAATGAATTTCAATATTTATAATATTCATAGAACGGTTCAGAAGTATTACTATTTTCATAACAGATACATATTAACAGAAATTAATCACCAAGCTATAGTTTTTTTAATTTGAAAATGAAACCGCACGCAAAAGAAACGATTCAATTGTTTTTTTTATCGATTTGATTGGATAGCAATTTGTCATAGATAACTGATAGATAAGTAATAAGACACTAAAAAGAAATACTTTTTGCAATTTAAAATTAAGTATATTTTAATAATTTATTAAAATTAGCTTTTAAAACCCTACTGCCTAGGTTTGATAATTATTTATTATTTCTATAATAAGTTTAAAAAAAAATATTCCCCAAAAGTAAAAATTATAGTAAATCTGGCAACACTGTACTAGAATTGAACAAATATTTAAAGATTATGAATGTATAAATAAATATTAACTAACTAAATACAAAGTTCTTCTGAGAGGTAAACGTATTTATCGAAGTATAACAGCAAATTACACGAAAAATATTTGGGCCACCTAAAAAGATGGCTATTTTATAAATAAATGTAACGAAATTATGTTAAAAAATATTATGATTACTAAAATATATTAAGATTTATTTATATAAATAAATTTGTCTCCAGCTGCCGTTTTATGATGCAGGTAGAAATTTCCTAGTTGGCCACGCTCCCTCTGAAAGTTAGAAATTAAACGTACTTATAACGTATTTTTAACTTAAAAATCTAACGTTAGATTAACGTTTGTAACTAACGTTAGATTCTAACGTTTGTAACTAACGTTAGATTCTAACGTTAAAAAGCGGGACATTTGCACATATTTTATAACGTACTTTTATACAGTTTTCTAACATTAGAAAAACGTTATCTAACGTTAAATTTCTACTAGGGTATGGACAGCACGGTTTCGACCTCATTTGATCTATTCAGCACAGTGCATTCCCAATAGTTAATGGCAGTGGAAAAGCGGAAAAGTACCGGTATTTTTCCAAAACTGTCCGATTATTAAAATTCACCGTTCCTATGGAAATTTTCTATATTCCTATTCTCTTAAAAATAAGTTTATCTGCGGTTTTTGCTACCAGACATAATAATGCCTTTAACAAAAATAAAAAAAGACCTTAAACATGGCTTAATGATTTTTTTATTCGATTGATTCTAAAAGAGACACTTTTTGTTCATGTTTTATGGGGAAAAGTTTAACTTTGTGGCCTAGGGCCAAAAGTTTTTTTTGTCTACTAACTAAAACTTGTTATTTTTAAGCTTTTTAAAAGAAGATGCTTTACCTTTACTGTAATATTTATAAAGAAATATGACCTTCTGGTCACTTTTGGTCTTGAACTAACTGTTCTTTTTGACTAGATACAGTTATTATAATCATTTCATACAAAATTTCTTCTATAACATAACCTCAAAATATATGTTAACTGATTAATCTGTATTCATTCACTAAAAGAAATTAAAAACACATAATTTCAATTTTAAAATGAATTTCAATATTTATAATATTCATAGAACGGTTCAGAAGTATTACTATTTTCATAACAGATACATATTAACAGAAATTAATCACCAAGCTATAGCTTTTTTAATTTGAAAATGAAACCGCACGCAAAAGAAACGATTCAATTGTTTTTTTTATCGATTTGATTGGATAGCAATTTGTCATAGATAACTGATAGATAAGTAATAAGACACTAAAAAGAAATACTTTTTGCAATTTAAAATTAAGTATATTTTAATAATTTATTAAAATTAGCTTTTAAAACCCTACTCAATCGAAAAACTTAACTTTTTGCCCTTGTATTATAAATAACTATTTTTACATAAACGAATTCGGCATGTACAATAACCCCAAAAACGGCATAAATTCCTAAGGTGTAAAAACGTTATAAACCAGTGTAATTATTGTGTTAAAAATTTTCTTAATAAAAACGAAAATAAATTTTATTCGACTGATAAAATTTGATGGTAGAGATAAAAACATGTATTTATTAGTGTCAAAATAAAAATTTTTAGTATTAAACTCGTAAAAAAATAAATTAAATTTGATCCATTTTATGATTCTAACAGATTTGGGCGGTTTTATTTATAAATATGTACAGATATTTTAATATAAATCGGTTTTCAAGTTCAATTTGAAGGTATTTTTACATTTCAAAAAAATATTAATAGTTAATCTGTTTTTTTATATTTGTGCTTCGGCACTTTTTCTAATAAAGAGTTTTTTTTTCTCTTAATTATAGGTTTTTTTTTTAAAGCATTAATAGGTTTTATCAAGGTGGGCATTAAAATGGTAAATTTTACAACATAGTTTGATTTTGTTTGACATGTAAGAATGAATTTTTAAAGTAAAAATTAGTAGAATAAAAATCGAAAAATCTAAAACAACATAATTTACGTAACTATTTTAATTATAGAGTATTATAAGAATTATTTAATTAGTACAATACAAAAAAAACTAACAAAAAATCCAGTACTTGCTGTATTTTACCCTAGGGGGTTTTTGTCAAAAGTTTAACCCAACTTTTGAAATCTCATGTCAGAATGATATGATGTTGTAAAGATTACGATTTCAATGCCTCCCTCGATAAAAGCTATTAATGCTTTTTAAAAAAATTCGGCAGCCCTCTAAAAAACAAACCATTCTCAAAAAAAAATATATATATATTAAATTTTTACTTATTTGAAACAAGATGCGTTTAAAACACAAATATTTAACAAATGATCTGTACATATTAAAAACTAATTAAACTTTGTCGCCATATTAAATTCGCTATTTCGTTTTTTTAATTTCTAATAATGGATTCAGTTTCAGTATTCTCAATATACACTAGATCAGTTTTATGAAAATCCATTAAAATTCACCAAAGAACCCCGCACAAAACCCCGTGTTTTTGGCCTTCGGCTAAATTTGCTGGAAATTATATATTTTATTAACCTTCATGTCCTTAATAGTTGACCAAAATTTCAGCTTAATTGTATGTACAGTTTTTGAGATATCGAGCTTTAAAATTGGTGATTTAGAATTCAGGAAAATTTTACACCTGTTAAATTTTTGTGCTTTTTTAATGTCAGTTTTTTATGTATGATTAAACTTAGTGGTGCAAATTGAAGGTGTTTAGATGCTTTATTTAAATGTGTTATAACATTGGCCACAAAGTGTTTCCTTTTTCCGTGGCAACAGCCCAAAACAGGCGATATAATAAATATTAAAAATGCCAATTATTAATTTTGGTTTAATATTAAAAAACAGAAAATCTAACGGCTAGAATTTCATATTTTTTATATATGTTATAGTTTTTGAGTTACTGAATAAAAATAATTAAAAGCGAAGGTTATTAGAGTACTCAAAGTCCTTCTTTTTGGGCATAATGGGGGTAAACCACATCAAAATAAATTAACTTTCAATCAGCAGTTTAAAATTTTCGGTAAATCTTACAAATAAATGGAATTTTAGAAAAGGTATTGCTAAAGTAAAGTAGGTAAACCAACCAAAGAGGTCCTACATTGGCGTATTAAATTATTTATTGACATTTGCTAAAGAGCCTACATTGGCATAGTGGAGCAAGGGGTATGAAACGTTAAACTGTTATAAAATTACTTATTTCTGTATTTAAGATAATCGCAGTATGGCTTGCAATGGAGGCAGTTAAACCAAGTTAACCAGGTTCTCAAAAGTAATTTAAGCGTGGTAGGAAAAGGGGTACCTATAGATAAGCTAATTACTTAAATGTTTAAAAGGCAATAAAAATAAGAATCTAAAATAACTGAAAGCGAAGCTTATTAGAGTACTCAAAGTCCTTCTGTTTGGACATGATTGGGGTAAACCACATAAAAATAGTTTCACTCGATTTAATCAGCTAAAAGTTTTAAATTCTCGGTAAATCTTACAAATAAATGGTATTTTAGAACAGGTATTGCTAAAGTAAAGTAGGTAAACCAACCAAAGAGGTCCTACATTGGCGTATTAAATTACTTATTGCCATTTGCCTAGGATTATGGTGAATACACAGCATGATATATTTTGTCAAAATGCCATTTTTATATACTCTGACAGTGAATAATGTGTGTACACCTATATATTATAGGTATATAGAATATTTATTTCCATGGTTTTATAAAAATTAAGGTATCATTATTAAAATACTACTTTATATAATAAAATATAACTTTATATAGTAAAAAAACTAATCAGTTAAAATTAATTATTAATAAAAGAAAATCGTCAAATAATTATAATTCGTATACACTTGCTCAAAGCTAAAAATAATTTCTCTTATGCTGATATGTATAACTTTTATCAAAAATAAACATAGACTTTTCCTGAAATACCAAGTAAATATATTTTTTACACGTTTTTGTTTCATATTGAACTATGTGGATAATTAGGCAAAAGATAAAACTTCCTATAGGAAGATATGGAATACCTACAGTTGCAAAATATATTCCTCAAACCATTGAATCCAAAGATTCGGTATTCCTTATTACCAAATTATATTAAAACTAATTTTAGTAAGATAGAGCACACAAAGGTGAAGCAATTAACTAGTTTTTTATTAACTTTTAGATTCCTATTTTTATTGCCTTTTAAACATTAAGTAATTAGCCTATCTATAGGTACCCCTTTTCCTACCCAGGGGGTATTTTATTTTAAGGGGGGGGGGGACCATCCATAAGGAAAATAAATGCGCATTTACCAAAAATATAATTTTGAAGGTATTTCTATGCTAATATATTTCCCTGGGGGGGGGGGCATAGCCCCCATGGCCTCTTCTAATTCCGCCCATGTTCCTACCACGCTTAAATTACTTTTGAGAAACTGGTTAACTTGGTTTAACTCCCTCCATTGAAAGCCATACTGCGATTATCTTAAACGCAGAAATAAGTAATTTTATAACAATTCAACGTTTCATGCCCTTTGCTCCACTATGCCAATGTAGGCTCTTTAGTTGGTTTACCTACTTTACTTTAGCAATACCTTTTCTAAAATTCCATTTGTTTGTAAGATTTACCGAGAATTTAAAACTTTTAGCTGATCGAATCGGGTTAATTTATTTTCATGTGGTTTACGCCCATCATGCCCAAACAGAAGGACTTTGAGTACTCTAATAACCTTCTATTTCAATTATTTTTATTCAGTAACTCAAAAACTATAAAATATATAAAAAATATGAAATTCTAGCCGTTAGATTTTCTGTTTTTTCATATTAAACCAAAATTAATAATTGGCATTTTAAATATTTATTATATCGCCTGTTTTGGGCTATTGCCACGGAAAAGGGAAACACTCTATGGCCAGTGTTATAACACATTTAAATAAAGCATCTAAACACCTTCAATTTGCGCCATTAAGTTTAATCATACATGAAAAACTGACATTAAAAAAGCACAAAAATTTAACAGGTGTAAAATTTTCCTGAATTCTAAATCACCAATTATAAAGCTCGATATCTTAAAAACTGTACATACAATTGAGCTGAAATTTTGGTCAATTACTAAGGACATGAAGGTTAATAAAATATTTAATTTCCAAATTTAGCCGAAGGCCAAAAACACGGGGTTTTGTGCGGGGTTCTTTCGCCGCCATATTGGATCCGCCATTTTTAATTTTCAATAGTTAAAAAAATCTAATCGATGCACTCATTCAAAACTTATTGGGTTTTCACTTCGAATTGGGAACCTTTTTCTTCTGGATAAGTTCGTTAAAAATATCGTTTCAATGTGTTCTTTTTTCGAATGGGGTCGAATGGGTCCCACGACTCCCAGGACTTGATCATTATTTATCTAGAGTCGGCGCGCTATAATAATGAGACAGTGACGTCATGATATTAAGTATTTTGACATAAACTTTTGAAAAAAGGTCTGTAATTGAACCCAAAATACAAAATTTGGCATTTTCACAAAAAAAAAACAAAAAAAAACAAGCCTTAAAATAGTATATTGTTTTACTAAGAGGAAAAGTAAAGCTTTTTTTTACTAGTCTGTAGAATTTACGGACGACGCGAAGCAGAGTCCGGAAACTACAGACGAGTAAAAAAAAGCACTTTTCCTCTGAGTGAAACATACTATTTTTTTCTTCAAGCATCCCATATATATATATTTTTAAATATTAATTTTTGAATTTAATTTATTCAGTAATAAAGTATGTTTTGTTTATTGAAATAGACCAATAAAACCCTTTCGAAATAAAATTAAACCTTCCTTAGCCCATTTTAATTTTTTTTTCGTAGGCGAAATCGTACACTTTTCGCGATTTAGATGGTAACTTGTCTAATGTAGCATTTGCAATTTCGGAGAGATTTGTAGGTGTATAAAGCATATATTCTTCTTCAATCATTTTTAATCAATTTCACACAAGGTTTTTGCACAGAATCTCGAGTCAACCATAATTACATAATAAACAAACAAGTTTGAAGTATGGCTGTCATCAAAGTCAAAGAGTGCTGCCGCCAGTGGTGGTTTTGCTAACTAACTTTTTTTTACGGCGTACAACAATGAACTCATTTTTTTACTGTAAAAAAATAGATCACTTCTAACTAGTGTGCTCAGTTATAAAATATGAAAATTTTAGTATGCTTGAAGAAAAATACAGTTTTTTTACAACTCTAGTTCTGTTTTAGATCGCGAACAGCGTGAACTCTACGAAGCTGCCAAAATCATCCAGAAGGCGTACCGCTCGTACAAAGGCCGGCAGCAGCAGGAGCAGGACAAGGAGCGCGCCGCCGCCGTCGTCATTCAGAACTACTACCGCCGGTACAAGCAGTACGCCTACTACAAACAGATGACGCATGCCGCCATGGTCATCCAGAACGGGTTCCGGTCGTACTGCGAGCATAAAAGGTTTAAAAAGAGCCAGGAGGCGGCAGTGTGCATTCAGAACTATTACCGTAACTACAAGGAGCAGGGGGCGCGAGGCAGTAGAGAGGGCACGCCCGGGTTGAAGTAAGTGACTACCGGGTTGGGGAGCCAGTGGTAGCGATGACGTAGCTATTAGAGTTATACTCAGAAATTGTTTGGTATAAACTCCTCGCAAAATCTATCTGAGTTCTTGTTTTATAATTGGCAGAATAAATTATGGACCAGTATTAATTTAACTTACCAAAAAAAATTCTGCCACATCGTTTAATATAGAACTTTTAATGAGTACTGCGTTATACTGCTTTATTTTTATATTGCCGCTTTGGTTTGGACTTTTTAGGACCTTTCTTGTTCTTTCTATTACTTTCTTCTTGCTTTTTAAAAATTATTTGTTTTTTTTATGTCAAAACAATGAATCAAAATTAAAAATTATTATGTCTACTCCACCATTTTTTATTAAAGCATTTTATTTATTTAGCTACAATTGTTTCAACCCTTAAAATTAGGGTCATCTTCAGGCTACAGGCGGATCTTTTTGCTTCGACTGGCATGCCATGGCATTTATTAATTAACTGTGATCGAGATCCATTATTATACTGGAGTTCTGATAAATCAAATTTAAAAATAATTATGTCTACTCCAAAGTTTTTTTATTGAAGCATTTTATTTATTTTTAATTTGGATTTATCAAAACTCCAATATGAGAACGGATCTTGATCACAGTTATTCAAAACAATGCGTTGATTGAAAATGAATTTAAAACACAATGGTCAACCTTACATAGGGAATTCAATTTCTTCTTCTCTTCTTCCTTTTTTTTTTGGCCTTTCCTCAGTGAGAGAGACAGATCCCTCTTAGTTACTCAATTCACCAAGAGTGGTTCTTGTCTAGCTTGGCATCATGCCCACTCCCGTTTTGATTATAGAAAATTTCCAGTCTTCTATAAGACCTCTGTTTTTTTCTAATTTGTAAATATATTTGCGCATGCGCTAGTATACAAAAAAATTCTGTATGTATAAAAACTTCTTCACGTGTTAGTTGCTTCCAAATCAAAATTCATCAGCATTATAAATGATTAAAAAACATAAAATTTCCTTCTTACTCCGATATAATCACATTTTACTGCACATCATCCATACAATCGCTATAAAATATATAAAATCGAATCCAGGGCATATCTAAGACAGCAAATAAATAAATAACTATACTAAAACACTTGATGCTAAAAATTAAACGCGATTAACGGGTTACCTAATTCTTGCCGAAAGTACATGGTGCTCGTTTCACGGGTGAAAAGCAACTGGGATTTAAATTTATTCTGCGAAACATAAAACAAGAAACAAATGAGGATCAAATCAGATTCTGCGCGGAGTTTATACATATAATCAACTAGTTTATGTAAAATGTGTAAAACCAGATGTTTTATGTTATTCTTTTATTTTGATTACTACAGTTAATAGTATATTAAAGTTTCATAACATACGTTTTTAGCGCACGAGTACAAGTTTAGAAAACATGCCGCTTGCGGTGAGTTTTCTAAAGTACTAGTGCGCTAAAAACGTGTTATGAAACGAGTGCTTTATACAATTTTTTCTATTTTGCTCTAAAATTTTAAAAAACTTACATTTTAATTGATGACTGATTTAGGGATTTTTGTTTCGAATTGGCATTACAGTTTTCGCCAGGTTGATATATTTTATAGTCATTTCTTCTCTTTTCCACTGCAAGTAACCAAATCACAATTTTAACACGGTAAAACATAACCTAAACACATAATTTTGTAGAAAATTAAACTTTAAACCGACGTTCACAATTGCACGGCAAACGTCAAAAGATAGACTTTTGTCTGTTGCCAACCCAAAAGAAAAAAAAGTAGAGACCTCTTATGGGCCTATAAGAACTCGCAAAATGCGTGTGATTATGAGCTTATAAGAGTCGCAAAATAGAAAAAATAAAATAAAATTCAAATGTATGTATGTTTGTAGAAAGTAATTAATTGCGTAATTAAAACATAGCAAGTAATAAAAGTACTGTCATTTAGATTATTCCTAATCAATAATGGCACAATATTCTGAATAAAACTATGTTAAACCAAAGGACGTCATCGCTAACTCTGATTTCGCACCCTGGTGATAAACTGAAGAAAAAAATGGTTCAAAGGTTTCACAAGTTACAAAAAGTATGAACGTAATAGTCATATGTGTCAAAAAATTAGATTACATCCCTTAAAAAAGTGCTGGTTAATTCTTATACAGACCTTATAACTTATAAGTTATAAGGTCTTATAAGATTATATACGACCAATAAGAACTTAAAAGAACATAAATTAGGATTTAATAAGATTTATTAAGAAAATTTTCATAAAAGAAAATTCTTATAGATTCCTGTAAGATTAAATACGAAAATATACTTAACTTCTAATGGGTAGGTTTTAATAAGAAAATACTAATTAGAATGTGAATTGGTATTGGTATTTTAAATAGCTGGTTTTAAAGAGAAAATTCTAATGAAGTACTAATAATGACAAAATGTTAATTTCAGAGTTTTAAGGCGAAAATTTGGAATGTAAAAGATTTAATGAGAAAATTGAATTAAATTTAGATACCAGGTTTAAAAAGAAAATTATAACGCAGTCCCAATAAGGTTTAAACACCAGATTTATATTGACTTAATACAGTTTTAAGGGGAAAATTCCTATGCTATAGGTGGCGCCACGTTATTTCCTACCACTAACAAAACTTATTAAATGGATAAAGTCGCTTTCTTGGAATACTGTCGTTCTAACTTACTAGTCAGCTAATTCGATACATATTATCGGATTGGTATGGATCAAGATATCTAGAGCCTTCCGGTTTTCTCAAATTGTTGAAAATGGATTTATGTGGGGGTGAGTGTAGAGGGATCGATTTTTTCGTTATTTTTTTAATATTTCTTCGCTTTTTCAAGATACAAGCAAAAATGTGTGTGTGTTTTAAACCATTGATCCATTGTAGAACCAGGTGCATTCTTATAAAAACCTGCTTCATTGGTAAGAAATTTCGTTCAAAATCTTATTAAAACTTCTTAAGATTAAACAGGAAAATTTTAATAAGAATTGAAATGAAATTTCTGTTCCAAAACCTGCTTTATTGGTAAGAAACTTCGTTAATACTCTTATTAAAAGTTCTATAAGATCAAATACGAAAATTTTAATAAGAATTAACCAGACCTTTTTTACAGGGATATTCAAAAATAATAGTAAATTTAGCTTAGAATATGAAAAAAACTACAACCAGGAAAAGGCAGAATTGGAGAAATTACTAAGAATTAAATATTTTATCAAATGCCTATATGTAGATATGAAATTACCTATTTTTTACCAAAATTAATGCTTAAGCAAATAATTATTTTGGTCTCTCTATGATTCTGTATTTTTAACATTGAATTAATAAATAACCCAGGTAGCAAAATAACATGACATTCACGTGAAAGTCACGTTAATATGTGACATGTGATATTAAGATTGTAGTCTCACTTAACAAGAATGTAGCATGGTGGGGATGTCCTAAGTCCGCCCCTAATAACATCACACAATGACATCCCGAAAATAACGTGTTTGTGACATCATAAATCCACATTCCTGTTATATCTAATATCTTATGGATGCCGTTACTGGTACTTTAATAGTTAAATAATATTCTAGGATATTAGCTTTTTCTAAATTAAAACCATTAAAAACGCTATAACCCTATAAAAAAATCGGATTTAAAATCAATCAGTAATTGAAACAATCACAGATTGAAAAAGATAGATTCTAAATACGAAATTGCAGATTAAGCGGAGAATATAATCCGTGTCCGTGGTCTTGAGAAGCCCGGCAGAGCCCCCTATCCATTGGAAATCGTATAATGTGTATACAATTTCCTTATAATAATTTACTCTATCAACATCATCTTATATCGATTTTTTTGCTTCAAACGTCGGTGAGAAGCAAAATAACATGACATTCACGTGAAATCCACGTTAATATGTGACCTGCGATATATTCACAGCGTTGCTAAATATTTTTTATTAAATAACATGGTTGTCACGTCACACGTGTTACGTTGCAAATGTGATGTTAAATACATGTTATTTTTCAATATTATGTGATGTTATGATTTAGTTTAAAAATACACCCAAAAGTGATGTTAATTTCTTGTAATATAACATCCCTTGCTACCTGGGAAATAAATTACATAACAAGTGTAAAAACAGTAGCATAAATGTAAATATTGTAGCTGAGATGCAATCGAGAGTTGCAATCATACGAGTTTTGAATTGCTAATATTTCTACATAAATTAACTTATAAGTTGAGGACTATCTTTCCTTTTTTATAAAGACATTCATAAAAAGTAGTAAATATAATAATATTTTAAAAATTTCAGTTGACTTTGACATTTCTCTAAAATACATTCTAGAATATTCTCTATCTCCGATTCTTCAGTCACGCTATAGCTTTTGAACCAGTACGTTTTCTTCAAAAAGAAACCGAGAGATATGTTTGCTTGTTTGTTTGTTAAGCTTTATCTTGATTAATTCTGTGTATATGTATTTTTGTTTAATACTAACTAACTCTAATTAACCAACCAACCAACTAATTGATTAAAGGCTGATTCAGACATAATTATCACTAAACACTATCACTAAATACTAAACTAAGTCGTTCTGTCCTTTTCATTGGCCAAAAAGAAAGATGGCTTCTTATCTGGCCAAACCAAAAAGTCCAAACCAAAAAGGACAGAATTGCTTAATTTAGTTAGTGATAATTATGCCTGAATCAGCCTTAGTTAGTAACAAACTAACCATCTAACTAACATCCATAGTTTAACACACTTTTAACACTGGATGCTTCGAGGGATACTAACATTACTATTGATTTACTTATTAAATAAAACTAGTATATCTATGGTATAGTCATAAAAAATAAATAAAAAAAACCAAACCCTACACAGAGAGCTACAAGGGAACCTTTGAAATTTGATACGTAAATTTCGTTGACTTTGAAAGGTGCTTGGGACTGATCTGGTGTTTATTTGGTGATTTTAAAAACGCTGTCAAAGTACGAATATAACACAAATCTCATTTTTTAACGTCACAATTTTGTTCATACTCGTTAATATAATACTTATTTTTTTTCAAGTCCGAGTAGCCAATTTCCCTCGCTAAGTTTTATACAAAATGAGTAAAAATTACATAATTTTCTCACGAAAATTGAAACTATTTCCAAGATAGAACCCAGAAAAGTACCCTTCATTTCAAATTAATTATGATTTGGAAAAAGAAACACATCCTTTTACTTGGTACATTTTAAATTCTTACATATACACAACAACAAACAGCAAACCTTCTCTAAAAAAACTGAAATATGAGTCACCCTTCTGCACTTTGACCCTGTCTGCTTCGGTGTAGTTGCTGATCCATATGTGTGGTAGTTCTTAATGTCCTGTCTTCGTCCTTCTAACCACCTTATGTCTTTTTTTACAGCATGCATAATCTTTCAAATTATACATAACTTTAAGATAGTAACACCAACAATTATTTTTACAGACTAACACTAATAACTATTTTTAGAACTTTTATTTTTTTATTAACTAAACGTGTTTTGATTGAGGGATATTTAAGTTAAAACTTTTTGGTTTTCGTAACGGTTCTGATGTATCATTTCCTATACATTTCAAACTGCTGGTTACGAATTTGATCGCAGTTTTCAAAAAGAACAGTGTTAGAATCACGAGAAATTGCAATTTTTGAGATTTTTTTTTTTATTTAATTTATATATAGTCTTTCTCGTTTGGTTTGTTTTTTTGTGCTGAATAAGATTACTTTTCTGTTTTCTTTATTCTGTTTGTAGACTGTAAATGTGCTATATTTAGTTTTAAAGAATCATTTTTAATTTTTTCGATTTATTTATTTTAGACGTACATATTCCCAAAGACGTCAACACCAAGCCGCACGAAAAATTCAACAGTTTATGAGACAGTCAAAAAATAAGTAAGTTAATCTTTTATTTTAATTTTTATTAACTATATTTTAAGTAAAAATATTCATATTATGAGTAATAATAATTATTCTTCAATATAATATTCAAAGTTGCAATAATATTTTTATTGTTTTAATGTCTAACCTTAGTATTTGGGATGAACCTATAAGTCAACAAATGGTAAGTCATACTAACATCTGACATTTTTATTATTAAAATAATTTAAATTATTTAAAAATATAGTTATAACATTTGCTAAATAATATAATATTTTACAGGTTACAGAGAGAACGAGCCGAAAAAGAGAGGCAGGGGGGCCAGTCAGTAGATGCCCTACAAAAGTTACCATCTCAAGGGGCACCTTCCAATTGCATAGGCCCAAATAGCAGGTACGAACCAAACATTTATCATTGGGGTTTTAATTTAATAATGTAATAATGTAACTGGGATAAAAATAAACAATTTCAATACAGAATATATTAATATCTTTCTGTATGAAACTGTTTATTTTTAGCCCAGTTACGAGGCCTTTTACAGTCTTTATCATACTTTCTTTTACTATCTGTATTTTACACTCTTTATCATACTTTTTTTACTACATGTTCTTTTTCAAAGATAAAATATTTTTACTATACGTGGATGCAAGGTGGACTGCCTATTAACATACGGGACTTATGTGAAAAATATGGTTAAAACAAAACATTCTATAAAACCACTCTTATTCTATTTTATCTTTCCTTTCCTTTTCATAAAAAACAGTCTTTTCAGAGCTATCAAGCTCTTTAGTTATTCCGTCGCTTTTGTTTTAATCTCATTATCTTCATATTTATCCCGTCAATTTTACCTCATAATAATTTTAGGATTAGTTATATATCTTATGGAGCTAAAACCGGTTTTAAAGTAAATTTCTATATTAGTCTCAATCTATTAGTCGAATTTTTATTCTGTAATATACTTACAAAGTGTGCAAACATTTGTCTATTAATAAACGGGACTTACGAGAAAAAAATGGTTCAAACCAAAATTTTGACAAAACCTCTTTTATCTTCTTTAGTATACTTTCTTATAGAGCTAAATCCGGTGAACGGAGCGGCCAATTCATCACTGGAATGCCCTTCAAAGTAGCATAACAGTTATCTCATCATCTTTTTTCTAAAATTTGTTCTTTTCATTCTCACTTTTCCTGACAGTTTTCAGCTAACCCAGAAATTTGATATCCATACTTTTTAATTTTTACTAGGAAAGATAATGCAACAGCACAAATTTCAAATAAGTTGTTTATAACAGTAACATCATGTTACTGTTACTAACATGCTTAACAAATAAAAAATCCTGTTCTTAAATTGGCACACCTTGTATTGCATATGGATTCCAGATATTAGATCTAACTTTATATTATATTAGATCAACTTCTATAGAAGTTGTAACTTATAACCAAAATCATATAGTTTCATAAAGCTTTATTCACATTATTATTTTAATGTATAATTATTTCCCTAATACTATTTTTCTTTTCCAACAGTGGATCATGTTACAGATCAAATAACCTTGACTGTACAAAAGAATCAAAAAGCATCAATGAAAAAAATGACAAAAAGTAACTTTAAAATTAATGTAAGATTATTGTAAGTAATTAAAATTACATGCTATTCATGTATTAGTACCTATTAGGTATGTTGTAAAAAGGCATATTACTAACCTTACAAATTCTTGTAAGGTTTATAATTTTCTTGTAAAGAAATGCTTGAAAATTGGTGAATTTATTATCAAAGTATTAGGATTCCGTTCACCAAAAACACAATACTTAACACTGTATGTATATGCTCAATATACTGAATAACATAATATGGTAACATGATATATATTAAATAGAGGAAGGAAATTATTTTATGTGTGCCTTAAAATAACGATTTCTGTCAAGAAAAAAAGTGGAGGCAAAAAAATCTGGTAAAATTACGCACCGAGTACGCGAACCTAGTTTTCAGTGCAAGAGAATGCACTCGAAGTGCACTGAAAATAGTTTGCGTCGAGGTGCGTATACTATTTTTCATACAAACTAACACCTAAACATCCAAAAAAACGCAAAAATTGTTTAAAAATTAATTTTTCAATTTGAGGTTATGTGTTTGACGTTTTCTCATTCTCTGACAGAAGATATGTAAAATAATCTGATTTTCACTTTCCGACCGCTGTCATGGCAACGGGTGGAAAAGCACTATCACTAACTAGGTCGTAGGAAAAAAATATTTTTTGTTAGTTGGTAACTATGTTTTGATATAAGATTTCACAAATAATATAAGCGCACATTTTCAAATGGTTTTAAAATGTTGCGTTTTAATTTGCAATAACTCGAAAAAATTGAGTTCCATCTATCTAATAACAGAATATGGTTAATCCTAGCTGGATAATATAACAAGATTCAAAAATATGCGCGGTATAACAAACAAGTGAATTTTTGCATTGTACCAATGTAAAAATATGTTGATAATCAAGGCTAAAAATATATTTTGAAACATCGACTAAAGTTTATTTTTTTAAAGTATAGTTATTTTAAACCTTCCCGCCTGTAAAAAATCTCGAAATTACCATAGCAACGTAAGATATGCATGCGTCGTAAGCGAAATGAATAGGCCCAATTTACATAACCGTAAAACGTTAACGTGCCATTAACGAGAACAAAAAAATGGTTTATTCCTCTATATTATTGGAATAAAAGCGATTTTATAAGCAAATTTTGTTTCTACAGGAATACAAAGTGTTTTTAGCAACAGCTTTATCAATTCTCTTTTTTTTACATCAAAACATCATAAAAACAAAGTAAGTAAACAAAAATTATAAATTTTGGTTATGTTGACATTCAAAACAAGTCACATGCTTCAGTGTAAATCGGACTTTGTGGAGTATTGCGGCAAATTTAAAATAACTATACCTTAAAAAAAATAAACTTTAGAAGAGAAACTTGGCATATTCGGAAAAGGCTAAAAACACGTTTCCAGGTTTACCATTGTCCTAGATTTGTATTATTTCTCCACTCTTTTTCTTGTTCTTAAAAGAAAACATCACATTAGGGCACTCTAATATTTTTTGTTGTCGTTGTCGTAAATTCTCTCTTACTTGTGAGTCACTATTCTACTTTAACTAACCTTTGGCGTGGGTCACATTTAGGCATCTTTCTCTATTTTCAGTTATTTTCCTAAAGTTTTTGTTAATCTCTCAGGACCACCCAGAAATCTAGATAAACTAACGTAATAAACTGTGACTATTATAAAAAATGAAAACGGCAAGAGCTTTGAATCTCCACCAGACCTTGCAATCAACCAATTAATAATGTCTAAATTGACTAATAATAATTATAATAATAATATCCTTGTTTTCACATGCTCGAGATTCCGATCCAATAAATAACGAGAAGAGTAAGCCTGATGTCACGTATCCAGCAATGCATTGGCGGTAATCACGCGCATGCGAAAACAAGGTTGTTGTTAGAATGGTTTACCTACACTAATGGTGGACTATATTATCCATCCATTTTGATAAATTAATAGTCCTTTTTTAAGACGCTGGCAAAATGCTGGTCTGTAAACAATGTATACTATCACCCAGGTAGCAAAATAACATGACATTCACGTGAAAGCCACGTTATTATGTGACATGTGATGTTAAGATTGTAGTCACATTTATCAAGAATGTAGCATGGTGGGGATGTCCTAAGTCCGCCCCTAATAACATCACACATTGACATTCCGAAAATAACGTGTTTATGACATCATAAATCCACATTCCTGTGCTGTTATACCTAATATCTTATGGATGTCGTTACTGGTACTTTAATATTTAAATAATATCCTAGGATATTTGCTTTTTCTAAATAAAACCATTAAAAACGCTATAACCCTATAAAAAAAATCGGATTTAAAATCAATCAGTAATTGAAACAATCACAGATTGAAACAGATAGATTTTAAATACGAAATTGCAGATTAAGCGGAGAACATATTCCTTTAATCCGTGTCCGTGGTCTTGAGAAGCCCGGCAGAGCCCCCTATCCATTGGAAATCGTATAATGTGTATACAATTTCTTTATAATAATTTACTCTATCAACATCGTCTTATATCGATTTTTTGGCTTCGAACGTTGGTGAGAAGCAAAATAACATGACATTCACGTGAAAGCCACGTTAATATGTGACATGCGATATATTCACAGCGTTGCTAAATATTTGTTATTAAATGACATAGTTGTCACGTCTCACGTGTTACGTTGCAAATGTAATGTTAAATACATGTTATTTTTCAATATTATGTGATGTTATGATTTAGTTTAAAAATACACCCAAAAGTGATGTTAATTTCTTGTAACATAACATCCCTTGCTACCTGGGCATGTACCTACTAAATGCTTACTTCATAACGTAACACTTTGATATTTAAATTCACCAACCTTTTATAGATATATTTATCTACACATAAATATCTAGCAACTTATACAGTATGTACCTATAAGCTAAACTAAAACTTTAATTTGTAATATACTGCTATGTAAACTTAAAAAAAAGCCAAGATTTTGGAACAGTTAGGCTATAGTAAAGATGTAGTTTACATATCTGTTCCAAAACTTAACCACTGCAGATGGAATTTAAAATGTTGAGTTTATCACTAAAACAACATAACAATATTTTGAAATAATTATCTAAAGTAGAAATAATCATAATTATCCTACAAAAAGTTTTATTATAGTTTAGAGCAATTTATATCTAGTACTTACCATCTAGGTGCGTTATAATAATGGGACAGTGACGTCATAAAATTAATGACGACAGTGCACACAATATTGTAGACGGAGTCAACGGCTTTATTTTATCCATCCGTATTAGCTTACTGCGCATTCTGTGTTTAAGGGCATCACTGTTGCATTCTTATATCGCGCCGACTCTAGTACCCAATTCTTTTTCATTTTTTCGATGCTACTTAAATTGTCCAATATGTCGCATATACTATTTTCGATTGTAGAAATTCTAAATAAAAATTACGAAAATTTATTTTACGTTGTGTATATTTTTGGAAACTCTTCATTTGAATTTGCGTCTGCTCTAAAGCAATGTTCTAAGCGCCTATCTACTTATAAAATATATTAATCCTCTATATCTTTACAATGTCTATTTTGGCTGTTATTTGGTATTTTTCATGCATTTACATTTAAATGCAAGGATCGACAACAAAAGTGAGATGATTTTAGACGTTGTACGACTTTTTATTATTATTCTGATAATATGGATTCAGAGCTGTGATCGTAGTTTGGACATACTTTTTTAATCTTTGGATCAACGTATTTCTGTTTTAGCACTTGTCATTGATTTTTTCTTTAAAATGTTTATTTTAAGTTTGAATACAGTGAAAATGTACATAATAATAATTAACTATCGTACCTACCCATAAGTACAATAAGCAGACTAACATCCCAATAAGAAGTTATAATACTCTTGAATTTCCCCACTCCCTAACGCCTTAGTCCAATTAAACTATTTGGATTACTTGGTTACTATGCTAGTCTAGTTATTTGGCAAAGGGAAATCAAAACGTACTTACATACAACTATTATACAACTATTAATAATATAAAATATTTTACTATTCCTTAAAACTACTTTTGTTTGATTAACGCAGTCGTTCCTCCGAAGTGACTGATAGATTTCGTGCTTTTTAGCACTCTTCAGAGCCACATAACAAGTAGTTTTAAAGAATAGTAAAATATTTTATATAGATTTTTTTATTTTGTAAATATCAAACTATTTAATTTAGTTTATTAATATTCTATTTATTTTGAAAATTATTGGCTTTGACAACTCAGGCATTTTAGCCAGATTCAAGTGTTATAATCATTTTCTATAAGTAAAACTTTCTAACCCTAATACTGCCGTGCTAAACACAGAAGTGGTAACTTGTATTTTGGTCATTTTAAGATATTAACAGTTTTTAATTTTCAATGTTCTCAGTCATTAAAAATGTTATTCCAAGTCAAAAAAAAAATCAAATTTGATTTGAATCAAAAAGATAAAAGTTTATATTAGCTGTTAATGTTATAAAAATGTTAATTATTGGATAATTAAATAGTAAAATACTCAGTAAAATAAAAAATTTATATTTACCACTTTAAAATTTATTATTTTTAATTTGTAATACTAAGGGAATTTGCCGTATCTTATTGAACAAAATTAAGAAAAAAAGGTTTCTTAGCGAATATTACATCATTTTACGTACCTTGATCTTCTTTTGTTATAAAAATACTTATTAAGAGAAATTATTTTAAATAATAAGCTCGATAATAAGAGATTGCACTGGATAAAGCAATTTAATTGTCAACGAAAGTCGCCATTGTTTTCCATAACTATTACTAAGGACATTTGCCGTAACTTACCGTCACTAAGGTATTTTGCCGTATCTCGTTACTTATTAGTATTATACTAAGGCATTTTATCGTAACTTCTTAAATTACAATAGATACGGCAAATTGGCTTAGTAATTGACAACTTTAAAGAAGATACGGCAACTTTAATAGAGTAATTTTATTAAGAAAAAATGAATTAAATCGTTTAATAATATGATAAAAATATTCATTGATTGTTATTACATCATCTTGGAGTCATAACTCATTTTTGAAAAGTAAAGTTACCACCTCTGTGTTTAGCACGGCAGAATAACAAACACAATTTCACATAAATTAGTGGTTGATAAATTCATCCACTAAATTAAATCACAAACATCAAATTTTAATTATAAAATCAATTTTAAAAGTTATAACGGTTTCAAATATATTATTATTTATTTAACAAACACAATTTCACATAACACAGTGGGTTTTTGGAAAGTTTAGGTTTGACAAAAATGACGAAGAAAACCACACTCTGATCGTGATTTATGATTATTTGGACATTACAAAACCACTTTTTTTAAAATCGAGTTAGCTCGTTTTTGCACTTTTTTTTCGAAAATCAACATAGCAGGAGTATAAAAAATTGAGTGTTTAAAAATGTTACTTTGTTTCTTATTTTTACAATTTTTTTTGATTTAGGACACCACCAAAATCATTCCAATAGTTTTAAAATATTTCTTTTAAAGTCCTCTTTTGTGCAATAACCGAGCAAATACAAAATTTTTATAAAGTAATTTTGTGTAACCTATGCGTACACGGCTAGGGTTACCAGGTGCTAAATTCGAAATCCCGGTCGTGACCGGTGAAAAATCCAGATATTATACGAAAAGCCCGGTTTTGGTGCACAAATTACCGACATTTTTTATTGACCGCTAGCGGATAAGAGTTCTTATTATTAGAGTTTTTGACAACACATTTATAATTTTTAAAGTAATTTTTATTATTTTGTACATTTTACTAATATTTATTTTTTTATTACCTATTATAATAATAAATAATGATTAAACTCTAACTGTAAAAAAAAACATAACTCTAAATAATTAAATTTTAACTTAAAAATAAATACAAGAAGAAAAATCAACAACCGCTTTTCTTAAATATTTTTTATAATTGGAATTTGAAAGTAAATTAATTTTATATTTCCCCCAATATTTTTTAAATTCCCTATGTAATGTTTCCCCTGCTTGTTCCGACCAAAAACCCAACCCTTCATTTTTCAAAAAGCTAAATTGATGCTGTAAATGATGTAAAAAGTCTTTTAGTTTATAGTTTATTTTAGTAAAAAAAAAAACAATATACCAAGGTAAAAAATACTTTTGCAGCCTCGGATTCTTATATCTCAAGATTCTAAGTATCTCGGGATATACCTAATACACCTCTGCTATAAAAAATGTATTTTCTATAGGTATACCTATTTTATTATGTATTTGTGTAATTAAGTTTTTTTTTGTATTTGCTCGATTATTGCATAAAAGACGACATTAAAAAATTTTAAAACCATTAGAATAATATTGATGGTGTCCTAAATTAAAAAAAAATAGTAAAAATAAAAAACAGAGTAACATATTTAAACGCTCAATTTTTCATATTCCTGCTATGTTCATTTTCGAAAAAAAAGTGCAAAAACGAGCTAACTCGATTTTAAAAAAAGTGGTTTTGTAATGTCCAAACAAGCCTGAATCACGATCACAGTGTGGTTTTCTTTGTCATTTTTGTCAAACCTAAACTTACCAAAAACCCACTGTGATAAATTAGTCGTTGCTAAAGGTTAATTCGCCGAGACTAATGTCCCGAATGGGAGGAAACTGAATTATTAATAATCCAAAATTTAAAAATGTATGACCGATTAATAGTAAAAAGTTCTAGTCTAGTTTTAGATAGTTATTACTCTATATCAATTATATATTTTGTTTATTGTTATTTTGTTATTCATTTTAAGTGTTAGATTTACTTTTTTTAAAGCTCTAGGTATATTTATACCTTATACAGAGCGGTCCAAAAGTCACCCCCACCCTCTTTTCTTTTGAACGAGTTGAGATATCGACTTCAAATTTAGAATTCTTAAATAAGACAACTTAATCTATCTTTTAGCATATATTTGATACTTTCAGCTCTTAAAATGTGGGCAGGGGGCATTGGGGGATTTTTTTTTAAATTAAAAGGGGAGTGTGTGATACATCATTTTAAAGCTTATGAAATTCTCAATTTAACTATATATATTTTATTTTTTTTTATTTTTTTGTTGGATTTAAAATAGGGTTGAAAATGGGTATTTTTGTCAAAATCAAACAATTTTTTAAAATTACTAATTTCATGAAAAAAAAAACGTAAATTACATCTTTAAACTAATTTTAATTGACATAAATAAAAATTTACAAAAAAAAATGATCGCATTTTAGCACAAAAACTTCAAAAATCAAAACCTTAAAAAAATTGTTTATAAAATTAAAAAATACACAGTCCAATAGAGAATTTTATTTGCTTTAATATAATGTATAACGCGACCCCCCTTTCCATTTAAAAAATGTCCCCCATGCCCCCTGTCCATTTTTAAAAGTCCAAACGAAAGTATCAAATATATTCTAAAAGATAGTTTAAGTTGTCTTATTTAAGAGTTCTAAATTTGAAGTCGATATCTCAACTCGTTCAAAAGTTATGGGGGGGGGTTACTTTTGGACCGCTCTGTATATTATAAATTGTTTGTACTTAAGTGAGAAAAATCTACTTATAAACTACATGTTTTTCACTGCCATTTGTAGATTTTCATAAATTATTGCGAAAAATGCTAATTTCTGAACTAATGCAATACACAAGGAGCTATAATTTTCGTTTATAGAGAAAATAATTGAGAAATTACGTATATTCGCCATTTTAAAAAAATCCAATAAAAAAATATTTAGGTTTGGAGGTAAAATTCTGAAGCTCCACATTATGTTACATTATCGAAACATCAGAGAAAAATATTTAATAACATTAAATAAATAAATAAATAAAATTGTAAGGGGTCAAAATCATATTAAAATATGACAGCTATGTTAATAGTATATTATTCAACAAGCATATAATAATTGCTGCTAATAAATGAGGGTGAATTTTGACACACGAGCCGATATGCGAGTGGCCTAATCACCCGAATGATTAATAGCTATTATACGCATGTCGAATACTATACTTTATAAACGGCTGTTTCACAGTTTAAACAATTTTTACAGACCCGTGATTTATAGGCCTATAAATCACGGCCGTGGATAAAATGCATAATTTTAGTGTTTATGATGGACAATGCAAAGTTTGCATTTAATCTTAAATTAATTATTTATGTACTGTAGTCCCTAGATTTTTTAAGATATGGTTTCAGAATTTTGTCTGCTAAAATCTAAATTTTAGATGAATCGTTTATTTGAGAAACAGTAGGTCCATTTTTTGACGAACTTGAGTTTTACGTATATTTTAAGTATTACTTAAATTATTACATTAAATTCAATATTCTCCCACCTTTCTTCAAAATTTCCCTACATTTCTTTGTCTTTCCCCTATCTTCCCTTACATATTAAAAATCTTCTTTCCATCAAAATTTAATTGTAGAACAGTATAAGTCCAGCGATTTTAAAACGCTTCTAAAAAGCAACTATTCATTTCGACATAATAATTTTATATGCCCCTAGTACTTTAAATGTGTCATAATCTTTTTTCTTTTTTCTTCTATTTTAAAAGAAAACCTCGAGGAAAACGTTTTTCTCAAATAAACGACTTGGATACTGTAGAACTTAACTTTTTTAGAGGCCATATTTTCAATAAAAATAGTAGAAGTTCGCTCATACATATCATTATATAATACAATCTATAATATTAGAGTAAAATAGTTATAAATTGTACAATGAATCGTATATAATAGAACTTAAGTTCGTTTGTGTATTGTAAATGATTGTAAAATTTATGTGCTCAAAGAGTTAATAACTGCACAACTTTTTATCATTTAATTTCTTGTTGTTTCTGGTTAAGTCAATTAAGAAGAATTGAGGGAAAATAAATTTCAGTTTTTAATATAGTTAAAATCAATAGCCAAACAACTACTTTAGTCCCTCCTCATAGACGCCAGATCTAGATTTTAAGTTAGCAAGGTCTTGCTAACTTAAGACCTATTTCTAGTGTGCCTGTCTGGAAGGATTTGGTGTGATACTCTAATTGTATTCTTAAAAAATAATAATTTTTTAAAAATACACATTTTTTGTATTGTTTTCGTTTATTAGGTAAAACTATGCAAAATTTCATTTAAATTGACTTTTCAAAAGTTCTGAAGATCACGTGAACCTTTTTGCGAATTAAACACAAACGACTTGATAGAGTGACAAGAGTATCCTTCCAGAGAGTGGCACTGTGTCATATAAAGTGGTTAGTGATGTGAGTCTTTGACATAAAACCAATACATTTCCTATCAACTAGCTTTTATTCTTATGCTACTATATAATATATTATATTATAAATAGAAAGAGATAGCGACAAAACTTAGACAGAGAAGAAATTATTGGCTTGTCTATTTTTTAAATGTCACAATTTGGGAGTGTGAGGTAACGAAATGTTTTTAAAATTATTGGCCACAACGAGTATGGTAGTAGTTTTTTTGTCTTCCTTTCATCTAGAACTTTGTGGTCAAAATCCATATAAAGGTCGATTGTTTACAATACGGTATTTTCTCCTATTTAACTTCACCAATTATACCAATTTACATTCATTCTTAATATCATTTGTTTCATTCATTATTGAACTATACAGTTGGTATCCTATGGGCTACCAACTTTGTATAGTAGGATAATCAACGAACTAATAACTCTTCTCTCTAGAATAGGCATTTCATTTGTAAAAACTGACAAAAACGTAGCCAACATATACATTTGTCTGTCTTACTCGCACAGCTTTGTTCTAACAGAGACAACAATAACAGTTACTGGTAACTGTTATTGTTCAGGCCTGAATATACCTACTATTTGTTTACAAACAAACCGAGATGTTGGCGATACTTTATATTAACGGTATGCGTATTTTAGAGAGAAGAGTTATTAGTTCGTTGAGGATAATGAATGAAAAAGAAGGTATTATGAATGAATATATGTTGGTACAACCGGTTAGAATAAATACGCAAAATAACCGTATCGTAAAAAATCGACCTGTATTTGACTATTAGTGGTTTGGCTAAAATTTACACTTCCTTAAAAAAAAAAACTATATATAAAAATGTACCTGCAGGCACTATTACTTTCTCAAAAAAATCCCTCCTATGTGTACATAGATGTTATTTGTTTTTCAAATTTTATTCTTTGATCAAAAATATATATAGTTCTATTAACGAAAAAAAGTCGTATAATAATAAGTATTACTTATGTAAATTTTAAATGTTAATATTTATACATAATGAATATAAATAAATAAAAAAAGGCTTAACAATTTTAAAAACTGCAATAGTTAGATTAAATAATTGTAGTTTTGCAGTTCACTAGAGAATAGATGACATAAAAGTTTTAGATTATAATATCAGATTTTCAAAATATTTTTTAATCAAATAATATTTGTCCAGTATGAATGTGTTATTGTATGAATGCTCTAAGTCGTAAGTAGATAACTAATTTTTAATATTTCTTTCGAAATATGAAAGGCCATGCATTATAGCAAGCATATTAAGTCTGCTTTTATTTGACCTGAAAAGGCTCGAAATAAGGTGAAAAGAAAATTTAGATTTGGATCTTGTGTTCAACTGCTTAACTGGAAAGCAGTAACTCCATTTAAAGAGTGCAACTAACATAAGGGCCTAACCCTCATTTTTTGCGAAATACGGTTTTTGATTGAAACGGGTACTACTTAACGTACTTCATAGCTCTAGTTAATAAAAATTCCCAATACGTCACTAAAAGTGGCAAAAAAATACATTGGAAAATAGGATTAGGGGTGCAAAATTTAATAACCCAAGTATTTAGGTTAACTATCTTAAAAGGTTATGAACCTATTTAAAAACCAAAAAAGACAAGATTTTATAAAAAAAAGAATATTATAAGCGTGTGGGTAAGGCTTTTTTAATACCCCTCTCCTTACCCTCCACTCCTACTTAATTTTGTCACAGGATCCATTTTTTTTTTAATATTTTATTCCATATTATCCCTATTTATTCTACCTATGAATTTAAAGTTTCCATAATCTAGGTTGGGTATTTTTTAACTAATATTGATTCGCCGAATCTAAATTTGTCCTTTCATGATTTTAGAACAAAAGAGGGATAAAATAATGATTTTTTACCACTTTTATATTATTTTTCTCAGAAACTTTAGGTAATAGAAATATTCTGAGGCCAGATTCGGTCTCAGCGACCCAAAATTAGTTAAAAAACATGACTCCACTCAGGGCAAGAAACCGTGTTGCCTAGTTGCCTAATTATTAAATTATAATTCTATTACGCATGTTCAAAGTAACCCTAAAACGAATTTTAACGTTCAGTTTTTTGCGTTTTCTAATTTTGAAAACGGGCTTAATGTTTGTAAAATATATTCAAAGAATTACCTTTTGTTAAAAAAATTTTACATGCTTGTAAGGAAGTCTGCAGATGATTTTTTTGGCATTATCTACCAAATTTCATCCGCTGAGATTTACTCGTTAACGGTTCTATGATGTCCTGACCCTGAACTACCAAGATCTATCGTCAGTTTTTCTTAACGTTTTAATTAATCTCCAAACTGGCCGAGGAATTTGGAGTTTGGAATCTGCAGGCTAATAACAAGCCAACTAAATCCTTAACAAACATAAATTGAAAATGGAAACAAAATAAATATTTTGTTACAAAAGAATATTAGCAAGCTAGTTTACAGTTAATGTTAAATAACCTGCTAAAATTTTTACTCTAGCTAGCTCGTTGAAACTAAGAACACTGATGTAAAATATTATATTTTTCAGAGACCAAAAGCCAGATTATTTTAGGTACTCTCGATCAGTTGTTACTTTGTTTTTACTGTCTAGTGTTTTGGTGGTTAGCCGTTTGAGTTTCTGGTAGTTTTCACCTAAAAACCCCAAACCAGCCAACTACCAAAACACACTAACATGCAAACTAGACAAAGCAACAACCGCTCGAGTGGCCCTAGATTATTTCGATAGAAAATTAAAATTAGTTTCATTATATTTATTTTAAACTTTCATCCAAAAACAATCAAAACTAAAAACAATCTTCTTGATTATTAAATAGTGGTGTGCTTGAAATTAATGCAAGTCTGACTAATTGTAAATATTTTTAAGGGGGCGTAGTTTAAAGTACTGAACGGAAATTTTGTAAAGGAATTTAAACACCAAAAAAAAAAACAAATATATCGAAAAAATAAATTGTAAATTTGTATTTAAAAAGAAAAAAGATCATTATCTGTAGGATAAAATTTTATCGAGTATATTCAAATAAATTTTATAACTATGAGACATTACCTAAAAATGTATTTCATTATACTGTAGATGTTTTTTGGAAATATATAATTTCTATTTATTCATTAAATAAGCTTTAAAAAAAATGAAGTAAATAAATACAGTTAAACGTTGTAGTGTTTATAAGGTAGATAATTTTTGACTATTATTATTACATATAGATAAAGTACTTGTTGTTTATAGAGGGTGAACATGAAAATTATTGCCAACCAAATATAGTAACTGAAATAATTCTAATAAAATTAGTTATTATTTTTAATTTGGAAGGCAAAATTAGGTAACTTATCCTTTTGTATTTTATAAATATACCCTATTGAAAATGAATTGTCTGGGCGGGTAAATGGTGTACCAAACGAGCTTGAGTGGTTTAATTTCATCCGCTCAAGTCCGGTTTGTGCACCATTTATACCCGCCCAGACTCGTCATTTTCAACGGTATTGCATAAATTCAAATTAATTCTACATCAAAGATTTCACGTAGAAGCATACATGCAGTTTTAAAATTTCCTTATGAACATGAGATTTTTGATATGTGTATTGGTTTTCATCAAAAAAGGTTTATAGGGATTAAGAAATTCTTGATCCTTACTCATATTAGAGTTGATTTAAATAAACCATAGAAAAAAGGTTATCTCTCCAAAATATAAATTTATTGTCTATTAAACAAACATTACAGCGACAATTGTTTCGACTTTTTTAACATAAAGTCATTTTCAAGTTTTTAAATTTATAAACAAATTAACTCGAGTACACATTATTAGAAATGTCATACTGTATGACATTTCTAATAATGTGTACTCAAATTAATTTGTTTATAAATTTAAAAACTTGAAAATGACTTTATGTTAAAAAAGTCGAAACAATTGTCGCTGTAATGTTTGTATAATAGACAATAAATTTATATTTTGGAGAGATAACATTTTTTCTATGGTTTATTTGTTTATAGGGATGTCAAGAAAAATTTTTAGTTAATAATAGATCAAGATAACAGTGATTCCTTTATTAAACAATAATACCCTGTTCTGTAATATTCTTTAGAGACCCTTCATATTTTGACGATTTTGTCAAAAATAAAGAATCTGGAGAATTATTCAAAAAATACTTAGTAAACAACTGGTACTTTTTAATAGTTTGTAGCTGCACAGTACCTATATCTCATTATATTTACCTGTTTATATTTAGGAGTTCAAATTGTTATATACACACTTGAATAAATCGACACTCCCATGCAACAAGGATGTAACTCAAGTTAGACCTATTTTGAGTTATACTCATAGGTAAACGCCTTAAAAAAAGACACACATGGTGGTACTACTCAGATTTCTACACAGGCCATTTTAACCAAAAGTTTACCTAAAAACACTAAAGTAAGAAATTCCAATTTTGAATATTATCAGAAACAAACAATAAATTAACAATAAATACTTATAGAGTTAAATAGAGAATGTTATAAGCTTTCAAATGATGTATCACATGGCTTCCTTTTCCACTTCAATTATTTCCCCACCCTTAAATAAGAAAAAAAAATATTTTAGAAATTTAGCTGTCGTGAAAAATGACAATATGTGAGTTACGGCTTTGTTGCTTGGGGGTATCGAAATGTATATTTTTCAAATATACATCACTATATTTTTCACAATGGTTACTGCACTCAAACTAAAGTATTTTTTTCCTAATTTGGCTCAACTTAAAGAAAAACTTATTTCAACCATTTTTTAAAATTGAATTAAAGCTACGTAGATATCTGGATATCCTACTACCTGTTCTCATTCAGATAAAGAATATTTACCTTATTTATTTATTTTTTACTTTTACATTACTTTGTAAATTTTATTGTGTAGTTATTTAAAAAAAAATCCTACATAATAATCGACACCCAACGTGGGGCTCCAATTTTGGGCGCCAATTATTACTATACAGGGTATTTTAATAATAGAGATACTAAATATAAAAGGTGACTATATTCAAAAATATGAGAATAAAGGACCTATAAAGGTTGGTGGGTCAGCCTAAAATAATATTTTTAATTAACACGTTCCCGACGACCTGCGCTACCGGTGGTACACGGTTTAATTCGGTTTCTATACGCCTTTAAATCCACTGCTTGTCAGTTATATTTACGATATTGGATTTAAGACTATACATATAATGTATATACATCGGTGTACCAGGGTTTTCGCATTTGGCCGAAAATATAGTATATACGATGTTAATAAAATACAATTGTATAGTTGAGTTATACCGAAAATTTCTTCGTCGCGAACGTGTTACTATGTCTGGAACCCTGCAAACTACAGCTACGAAATTTTGTACCTGTCCTAAGATTGTAAAGAAATACATCCTATGCAATTTTTATTTGGTAACATTTACTTAACCAGGGACGTGCAAAATGAAGAGGGGCTTTTGGAGGGTCTGTAGTATTTTAAGATTTTTTTAATAAAGTATAATGCTTTGGATAAAAATACCTGAAGCATGTACTGTTTATGTAATATCATGGGACAAAGTCTTTCTAAGAAAACAGCAGTGATAATTTCATGTTATAAACAAGAAAAAAGGAACTAAAAAACGCACTTCAAATTGCATGCTCCTGGTTAAAGTTATCCAATAAAACATGCATAAGGCGATTGCCATTATTAACATCCCGGACAACATTTGCTATTTCACGTGGAAGTCATTATGACATCATGTAATGATTTTCTGAGTTCATGAACGCATACAGATGACTCCTCATTGTAAAGTCATTACGAGATCATGTCATGAAGATCTAGCAGCGGTCTACGGGATGCGCATGCGCAAATTTTAAATTAACCGCGAAATTTAAAATAAAAAAAAAAGAAACACACCTTTTTGCTCATATCTTGAAAACGCGAAGAGATACCAAAAAAATAAAGAAAAAATCAACTCCCCCTAGACATATACCCCCACATAAATCCATTTTCAACAACTTGAGGACACCGGGATTTTCCCACTGGGAACTTTCCAGTGGGAATGTTCTCCAAGGTGACTGGGGGCACTAATTTCTCTAGACTAAAGCCTCCAGATATCTACGGCTCACCATACCAATATGATAATGTGTATCGAATTAGCTGACCAGTAAGTTAATTACTAGTTATTACCAGTAGTATATCTTTATAAAGACAGCTGCATTTTAATACTAGTATTCCTTTATTCGTTTAAAAAGTTTAGTTAGTGGTAGAATATAACATGTGGCGCCACCTATCGCATAACGCTGTCAAGTGCAATGAAATTGAAACATTACAGGAGCCTGTACTATTCGGCAATCGTTATCGATCGAGTCCCGGGCAACATTTGCTATTTCACGTGGAAATCATTATGACATCATTTAATGATTAAACTTTAAATGTATACACCTCATAAGAAACTCACAACATGATCACAAAATCATGAGATGTGCTCATCATGATGTACGTATGAGTACAAAACGTGGAAATCATAACATGATGCTCTCATGAGGCCTATATGATTTTATGAATGTTGTCCGGGATAATAATAGAGCATGTGTAAAATTTCGTTGCTGAAGTTCATACGGTTCCAGAGATAAAAAAATCTAATTCAAACGGCCCCTTAGGAGTGCCGTAACTCCCTTGGGGCATTTTGGGACCAACCTTTATAGGAAATTTTATTTTTGGATGGTAGAATCATGCCTTAAATTTAGTACCTTTATTTTTAAAACACTCTGTATAGGAATCATAACTAAACTTTTATCTATTCATGGGTAATTTGAGGGACCCTAGAACGAATATTTTTAATAAAGTTTTTTAACAATAACCACAAAATAAGGTTTATTGAAATAATATTATATTATTATTATAATTATAGGTGCAAAGTACTGTAAATGTTGAAAATTACCTGAAATAACCTTTGACATAGGTAATTGTAAAAGTTTAAATTCAAATACACAACTATACATACAAAAGACTTTAGGCTTTTGAGAAGAAATGCTTTTTAATGGGCCTAATTAAAAAAAAATACTTTGTGTATTCTGTTTCTGTTATCATATTTCTTAATACAGTACTTAAATAGTTTTAGGGTTTATATTTTTAATAACACAGCTCCACAAAAAAAAACTTACAGAGTTATACAGTGCGGTCCAAAAGTTAACCCCCTCTTATTTTTTGAAAGAGAAGAGATATCGACTTCAAATTTAAAACACATAAGACAACTCAAACTATTTTTTCGCAAATATTTGATTTGATTTTGAGCGCTAAAATGTGTACAGGGGGGCATGGAGGGACATTTTTTAAAAAAGAAATGGGTATTGTGTGATACATCATTTTAAATCTTATAAAATTTTCTATTTGACCATATATTTTTAACTTTTTTAAAAAAAAATTTTAAGTTTAGATTTTTCATTTTTTTTTTTTTTTGCTAAAAAATGCAATTTTTTAAGATTTATTTTTGTATGTTTTCATTTATGTTATTTAAAATTAGTTTAAAAGTACAATTTACGTTTTTACAACATGAAATAATTAAATTAAAAAAAATAAATAAAAAAATTGACGAAAATACCCATTTTCAACCCTATTTTAAACCACCAAAAAAATGTCTAAAAATATAAATAATACATTGTCAAATAAAGAATTTTATAAGATTTAAAATAATGTATTACGCGACCCCTTTCTATAAAAAAAATCCCCCTGTGCCCCCTGCTCACAGAGCTGAAAATATCAAATATATGCAAAAAGATAGTTTAATTTTTCTTATTTATGAGTTTCAAATTTTAAGTCAATATCTTAGCTAAAAGTTAAGAGGGTTGCTGACTTTTGGACCACAAGGTATATCGTTTTCTGTAGATTTTGAGCCGCTGGATCTTAATATAATCGCAGTAATTCTTAATTCAGTCAACTGATCAGGTTTTTGAGAAAAATAAGCTGAAAATGCAAAAAAAGAAATTTTTAGTAATTTTGAATTTTTTTTTCTCAAAAACCAGGCGTGATATTCAGCGATCAGATAGGTATCTAAAAAATTCAGATATCTGCTGCTTAAAAAAAAACAAAAAATTACATCACCTTAATTAAAGGTGATTAAATGTTTAATAAACATTTGATGTTTCTGTGTGTGGGATATGAGATTTTAGTATTTTTACTTGCTAAATCAGAATCTGGCCATAGAATTAAGCTATTAGGTCTGGCTTTTGAGAAAACAGTCAAAAAAAAATTAAAAAATGGGTTTTTCTTGAAAATTTAATATGATGTAATTCGGATTCAGATTCAGCAACCCTGTTGCAAAATGATGTTTTTTTGTGGAGCTGTTATTGTATATTCAGCTCCTTTCATTCCATTATAAAGTTGTTCAAACTTCATATTTTGATACTATTTATTGTATTTTATAATATTATAAATTGAATATGTTTTATTTATGTAGAATAGTGTTTTTGATTTTATTTTCTTTATTATATTCATTGTTTTTGTTTATTAGAGTGCAGGTGTTGACTATTGTTACATATTATTGTGACTAATAAACACTTTCTAAATGATTAATCTTTTATTAAATACCTTTTTTAGTTCCTTTCAGGGCCAGATTTGAACAACTTTTTCTGTGTGGTATATCCTGAAATCCAGCTGTTGAAAACTGTAGGTATCATACATGAACTAATAACTCTTCTTTCTAGAATACGCAAACCGTTAAAATAAATTTATTATTTACTTAAGTATCGCCAATATCTCGGTTTTTTTGTAAACAAATGGTAGGTATATTCAGGCCTGAACAATAACAGTTACCAGTAACTGGTATTGTTGTCTCTGTTAGAACAAATATGTGCGAGTAATACAGATGAATGTTTATGTTGCCGACGTTTTTGTCAGTTTTAACGATTGGAATGCCTATTCTAGAGAGAAGAGTTATTAGTTCGTTGGTATCATACAGTTTTCATCAACATATCTAGGTATGAAATAATAATCAAAGAAAATATATATAAGAACTTTAGCTTCCGTGTTAAACGTAGGCAACACTGATTACAAAAAGGCTGCTGGCGCCATCTAGCACGGAAATTGCGGACTATTGTTGGTATAGTCGGTTTCTGTAAAAACCCCTAGTGACATCTAGCGGAAATTTTAAGTAATAGAGATGGCGCCAATTTCAAATCCTTAATAAAATTGTTAATTAAAACACGTTGAAGGACAATGACGCTGTCGAGCGGTTTGCCTGCGTTTTCGCAGACATACCGCTGGACAGCGTCATTGTCCTTCAACGTGTTTTAATTATTACTTTGAATTCGATAAAAATCTCCATTCAAAGTAATAAAAGAATAGAATAAAAATGCAAAACAAAAATAAAACAATTTATTTTATTTAAAAAAAATTACATACAAGAATAATTCTTAATTACCTATGCATAAAGAATAATTTTTTATCAAATCAATGAAAATATTTTACTGTACGAAATCCGAAAATTGTTTTTTTTATCACCCTCAGCTTTTACAATATAAAAATAATTATATTATTATATTATTATTATACACCGTTTTATGAGAGAATATATACTCGTACACGAATCGCACGTCACAGTGCATAAACTAAATAGCACTCTGTATGGATATTGGCCATGGCGGATTTATTTCATTTTAAGGAAAAAAAATGCGCATTCACCAAAAATATAACTGATGGTATTTCTATGCTAATATATCTTGCCTGGGGGGAGGGGGGCATGGGACCCATGCCCCCCCCCCAAATCCGCCGGTGCCTCACAGTGCGTAAACTAAATAGCACTCTGTAGGGTAACTGGCATCTATTTCTTTTAACTTAATAAAAACATTATTTTTATAAAATAATAACACTAGCACTAAATTTTAATAATAATAAAATGTTCCTAAAATGGGGCCAGACAGAGTTATGTTATACGCACACAATGAGATATTTATTTTTTTAAACCCTTCTATTCACTTCAATAAAATTTTATATATTTACCCTCAAGGGAACGTTCAAGTATTACGTAACGCAAATTGTACCAAAATTAATACACTTCATACACAGTTTCCAGCGTTATTAAAGGCTGTAGAGATTTTATACTTTCGCTAACTTCCCTAGCCAAAATATGAAATCTCTACAGCCTTTAATAACGCGAGAAGAGTGTATGAATTTTGGTAAAACTTGCGTTACGTAAAACTTGAACGTTTCCCCTAAAATTAAAAAAAAAAACTTTTTACCCACATGAGTTAAAACTAAAACTGGGGTATACGTATACGTACTCGTAATACTAATTGGATAATCGCCACTGACTGTTTCCAAAAACACTAAAAACACATGAAAGCATAATTAATATTTTGTTTTAATTGTTTTGTATATAAATTACTTACTTTTAAAAGCTTTGCCGACAGAAACTTTCGATCTTCCTTAAGGGTGTGGCTCGTTGGTTAATAGCCACTGATTGGTTTCAAAAACACTAAAACCACATGAATGGATAATTAATATTTAGTTTTAATTTTTACGTATGTATATTACTTACTTTTAAAAGCTTTATGGAAAGAAACTTTCGACCCTCTTCAAGTGTGACCAATTCGTTAATCGCCACTGATTGGTTTCAAAAACACTAAAAACACATGAAAGCATCATTATTATTTAGTTCTAATTGTTGTGTACGTATATTTATTCAAATAATTACCTTTTCCAAAGTTATTAAAATTTTTCGTCGCACACCAATCCAAGATTTAGATTTTTTGAGGTTAGAAACACGGAAACCCCCGCTTTATATATATTTTTTACAACAAAGTAAGTATAATACTTTCAATGGGATTTTGTTTTAAATATGGTCAATAATATTGACTCAATATGCAATATAGAATCATTCTTAATAATATTATCTTAAAATATTTACTATTTTTCAATTTATTATTATTTTCAATACGATGCCATCTATCAGGATAAATGTAAAGCTTTACATGAAAAGATAAAAGAAACCTATCTGTTAAAAATTACAAAAAATAACGCTAGCGACATCTAGCACGAAAATTGCGATGCTATGGAGGCCATTTTTAGCTGTGTTGCAAGGTCACCTACTTAAGGCTGCCCCCCCCTGATAATAATGATACATTCTATTCTTATAAGAATATATTGTTTTTTAAATATGTAAATTCCTGATGAGGGGATGTTCAAGTATTATGTAAGCAAATTTTGGACAAAATTCATACACCTCATACCCTGATTCTTGCTTAATTAAAGGCTGTAGAGATTTCATGTTTTGGCTACTCCCTAACATCCCCCCCCTATTATTGAAATCTCTACAGCCTTTTTGAGTATGAAGTGTATGAATTTTGCCCAAAATTTGCTTAAATAATACTTGAACCTCCCCTGATGTTTTATATAAACTTCCTGATCAGGTTACATGAGGTTTCATAGGTTTTCATAAGATGTCATGCAGTTTTAGATTTTCCAAATTAAAATTAATGAGATTTTGTGAGTTCTCTACGTTCATGGTTTCGATATGTCTATTGAAACCAATTTTCATCAGAAGTTTTTTACAAGGTTGTTGAATAACAGTGATGACTAAAAAAATCATCAAAATCACCTCTACATTTGAGACAACATTAGTATTTTTGTTGTCACACAAGTGAAGACTAAAAAAAAGCTCATCACCTCTCAAGATCTCCAGATTTGCTAAACAAATCATAAGATTTGCCCAATGGAAAAACTTTGGGTGTGTGTCACATCACCCTCATGTCTGGCCATGCACTCTGTGAGTAAATAAAATAACATTTTAGGGGCAGCAATTAAATGTATTATTTATAATATAGGTATAATTGTCTGTGTGATATGGCGCCAATTAGCGTTCGGGCAGTCCTGCTGCCAACAGGCCTGTTTGACACAGTCTGGGGGGGGATATTTTAGTCATCAACTTTTTAAGCAAGGGGTGACAAGTGATGCTTTGCATGTTTATGAGATTGGTATCGCTATTAGGGACACTAGATCTAGGTCTTAAGTTATCAAGGCGAAAGACCACAGAACACCCACCAGAAGCCCAAGCCCCATGTTAAAGTTAGGCAACACATAATACCACGAATGGTATGTGTCGCCGCCCTATGAATGATATGCGAAAACTAAACATCAGCTGGCACATAATGGCGGCTTATTCAAATTAAAAATAATATTTTTATTTTTTTTTGGACCATTACTTTGATTTAGGCATTCGACAAAATTGCCGAACGCCTAAATCAATATAATGGTTGTGTGGGTAATAAAAAAAAAAACAAGAAATTAATAAGGTATTTTTTTTTTAACAAAATTGTAATATAACTATAATACAAACTCTATGTAAATACCTAAAAAAAAATATATAAGTATAAAGAAAAATATTTTATCAAACAGGTGCGTAGATATGGGGGGGTTAGAGGGGGTATTTACCCCCCAAGAGTCTTTGTTATATATTGTTTTGTTATTTTAAATAAAAAATTGAAAAATTAAAATTTTCGGAGGTCGAGGGGTGTTGTTTTTGTTTTGGTAGGGGCGCCAACTTTTGTAGAAACGCTTTTTTTTTTTGGAGGGTGTTTTTGTTTTGTTAGGTAGGGGTAGGGGCGCTAAGGGAACGTTCAAGTATTACGTAACGCTCCTATGGGGGGTGGGGTCATTTTGAAGTGTTACGCCCATTTTAATGGTATAGGAAAATAGCGTTACGGGGGGGGGGGACCAAAATGATTAAAATTTGCGTTACGTAATACTTGCACGTTTCCAAAGGTGGGCGTCAAATTTTGTAGAAACGCTCAGGGACAAAGATTTTTTTTCGGAGAGTGCTTTTTTTGTTTTGGTAGGGGCGTCAAATTTTGTAGAAACGCTCAGGGAAAAAGCTATTTTCTGAGGGTGTTTTTTTTTGTTTTGGTAGGGGCGTCAAATTTTGAATGAAAAATTTTATTTTAGAAAGGAAAAAAAAATACATTTTTAATAGCTGGGCCCCATAGGCTAGAAATCTCACTAGCCTTGGGCTTCCCAGTCCGACACTGGAGGCTGACTACCCCCCCCCCAAGAAAAAATCCCATCTACGCGCCTATTATCAAATAGGTACTTAATAATTATAAACATAATGTTTACTCTAACATTTTTAGGGGCTATTCAAAAATTACGTCCCCACAATTTAGACAACTTTTGACCCCGTGTCAATTTGGCTTCTACCCCCCGAAAAAATATCGCTACTAATACATCAAACCACCCCACCCCACTTTTTGTTTTGTAACTTGACCTCTGACCCCATGGTGACCTAATTGTTGAATAGCCCCTAAAGAAGTAGTTCTTAGTAGTAAAAAATATTATGAAAATAATTCAGCTGATATCCTGGGACAGGTCCGTAACTTGGCGCCCCTGTAAAACAAAATTGGCGCTCCAAAAAAAATAGAAAAAAAATTGTCGCCCCAAAAATTAAAAAAGCTTTGTCCCTAGCGGTTTCTGCCAAACTTGGAGCCCCTGCAAAAAAAATGCTGCCCCAAAAATTACCTTTACGAAAAAAAAGTTTACCACTGACGGTATCTACCGAACTTGGCGCCCCCTGCAAAAAAAATGGCGCCCCAAAAATTACCTTCAAGGAAAAAGGCTTTGTCCTTGACGGTTTTTACCAAACTTGGCGCCCCTGCAAAAGAAAATTGGGGCCCCAAAAATTACCAGGTGGACTCAAACCAAGGCCGGGGGGGCTGTCCTGGGATCCCATTAAGTTGAATTGTATCTTCCTTTATCCATCTTGTCTTATCTCCAACTTTTCCTAAAAAAACAAGAGGTGTTTAAATAATTGGACATGTATGACTTTGTTACTAACAAATAGTTATTATTTCAGGGTGAGAATATTTTTTTTTTAAAGAAATTATGCGCATATCTAGGGGGGCTTAGCGGGGCCTAAAATAATAAAAAATACTGCTGTTGACAAAAAAAACAGGGATGATATAAGGAGGTCTGTGTGGTTAACAAAGGTCAATAGAGACCAGGTGTTGGGGGCTATGAACCCCGTACTGAATAAACAAAACTAAAAACTAAATAAAAGTGGGGCATTTTGGTATTGTATGTCAATTCTCTTATACACTTGCTAGAGGCTGGCGGGAGAAATATTTTTTATGTCAATGTTCATGTTGAAACCAAATAGGGCCTGTTTGGCATATATAGTAATGATTTTATTTAAAAATACTCCTACTAACAAAAAACAAATACTAAATTGTGACCTTCCAATAAAGAACAAATTTCATGACATAAATTAAAATTGTCAAGGGCATTCTAGTAGTAAATAATAAAACAATATTAAGCGATATTTATTAATGTATTTAAACAAATTCAGGTGTACTTACTTTTAATAGAAAAATCTATGACCCTTGTTTCTTCTAACTTTTTGGTCTTATCAGCTATCAATCCGATCAAACATTCGTTTATTCATTCCATAGTACTGTAATTAGTTAAACATAATTGTTATTTTGCTTTATATTTATAATTATTGCTAGCTTTTTTATTTTACTTCTTCTTCTTCTTCTTCTTATTTCTTGGCGTTGCTGTTACGCATTTCCGCCATGTCCATCACTAAGGAAAGTTTTTTAACAAAAAAAAAAAAATTAAAAAATAAAGGAATTTACACTACACTACTTGTTACTTCACTACTTGTCTACTTATTTGAGTCTTTTTCTCACTACGTCTAACTAAGCGGGTTTTAAAGCAGATTTTACAGCGGATAATGTTTTTAAGTTGCCTTATTTTAGAGTTTTTTTTGTATGTCCCCAAGGAACTCGTTTATAATTTCGGATAGTTTTATGGAGGGATTAGCGATAAACGTTTGTAGGTTTGCGGGATTATCAATGAGCGGGACTAACTGGCTAAACATCGACTGTCTTTGGTTACTGTATATTGTACACTCCATTAGTACGTGTTGGATGTCTTCGACTTCACCACAAGCACAGTTCGGGGAATCTACCTTATTTATGCGGAATAGATGTGCCCGCGTAAGGCAATGCCCACTCCTTAACCTACATATGCTAGTGACATGTCTTCTATCCATATTTTTATTCCAATACCATGGTTTCCATTCAAATGTGACTGTATGAGTCCTATAAAAAGTACCCTTTGACTCTAGCGAAATCTTCCATTCCTCTCTCCATTCCGACTCTTGTTTTTTAATCAAGCTGGACTCGAAGTTCAGCCACGAGACTTTATGCGTGTTGTTGATAGTCTTGGTAGTCCCTATACCGGCAAGTTTGTCTGCTCTGTCGTTTCCCTCTATGCATGTGTGGCTGGGTATCCAGCAGAACTTGATTGTATTGCCCTGTTCTTCCAACTTTCTGATAGCAGCTTTGGCCTCTAATGTGCTTTTATCCGTTTTGTATGACGTCACTGGGGAACAAATTCTGAATAGTGCTGATTTGGAGTCTACAAAAAATACTATTTTATTATTATTTTTCAGTTCCAACTTTTTAAGAGCTGTGAGGATGGCCAAAGTTTCTGCTGAGCAGATTGTCAAGTTACTACTGGCTCTTTCTGCTATCTCAATCCCCTCCTCAGGTATAAATATTCCTATTCCCACTTGTCCTTCCGAAGATTTCGATGCATCTGTGTATACTTTTATGTGGTTTCTCCAGTGCTCTTGTAGGTACTCCCTAAATGCATACTTGTTATCAGCGTGCTTCGTAAAATGTGATACTATAAACTTGTGGCTATAGGATATTGTTTTAGGTAGTGCCTTGTATATTGGCAGGGTGTCATCTTTCTCAATTTTGTTGGAAACGTCCAGATAGTTCTCAATCGCTGCTATTAGGGGTGGTATAGGTTTTCCTCTCCAGTATTTTTGTTCCTCCGTGTTGATGCTAGCGTAGAGTTCCAAAAGTGTGCTGATTAGTTGGCTGTTTTCGATAGCAAAGTATTTTCCAACAAATTTTATTGCAAGCAAGGTTCTTCTTCGTTTTAGAGTAGTTTCACCCGTTTCTGAGAGCAGGACGTTTACTGGGGTACTGTTAAGTAGCCCGGTACAGGTTCTTAGTGCTAAGTTTTGTATAATTTCGAGTTGCTTTAATTTGTCCAACGGTACTCTAAAGTAGAAAATGCTGCCATAGTCCAAATGCGGTCTTACGAGTGCCTTATATACCAAAAGTAAGGTCTGCTGATCAGATCCCCATCTTCTGCCACAAAGGCTTTTGATTAAGTGGATTGCCTTTTTTGCTTTTTGGCATGCAAAATCGATTTGTTGAGACCAGTTCAATTTGTTGTCAATTATTACACCCAAGTATTTTACTGAGTTGCTGAATGGAATGGTATGTGTGCCTATTCTTAACTCGTCCTGAGCAACAGGTACTCTTCGTGTTTTTCTAATTAGAACAGCGGCGGATTTACCGATCGAGAGTTTAAGTCCATTTACATCTAGCCATCTGCTGATTCTGTCAAGCGTCGTGTTGATTGCATTAAGAATGTCTTGTAGGACATATCCCGTGCATATTATCGCAATATCGTCCGCAAATTGCACTATCTTGCATCCTGCTATGGCTTGATGTTGTAGTAGTCTGCTGAAAATGTTGAACAATAAAGGACTAAGAGAAGACCCCTGTGCAAGGCCCCTCCAAGCCTTTCTTGGACCATGCGTTTTTCCATCAGGATCCTGAACAAACACATTTCTTCCACTTAGTATTTTGTAAATAAGCATAGCCATATCTTTTGGAACGTGGGCCTCTGCCAGTTGCTCTAACAAAATTTCCAATGGTACACTGTCATATGCGGACTCGATATCTAATGTTACAATAACTGTTTTTTTCCCCTTTGTTAATCCCTCATAGGCCTTACTTACTATGTATCCTATTGCGTCCAATGTTCCTCTCCCTTTGCGGAATCCAAATTGTTGATCAAACAGCATACGTGATTTTTCAAGATTCAGGTCAATTCGGTTTTTTAATATAGTTTCGAGTGTCTTAAGCATACACGATGCTAGTGCAATAGGTCTGTATCCTTTAATATTTTTCAGGTTTTTTCCAGGCTTTGGTATTGGGATTACTAATTGATTAGTTAAACTTTCCGGGATTTGTTCTTCACCATTTAGAAATTTATTAAAGATGTCGACTAAAGCTTGTTTGGCTATTTGTGGAAGGTTTTTTAGCATAGTATAGGTTATGCCGTCCAACCCAGGTGCTGTGTCTTTTTTGTCATGTAGGGCGTATTCCAGTTCTTCGATGTTGATTGGGCTCGATTTTTCATGCGCGAACAGTATTTCGTCAACTGATGGTCTAGCTTCCGGAGGGCATAGATGTTCCAGCATTTGATCCGAGATGGATTCCAAAGGGCGTGCGGGAGGGGGAGGTTTTCTACTAGTCGAGAATCTTTTAATCTTTTTCCATACTTCTCCTAGGTTTGTAGATGCATTTATAGACTCGCAGAATTCCCTGAATCCGCGTTTCTTTTCCTGTTTCAGAGTTCTTTTCGTTTCTGCTGCAATTCGTTTAGCTTCTAAGAAGTTCTCCATCGTTGCTTGATTTTTTAACTTCCAAAAACCCTGTTTTCTTTTTGTTACCGCCTCCTGACATTTATCCGTCCACCACGGCACAGACCGGTTTTTGATTGGGCAAGTCTTTTTTTTTGGAGTAGCTGCATATGAGGCTTTTTCTATTGCTGCGGTAAATTCTGTCATGTTGATATTATACGTTATGTTGTCTTCAAGAACTTGCTTAAAAATAGTCCAATCCGTTTTTCTTTTTTGTAGGTCGGCCATTTTTTTTGGAGAAGTTACTACACTTGGAGCCTCTTCTTCTACTTCTTTTCCGCTTGAGGCTATTATCGGGAAATGGTCACTTGTGGCTGGGTCTGATATGACCTTGAAGTTGAGGAAGGGGGATAAAGAGGGTGTAGATATTATTAAGTCAGGGGCGCTAATGAGGGGAGGTACCACCACTCTTGTTTTTTCCCCATTGTTGAGGATAACTAATCCGAAATCGTCCACTATAGATTCCATTACTCGTCCGTTGGGATTGGTATTAGTTGATCCCCATATGGAGTTTTGACTGTTGAAGTCACCCATGATAAGGATTTCTCCTTGAGATTCATCTATGAATTTTCTGATAACTTCTTCAGGAAGTGGTAAGTCTGGAGGGTTATATAAACAGTATACTGAAAGCCTCTCTAGCTTGATTCCAATTGCTTGGAATCTTTCGTGAGTGTTGGTTAGAGAAATGTCAATTGCATTGTATCTTATTCCTTTCTTGACTAGTAGGGCAATACCCCCTTTGCCGTCCGCACGATCCTGTCTGTAACATGTGAATCCAGTGATTCTGAAATTTTGTTCAAATTTCAGAAATGTTTCGTTCAGTGAGATGACATCCGGGTTATACTTATTAATTAGTTGGATTAAGTGGTCTCTGTTGACATGCACTGATCTTAAATTCCAGTGTAGAAAGTTTTTTAGTGTTTGTAAACAATTCATAATACAGGTAAAAAAAAATATAAAAAACAAAAAAAAATTAAAAAATTACAAAAAAAGAAAAGAAAAAAAAACTAAAAAAACTAAAGAATAAAAATAAAAAATATAAAAAATTAATACAAAAATAAAAATATATATATATATATATAAAGTATTAAAATTAAAAACCCTCATCGGAAGACACAGGGTAGGCAGCTGCTTCCCCATGCATCTTTCGAATAAAATTCGTGACTTCAGCTAGCATATCGTTCAGAGAGACTTCAGACAGATTTATATCATTAGTTAACACTTCATGTAGTAGTTGGCTTTTTTGAGCCGTGAGAATTCTTGAGTTATTTGGATTTGATGACGTGGTAGGGCGTTGCGATGACTGCGACTTTCCTGCCGAACTATAGCCAAGCCGTGTAAAAGAAGGCCCCCCCCCTAATCTGGGAGACGCGGACAGTATTTGGGACTGATGTAGTGCTCTGTCATAACCGGGCGTGGGCGGGCTAATTGCTCTTTTTCTTTTTGGTACTTGCATAGCAGCCTGTCGGTAATCCATTTTGTTGTTTTGAGATAAGGTTTTCGTGTTAGGGTTTTGACTGTTGCTTATTTGTGGATATGCTCTATTGGATGTGATGCTTTCCTTAGGTGGTGCTTTCTTGGCAGGATACTTTGTACTAGCTTCGTAAAATGACGTATTGTTGGTAGCCATGTCCTCATTTATTAATCGTTGCCTTTGATATTCTGGGCATCCTTTATAAGTAGCTAAATGGTCGCCGCGACAATGGAAGCAGTTTGAGAATTGTAATGGGCAGTCTGCATAAGCATGACTCTTAGATGCACATTTTTTGCATGTTAATTTACCTTTGCAGTTTTTTTGTATATGTCCATATCTCAGGCAGCTGTTGCATTGTACCACAGGATTTATATATGTTGAAACCTGTACAGGGTAGTCGTTGTATATTATTTCTTCTGGCCTGATTTTTCCTTCAAATGTAACTAGAATGGTTGTGGAGTCTACATAAGTTGGTGATCCCTCCTCGTTTATTGTCCTACGTTTCATTCTTCTTGCGTCCAGGATTGGGGCTTTTGAGTAACATTCCTCAGGGTTTTTTAGGTCATTAATATCACAAGCAGTTGGGTATCCTTTTATGATACCCTTGCATGATATCATGCTGTAGGGTATAAATGCAGAAATGCCCTTTATTTGCAAATCTGGGTGATCAATTAATGCATTGGCTTCAGAGAACTGTTTAAAGGCTACTCCAATTTTTTTGGGCCCTTTTTTGAGTACAGTGTAGGTTCCTTGAATGTTAAGTTCCTTTTTCACTATACGGGCTATTTGCATTGGGTGTGTGTTAAGTGACCTTCCATTTCCTTCCATAATTACAGTATACGGTGCAATATCAGTTTCTTTATATTTGTGAATAGTTCTTACTGGTATTTGATTAGTATTTTTTCCTGGGCTGTTGCTGTTTGGGTTATTTTGGCTGTTTTGAGAGATACCATTGTTGCTGCCTTGGGGCACCTTTAGGGATAACAGCAGTGTTGTTTCTTGGTTTTGTATTTCGCTTTGTGGATTATTTTGAGACACATCTTGTGGTAGGTTTTGTGATACATTTTGTGATGCATTGTTAAAGAGTTCATCCGGTTCATCTTGATCCATGACTGTTGATATCGTAGGTGTTGTGCCTACTACTTCTACAATTTGGTCATAAGTTAGGTTAATATCTGTGCATGTCTTTACCTTATTTTTCTTCTTTTGCAAGAATTTTTTTAGCTCAGGGTCTTGTTCCATAAAATCGGAAATTTCTTTTTTATGGTATTCTAGTGATGTTATTGTCTTTGGGTTCAGATTGGCCTTTTTTGCTTGCTGTAACTTTGTCGACACATCTTTGTAGGCATTTACTACATTTTGGGTTTGAGGAAACTTTCCTTGTCTTAACCATTCAATTGTATTTCTAGTGGGTGCATTTATGGAAGCTATGATAAGTTTTGGGGGGCCTTTGCCCCCCCCATCCGGATTAGTGTTCATGCAAGTCTAAGGAATTGTTGCAAGGATAATAGCGTGAAAGTTTAAGCAGAAGGAAGAAAAAATGTTTTTGCAAAAGCGTTGGTGGTAAAAAAAAAGTTTGTGACTTACGCTTTTTGGATAGAAAATGTTCTATAAAAAGTATGTACACTTGAACGTTTATTAATCACCGCGAACGGCACTTTATCCGATCACGAAACAGTTTTAAAATCGCAATTTTGATAAATTTAATTAGACTCTATACGCAAAAGATGTCTACCGTAGCACGGCCCGCGCGCCAATCATCTTTATTTTACTTACTTTTATTCACATGTTAAAGAATAGGCGCCAAAAGCAACAGTATTTATAGGTTATGTCAAACCACAGAAAAAACGTGACAGCAGCGCTTAAGTGCAGCTCTTTATGCCGCGTTTTGATAAACTGCGCATGCGCTGACCGTTTATCGATATATTATTAAAAAACATTTTTTTACAAAAAAAAACACCAAATAGACGCTAAAACTAACGTTAACGTAAACCAAGGTCCCCTCATTAGAAAAAAGAACACCAAAGAACCAAAAACCAAAACAAGCTCCGGCACGGAGAGCTGAAATTAGGCGCTTGTCTCGTGACGGTCCAAGGTTGGCGAGTAGAAGAGGTTAGCTCAACATACGTAAACTTTATTTTTTAACAGAAAAAACATTATATTATAATAAACTACATGTTTAAAGACGATAAAAATGTAATAAATAATAACAATAAAAATAAAGACATATAAATAGTTAAATTCAACGAGGGGATTGAGGGGTGCGAGCCAACCTTGTTTTTTTATATCTCGAACATCACGAATTAAACACCCAGCGCCATCTAAGAATGGTATGCGAAACTATTGATTCCTTGTTGCTAGGTCTGTAATACCAGATGATACCCCCTGCGAAAGACCTAGCTAACTTAAGACCTAGACCTAGTATCCCTAATCGGCATGGCCCTTAATAAGACAGTATAGCATAATTTTTTGTTCTATATGCGGTGAAAGTTAATTACCTCATCTGTAGGAGCCAGAAACAATAAAATTTCATACCTGACAAATACGCCTATTTAATTTAGAGCCCAAAATAAAGGCTTTATACCAAAAACACACTTTTCACACCTTTTCCGACAGTAGTTCAAAAGTACCAATAATTCGTTTTGTACTCATTCGATTATCTTCGTAACTGATCGGTTAATTAATGGCTAACTTCATATCATTGGTTGGACCAATGAAAATAAGTGACACCTGTTTTAAATTTAACTGTTATAACTGCCATTTTGTCTGTCGTCAAATGTAATTGGAGGTGTTGGTTGGTTTTTTGAAATTTGTGCCTATTATAGTGAAAATAGTGAGAAAAACTAATAAATAATGAAATTTAAAGACTTAGAACACGTGAATATAAACATGTAAGTATAAATATGTTATTACTTGTTTTTTTACCAACAAGCTTTGTATTTTTTTTTTGTATTATCTTGCTTGCAAAGCACTAAAATATATCTGTGTAGGTGTACAGTCAGTAAATTTAATGAAACCAATATTTTTATCATTTTTCCGTTAGGGAAGGTGCGTATTTACATATGCAGGGGTATTTCTCAGTTCTCAGGGATAGCAAAAGTATCTGAATACCGGTTGTCAAAAATACAAAATTTCTCGGTATAAATGTCGATTTCACTTTAGGCTTTAGTGTCCATGTAGACAGTGTCACGAAACGAATAAATAGTGCACTGTAGTGTAAGACTGTTAAAAAAAAAGTGTCACTAAATCTACTTAAAATGTTCTATTGTTCCTACGTTCAAAGCTACCTAAACTACGGATTAACAATTTGGGGATCATCCGCAAACCTATAAAGAATACTACTTGCTCAAAAATGCTTAATGCGTGTTATGAGCAATATGGGATATCTGGAACACACAGCACCTATTTTTACCAAGCTCAATATAATGACTGTATGTATATTCATTATATTTATACAACATGGTTCTGTTAGCGAAAAATTCTCCTGAACTTTTTACTACAAACGGCTCAATAAATAGAGCTGTGTCTAGCAGACATACCCACCAATTTAGTATTCCTTCCCATAGAACTGCTACATTCAAAAAGTCACCCTAGTATATGGCCATTCGGATCTATAATAAGTTTCCAGTCTCTATAAAAGAGCTGCCCTTTAACAAATTTAAAATTGAGGCAAACAGATTTTTTATTCGCAATCCCTTTTTTGGATTGCAGGAATATTTTAATTTTAACAATTAAATAAATTGTTATATTTTATATAAGTGTGTATATGTTACAGATGTTTACATTAGTTATATATTTTTTTGACATTATCCAACAATTTGTAAAAATTTAAATGGAAATAAAGTTATCTTATCTTATCTTATCTTAAAATAAGGGATTAGGGATGAGAGTTAGGGTTAAATATACTAAATTCTGTAAAGGGCCCCAATATTTTATCTTTAATTTACATTATATTGAAAATTTTGTTAAATTATTAGAAACTTTTTTTTTTATTTCTTGATGCCAATTTTGTCTTGGATTCATGCCTTTTACAAGTTTTCTTTGTCCCTTTTCTTTATTTATTGTAGGGGAAGACAGGGTTAACTGGTCCACCTGGATTTTATCAACTTTTTTTATTAGTATTTGCGCCTTAGGGCAAATTCTAGTGATATTTAGTTAGTAGTATTGTTTAAAGTATTAAGACGGACCGTGTTCTCCACGTGTAAGTTGTAGTAAAAAAAGTTAATTTTTTTCAATGAAAAGTGAGTATTTACCTTAACTTTTATTTTTTAATTAATACTTTTTTATTAATAGGAGGATCTAGACTAATATTTTACCTAATATACTGAGTATTTTGTTAATTATTCTGCATAATTTCCGCCTTCCTTAATATCTTATTAAGTAATAACATTTTATAATTTTATTCAGTGGTGTCACTCAGGTTTAACTGGTTCGGGGGTTAACTGGACCACTTATGTCAATATTAATTAGTTTGGGATTAACTGGGCCATGTCCAGTTAGCCCCGGACCAGTTAACCCTCAGATCTGTGGATATATCTAATATTTAACATATTATGTTGTCTATTTTTATGTTAGAATTAAATTTTATTTGATTTCAAATCGTTTTTATTCACAATAATTACAATACATTACATTTTTGTTAGTGGACCAGTTAACCCTGAGTAGTGGTCCAGTTAACCCTGCCCTATGGGGTTAACTGGTCCAGCAGGGTTAACTGGTTTATTGTTAATAACTTTTTTATATAAATAATATTTGTCTGAAGTATTAATATGTTCTAACTATAGTATTAATCTACCTTTTGCTATAGAAAATATTTTAAAATTGTTTACAGGTTTTTCAAAACTCGAAAAAAAGCGGCCCAACCCCGACTTCCCCTACTTTTTTCTTTTTATTTAATTTGTTACAATCTTTTCGATTCAGTTTAAATGTGGAGCAAATATGCAAAAACCGATAAATCCGCTTTTTGCATATTTTGACCTAGGTATCGATTCTTACTAATTTTGTAGCGCGTTCTTGATACAGCGAATCATATACAAGCAAAAGCCGATAATTATGTGTCCCATCAACAGTTTTTGTCAGTTTTAGATTTTTTTTTAATTTTTGTGGGATTATGCTGTACAAGTTTTTTGCTAATATCAAGCCTCCCACTTGTCATAAAATCATAAAATGTCATAAAATGACCCAATTTGTCCTAAAATCGTCATAAAATAAAATTACTGTCATAGAAGTCATAAAATTTCATAAAAATACTCATACTTTATACTTTAGAGCGACATGGGAAAGTTTTTTTTTTGCTTTTTTTCTGACGTTTAGTTTAGTTTGGATGTAGAAGGAAGTAAAAGACCCCTTAAACGAAATAAGTTGAAACGTAAATTAATTTGTTTTTTTTTTTAATAAATTTTACCAAGTTATCTATTAAGTATAACATTTTATTCTCTAGCAAGAAAATAAAAAATACGTGCAAGGACCGGCCTGTCGCCCATATCGTCCCATAGTGCAACCTCGAAAAGCTGTAAAGCCTTCTACAGTTGTATAGTATAGTATAATAAAATTTGTAATCGTGTACCACCCGGGGGGGTTTGAGGTCGCTGAAACTGAATCTGTTCATACATTTTTTGTATGACGTCACTGGGGAACAAATTCTGAATAGTGCTGATTTGGAGTCTACAAAAAATACTATTTTATTATTATTTTTCAGTTCCAACTTTTTAAGAGCTGTGAGGATGGCCAAAGTTTCTGCTGAGCAGATTGTCAAGTTACTACTGGCTCTTTCTGCTATCTCAATCCCCTCCTCAGGTATAAATATTCCTATTCCCACTTGTCCTTCCGAAGATTTCGATGCATCTGTGTATACTTTTATGTGGTTTCTCCAGTGCTCTTGTAGGTACTCCCTAAATGCATACTTGTTATCAGCGTGCTTCGTAAAATGTGATACTATAAACTTGTGGCTATAGGATATTGTTTTAGGTAGTGCCTTGTATATTGGCAGGGTGTCATCTTTCTCAATTTTGTTGGAAACGTCCAGATAGTTCTCAATCGCTGCTATTAGGGGTGGTATAGGTTTTCCTCTCCAGTATTTTTGTTCCTCCGTGTTGATGCTAGCGTAGAGTTCCAAAAGTGTGCTGATTAGTTGGCTGTTTTCGATAGCAAAGTATTTTCCAACAAATTTTATTGCAAGCAAGGTTCTTCTTCGTTTTAGAGTAGTTTCACCCGTTTCTGAGAGCAGGACGTTTACTGGGGTACTGTTAAGTAGCCCGGTACAGGTTCTTAGTGCTAAGTTTTGTATAATTTCGAGTTGCTTTAATTTGTCCAACGGTACTCTAAAGTAGAAAATGCTGCCATAGTCCAAATGCGGTCTTACGAGTGCCTTATATACCAAAAGTAAGGTCTGCTGATCAGATCCCCATCTTCTGCCACAAAGGCTTTTGATTAAGTGGATTGCCTTTTTTGCTTTTTGGCATGCAAAATCGATTTGTTGAGACCAGTTCAATTTGTTGTCAATTATTACACCCAAGTATTTTACTGAGTTGCTGAATGGAATGGTATGTGTGCCTATTCTTAACTCGTCCTGAGCAACAGGTACTCTTCGTGTTTTTCTAATTAGAACAGCGGCGGATTTACCGATCGAGAGTTTAAGTCCATTTACATCTAGCCATCTGCTGATTCTGTCAAGCGTCGTGTTGATTGCATTAAGAATGTCTTGTAGGACATATCCCGTGCATATTATCGCAATATCGTCCGCAAATTGCACTATCTTGCATCCTGCTATGGCTTGATGTTGTAGTAGTCTGCTGAAAATGTTGAACAATAAAGGACTAAGAGAAGACCCCTGTGCAAGGCCCCTCCAAGCCTTTCTTGGACCATGCGTTTTTCCATCAGGATCCTGAACAAACACATTTCTTCCACTTAGTATTTTGTAAATAAGCATAGCCATATCTTTTGGAACGTGGGCCTCTGCCAGTTGCTCTAACAAAATTTCCAATGGTACACTGTCATATGCGGACTCGATATCTAATGTTACAATAACTGTTTTTTTCCCCTTTGTTAATCCCTCATAGGCCTTACTTACTATGTATCCTATTGCGTCCAATGTTCCTCTCCCTTTGCGGAATCCAAATTGTTGATCAAACAGCATACGTGATTTTTCAAGATTCAGGTCAATTCGGTTTTTTAATATAGTTTCGAGTGTCTTAAGCATACACGATGCTAGTGCAATAGGTCTGTATCCTTTAATATTTTTCAGGTTTTTTCCAGGCTTTGGTATTGGGATTACTAATTGATTAGTTAAACTTTCCGGGATTTGTTCTTCACCATTTAGAAATTTATTAAAGATGTCGACTAAAGCTTGTTTGGCTATTTGTGGAAGGTTTTTTAGCATAGTATAGGTTATGCCGTCCAACCCAGGTGCTGTGTCTTTTTTGTCATGTAGGGCGTATTCCAGTTCTTCGATGTTGATTGGGCTCGATTTGTCATGCGCGAACAGTATTTCGTCAACTGATGGTCTAGCTTCCGGAGGGCATAGATGTTCCAGCATTTGATCCGAGATGGATTCCAAAGGGCGTGCGGGAGGGGGAGGTTTTCTACTAGTCGAGAATCTTTTAATCTTTTTCCATACTTCTCCTAGGTTTGTAGATGCATTTATAGACTCGCAGAATTCCCTGAATCCGCGTTTCTTTTCCTGTTTCAGAGTTCTTTTCGTTTCTGCTGCAATTCGTTTAGCTTCTAAGAAGTTCTCCATCGTTGCTTGATTTTTTAACTTCCAAAAACCCTGTTTTCTTTTTGTTACCGCCTCCTGACATTTATCCGTCCACCACGGCACAGACCGGTTTTTGATTGGGCAAGTCTTTTTTTTTGGAGTAGCTGCATATGAGGCTTTTTCTATTGCTGCGGTAAATTCTGTCATGTTGATATTATGCGTTATGTTGTCTTCAAGAACTTGCTTAAAAATAGTCCAATCCGTTTTTCTTTTTTGTAGGTCGGCCATTTTTTTTGGAGAAGTTACTACACTTGGAGCCTCTTCTTCTACTTCTTTTCCGCTTGAGGCTATTATCGGGAAATGGTCACTTGTGGCTGGGTCTGATATGACCTTGAAGTTGAGGAAGGGGGATAAAGAGGGTGTAGATATTATTAAGTCAGGGGCGCTAATGAGGGGAGGTACCACCACTCTTGTTTTTTCCCCATTGTTGAGGATAACTAATCCGAAATCGTCCACTATAGATTCCATTACTCGTCCGTTGGGATTGGTATTAGTTGATCCCCATATGGAGTTTTGACTGTTGAAGTCACCCATGATAAGGATTTCTCCTTGAGATTCATCTATGAATTTTCTGATAACTTCTTCAGGAAGTGGTAAGTCTGGAGGGTTATATAAACAGTATACTGAAAGCCTCTCTAGCTTGATTCCAATTGCTTGGAATCTTTCGTGAGTGTTGGTTAGAGAAATGTCAATTGCATTGTATCTTATTCCTTTCTTGACTAGTAGGGCAATACCCCCTTTGCCGTCCGCACGATCCTGTCTGTAACATGTGAATCCAGTGATTCTGAAATTTTGTTCAAATTTCAGAAATGTTTCGTTCAGTGAGATGACATCCGGGTTATACTTATTAATTAGTTGGATTAAGTGGTCTCTGTTGACATGCACTGATCTTAAATTCCAGTGTAGAAAGTTTTTTAGTGTTTGTAAACAATTCATAATACAGGTAAAAAAAAATATAAAAAACAAAAAAAAATTAAAAAATTACAAAAAAAGAAAAGAAAAAAAAACTAAAAAAACTAAAGAATAAAAATAAAAAATATAAAAAATTAATACAAAAATAAATATATATATATATATATATATATATATATATATATATATATATATATATATATACTTTATATGTATTAAAATTAAAAACCCTCATCGGAAGACACAGGGTAGGCAGCTGCTTCCCCATGCATCTTTCGAATAAAATTCGTGACTTCAGCTAGCATATCGTTCAGAGAGACTTCAGACAGATTTATAACATTAGTTAACACTTCATGTAGTAGTTGGCTTTTTTGAGCCGTGAGAATTCTTGAGTTATTTGGATTTGATGACGTGGTAGGGCGTTGCGATGACTGCGACTTTCCTGCCGAACTATAGCCAAGCCGTGTAAAAGAAGGCCCCCCCCTAATCTGGGAGACGCGGACAGTATTTGGGACTGATGTAGTGCTCTGTCATAACCGGGCGTGGGCGGGCTAATTGCTCTTTTTCTTTTTGGTACTTGCATAGCAGCCTGTCGGTAATCCATTTTGTTGTTTTGAGATAAGGTTTTCGTGTTAGGGTTTTGACTGTTGCTTATTTGTGGATATGCTCTATTGGATGTGATGCTTTCCTTAGGTGGTGCTTTCTTGGCAGGATACTTTGTACTAGCTTCGTAAAATGACGTATTGTTGGTAGCCATGTCCTCATTTATTAATCGTTGCCTTTGATATTCTGGGCATCCTTTATAAGTAGCTAAATGGTCGCCGCGACAATGGAAGCAGTTTGAGAATTGTAATGGGCAGTCTGCATAAGCATGACTCTTAGATGCACATTTTTTGCATGTTAATTTACCTTTGCAGTTTTTTTGTATATGTCCATATCTCAGGCAGCTGTTGCATTGTACCACAGGATTTATATATGTTGAAACCTGTACAGGGTAGTCGTTGTATATTATTTCTTCTGGCCTGATTTTTCCTTCAAATGTAACTAGAATGGTTGTGGAGTCTACATAAGTTGGTGATCCCTCCTCGTTTATTGTCCTACGTTTCATTCTTCTTGCGTCCAGGATTGGGGCTTTTGAGTAACATTCCTCAGGGTTTTTTAGGTCATTAATATCACAAGCAGTTGGGTATCCTTTTATGATACCCTTGCATGATATCATGCTGTAGGGTATAAATGCAGAAATGCCCTTTATTTGCAAATCTGGGTGATCAATTAATGCATTGGCTTCAGAGAACTGTTTAAAGGCTACTCCAATTTTTTTGGGCCCTTTTTTGAGTACAGTGTAGGTTCCTTGAATGTTAAGTTCCTTTTTCACTATACGGGCTATTTGCATTGGGTGTGTGTTAAGTGACCTTCCATTTCCTTCCATAATTACAGTATACGGTGCAATATCAGTTTCTTTATATTTGTGAATAGTTCTTACTGGTATTTGATTAGTATTTTTTCCTGGGCTGTTGCTGTTTGGGTTATTTTGGCTGTTTTGAGAGATACCATTGTTGCTGCCTTGGGGCACCTTTAGGGATAACAGCAGTGTTGTTTCTTGGTTTTGTATTTCGCTTTGTGGATTATTTTGAGACACATCTTGTGGTAGGTTTTGTGATACATTTTGTGATGCATTGTTAAAGAGTTCATCCGGTTCATCTTGATCCATGACTGTTGATATCGTAGGTGTTGTGCCTACTACTTCTACAATTTGGTCATAAGTTAGGTTAATATCTGTGCATGTCTTTACCTTATTTTTCTTCTTTTGCAAGAATTTTTTTAGCTCAGGGTCTTGTTCCATAAAATCGGAAATTTCTTTTTTATGGTATTCTAGTGATGTTATTGTCTTTGGGTTCAGATTGGCCTTTTTTGCTTGCTGTAACTTTGTCGACACATCTTTGTAGGCATTTACTACATTTTGGGTTTGAGGAAACTTTCCTTGTCTTAACCATTCAATTGTATTTCTAGTGGGTGCATTTATGGAAGCTATGATAAGTTTTGGGGGGCCTTTGCCCCCCCCATCCGGATTAGTGTTCATGCAAGGCTAAGGAATTGTTGCAAGGATAATAGCGTGAAAGTTTAAGCAGAAGGAAGAAAAAATGTTTTTGCAAAAGCGTTGGTGGTAAAAAAAAAGTTTGTGACTTACGCTTTTTGGATAGAAAATGTTCTATAAAAAGTATGTACACTTGAACGTTTATTAATCACCGCGAACGGCACTTTATCCGATCACGAAACAGTTTTAAAATCGCAATTTTGATAAATTTAATTAGACTCTATACGTAAAAGATGTCTACCGTAGCACGGCCCGCGCGCCAATCATCTTTATTTTACTTACTTTTATTCACATGTTAAAGAATAGGCGCCAAAAGCAACAGTATTTATAGGTTATGTCAAACCACAGAAAAAACGTGACAGCAGCGCTTAAGTGCAGCTCTTTATGCCGCGTTTTGATAAACTGCGCATGCGCTGACCGTTTATCGATATATTATTAAAAAACATTTTTTTACAAAAAAAAACACCAAATAGACGCTAAAACTAACGTTAACGTAAACCAAGGTCCCCTCATTAGAAAAAAGAACACCAAAGAACCAAAAACCAAAACAAGCTCCGGCACGGAGAGCTGAAATTAGGCGCTTGTCTCGTGACGGTCCAAGGTTGGCGAGTAGAAGAGGTTAGCTCAACATACGTAAACTTTATTTTTTAACAGAAAAAACATTATATTATAATAAACTACATGTTTAAAGACGATAAAAATGTAATAAATAATAACAATAAAAATAAAGACATATAAATAGTTAAATTCAACGAGGGGATTGAGGGGTGCGAGCCAACCTTGTTTTTTTATATCTCGAACATCACGAATTAAACACCCAGCGCCATCTAAGAATGGTATGCGAAACTATTGATTCCTTGTTGCTAGGTCTGTAATACCAGATGATACCCCCTGCGAAAGACCTAGCTAACTTAAGACCTAGACCTAGTATCCCTAATCGGCATGGCCCTTAATAAGACAGTATAGCATAATTTTTTGTTCTATATGCGGTGAAAGTTAATTACCTCATCTGTAGGAGCCAGAAACAATAAAATTTCATACCTGACAAATACGCCTATTTAATTTAGAGCCCAAAATAAAGGCTTTATACCAAAAACACACTTTTCACACCTTTTCCGACAGTAGTTCAAAAGTACCAATAATTCGTTTTGTACTCATTCGATTATCTTCGTAACTGATCGGTTAATTAATGGCTAACTTCATATCATTGGTTGGACCAATGAAAATAAGTGACACCTGTTTTAAATTTAACTGTTATAACTGCCATTTTGTCTGTCGTCAAATGTAATTGGAGGTGTTGGTTGGTTTTTTGAAATTTGTGCCTATTATAGTGAAAATAGTGAGAAAAACTAATAAATAATGAAATTTAAAGACTTAGAACACGTGAATATAAACATGTAAGTATAAATATGTTATTACTTGTTTTTTTACCAACAAGCTTTGTATTTTTTTTTTGTATTATCTTGCTTGCAAAGCACTAAAATATATCTGTGTAGGTGTACAGTCAGTAAATTTAATGAAACCAATATTTTTATCATTTTTCCGTTAGGGAAGGTGCGTATTTACATATGCAGGGGTATTTCTCAGTTCTCAGGGATAGCAAAAGTATCTGAATACCGGTTGTCAAAAATACAAAATTTCTCGGTATAAATGTCGATTTCACTTTAGGCTTTAGTGTCCATGTAGACAGTGTCACGAAACGAATAAATAGTGCACTGTAGTGTAAGACTGTTAAAAAAAAAGTGTCACTAAATCTACTTAAAATGTTCTATTGTTCCTACGTTCAAAGCTACCTAAACTACGGATTAACAATTTGGGGATCATCCGCAAACCTATAAAGAATACTACTTGCTCAAAAATGCTTAATGCGTGTTATGAGCAATATGGGATATCTGGAACACACAGCACCTATTTTTACCAAGCTCAATATAATGACTGTATGTATATTCATTATATTTATACAACATGGTTCTGTTAGCGAAAAATTCTCCTGAACTTTTTACTACAAACGGCTCAATAAATAGAGCTGTGTCTAGCAGACATACCCACCAATTTAGTATTCCTTCCCATAGAACTGCTACATTCAAAAAGTCACCCTAGTATATGGCCATTCGGATCTATAATAAGTTTCCAGTCTCTATAAAAGAGCTGCCCTTTAACAAATTTAAAATTGAGGCAAACAGATTTTTTATTCGCAATCCCTTTTTTGGATTGCAGGAATATTTTAATTTTAACAATTAAATAAATTGTTATATTTTATATAAGTGTGTATATGTTACAGATGTTTACATTAGTTATATATTTTTTTGACATTATCCAACAATTTGTAAAAATTTAAATGGAAATAAAGTTATCTTATCTTATCTTATCTTAAAATAAGGGATTAGGGATGAGAGTTAGGGTTAAATATACTAAATTCTGTAAAGGGCCCCAATATTTTATCTTTAATTTACATTATATTGAAAATTTTGTTAAATTATTAGAAACTTTTTTTTTTATTTCTTGATGCCAATTTTGTCTTGGATTCATGCCTTTTACAAGTTTTCTTTGTCCCTTTTCTTTATTTATTGTAGGGGAAGACAGGGTTAACTGGTCCACCTGGATTTTATCAACTTTTTTTATTAGTATTTGCGCCTTAGGGCAAATTCTAGTGATATTTAGTTAGTAGTATTGTTTAAAGTATTAAGACGGACCGTGTTCTCCACGTGTAAGTTGTAGTAAAAAAAGTTAATTTTTTTCAATGAAAAGTGAGTATTTACCTTAACTTTTATTTTTTAATTAATACTTTTTTATTAATAGGAGGATCTAGACTAATATTTTACCTAATATACTGAGTATTTTGTTAATTATTCTGCATAATTTCCGCCTTCCTTAATATCTTATTAAGTAATAACATTTTATAATTTTATTCAGTGGTGTCACTCAGGTTTAACTGGTTCGGGGGTTAACTGGACCACTTATGTCAATATTAATTAGTTTGGGATTAACTGGGCCATGTCCAGTTAGCCCCGGACCAGTTAACCCTCAGATCTGTGGATATATCTAATATTTAACATATTATGTTGTCTATTTTTATGTTAGAATTAAATTTTATTTGATTTCAAATCGTTTTTATTCACAATAATTACAATACATTACATTTTTGTTAGTGGACCAGTTAACCCTGAGTAGTGGTCCAGTTAACCCTGCCCTATGGGGTTAACTGGTCCAGCAGGGTTAACTGGTTTATTGTTAATAACTTTTTTATATAAATAATATTTGTCTGAAGTATTAATATGTTCTAACTATAGTATTAATCTACCTTTTGCTATAGAAAATATTTTAAAATTGTTTACAGGTTTTTCAAAACTCGAAAAAAAGCGGCCCAACCCCGACTTCCCCTACTTTTTTCTTTTTATTTAATTTGTTACAATCTTTTCGATTCAGTTTAAATGTGGAGCAAATATGCAAAAACCGATAAATCCGCTTTTTGCATATTTTGACCTAGGTATCGATTCTTACTAATTTTGTAGCGCGTTCTTGATACAGCGAATCATATACAAGCAAAAGCCGATAATTATGTGTCCCATCAACAGTTTTTGTCAGTTTTAGATTTTTTTTTAATTTTTGTGGGATTATGCTGTACAAGTTTTTTGCTAATATCAAGCCTCCCACTTGTCATAAAATCATAAAATGTCATAAAATGACCCAATTTGTCCTAAAATCGTCATAAAATAAAATTACTGTCATAGAAGTCATAAAATTTCATAAAAATACTCATACTTTATACTTTAGAGCGACATGGGAAAGTTTTTTTTTTGCTTTTTTTCTGACGTTTAGTTTAGTTTGGATGTAGAAGGAAGTAAAAGACCCCTTAAACGAAATAAGTTGAAACGTAAATTAATTTGTTTTTTTTTTTAATAAATTTTACCAAGTTATCTATTAAGTATAACATTTTATTCTCTAGCAAGAAAATAAAAAATACGTGCAAGGACCGGCCTGTCGCCCATATCGTCCCATAGTGCAACCTCGAAAAGCTGTAAAGCCTTCTACAGTTGTATAGTATAGTATAATAAAATTTGTAATCGTGTACCACCCGGGGGGGTTTGAGGTCGCTGAAACTGAATCTGTTCATACATTTTTTCTACAAACCCGGCGGCGGGCAGGGGTAATTATTTTTAAATATTTACAATATTTTTTAGGAAAAATTGCTATACAGGGTTTTTTAGGTTGCTGAACTCAGTTTTGGAATAAATATTTTCTTACTCCATCCCCTGGGGGTAAAGGGCAATCATTTTTAAATTTTTGAGTTGAATCTGTTTTAACTTCATCTTTGCAGGGCAGGAGTAATAATTTTCAAACGATTACAGAATTTTCGTAAAAATTGGCATATAGGGGTTTCCGAGGTCGCTGAAACCGTTTCTGGTCCAAAACCACCACCTCTTGGGGTGGTGGTCTGTCCGGTAATTCTTGTGGGCACGATAACTCAAAAATGTTTTGAGGTAAATTTGGTACATACCTTTCCTTCCTGAAGTTCTCGGTTGGAATTCTTTTTGGTAAAAATCGGGATGGGGCAAATGGGCAAATAACCTATTATTAAAAGGGTTATATCTAAACAAAGCGATGTTAGAGGCGGGCCGAATTTAGAGGGAAGCTTTCCCGGGACCCGGGTTCGAGGAGTTCCGACGTCGACAGTTTATTTTAGTCTATACCTTCAAATTCGTAAAAATTTTCGCCTTGGCACTAGGGCTTTTAACGAGGCTTTTAACATTTTTTTACAGTATTAAATTAACGTTTATTGACAGAATTCGTAAAAATTGTCGCCTGCGGCGCTAACTTAGTGGATGGAGGGCTTACGACCAATTTTTTTGTCGTCACTTTTCAAGTTTGTCTAACTTAACGTTAAATTAAAAAAATCTCCTGAGGTGCTAGAGCTTTCTTGCATTTTTATGAAACTTTGAATTGCAACACTGTTTAAAATTAAAAACCACCATAATATTCTGTTACCCTGGGGCTTCGACTGACTCGGTCCGGCCCTGGCTAGAGAGAGAGTCCTGTAGAATAAGGATTTCAAATGGAAGATTTCCGCTTGTTGTCCAAATATTTTGTCATAAAATTTGTCATAAAATACCTAAAATTGTCATAAAATCATAAAAAAAAAATCTGAAAAATTTCGGTGGGAGCCCTGTAATATCTCAAAATTGGATAACATGGATTTATCGTTTTTTTGTGTGTTAGCTCCACAAATGCACTGATCATTTCTGGGCCATCCTTTATAGGAACTTTCTTTCAAACTTTTGGACCTAGAATCACCCCTTATTTTTTTTAACTTATTTCTGAATTACCCTGTATAATCTAGAATAAATGGAGTGCCATGGGCTGAACACGCTTGGAGTCAGCTCCGCAAAGGGCTGGAGCTCAGTTTCGCAAACTGGGTGAAAAATGTAATAAGTCTGAGTTCTAATCCAGACAACATCGAAGAATGGTTGACAGTCTATCTGGAAGAATTTGAGGGACAGTCCTGTGCAATGCTCAGTGATATTGAGGGCATGAAGCAAAAAATGTTAAGTAGGTAAGTCATTTTCCTGCACCCATTCCTGGAAATTTAAAATCTGGGTTAAGTTATAAATAAACAAGCCGTGAAGATATGTAATGCTACGCATTCCATTATATACTATTCACTGTAAATGGTATATTGCATTTTCCCAAATAAAAATTAATTTTCAAAAAAAAAATAACATTTTTTTTAAAGATATTTTCTTGAAAAATTAAAAAAAAAATCAATTTCTTTTTTTAATTTTCTTTTTGCGAGAAAAAAATAAAAAAAAAAGTCTTTAATTTTTTCTTTGCAAAAAAACAAAAAAAATAAATAAAAAAATTATTTTGAAAATGTTTTTTTTTTTATTTTTTTAAGAAGTTTAACCCCATAGGGAACGTTCAAGTATTATGTAACGCAAAATTTAGCCATTTTTGAAGTAAAATTACTACATAAAAGTTACAACTATTTATCAAATGAAAAAAAAACTAAAATTATATTTACAAAAAAATGTGAAGCTTTAGATAATATACATGTAATAATATTCCCTATTAATTAAGTAAAGACAATATTCCAAGGGAGGCCGGCCCCCCCTGTTGTTTCCAGGGATTTTTCGGGAGTCGCAAACGAAAAATTCTTTGGTATATACCTAAATTTCTGGATTTTAATAATTCCACTGGACCATTCCATTGGACCAATGGTATCCTTACTTGCCAGACAAAAAATTGTCACAATTTTCTTTTTTGGGGGGATTGGGAGCTTTGATAATTTTTCCTATGGTACGCTTATTATTGGTACCATGGTTGCATTAGAAAAACTATTGAAAAAATTTATTTTTTTTACGTTTCTTAACGTTTTATATCCAAAAAAGTTGAGTCCACTGGACCATTCCATTAGACCAATGGAATCCTTACTTGTCAGACAAAAAATTGTCACAATTTTCTTTTTTGGGGGGGTGGGGAGCTTTGATAATTTTTCCTATGGTACGCTTATTATTGGTACCATGGAACCATTGAAATTTTTTATTTTTTTTAACATTTCTCAACGTTTTATATCCCAAAAAGATGATTTTCATAAAAAAAAATTCTGACTGTTGATCTGTCTGTCTGTCTGTCTGTCTGTCTGTCTGTCTGTTTGTCCGGGAAAATTGTGACCATGATAACTCGAGAACGCTTGAGCTAAATACTTTAATATCAGGGATTGACTATCCAAAGTTATAGGCTGGGTTGGTTTTTGGTATAAATTGGGCTAGAAACATTTTTTTTTCGTTTTACAAAAAAATAGGAACTTTTTTGAATAAAAAAAAATGTTTGTTTTCGATTTTAATAATAATAATAATCTTTATTAATCCATAAGGCTATTTTTACATAGATTGGATACTTCATACAAAGAATATATAGAAAAAAATAAAAAATAAATGTATAAACACACCTACCTATGATTATAAAATGCCTGAAAAAATTAAAAAAGAGAAAAACAAAAAAACAGATTGTATAAAAACATAGGAGTATGTTAAACATTAAGAATTAAATAAAACATAGACAAGCAGTTAAATAAATACGCATAAATAGGTACATAGATTACATTTGATAGCTATGGTCTCTTTCAAAGGTTTTTGCAAAATTTTCAAATTCTCCCAAACTGTAAATAGTTTTATGAAGTAGAAATGTCTTAACTTCATTCTTAAAACGGTTAAGAGCATATTTTTTAATGAATTCTGGTAGAAGATTATAAAAATATCCAGCATTATTTACGACAAGTTGGTTATTATTACGGGTAGGATAACTATGAAATAAATCTAGGCCTATAGGGGAAAGTATTATTCTGTTAGAAGCAGTTTTTTGTTCGAAAGGACCAATAATTTTCCTATTTTTTCCAAACTAACAGAGCTGAAGATTTAATGAAAACCCTGCAAGAATGCTGCAAAGATTTGCACATGAGCATGCCCGCCATCGGCGCGGAAAATCTGTGCCTCGCCGAGGAAATCGACCAGATCAAGAAAAAATTGGAAGAATACGAGAAAATGAAAAAAGTCCGACTGGACGAACTGGAAAGATTGCACCAAAAACAGTTTGAAATGTGCACCAGTTTGGGTGAGAAATATTTTTAATTTTTATACATGGTTCGAACCAGTTTGTTTTAAATGCAAAATCATAAAAAAGTGTCCAGAAAAACTGACCTTGTGGCATGATTCCTCATTGTTTTCGATTAAGAAAATGTGTATTAAAAAAAACTTTTTAAGTTTGGTTTTTTTAATCAGTTTATTTAATTTCGTTTAAAAATTGAAAGAAATGAAAATTGAAAGAAGTCCCATTTTACGTAAGGACAGAATGAAATTAAATAGTTTTTCTATGTTGAATTCGAATCTGTTCATAAAATTATTTTATAACTCGGTATTTTATTTAAAAATACATTGCCCAGTAAAAGAGATTTTCCATTTTTCACCTCCGCGCGTAAAATGGATTTTTTATTGTCATATTCAATTTTAGCAATCTTAAAAATATACCAATTTTCAAGAAAACTACGGCCCCTCAGGGAGTAAGAATTTTTTTATTATCAGATTCACTTTCAGCAACCAGAAAAACCCCAATATACCAATTTTCACGCAAAATTACCCCCCGCCCCTTTGGGGTGGAGTTTTTTTATAATCAGATTCACTTTCAGCAACCTCAAAAACCCCAATATACCAATTTTCACAAAAACTACCCCCGCCCCTCAGGGGGTGGATTTAGAATTTTTTTATTAGATTCACTTTCAGCAACCTTAAAAAGCCCAATATACCAGTTTTCACAAAAAACACCCCCCCCCCCCTAAGGGGGTGAAGTTAGAAAAAAATATTATCAGATTCATATTCGTCGACCCCAAAAACCCCTATACACCAATTTTGAATATTATATTGAAAATATTTAAAAAAAAGGTCACAATATGAACAATTTTAGCTAAAAACGCACAAAAAATGTTGCATAGAATATAAAAAGACCCACAAATAAAATTTTAATTAGTTTTATGCCACTTTTAAGCTATTTTACACATAAATTTTAGAAATTGCTATTTTCGCCAAAAGTGAAAAACCTAAAGTGGACTACACCCAAAAATAATTTTATAGTATAGATAGTACTACACTATTTCAATCATAATTGTTGCAATAGTTGGTTTTGTTTGGGAAATAACGAGTGTTGGAAACAATGTTAGTTAGACCACTTTAGCTTTTTCACTTTTGGCAAAAATAGCAATTTCTAAAATTTATGTCTGAAATAGCTTTAAAATGACATTAAATTAATTATAATCTTATTTGGTGGATCTTTTTATGTTCTATACTACGTTTCTTGTGCGTTTTTAGCTAAAATTATTCATATTGTGACTCTTTTTTTTTGTAAAAACAGGCTTATTTAGTATACCCCAAAAAGTGTTGCTTAATACTTGGGTACACCCAAAAATAATGTTATTATATTATATTAAGCTCGCTTATATATATATTTTTTGCAAATATTATTTAGAAATAGGAAAATAAATTTAAAATACAATGAGTTAAACCATTTTTAACAAATTTAAAAAATAAATTAATGTAGATTTCCTAAATGTTATCGTTTAAATGAAGGGGTTTGGGCAGGTTTATAGACCTAAAATGCGTTTAAACTATAAATATATAATGTCTAGTATTGAAATATGGCCGTAACTCATTTTCGCCAAAAATGTTAGTTAGACCACTTTAGCTCCAGCTTCACCAAATTAAAAAATGATTAAAAAAACTAACTGATAGATTTTTTTAAGTTTTTTTGATAGTAAACGGTAAACCACAATGCCAGTTTTTGTGGACAATTTTTTTCATATTTACCAAACCGTGTTTATAAATTTAGAGTCATTCTTAGCAATAAAATTGTATTTTGTTTGCTTTTAGACTTTATCGGTCTGTCTGGGAAAGTTTGTTATCACATTAACCCAGAAACGCTTAGTTAAACACTTTAAATTTAAAACATGGGTTTAGCTTATTTGAGGCTCTCCATGAATTATTGAATAAGTAAAAATAAATTAATTTTGATAAAAATTGAGGTGGGGTAGGGTGGGGGTGAAAACTTTTTAATCGTTCTTTTCAAGTGGTTTCAAAAAATAATAGGATTTAGTTATATTTTGGTAGCACCAATATTTTTTCATTAAAGGCAAAATTCCTAAAAATCTGCCATTGAGTCCGCTCCCTTCAGCTGAACAGGTGGAAGCTTTACAAAAATACGTGGAAAAAATGGAATCCATAAAATATGAACGGGAGGAAAAATTTTTGGAACTAAAAGGTGAAATGTTGGCAATTGTGGAAGAGTTACAATATAGCCCCAAATTCGGTAGGTATCCAAATTTAAACATTTTTTAAGATAAATCTTAATTGAGTCAAATAAGTGTATTTTTCTTTTAAATCGCAATTTATTTTTTCATAATCTACACTTTTGTAAATCAGTGGGTCTATGTTTATGTATAAAATTAAATATATTGTATTTAATGGTCATAGGAAAAATAGTATACATTACACGCTTGTATAAACATTTCTACTGTAGTTATACAGGGTTATTTATTAGCCTTTTTACAAATATTGGCAATGAAAAGTATATTTAATTTCACTAAGAAATGTTCATATAAATTTAGGTCTTATCTTTCTTAATTCAGAAGTTATAGCGCTTAATTTTTTTTTCTATTTTGCGACTCTTATAAGGTCATAATCACACGCATTTTGCGTGTTCTTATAGGCCCATAAGAGGTCTGTACTTTTTGTTCTTTTGGGTTGGCAACAGACCTGGTTTGACGTTTTCTGTGCAAATGTCAATGTCGCTTTAATGTTAAATTTTCTACAAATTTTTGTGTTTAGGTTATTTTTACCATGTTAAAATTGTGGCTTGGTTAATTGCAGTAAAAAAGAGAAGAGATGACTATAAAATATATCAAAATATCATTTGTTCTTAGAATTTTAAACATGGTGTAAACTGTAATGCCAATCCAAAACAAAAATCCCTTAATCAGTCATCAATATAAATGTAAGTTTTTTTAAATTTTAGAGCAAAATACAGGGTAGTTCGTGAGGAAAGGGAAATATTTAAAGAATATGCTGTATAGGTCAAAATAAGAAAAAAAGTTCCCATAAACATATGTCCACAAACGGCTCAAAAGGGAGCTACGCCCCTTCAAATGGGGTACCAAAAATTTAATTTTTAATTAATAACTTAGGAACCCTTTGTGTTATAGCAACAAGGTTTTGCATGTGATCTATTCTTAATAAGGCCTATTAGCCAATGGTATTTGCATGTAGTCACTTAAACCAGGGGCGTGCGACAAGAGGGGTCTAATCACTTTTTGGCCCCAAACTTTTTTCTGTTAAAGTTTTTTGTGGGTTTATTATAGTATTCTTTAGGTAAAAACACATTAAAAAGGTACTCTTGCTAAAATACTTTAGGATTAACCGTTTTCGAGAAAAATACAATTAAAGGCAAAATTACAAGTTTCAAGAACCAAAACTTAAACACCAAATTGTTGAAAACCAAAATTTCAATGGTGTAGGTTAACTGTACACCACAAACTAAGAAAAAAAGTTTGTATACAGGTAATTCCAAAAATCAATGAGGGAGTTATGGTCTCCAAAATTTTTGAAGGGTGATGGTACCTTTAAAATCGATTTTTGAACCTACATGTATAAAACTTTTTTTCTTAGCTTTTGATGTAGAATCACACTGCAAAAATGAAAATTCTGGTTTTTAACATTTTAGTTTTAATTTTTGGTTCTAGAAAGGTGTAAGTTTGCCTTTAATTGTATTTTTTTTCGAAAACAGTTATATGGTATTATTATAAAGCATAGATCACGTGCTAAACCTTGATGCTTTAACACAAAGGGTTCCGAAGTTATTAATAAAAAATCAAAATTTTGGGACCCCTTTGAAGGGGCGTAAATAAAAACGTATGTTATGAAACTAGTACTTTAATATACTATTTTCTATTTTGTGACTATTATAAGCTCATAATCCGCATTTTGCGGGTTCTTATAAGCCCATAAGAGGTTAGTACTTTTTTTCTTTTGTGTTGGCAACAGGATTCTGTGGACAAATGGATTCGTCTTCCATGCAAATGTCATCATCACTATTAAGTTTAGTTTTCTACGAAATTGGTTTTAAGTTAATCTATACGTGTTAAAATTATGGCTTGGTTACTTGCAGTGAAAAATAGAAGAGATGACTATAAAAATAAAAATATATCGTAAAATAGAAAAAAATTGTATAAAGCACTCGTTTCATAACACGTTTTTAGCGCACTAGTACTTAAGAAAACTCGCCGCAAAACCAAACGGGTGTTATAAAACTAGTACTTTACTACTATTTTAGGTTAAAAAAACGTAATAGCCATAGGCGTAACTAGGGAGAACTTAAGGGGGCTAACCCCCCCAAATTTTGTTAAGCCCCCTCCAAATCAAACTATAAAATTAAAATTACGCATATATTTTTTACATATACATATATGTAGGGGGCTCAAGCTCCCCAAAATTTGGACCTGGTTACGCCCCTGGTAGTAGCCGAGATAGTAGCCATTATTTAGCTAAACAAAATTTAGTACATATCATTTTAAATAATCACCTGTCAAAAATAATTTGTTTATGTTAATGGTCAGCGCTACATATAGATTAGATAAAGAGAGAAGTTCTACAGAGGGAGAGAAAAGTATAATTATTATTAAGTTTACATCGGCACTTAGTGCTACTAAGAGTGCCGATTTATTAAAAAAAGTCAAAATCTTTGACCATGTTTTTTTCACATTTCTCGACGTTTTAAACCTTTCTGAGTCAAAATCGGTAAAAAAAAATTTCGTCCGTCTGTCTAATCTTATTTAGACAAGCGGTTTTTTGCATATTGTTTCTTATCGTATTTCGAAGAGCTGATTAGATTTTGGGGGTAAACGATTGTGGATAAGGGGAAAATAATGGGGCAAAACTCCTACTTTTAGCATTTTTTGGTTATAATTAAGGCAATTATTATTTTATATTATTAATTTAGCACTTATATGAAAGATAATTTTAAATTGGTCAAAAAATGCTACTATTTTTTCCTAAAATGCATTGTTTTCGAGATATTGGTGTTTAAAGTAAAACGTTTTTTTTAGTATATCTCACTTATAACCCAATTTCAAAAAATTATATTTTAAATGAATGTTATTTCTAAGCCCTATAAAAAATGCTATATGTACTTTTTTGCTAGAATATAACGATTTGGAGATACAGACTTTCAAACTTTAATAAATTATGCAACAAGCAGGTGTATTAATGGTTGCCTATCAATACAACTTCTATTTCATAACGTTTCAAATTAGTGCCTAGTGCTGATGTTTTGACAAGGTGCTTGCAACTGTTAGGCGTTTAAAATAAAATTATGCATGTTTTAGGTAAAAATAACATTTTAAATTACATTTTAAGAGGCCAATGAACACCTGAAATATGCATAATTTTATTTTAAAACATATTAATTAAGTAGGTATGTATACTTTTGTCTCCCTATGTATAACTTCTCTCTTTATCTAATCTAAATGTAGTGTTGCCCATTGACATAAACAAATTATTTTTGACAGGTGATTATTTAAAATGATAGTTTCTAAATGTTGTTTTGTTAAATCTTGTCTACTACGTTTTTTCAACTTTAAATTTTAAAAACGCTATAACTTCTGAACAAAGAAAGATAGGACCTACGTTTATATGAACATTTCTTCATGAAACTGAAGCTACTTTTTATTGCCAAAGTTTGTTAACACTTTCATTGCATCAGGCCAGGTTTCAGTTTCAAGGCAGCGTTGTAGGGAGGTAAATGCGCGTGTCAGCGTGTGGCGTAGCATTATTATCTAGTCTCTATTCATAGACATATGTGGCTGTTACCGGGGGCGCGTTTCGGCATTGGCCGACATGGGAGTGTTCTTTATACAGGGGGATCAGTAACTGCCATGTCAACATTTAAGAGGTGATTCTACATCCAAAAATATGAAAAAAAGTTTCTATAAGGGTTGGTCCGGAAATGAGCCCTAAGGAGCTACGGTCCTTCGAAGATGACATATTGAATAGAGAACAAAAAAAAGCATTAGTAAATTGTTGATGCTGCAGGGTGATTTTTCATTTAAAACTGAGCAAAAAAGTATTCTTCACCAAAACACCTAAATTTAATATTAAATGAGCCTTTTAAAAAGTAACGTTTTTGGTCGCACAAAATGTTACTTCCTCTTCATTGCATTTTTTTTTGAAACGGTTGCTCCTACAGTGTTACACTATATGACATTTTTTATGTATTTTTACTCAAAAAAACCATATTTTTTACAAACAATCCAAAAAAAGTACACAAAAAAAAATTTGGGGCAAAAATGTTTTAAGCCTAATACATTTTTCTGTCTGGATAAATAAAAAAAATTAACATAAGCTTATTGCCCTTATTAATACTAGTATACATGTAAAACCTCGTCGCTCTAGCTAGAGTTATTAATTAAAAACCTTATTTCTATTACAATTTTAAAGGGCCGTAGCTCCCTTAGGGCCCATTTGCGAACCAACCTTTATAGGAACTTTTTTGATATTGGGTGCAGAATCACCTCTTAAATTTTGGCATGGCAGTTATTGATCACCCTGTAATGCATGGTAGTTATTGATCACCCTGTATTGCATGGCAGTTATTGATCACTAGAGATCGGATTTTACCGAGTTGTGACGTCAAAATCCATAGCCGGGTACAACAACTTAATAATAATTTTATAAAAATGTTTTATAAGCTATCGAACTACTACATTTACAAGGAAAAGTATATAAATATTACGGAACGTTTTTATTTAAGTAAAAGAACATTAAAAAAACATAACAGATCCGAAAATTATGATTTAGTTGGACTTTTAAATAATCGAAATTTTATTTAATAGTAACATGGTGGCTGGGTATTACTTTTATCAAGTTAAAAAAAATACCTGGCCAATCCTTCTACTCGCAATAACAGCTCACGTGACGTTTATAACTTGTAAAAAATGTTCTTAAACTTTCTTTGAAATTATTATTTCTACTCAAATCTTTTGTTTTTCATATTATAAATAAAATATAAATAAAATACAAAATTACCCAACTAAAAAATATAGTGTTTGCAGAAAAAACAAACTACCAACGAAATCTTTTTGTGTTTTATTCAATTTGTGAAGAGGGGACTGGAAGGTGAAATCTATTTTAACTCGTTATAAACATGTATCTGCAGAGATCTAAAAGCTCTAAACTTGTTTCCGTGTGCGTGCGACGAAATAAGTGAGATGTAAGATCAAGTGTACCATGTACTCGTGGATTGAAGATTATCCAGAACTAGAGTTCGACGAAAATATTTTACACTGCACTTTTTGTAAAAAAGACTTAACCTGGGAAAGAAAAACTAATATTTTAAGACCTGTGAATACAAAAACCCATAAAGGAGGTGACGAGCAAGGACAATTAAATATTTAAAATAAGTAAAAAAATATAAAATTAATTTTAATTACAACTTATAAACATCACGTGATCTTTTATTGCAGTAACAAACGATTGGTCAAGCAGATTTTTTTTAACTTGGTAAAAGTAATAGCCAGCCATCATGTCACAATACTATAAAATTAAATTTGGATTATTAAAGAGCCCAACTAAATCGTAATTTTCAGAATTGTTTTTTTTTTAATTTTCTTTTATTTAAATCAAACGTTACGAGATTTTCATAATATTTATATAATTTTCTTTGATAATCTAGAAGTTTGGCAACATACTAAACATTTTATAAAATTAATATGAATTTGTTAACTTATTATACCCGGCTATGCATTTTGACGTCACGACTTGCTAAAATCCGATGTCTATTGATCACCTAAAAAAAATAACAGTGTTAAAAGACCAATAAATCACTCACTGTATAATAAACTAATTTTTAAGGCTTTGAAAGTGACGTACTTTTGGGCCAAGACTCAGCTTTTATGGTCACTGATTTCAACATGAAAGAACTCGAGAGACTCCACAAACAGCTAAACCAGGAACTAGTAAACGTAAAAGAGGACGTTGTCCTTAAATGGGCCATGATCGAGGATCTCTGGACAAAATTGGAAGTCGATTTGTCCGAGCGTGCAGAGTTTATGGAAAACCATCAGGGATATTCCTTGAGGACATTGGACGGTCTAAGAAATGAGCTAAAACGACTTAAGGCCTTAAAGATGGAAAACATTAAGGTATTCATTATGAATTTTAACCCTGATAACATTGTTTTTATCAAACATATATCAAACACGTTTGGATACGACGTGTTTGAACGAATTTTGTTCAAGGTTACGTCCGTCGGATTTGAATGAAATTTGTTCAAACTGTTTAAAAGGCAGTTTGTTTCTATTTTGAATAAACTTTTGCAAATTTACGAGATTTTCCGAGCATTACCGAGCTTTACCATTCAAATAAAATCCAATATGGACCAGCACAGCGTGTGACAAAGAAAGAGAATACTCTTTCTTTTGAGCTAATTTGTGGATATATCAGTAAGAAACTACTAAAAACACTTCAAACATTCAATATACAGGGTGTCTCGAAGCCGAGTCGGTCGATATATAGTAAAGTATCCACTTTAAAGAAAAACTTTAATGTGAAAAGTTGTGTGGTTTTAAAAAAGGCACATTTTAAAAATATTTTAAAATATACAGGATGGTCATCTTAGGGTGGGTAACATCTGACTTATTTTTTTTTTAAATGGAATTGTATATTTTTTATTATGTTATCTTATTTCTCATTAAAATGCTTTTATTTTAATATCATATTGTACTATTATTTATAGTTTTTAAAATATAATATTTTTTTTGAGAAAAAATGCATTTTTAGTAATAAGGTAAAACCTTCTCCAATTTATTTTTTTTTTGTCAAAATTAATAAAATTTTGCAAGCTTATCTTAAAAGGGTGTATCTAATTACTTTATATGCAAAAAATAAAGTATTTTATACAGAGCGTTCAAAATAAATATTCAAACTTTTGGATTTTCAAACATAATAAACTCCATTTTTTTAAATGGAATGCTATATTTTTTATTCGCTCGTTAATTGTAGAATGCAGGTTAAGTTACCACCACCACCACCAAATTCAAATTTCCAGCCTTTTAATCAAAATTCGTTTAAAACAGCACGGGTAGTCTTAAACAACGTTAAATGGAAAGTCAAACCACCCCGGATTTGTTGTTTTTAGGTTGTTTTTGGGACATTTCCATACAGTTTTTGACGTTTTTAAATAAAGTCATTCTTCTTCTTCTTCTTCTTCAAGTTTTTCCTGACATCACAATACGGAGTTTGGACACACCCTATAGCATAGTTACTACCCATGATACTCAATATAATCACGACCATTCACACGCCTACTTTGTTAATATTCAAAATAAGACGACTGTAATTTTGGACATTAACAAAGTAGGCGTGTGAATGGTCGTGATTATATTATCATTGCTAGTACCTATGCTATAGGGTGTGTAATAGAAAAAACTCCATATTGTGATGTCAGGAAAAAATAGAAAAAGAAGAAGAAGAAGAATGACTTTATTTAAAAACGGCTTCGTGAGCGATTTCAATTTTTGTCAAAAACTGTTTGGAAATGTCCCAAAAACAACCTAAAATAAAAAAATCCGGGGTGGTACGACCTTCCATTTAACTTTGTTTACCCTACCCGTGACAAATGGTTTGTTCCTAGTTTGAATAAAGTTTATACAAACATTGTTATCAAGGAAAAGTTTAAAAACTTATTCTTTCTTTCATTACTCGCGAGAAATGTAAGAGCTCGACGTTTTGTGAAAAGAAGACGATTTTTGCAACAAAAAAACAGTCTTTACGAAATTTTTTGACCACAAAGACTTGGGTTTTATCCAAAGTTCTCGGTTATTCTCGATTGTTGTTAGTATAAATTGGGGTCGATCGGGGTGGATTAAAGGGCGGTATTTTGTTTCTTTTTTTAAAGTATTAAAAACACTTTTTTTTGTATAAATCTGGGTAGGGCCAAACGAAATGTAATGTTTTTTAATATTTTTTTTTTCGAACGGGTGAAGGAACTACTACAAAGCATTTGCACAGCTACTTCTGAGATTTTTTATCACATTTGAGATTTTTTTACCTAAAAAGTACGAGTTCTAAAAGTCTTTTAAAAGTTTTGTATAAAAAAATATGAAAAAATTATGTCAGTCTGTCTGTCTGTCTGTCTGTCTAAATCAAGAACGCTTCGAGCTAAAGACAAATTTGGACCATAGGTTAATTATCCAAAGTTCTAGACTGGGACTGTTTTTGGTAAAAATTGGGGTGGGGTAAAATGGGGTAAAAACAATTTTTTTCAATTTATTTTTTGTTTTACGAAAAAACAAACTTAAAAAAAAATTCAAACTTTTTTCGTTTTTGATTTTATTAAACCTAGGCATACTATTATAGTATGCCTATAATAGGCCTGTAATAGGGAAGGGTATTATTTTATTGCTAGCAGTTTTTTTTTAAATTAATTTGGATTTGGTTTATATATTTTTTGTACTGAGTAACTTTTACTAAATATGCGAAATGTTTTTAAATGTTGTTTCTTAAAATGTGCATTATATTTTCTTAGGTTTTCGTCGAAAAATACAGATCTGAGCTGTTGAGTGTATGGGATAAGTGCCACTGCAGCGAAGATCTACGAAACTTTAAATTCTTCAATTGTGATGTTTACACCGAGGACCTTTTGGAAATGTTTGAAATAGAGATTCATAATTGGAAAAACTTTTATGAAGAAAATAAGTAAGCAAAGTAAATAGTAATTGGGCCCTGTTATGCAAAAAGCAACCAGCCCACAAATTAAAAAAAAAAAAAATGTCGTATACTGATCTAGAAATGTCCGTACTACATTAGGGTGGATCTTATTTTTTTATTGTTTTAAAATTTTCATTCTGGTGTATCTAGAACATCCTGAAAATATGAGGGTGATCAAATTTCTCTAAGGGTCCCAGTTAGACCCCTAAAATCGTGAAATTACGCAAAAATCGTAAAAAACCCGCTGGAAATGGACTGTATTTTTTGTATCAGTGGAAAATTTGAAAGCCTTGAAATCTTAATTTTTTCCTTTTGAGTGTACAAAATTATGTGCCAAATTTCAAAATTATCAAAAAATTCTATCAGGTGGCGAAAATCCGCCAAAGTTGCCCCTAAAACACTAAATTTGATGAATTTCCACATAAATGTGTGAAACGCTAAAAAAGCATTTAAAAGATATGTCAATCTGGACTTAATTTTATTTATTGCACATTACCAATACAAAATAATTTGACAAAAACAAAACGAGCTAAGCGCCAAATAAGAGGCCTTTTTGGGTGCTGTTATTTGGTCCCAGAATAAAAATTTTAAAATAATAAAAAAAAAGGTCCACCCTAATACTACATTGCTACATCCAACACACAATATGTGAAATATTGTGTGTTGCTTCGTTTTTGCATAACAGGGCCCAATTATATACCAACGTAGAGAAGACACTTTTTATAGCCGAGCGTTTTATATCCCGAGATGCGTAGCATCGATGGTATGATAATATAAATATTCAGTAAAAACAATTTTGAATTCAACCGAAACAAAAAAAATACATAAAAAAGCAATAAAATATTAAAAAAGTTGTTCTGAATTGTACTATGCAGGTAATGATATTGAAAGTGTTGGAACTAAGTGAAAGAGGGTGAAATTACCACATGATAATTAAAATTTTATTTTTTTTTCGCTTTCACTTTCCGAGAAAGTCTTGTGTTAGTAAAAAAAAAATTGTTTCCTATATTAATTTTTTTTTTTAAGTTATGCACAAAAAAGATGATTTTCGCGAAAACAATTGATCTGCCTGTCGGTCGGTCTGCCCGGGAAAAGTCCAAACCACAATAAAAAATAAAATAAATAAAATGGGGTAAAAACTAGTTAAAAAAGTGTTTAGAAAAAATAATAATTTTTTGAAAAAAAAAATACATTTTTGTTTTATTGAACCTAGGGAAAAGTATTCTTATGTTGGTAGCAGTATTATTTTTTTATTTTCCGGACAACAAAGACCGTCAAAATTAGGTCTACAGTGCTATCTCTTTCTAACAGTTTAGCCAATGTAAGAAAGAAAAAGTAATCAGAGTAGCCAATATAACCAATAAAAACTATTTATATTTACTTTGTTTAGTTTAACCCTAGTTAAATTTTATATTATGCAGTTATAGTATATTAAAGTACTAGTTTCATAACATACGTTTTTAGCGCACGAGTACAAGTTTAGAAAACGAGCCGCTTGCAGCGAGTTTTGTAAAGTACTAGTGAGCTAAAAATGTGTTATGAAACGAGTGCTTTATACAATTTTTTCTATTTTGCTCTAAAATTTAAAAAAACTTACATTTAAATTGATGACTGATTTAGGGATTTTTGTTTTGGATTGGCATTACAGTTTACACCATGTTTAAAATTCTAAGAAAAAATTATATTTTGATATATTTTATAGTCATCTCTTCTCTTTTTTACTGCAATTAACCAAGCCACAATTTTAACATGGTAAAAAAACCTAAACACAAAATTTTGTAGAAAATTCAACTTTTAAGCGACATTGACATTTGCACGGAAAACGTCAAACGATAGGCCAGGTCTGTTGCCAACTCAAAAGAACAAAAAGTACAGACCTCTTATGGGCCTATAAGAACACGCAAAATGCGTGTGATTATGAGTTTATAAGAGTCGCAAAATAGAAAAAAACATATTAGGTAATAATATGTATACAGTACTAAAATTGTTGCATAACTCAATGTCATTTGGGTTCTTTTTGTTTATAATATTAATGCCATCTGTTAACAAAGACTGGAACTTACTGTCATTTATAGAGTTTTATTTGTTTTTACTACTATTTCCATCTGTTCACAAAACTGGAACTTTTAGCGTTGATTTTTACCTGGAACAGTTAAGTGACGTTTTCAAAAAAAAAATGGAGTCGCCGGGGTAAATATCCCATTACTACTTTCTTGCTGTTTTTAAGGTCCCTCCTAAAACTTCTCGAGGAATATGACAAGCTTTGGAGAAAACTATTAGAGTTGGAGGAAAACGCAACTGGTCCGAATCGTTACAAAAACCGTGGAGGCACCCTCCTCCAAGAAGAGAGAGAACGCAATAAATTACAAAAGAAAATTCCACTAATTGAGAAAAATCTGCTGGAATTAGCTGAAGCTTATGAAAGCCATAAATATACACCTTTTAAGTCATGGGGCGTTACAGTGCCGGAAAAAATCGATTCTTTGCATGTTGATCGCGAAAATGTGAGTATTTTACTTTTCACGAGGAAAATTTTTGCTTTAGTAAAAAAAATTGGAACATTATTATTGATATTTTTACGTTTCTCGACGTTTTATTTCCAAAAACCAAGATTTTAGTAAAAAAAATGTCTGTCTGTCTGGGAAATGTGTGACCACGGTAAGTCTAGAACTCTTTGAACAAGACTTCAAATTTGGCCCCTATGTTCCTTTCCTTTAAGTTCTATATAGGCTGGAATTTTTGTTAAAAAACGGGGTGGGGTAAGTTACACCCCTAAGGGTAAAAATGGGTTGAAAACTGTTTTTCTCGAAAAAGATTTTTTTTTTTTAATTTTTAAAATTTCTTGTTTTGCTTTTTTGCGTTTCTCGACATTTTAAATTTTGCAAAAAAAAAAATCAAAAAAAAAAAAAAACGATTGAGCTAAACGGCGCGGAATCTATGTAAGTAAAAAATGGGATCGAGGCAGCTGTAATTATTGGTTTAAAAATGACTTTTGGTGATATTTTTATTACCCATTGTGTTTTTGTTAATTTTTGACATTAGATTAATTTGACTGCCATTTTAGGTATTACAAATAATTATAAGAAAATGTTTTTAAAAGTTGAAAGTTTGTTTAAAATTATAATAAAAGTATTTTTTTTATTCATAAGCTTCTATAGCCTAATACATTTTTCCGTCTATAAATTCAAAAAAATAAATTAACATAGACTTATTGAACTTATTAATACTAGTATACATGCAAAAGCTCGTCGCTCTAGCTTAAAGGGTACCAGAGTTATTAATTAATAACCTTATTTTTATTACAATTTTAAAGGGCCTTATCTCCCTTAGAAAATACTCATTTGCGGACCAACCTTTATAGGAACTTTCTTTTATATTTTTGGATGCAAAATCAGCTCTTAAATTTTGGCATGGCAGTTATTGATCGCCCTGTATAATCAATATTTACGAAAATAAAATGTTTTTTGTGTTTATCTCAAAAAAGCCATTTTGGACTAGTACTGTTTTTCCACTGACCGATTAAATTACTTTTCTGCAAAAATTCATTAGACCTTATATTGCATTTTTTCTTCCCATTAGGCGCGCAAACAAAAACTAAGCACAAGAAAGGTTCAGCGCGAAGACACTGCAACTCCAATGAAATCTTCAAATTTGGCATTAGGTCCTTCGCCCAGTACCACTACTCTAAGAAAAACTCCCATCTCGCTATTTCCTGCCACCAGTAGTACCAATATAAGAAAAACTCCGAACTCTGTGAATTTGAAGAAAACCCCGAACTCGGCAAACAAAAGAAAGTTGTTGACCACGCCCCAAACGGATGTCAAAAAACGGCCAAAACTGGAAGCCAGTCGAAAATATTTGACAGAAACTAGAAGTAAGGAATGTAAAGTAGATTTAAATACTACTTTTATTATTGAATTACCAGTTATTGATTAGTATTGAAAGTACTATTTATACTTTTCTGTACAACAGAGAAAGATTGGCATCGGACCATTTTTTTAAAGTCCATTTTTGGTCGTAGATTTCGAATCTGTAAGCAGATTTTATTCGCAACTGTATATGTAATACATATATTACATGTATTAATAAAGTTTGGGAAGTACGTGACCTGACCTGTAATGAAAAATAGAGACCAGTAAACTAATTATTACTGGTCTGCATTATAAATCATTAATTTTCGCTAGATGGCGCCACCGATTAAAATATCGTTAAACAAGATGGCTGAATTGCGGTGGTCATGATAAACACGAATATAATCTAATACATTTTGTTTAAAAGACTTAAGTTGTACAGTTTTAGTCAATGTTTTTTACTTTTGAGACTGAAAAGGATAATAAATGTTATAAACGGTGCTTTGTGGGCTATCAACAAATGCTTTTTGTGGTTGTTTTTTTTTTTGAGTTACGCGTATGTGAAATTTCAGTTTTATATGATTGTGCTTCTTTTTCGAAATGCAGGAAAAATGATTCGTGGTAAATATGAAAAGAACTAAAAAACAAAGTATTATAGTATCATTTTCTTCATTTCAATTCAAACCATTAGGTTTCAAAAAAATTAGTACTTTATCATTACAGTTTACACTATGTTTAAAATTCTAAGAACAAATGATATTTTGATATATTTTACAGTCATCTCTTCTATTTTTCACTGCAATTAACCAAGCCACAATTTTAACACGGTAAAAATAACCTAAACACAAAATTTTGTAGAAAATTCAACTTTAAAGCGACACTGACATTTGCACAGAAAACGTCAAGCAATAGGCCAGGTCTGTTGCCAACTCAAAAGAACAAAAAGTACAGACCTCTTATGGGCCTATAAGAACACGCAAAATGCGTGTGATTATGAGCTTATAAGAGTCGCAAAATAGAAAAAAGTTTTTTTTGTTTGTTTCCTGGCGTTATTTAAGGTGGGTGAACCAATTATTGCCATGTTAAGGCATTTTATTTATTACTGCATTCAAATTTATTTGTAATCACCTGGAACTTTACTACATTAAACATAAACATATCTTTATTCTAATGGGTAAAAATAAAAACTGCAGGAGCTTCAGAAATAGTTATTTATGCTACTAGTGGGTAAAGTAAGATATTTCCCATAAGAAAATTAACATGCGAGGCGTCAGCCAAGCAGGTTAATTTTTGAGAGGGCAATATCGGTTTACCCATGAGTGCCATACAAGGTTTTATCCAATAAATAGCTTAGGAATTCATATTTTTATTAAAAATTTTAATGACATTTACAAGAAAATTATTTGACAAGTGACAGTTGAGTGGGTAAAATAAATAATTATCCACTCAATAAAGTTAAAGCCACGCGGGGCTTATTATTAAGTTTATCTATTTAAAATAAAGCTGGTAATTGTCTTATTATCTGTAAGTATTGGATAAAAATATTATTGCTTTTTAAAAAAGATTGCATATTAACAATATTAGGAACCCATGTCCCAAATATTGCCCGGGTACTGGCAATAATAGTAAAGAACAAACTAATAAGAAAACATTGTGGCACCATAACAATTTCAGCAGTTTTTAGGTACAATTAAGGGCCCTAATTAACAATTTTTCGTTTCTAGTAATCCCCACACACTTCATGTATATATCGATTATAATCTTATATCGGCCTGGCGATTTCGCATAAAAAGCAGAACCAAGATTTGGATTCTGCGTTACTTTTTTTCTTGTTGTTTTTTATTTTTTAACATTTTTTTTGTCAACTACTTCGCATGGTAATATTAGGAACACACCCACTTAGACAACAATCCCAAAAAATTCCCTTTTCGCTTCTTTTTTGAGTGAAAAACAATATGGGACCAGAAAGTTCATGCCTACCTTATTACATACGTTCTTGCCTTGCAATAATCGATGCTACTCAACTCAGTCAGCATAATTTTACAAGTTTTTTATAGCAGAACGCGAACTGCGTTTTTGTGTACGCCATTACCAACTGGACACAGGTATTTACAGGCAACTTTTCGATATAAAAGATATACTATCAGTGTCATCTATGACACAGATGACGAACTAACAAGTTTAAGAGGGGGTGGCAATATTAGGAACATGGCAATAATTGGTTCACCCACCCTATATAATTTTTCGGGTAATTTGATATGGAAAAATCCAAAATGTAAAAAAATGAAGCAAGTTGTTTGACATACCGCGTGCCCCAACTCTATTTATCCAACGATTTTCTCGAAAACTTGAAGAGATAATCAAATTCTGCAAAAACCGTCTTAAATAAGACAACTTAAAATATCTTTTAGCAAATATTTGATACTTTCAACTCTTAAAATGTGGACTTTTTTAAATGGAAAGGGGTCATGTAATACATCGTTTTAAAGCTTGTTTAATTCTCCATTTGACTATATATTTTTTATTTTTTAAACATTTTTTTTTTGGGTTTTAAAATAGGGTTAAAAATGAGTATTTTTGTCAAAGTTACTCTAAAAAAATCAAACAATTTTTTAAAAATTACTAAATTCATGATGAAAAAAACGTAAATTATACTTTTAAACTATTTTAATTGACATAAATAAAAATTTACAAAAAAAAAAGTTAAAAAATCGCATTTTTTAGCACAAAAAATTAAAGAATCAAAACCTTAAAAAATTGTTTAAAAAAAGAAAAAATATACAGTCCAATAGAGAATTTTATTTGCTTTAAAATGATGTATCACACGACGCTCCTTTCCATTTAAAAAAACTCCCCCCGTGCCCCTGCTCACATTGTGAGAGCTGAAAGTATCAAATATATGCTGAAAGATAGTTTAAGTTGTCTAGTTTAAGACGGTTTTCGCAGAACCTGATTACCTCTTTTAGTTTTCGAGAAAATCGCTGGGTAAATAGAGTTGGGACATCCCGTATTTGCACAATAAATTGGAAACGCTTTAAGCTACAACTTGGTATCAAAACGTGACATGTAAATTAGCTAGTTCAAACTATTTTTGTATTAACTAGGGTAAAGAGGGGAGAAATCAGTATTTTCTGATATATCTAGTTAATTAAGTAAAAATATTTTTTTGTTTTACTTAAGCGAAGTAGTACTAAAAAAATGTGTTTGCAAACCCCTTAATTTATATTGTTCGAAACACGGTTTTAAAGCTATCGAAAGAATGCAGCAATAAATGTGTCTCTCACTTGCACGCAACCTGCCTTATGACGCTTTAATCGTAAGGTTGAGAGCGCGCTGACCGCTCCGTGTATACCTCCCCCTTTCGTCGTAGCTTACTTACCGTGTGTCAGACTATATTTATTTTAATACAAAAGTATAGGCTATGATAGAAAATAAGTCAAGAACGTTTGTATATGTATATCAATTTTCTTTTTTAGCACTTTTTTTTGCCGACTGTCCTGGGTTGCGTCTGTGTAATGTTTAAGAGCTCAGCAATATTCTGCCAGCATACGGGTTATTCCCTTTTGTTTTTATATCTAAAAAATTACTTAAAAACCTTATTAAATGCCACAAACGCTCGCTAAAATTACACAGTTTTAGGGAAAAAAAACCTTATAAAATAGTGTGAATTAACAACTTTAAGTGCATACTCACGTTAAAAAGATTACATACAGCCTTTTCCAGAACTCGCGTACCGAAATTTAAGGGTATATTAAAAACCCTCTGGAAAATATGAAAAAAATGTCAAAAAAAAACCATCTTCATTCAATTCAAAAATAAGAACGCTTTAAGTGGACCAATACTGTTGTTGATGTTAAATTACCTTTAAAAGTTGAATTTGTAGCTATGGAAGCAAATTTAATTATTGCAGGTACATATTCTGTAGGTTGACATGGTGATTAATGTGACATAAATATTTATTAATGTCAAAAAACCACCGCCGGATGGAGTGACCCTATAAAAATGGAATATTTGATAGCCTCTGTCGGTTTTGTCAAAATATAATAACCTAAAAACATTTTAAATTTGAAAGTCTCAAACAATGCACGCGTCAACAATTAAAATGCAACCATAGTTACTAATAAGTAGGGAAAAACTAATTTGTAGGTAATTTAACATCAGCAACAGGATTGGTCAGATTAAATAGCTTTAATTAGTATTAAAGATGGATTTTTTTTGAAATTTTTTTCATATTTTCCAGAGGGTTTTTAATATACCCTCAAATTTCTGTACGCGAGTTCTGGAACAGGCTGTATATGATGATAAAAAAAATCCTGACATGACCCAAAAAATCTGATAACAGATTTTAAATATATGACTTAAAAAAATCGATCCGATACCAGAATTTTTGTTGTTGTTGTACAATGTACAGAAATTCACTAAAAATATATTTTTAAAACGTAGATATCATGGTACTTAACACAAGAATGACAAACCTGGTATAAAATTTATATTTTAATGTTCGGAATTTTACCAAGTTTTGCATTTTTTATATTTTTAGTTAAAAGATGCACTGTAAGATATCTTTTTTGCTTCAGCTTCTTTATCTGACCTGCATCCTGTTATAGGGATTCTAAATTAGGATAGTTTTTTTCACACTGCCCCTTATATACTATAAAATGGAAATACGTAGTCTTTTTTACTAAGTTGTAAAATATAAATTAGATTTTGACGCTAAAAAATGCAGTATTTCCCTAGCGCAGTGTGAGGAAACGTTCCATTGCAATCGATATGCATTTATCTGACCGCGTTACCTAGGGTTTACAGTGGGTATACTTAGTGATATAGTGGTCTAAATTCATATACTTACAATATGTTATTGTAGATTAAAATTTAATAGTAGTGGTTTATTTTTTTGTATACCGGGTGAGTTTTTTTATGTCCACCCCTAAAATTAAGATTATTCTTCATTCGATAAAAATGAAACGTTGGTAATTTATATAATTTTACCTTAGATATAAAATGACGTTTTCAGCTTCTGTTTCACTTCCGGTTTCGCCGGAAGTGGCATAAATATGTGTTTTTTTTTAATGGACAACCTGTAATTTTTTACATTTTTTAATTCAGCTGAAAATTCTATGTATAAAAAAAAACTGATTGTTTTTTTCCTTTTTATTTTCATTTTTATCGTATAAGCTTAAGTGAAAACAAGCTAAATTATGTGTATCTCGTTTTTATACGATAAAAATGATATCAAATTATTAAAGTCTTTCTTATTGCCGCAGTTTTAGTGAATATTTTCTTTTTTATATTTTTACATTTTTACTTCTGGTTTAGGAGATATCACGATTTTCCTGAAAGTTGTAATTTTTTCAGTCATCTCAAAAAGTACTAAATCAGCTTAGTTTTTTATTTGAAGCTCATGTCTTTTACTTCTTCTTCTACGCTCATGTCTTTTACTTCTTCTTCTACAGTTTTTTCATCCCGGCGAAACTTTTTATTGCCGTCTGACAATGGCTTTCCCAGAACTGCCGCCGGACGGAGTGACCCTATTTTTTCTCCTACTCAAGTTTTACAAATCCAATTTATGTTTTTGATAAACTTGATTAGAAGAAAAACGTAACTTGGTTATGCTTCAAATTTAAAGCATAGCATCAATCAAATTCATGTAGTACTTTTTAAGTTAACTAAAAAATGAAAACTTTCAGAAAAATCCTGATATCTCCTAAACCAGAAGTAAAAATGTAAAAAAATAAAAAAGAAAATATTCATTCTGCGGCAATAAGAAAGACTTTAATAATTTGATAAACAGTTGCAGTGGCGTACCATGCAAGTCCTAGAAGATGGGGCAAAAAACATAGTTGTACATTATTATTTGCTGTTAATACGAAAAAAAAAAAATATTCATTCTTGAAACAAAAGTAGAGAATGTTTAAGCTTCAAAACAAAAAAAGAATCAGTCAAATCCATTAATTAGTTTTCGAAATATTTAAATTTAAAAAATGTCAATTTTTTAGGTGTCCGGAATTTAATGCGCGGCATTGTAAATCACCAAAGTTTCATTTTTATCGAATGAAGATTAATCTTAATTTTGGGGGTGGACATAAATAAAACTTCCTGTATTCTGTGATTTTAGTGAAAAAAAAAGTATAATTCGTAAAGTTTTAGATACTCTATTAAACAAATTTTAGTATGTACTTAAATGTGTTAAACATTCCCGTACTGTAATGTTATATTAGTATTATTTTTATCTGTAATTTTTTATTTAATATACATTTAAAAGAGAATTTGTTTTTTTTTTTCTAATACATTTATCTGTTTTTTTATATTATCATTTTTTTGTGAATTGTAGAGAAAAAAGTAATATCTGTCCGGAGATCTTTGGATAGAAGTTCAAAAGGGAGGAAACTAAATCATCATTCAGGAAGAAGTCATCTGGTGCAAAGCCGAACACGGTTAAATGATGATGATGATGAGGAGGAGGAGTACGAAAACTTTCAGGTAAGCTAATGAAATTTGTACGAGTTAATTCAGTACTACCCTGTACACCATCTAAGGAGTTCCCGTTTAAAACCAAATACCGAGTGACACAAGAAGTATTGCCTACGAGTTATCTCCATTTGGTAACTTTTTGGCCAAGCTCTGCAAATTTTAAAAAGTTATCTTTTATAGTTACGGAGATGTTGTGATGTCGAAAATTCGATCACTAATGTTGTGAAGTGGTATATAATTCGGTTATAGCCGAGCGGTTAATTATAACTTTTATTATAACTTACTCAGTTAGGTTGGCCATACAATCTTCTATCGTATTTAAAGTATACCGGAGCGGAGAATATACTTAACCACTTATCACTTTATTCGGGAGCTTAATGAATTCTAGTAAGATGGTGTTTAGGAAACAGATTAAACGATTTCTTCTTAACTTAAGAATAATATATTAAATAAATGTGAATAAATTATTCAAGAACATGAAAGATCAATTCTTACTTCTAACTCCTACTTCTATGCAAAGCCCCTAAATTCTAATTTCCATTATGTAATAGTTTTCCATTAAATACTTCTAAATTAAAACATTCTATGTTTGAAATCCCAACTATTCGCAATCATTTTTAAAATCCCAATTTATTGTCCACATTTTTCTTAGTGTAAATATTAGAACTGGTTCCTATAAGTCATTTAAATAATTTTACAGAATATTTTTCGAAGTTAATTAATATTCGTCAAAATTTCTATCAGTGTTAATACTAACAATATTTATAAGTGTAAAAATATTTTTATGTTTGATATTACAAGTCTCAAAATTTAAAAAGTTTAATTCAAGAATAATTCTCAAAAATTATTTCTCACAGAAACTACATTTTCACTTTTAAAATTTACATGGCGACACTCTAAGTAAAATTGAATCAATATTAATTTTTTCATGAGTTTATATACCTAATAAGAAGGTCAATTAATTTGACAAGGCTCTTAGCGCAAAATATCTATAAAGATACCGCCTATATTTAATTACCCCGACAAAAGAGTTTCAGTCTGACATCTGAAACGATCATTTTCACCATAAATTAGATTTGTTTAAACAATTAAGATTACGAGACAACTTTTAAGTTATACCGACAAGAAACACCGAAAAGGGGTCCGATCTAATGCAGCGCAAACCGGACTTTGCCGATCTCGTGAAGCCAGACTATTTGCGCTATACTATTTTTAAAATTTTAACACCATATAAAATATATGGATCATAACAGAGATAATTCGTAGGCAGTACTTCTTGTGTCACCCGTTTTTATAAAATTTCAGGAAATGAAATAAAGGTTTAAAATGTTAACCCTGAAAAAAAGTAATATTCTGTAAAAGCAATTTTATTTAACTGGCTTGATTAAATTACCACGAAATGAAAAAATGCTAGATAAAGATATATTACCTTATTCCTTTGCAAGCTCTTCTGACTACATCTAGTATTTCTTCTCTCTGAGCGCGCGATAGCATTTAGGGAGAGCAGTTTGACTATATATTCATAGAAAGTTCATAGAGAGTACAATACACGTGGAAAGGCACCATCGATTAAATAACAGGATAATTAAATTATTATTAAATGTTTTTTTTTTGTTGGTAAAAATCAGATGAGGTAATTTGATTACCTTTAAGGGAATCAAAGATTTTTTTTTTAATAAAAAAAAGGTCTAAAATTTTTTTTGCACGACCAAGACTAAAACCTAATTTTACGCTTTCATTTTCGGGACTAAACTTGCCGTTTTTCTCCCTAGGGTATAAAAATCACGGCAACCTTGATAATATTAAAATATTATACTGACTATGTGCTTTGATGGTTCAAAAATTAGGTTTGGTGGTGTTTTGTAATAAATTAGCGATTCAAACCAATTTATTTGATTTTAACAAAGAAAACCTTTAAAAATAATATTGTTATAACAATTTATACATAACTTATAATTTATCATCTTCGTCCATTTTTTTGACGTTTGTGTCAACCATATTAAAAAACAATTGAAATCGCGATAGCCATGAAACTGACTTTTCGCAATTTACAGGCATCTTGATTAAATTACGAAAATAAAACAACCGATTTTAGACGCGTGTTTTTATTTTTATCTACCTACCTAAATTATGTTAGGTCCTGCAAAAAATAGTTTATATACCCCAGGACTAAATTTGGCTGTTTTAGTCCCTTGCATTTCTGTTTCCCTCGCTCGCTACGCTCGCTCAGTCCAAACACTAATGCAGCGGGACTAAAACAGCCATTTTAGTCCCTTGGTATATAAATAACTATTGTTCTTTAAAAAATGGAAAATTAAAAAAAAATGTTTTTCTATATATTTTTTCAGTTGCAGCTGGCGAGTAAGTCAACAACTGAAAATTGCAGAAGTACTTTGTGTTACGACGCCCCACCGAAAACTCCGCGTTACGGCCTAGCTGTAATACCACCCACCCCACCGACACCGAGTCGACAGGCCAAAATGCCCCTGAGGACCCGAAATGCCCCCAACACCCCTACACAAGGGCAAATTCGGAAACAGATGAATAACAACACAGAAAAAGTTACCCCACGTGGTGATCAAAAAACCAAAAGTTATTCAGTGGCCAAAACAAAAATGAACCTGAATTTTTAAATAGTTTGGATGAAAATTTTAAGCGCCAGGTTGGCAGTAAAAATTTAAATTTTTAAAGAGGCACACGTCCCCGAAGTGGAAATAGGGTTAAAAAAATAGCAAACTTAGTTGATGATAAATTATGTGAGCAATGGGTCTGTACAATTCAAACCCTCTGAGAACTAAATCCTAATGAGCGCCAGTTGATTTCGATTCTATTTAGATCAAATTTGTATCTCTTTCCGTACCCTGCCGAAAATTCGAAAAAAATAAAAAATGTCATTTTAGGTGGGCAATAAATAAATTATGGAAGCACCTAGGCATGTTTTCTATAGCTTGAATTCAAGTTACATATTTGCTCTATAAAACCGTATTGAAAAGTATCTGGATTTTATTTCCGGTGTCCAACGGAAGACTAGTTTTTAAGACATCTGCAATGACGATTCAGTGTTGCTGTTTAAGACTATTTTGGGCAGTATATGTCATATTTATCAAAATAAATAGGCTTGACAAATATAATAAATTTGACGTTAAATTTATAAAACTGCTTATCAAAGATAAATTCATCTTCTTTTAAACAAAATTGCAGAGGCTTCAAAATCTATTCATTAACTGAACTTTTAAAATAATTTTCAGACATTTTTCGTAATTATTTTATAGAGCATAGATGTAACTTTAATTAAAATTAGAAATAACTTTTGTAGCTGCTATAATAATTTAAATATGGCCTCCAAAAATTACATATTTTAATTTTTATAAAATTTTGGAACGGTTTTACTCAAAAATGGGAACAGATAGAGATTTTATCCAAACAAAATGGAAATCAGCAAAAAAAACCACTATTAGAATTGTGCATAAGAATTTTTAGTTGAAGTTTACAGACCCTTTGCTCGCATGATGTATCATCACCTAAGTTTGCTATTTTTTTTAAACCTATTTCCATTTGGGGGGACATGTGGATGGTCGAAATTTTTGTTATACACCTCAGGTCGTAGTTTTTTTTTTAGTAAAGCCTCTATTGTGTTAAACTTTTATACCCCAGTTTAGGTTATTATACAAATTCCACAAATTAAAAAAAGGACCCTAGTAGAAGTTTTACATTAAAAAGTTATTTTTTATTTAAAAGTGTCACTTTTTGTGAACTTCATTTTTTTTTTTTGTTAAAAATATAAATGGGTACTTCTATGAAAATTGGTTAACTTCATGTTATGCACATATATTTAGAATTCTATCAGACGTATTTAATAAATATGACTTTTTCAGTTAACAGCTAAATACAAGTACTTTATCGTCCTAATAATAAATATTATATATCAAATTAGGATTATTTTAAAATTCGTCCTTACTTAAATATCAGTCCCTTGTCGTGTCACAATTATAATTATTAATAACACGGGTCAACACAAAATTTAACTTTGACTTTTTGACGGGTCAACACAAAATTTAACTTTGACTCTAAAGTATAAAATTTGGATAGTTTAGGTCGTAATTACAGGAAAAAATATGATATGGCATAAAAAAGTTTGCTTTTGTATTTAGAAGACCGATTGAACGATATTTTTCAAAATCTGTGGTATTATTTTTTATTGGAAGATAGAACCATTGAAATAAATTTGTTTATCATTTTTATTAAGTATTACTAACTAAAATAACTTACAAAAAAGTAGAAAATACTTTAAAAGTGTACACTCTTACTCTTTCTTTTATGTTCATAAGTACTTTCTCAATAAACCCCAGATATAGTCTCCCATCATGTTTTCATTTGCCAATACTTGATAACGTTAATATGTCCATTACATTTGATTCACTGCTTAATTAAACATTGCTCACCTTCCAAACATCTTTTACAATAACTACGAGCAACATTTGGAGCCCATGGCTTGTCTTAATTCCGAACAGGACAGTCAAAATATGCTTCGTAGGCTTCACAGAGAACGTGAGATGTTTTTAGTTCATATTTCATGTCTCGAACTTTAATAAATTGACCACATACGTAGCAAAATGCATCAGCATCATATGTACACTTTCGCGATACCATTTTAACGTTTTCTCGACATGTACAAAACACCTATCGTTGTTTATCACTTGAGTGCCATCTGGAGGCACTGCGTGAACGTAAAAACCCCACTCAGATCTTGCGGTATTTTTGAATGTAATTAAACTTGAAATTTACTAAAAAATTCGAAAATGAGTATTATTATCACAAAAGCAAACTTTAAACCAAAAGAAGGTATTTTCTTTTCGTTTTTGTGCATAATGAACTGAAAAATCATAATATAAACTTTAGGACAAAGAACAAAAAAATTTTTGTTGAGTTGTGTAATTAAATGCTTGTTTTTTATAACTATTAGGTTTATACAGTTGTTTTACTTTTAATTATTTTTAAGGATACTCTCCAAAGTGTTAAGAATCAATTAATTTAAATTCTAAAATAATTATTATCACTTTTTTTTCAAGTTAAAGTAGCGTGTTCAACATCGGGCGTCAGTCCCTTGACACATGTGAAATTTAAAAATTTGCGGTTTTTTGCAGTGTTCAAAAGTTAAAAGTCTATTTTCTATAAACTAACGACTTGAAGTTAGCAGTCAACCATTTCGAATTTAGTGCTAGAGGCGTGCTTGTGTTGAGAACATGTTATGCTGACAGTCTATATTTCAATCCCTTGGTGAGTAATTTTGTTGTAATTTTTTGGTAATTGTTTTTATTTAATTTTAATTTAACTTTTTTTGTGTGAACAATTAGTATAGAAACGAAAAACGCCAGTATTTCATTTCAATCTGAAGATTTTCTTTGTTTTTCACGAAATTCATCAGTCCTTTGTCGTCAGTCCCTTGGTCGTAAATTAACAAGAGAGTGACAACAATTCTTGTCGATGGATCTCGACGCGCTGATTCCAAAAACATAGGCATATAATATATATAAAAAAAATTCTTTTAGATACATTATAACCAACCAGTCTTATATTAAAAATTTTAGGAAAGAACAAAATTAAAAATAAAAACTATGTGACTCAAACTCACCTGTCAAGTTACCCGACTTTCATAGAAGTACCCAAATTTATTTATGAAAATATGGTAATTTAATAAAACATACATACATGGTCGGAAACTTTTTTTAGGGCGATTTCGGTTGGGAAGCTCGCTCTCAGAGCTCGGATAGCAATCTCCGTAATCGTCCTAGAAAAAGTATTTTTCGTCCTTGTATCATCAACTACATTTCTAGTGTTTTTAATATAAAAATGGCCCGATTTCTAATATTTAAACCACAATCATCTAAAGTTGGATCAAGTAGTTCTAAAGTTATATCCTCCAGATTCGAGGTTATTATTTATGTTTCGTTTTGTTTTTAATATAGTTAGGAGTTTTTTTTATTACTAGATACATTATAGAGATTACTATAGACATTATCAAGATTACTAGAGAAACAAATTTGGTTCTTTGGTTTGGTTTTAAGACTATACTCGTTCACTTTATGCAATAATTAAATTCTTTTTCTTTTTCTTTATGTATTAAATATTGATTTTAATCTTGCTTTTAAGAACACAGTGAAAAAACTCAAAATTATAGAGCCATCGTTTCGCCCCTTATTGTTGGGGCTTCTTCAGGGCAAATTTGTTAAAACAATTTAATAATTAAATATAAAAACTTGTGTAAATGGTAGAAATATTAATAAATTAAATTTTTTAATGTAAATTTAATTTATTAATATTTTTTTCTATTTTGCGACTCTTATAAGCTCATAATCAAACGCATTTTGGGTGTTCTTATAGGCCCATAAGAGGTCTCTACTTTTTTTCTGGTGGGTTGGCAACATACAAAAGCCTATCTCTTGACGTTTTGCGTGCAAATGTCAATGTCGATTTAAAGTTTAATTTTTTACAAAATTTTGTGTTTGGGTTATTTTTTACCGTGTTAAAATTGTGGACTGGTTAATTGCAGTGAGAAAAGAATAGATGACTGTAAAGTATATCAAAATATCATTTGTTCTTAGAATTTTAAACATAGTGTAAACTGTAATGCCAACCCAAAACAAAAATCCCTAAATCAGTCATCAATTTAAATGTAAGTTTTTTAAATTTTAGAGCAAGATAGAAAAAATTGTATAAAGCCCTCGTTTCATAACACGTTTTTAGAGCACTAGTACTTTAGAAAACTCGCCGCAAGCTTGTACTCGTGCGCTAAAAACGTATGTTATGAAACTAGTACTTTAATATACTATTAACATATTTAATATTGTTTTAATAAATTTGCCCTGAAGAAGCCCTAAAAATAAGGGGCGAAACGTTGGCTCTATAATTTTCAGTTTTTTCACTGTGTTCTTAAAAGCAAGATTAAAATCAATATGCAATAAATACAAGATAAAAAAAAATATTGATTAAATCAATATTTTATTATTTTAGCAGTTATTTATTTTTACACTATGATTTTATTATATGAAAACTAATTCTATGCCTTCAAAATATAAAATGATAAGAAAGCAAAAAACACAAGTTTTATAATAAAAATTGTGTGACAAAAATTGCTTTGTAAATATTTATAATTGTGTAGGACATATTGTACATAGTTTATTTTGGAAGAGTTACATCCCTACTCCTAATTTTCCTACTCTCCAACATTCCTACTTCATAACATCTCTACTCTATAACAACCCTACTCCCTAACATCCCTACTCTGTAACATCCCTACTTCCCAAAAACCCTACTCCGCACTATATGTACTTGATTAGCCACTTAACATAACTAATATTCTTTTTCTTCAAGCATACTAAAATGTTTTTATATTTTATAACTGAACACACTAGTGATCTATTTTTTTTACAGTAAAAAAATGAGTTCATTGTTGTACGCCGTAAAAAAAAGTTAGTTAGCAAAACCACCACTGGCGGCAGCACTCTTTGACTTTGATGACAGCCATACTTCAAACTTGTTTGTTTATTATGTAAACAGGTGGTTGACTCGAGATTCTGATCAAAAACCTTGTGTGAAATTGATTAAAAATTATTGAAGAAGAATATAATATATAATATATAAATTAAATTCAAAAATTAATATTTAAAAAAATATATATAGGAGGATGCTTGAAGAAAAAATAGCATGCTTCACTCAGAGGAAAAGTGCTTTTTTTACTTGTCTGTAGTTTTCGTAAATTTTACAGACTAGTAAAAAAAATCTTCACTTTTCCTCTTAGTAAAACAATATACTATTATGGTGTCATTGTCAAATATGTATTTAGTTTAATAATTACTCATTTTTAAGTACACATTATGAGAATGCGGACAAAGAGACTAACACTTTCTGGGAAATAAAATTATAAAGAGAGTGATGTTCCGTGAACCACTCATTAAGTAGCTAATCTAGTGCATATAGTGCGTATTAGTGTTATTGGGGAGTAGGAAAGTTATGGTGTAAGAAAGTTGGGAGTAGGGTAATTAAGAGTAGGGATGTTAGTCTTCCGTTTATTTTTTATTTTTTTTTTAACAATGTGTTTAAGTTTTAAGATTTAAGGATTAAGTTTTTCTTTTACAAAAATTATGAATGCGTAACCAGAAAAAAAAGTTGGTATAGTGCGTAATAAAACTTCTGCCTAATTTTTTCCAAATTGTCTAAAGGGGCTACCCTAAGTTGCGTATTTAAATAGGTTTAATTTATTTTTATATTTATTTATTACAAAGACCAGGAGCGTTCAGAGGTTTTTTTTTTGTTTTTGCCTACTGGCAAAAAAACTGATTACTCAAAAAATGTCGATTACCGAAACAATAAAAAAAATGTCGCCTTTGGAAATTTTTCGAGGGGTGTGGGTCAAAAAAAAAAACAAGTACTTATTAATACAATATAGCTTTAATTAAAACTAAGTTTTTGTTGTACAGTATTATTTTTTATTGGGAATTAACAACTGCATATTTTATAAGTTTTTTTTTGGAATAAATTATATGAATAATAAATTCTGTATTATTTTATTTGGTCACCATATTGACAGTTTTATAACAAAATTTCGTGGGTTGAACCAGGGCCGCTGCGAAGATTTGATGGGGGGAAGAAGGTCTAAAATCACAACTTTTTTTGTCTAAAATTACTTTTTTCTATTTTGCAACTCTTATAAGCTCATAATCACACGCATTTTGCGTGTTCTTATAGGCCCATAAGAGGTCTGTACTTTTTGTTCTTTTGGGTTGGCAACAGACCTGGCCTATTGCTTGACGTTTTCTGTGCAAATGTCAATGTCGCTTTAAAGTTGAATTTTCTACAAAATTTTGTGTTTAGGTTATTTTTACCATGTTAAAATTGTGGCTTGGTTAATTGCAGTAAAAAAGAGAAGAGATAACTATAAAATAATTCAAAATATCATTTGTTCTTAGAATTTTAAACATGGCGTAAACTGTAATGCCAATCCAAAACAAAAATCCCTAAATCAGTCATCAAGTAAGTTTTTTTAAATTTTAGAGCAAAATAGAATAAATTGTATAAAGCACTCGTTTCATAACAAACGTTTTTAGCGCACGAGTACAAGTTTAGAAAACTAGCCGCTTGCGGCGAGTTTTCTAAAGTACTTTAATATACTATTATTCGCAACTGTATATGTAATACATACATTACCCAGGTAGCAAGGGATGTTATGTTACAAGAAATTAACATCACTTTTGGGTGTATTTTTAAACTAAATCATAACATCACATAATATTGAAAAATAACATCTATTTAACATCACATTTGCAACGTAACACGTGTGACGTGACAAACATGTTATTTAATAACAAATAATTAACAACGCTGTGAATATATCGCATGTCACATATTAACGTGGCTTTCACGTGAATGTCATGTTATTTTGCTTCTCACCGACGTTCGAAGCAAAAAAATCGATATAAGATGATGTTGATAGAGTAAATTATTATAAGGAAATTGTATACACATTATACGATTTCCAATGGATAGGGGGCTCTGCCGGGCTTCTCTCTCTCTTTATTTTTGGCCTTTCCCTTCCGGATAATTAGCCAAGCCGGGCTTCTCAAGACCACGGACACGGATTAAAGGAATATATTCTTCGCTTAATCTGCAATTTCGTATTTAGAATCTATCTGTTTCAATCTGTGATTGTTTCAATTACTCATTGATTTTAAATCCGATTTTTTTATAGGGTTATAGCGTTTTTAATGGTTTTATTTAGAAAAAGCTAATATCCTAGGATATTATTTAAATATTAAAGTACCAGTAACGGCATCCATAAGATATTAGATATAACAGGAATGTGGATTTATGATGTCACAAACACGTTATTTTCGGGATGTCATTGTGTGATGTTATTAGGGGCGGACTTAGGACATCCCCACCATGCTACATTCTTGTTAAATGAGACTACAATCTTAACATCACATGTCACATATTAACGTGACTTTCACGTGAATGTCATGTTATTTTGCTACCTGGGTACATGTATTAATAAAGTTTGGGAAGTAAGTGATATCTTGTCCCACTGTTTTCCATGCCTGGATCTGATCTGTAATTAAAAATAGAGACCAGTAAACTAATTATTACTGGTCTGCATTATAAATCAATAATTTTCGCTAGATGGCGCCACCGATTAAAATGTCAAAATGGCTGAACTGCTGTTTATTTATTTATTTATTTGTTTATTGTCGTTTTGAGACCTACTAATAGGTAGTTTATATCATAATAGACCGTTGTCATGATAAACACCAAAGTACTTTGATAAACACGAATATAATACATTTTGTTTAAAAAACTGCCATGCCAAAATATAAGAGGTGATTTTACATCCAAAAATATGAAAAAAAGTTTCTATAAAGGTTGGTCCGGAAATGAGCTATAAGGGAGCTCTTGAATATAGTTGGATGTTGGGTAGTAGGAGTAATATCAGGTGATGTTAATTAAACAACTGTGTATCAATGACTAGATTTATTTTCGAGGTACTCTGGGTACTTCAGAGTACTCGTGACGTATACAAATTGACATGCGCACATGACATCTTTCCCCTTAAATAATTAAGCTTAACAATAAATATTTAATATATAAAATTTGTATTTTATTTTACCCTGTATAACAAGTGTTCCTAATTATTTAAAATACCTAAACTAAACAATATATAAACTAAAAATTATTAATTTAAATTATTTTGTATGTACTTTTTCCCTACCAATAACTATTTGTTTTTGTAAACAATTAAAAATATAATAACATTTTAAAATTTAAATGACGTTTTATATATTTAAATTAAGATTCTTAAAAAAAAAATAAGTATAATTTTTCAAAAAAAAAATATTTAAATATTTTCATTAATTTTTTTTTTTTTATTTCATGGTAACATGTATGAATTTAGATATTTACTTTTTTAATTTAATTATGTAATTAAATTTTTAGTTATTTTTCTAGAAAATAAGAATTGAAATAAGTTGGTTTTTTACTTAATCTGCCAGATCTGGTTTTACAAGCATTAGAGCTACCTTCCTGAGGAGAAGTATTGTTTTTGGTGCTTTCACTATCGCTGTCACTCATAGAAAAATATCTATGACTGTCACTTGACATATTTAAATTGTCATTTATTTTACTGTTGTCATTTGACATTTCATCTGAATTAGAACCAGAACTAGGCATATTTGAACTATTTTTGTTTACTACTTGTAAAAAGTCATTTTTATCTAAATTCTCACATTTATCAGTCTTATTTTTACCTAAATCTAAATATATTACATTAAACTCGTCATTTTCATCATTTATTTCACAAGGGACATTATTTACTGGGACATCACTTACTGGGACATTACTTTCTGGGACATTTACTACATGAAAGTCATTTGATACACGTTGAGGAGCAACATTATGAGCAGGATTTTCATTGCCATAATGCTGTTCACCAAAATCACTCGGAATTGAAAAATCTTGGGGAATTGAGAATGAAGAGTTTTTTGCAACTAGTGGTTCTGAAAAAGTAACTTTTTTCTTAAAATTTAAGTTTGAATTTATGGGTTTTAATAATCTTAAAAAACGTCTATTTCTAATAATTACAGTTCCTTTTTCAGTTTTTAATCTATAAGATCTACTATTTAACTTTTTTAAAATAATACCTTTATACCATTTTTCGCCCAATTTATACTGAAATAATATATTATCATGCTTTTTAAGTACTGGCAAAGTTCTATTTGCAGTTTTATCGTAATATTGTTTAGTTTTTATAATTTTATGATCAATATATTTATTATAATTGTTTTTATTCTTGAATTTTGGCGAAAAATAATGTAACGGTCGTGGTAATAAGTCTCTAAGTGGTCTATTCATTAAAATGCTTGCAGGTGAATTAAAGTTATCTATGCAAGTGTTTCTTAAATCAAGTAGTGCTAAATAAGGGTCTTTTCTGTCTAAATTACATTTTTTAAGTGTATTTTTAACTGTTTGTATGGTTCTTTCAACCATACCATTAGACTGTGAATGTCTTGGACTGATAGTTTGATGTTTAAAATCCCAACTACGAGCAAACTTTTTAAACAGATTACTATGGAATTCTGGCCCAGAATCCGTAATTAGAATTTGCGGAATTCCTTGTCTACTAAAAATAGATTTTAAATGATTTATGACATTTTCTGACGTAAGATCCTTATTTAAATCACTTATCTCGACAAACTTGGAATAATAATCTACAACAATTAAATATGATTTATTAAATAAATGAAATATATCTGCTCCACATTTATACCATGGAATTTTGACTATTTCGTGTGGAATTAGAGGTTCTTTAGACTGAGTTTTGTAGAAAGTTTGACAGATTGAGCAGTTTTCAACCATATCCTGAACATGTTTAGTCATGCCAGGCCAATAATATGTTAAGTTTGCTTTATCTACACATTTTCGAATACCTAAGTGCCCATAGTGAATTAAATTGAGAATTTCTTTGCGATATTGCTTAGGAATTATCAATTTGTCACTTTTATACAACAAATCATCAATCACTGCTATTTCGCTTTTAAACTTGTAATAAAATTTTACATTATCAGACACTTTTTTGATATTATTAGGCCAACCTAACTTTACATAACTTTTAACACAACTTAATTCCGGATCCAAATCTGTTAATTCTTTTAAATATTTTAATTTTATGTCCGAAATATTTAAACCTGAAGTCACTAAAAATACCTGAGCATTTGTTTCAACTTCAATATTTTCATTAAAAGTTTTCGATTCATAAGCCCTAGACAAAGTATCTGCTACTATTAAATCTTTGCCTGGTTTGTAAACTAAATCAAAATCATATTTTTTTAACTGAAGTAACATTTTTTGTAAGCGCGGTGGACAATTATTTAAAGGTTTTTTAAAAATATGAATTAATGGACGGTGATCAGTGAATTTTTTAAAAAGAATATACTGTGAAAATTTTTCTACACCAAACAAAATTGCTAATAGTTCTTTTTCTATCTGAGCCATATTTTTCTGAGATGAAGTTAATGATGCGCTAGCATACATGCAAGGTTTATTCCGTTGATTTAAGGTTGCACCAACCCCATTCATACTAGCGTCTACTGATATTGTTGAATATGCCTTTTCATCAAAAAACTGAAGACACGGTTTTTTAATTACACAATTTTTTAAGTCATTAAATGCTTTGTCTTGTACGTCTGTCCATTGAAAAATATTACCTTTTTTAAGTAAAATTCTAAGAGGTGCGGTTTTTTCTGATAGATTTTCTATAAATTTTCCTACATATGTGATAAACCCTAAAAATCTTTGTAAGTCAGATACATTGTTAGGTTTTGGCATATTAATAATAGCTTGAATTTTTGAGTCATCAATAGTTATACCTCTAGAAGAAATAGAATGACCCATATATGTTACACAATCTAAACCAAATTTGCATTTTTCTAAATTAAATTTAATATTATATTTTAAAGCTCTTTCAAAAACTTCTTCAAGAATTCTATTATGTTCTTCTATACTTTTTGCAGCTATAATTATGTCATCAATATAAATACTAATACCAGAAATATCACCAAAAATTTCTACCATCCGCTCCTGAAATACTTCAGGTGCACTTGATATACCGAAAGCCAAACGTTTGAATCTATACCTTCCAAAAGGTGTTGCAAAAGTGCATAACTTTGAACTAGGTTTGTCTAACTTAATTTGCAAAAATCCGTTTCTCATATCGAGTGTACTAAAAACTTTACAACCTGCTAATTTATGTGTTAATTCATCTAACGTGGGAATTTTAAAATATCTACGCTTTATATTTGGATTTAAACTAATTGGATCTGGACATATTCTAATGCTAGAGTTAGGTTTTCTGACTAATACAATAGGATTAACAAAATCAGGACTACATTCATCAGCTTTTTCTATTATATCATGTTTTTCAAGTTCGTTTAAAGTATATTTAAATTTATCTAAAATAGCAAAAGGAATTTTTCTACAAGGATGAATAACCGGATTTACTTTTTTATTAAGTTCTATATGATATTCTTTCTCAAGACAACCTATACCTTGAAAAATCGAATTATATTTTTTAATTAAGCTTTTAAAATTAATATTTGAATTTTGTGATGAATTTTTACTAACTGAATCAACTCTTTTTAACAGATTTAAATCTAGACAAGTTTTAAGTCCTAACAAGGGAAATGTGTTACTATTAACTACATAAAACTGAAATATCTCTGAAATGTTTTTATATTTACATTTGAGATAGCAGTGACCAATGATCGGTAATTGGTTTTGAGTATACGAATGTAACTTAACATTAGTATTTTGAATCAATGAAAAATCAAAATTCATACCCTTTAACGTTTGGACTGAAATGATGTTTGCACAACTTCCTGTATCGAGCTTGAAATCTATGCTACAATCTTCAACTTCTATTGTCTGAACCCATGACTCCACATTCCTTGTCTCGACTCCATCGATTGAACCTACATACAGAAAAGAATCAGATAAACTATCAAAATTATAATTTAGTACTGCTGCGACTCCTACTCCTGCTGCGACTTCTATCTCTACTCCAGGACCTCTTTCTGGACCTACTCCTCGAGTTTCTACTACCATTTTTCAAAAATTTCCCATTTTTATGAAAATTATAATCTTTATTTACGAAATTGACAGCATCATTGTCTTCTTCTTCTTCTCTTCCAACTACTGTACTTTTGACCATCGCCCGACATCTTTCTTTACTATTTTCAATATTCAAACAAATTTTAAGTGCATCATCTAGGTTTTGTGGATCCTCTATAAGTAACCTTTCTTTTAAATCTGACGACTTTAAACCACAAATGAAAATATCTTTGATTAATTCTTGTTTAAGATCCCTTAATTCACAAGAATTAGCTAAATTTATTACCGAAGTTGCATAATGTTCAATAGATTCCTCTTGTTTTTGACGTCTAGTAATAAATTTTTGTCTTTCAAAAGTTAAATTCCTTCTTGACAAAAAATAATCTTCGAATTTTTTCTTTAAAGTTAAAATTTTATTCTTTTCTTCTGGTAAAAAAGCAAAAGAATTGAAAATGCGAATACCCTCATCTCCGATTGAATTTAAAAAATGAGCACATTGGATTACTTCAGATTTTTTGTCGATTTCGGTTGCGAGCACGTGCAAATTATATTTCTGACTCCAAAATCTCCAATTTTCTGATAAATTCCCAGTGAATTTCATACAATTCATGTTAACAATAGTTTGATCCATCAAAAAATAGCAAAATATGTTGAATAAATACCTTTAGGAACGAATTTTCAACGAGTTCTTCTACAGACACGCCATCTTGAATATAGTTGGATGTTGGGTAGTAGGAGTAATATCAGGTGATGTTAATTAAACAACTGTGTATCAATGACTAGATTTATTTTCGAGGTACTCTGGGTACTTCAGAGTACTCGTGACGTATACAAATTGACATGCGCACATGACAGGAGCTACGGCCCTTCAAAGATGACATATTGAATGGGGAACAAAATCAATAAAATTTTAATGCTGCAAGGTGATTCTTCAAGGTCAAGGTCAAAAATGATCAAAACTTGCGTTACGTAATTACGTATTAATACTTGACCGTTCCCTTGATTTCATTTTTTTTTAAGTGGTGGCTCCTACAGTGTTACACTGTATGACATTTTTTATGTATTTTTACTCAAGGAATCCATATTTTTTACAAAAAATACAAAAAAAGTACATCATGCGGATCAACCTTTATAGGAACTTATTTTGATATCACCTCTTAAATTTTGGCATAGCAGTTACTGATCACCCTGTATAAGAATCCTAAATTTTTGTTTTATTTTTTAATTTGACACACCAACTGGGTTTGTTTTTGTAGGGTCACATAATTTATATTTAGACAAACATATCCCACTTATTTTTTGTAGAATAAAATTAAAAAAAAATCCCTTTTATACCTACATTTGATAGCATTTTATTTTATACAGGTTGATCAATAACTCTGGTATCCTTTAAGCTAGAGCGACTATTTTTTGCATGTACCCAGTCCGCACATACATGGATGCAACATCACAAAGAAAGATTGTTTAGGTAACAAGTGCCATATTACATGAGACGTAACATACATATGTATGCTACATAACATGCCCTATAACAGAAAGATTTTTTAAGTTACATGTGCCATATTACATAAGATGTAACATACATATGTATGATACATAACATGCCATATTGCATGTTATGTATCATATATATGGTATGAGAACATACCAGATACATAAAATGTTATGAATTAACCATAATATGGTGACCGTATGTACAGGTTAATAATAATAATCCGGTCGACTTGAAATTTTCAGGAAGGTGAAGATCCCTATTATTTTTGAAAGTAATCCCACCAAAAACAAAAAATTTATGGAGGGATAAAGTTTTAAAAAAAAATCGAAAAAAGCTGAAAAAATATTCCGATTAACGTATTTTTTTCAGGAAAAATTACTTTTATTATAAAAATCAATTCTACAAAAACAAAAAATATTAAAAATTTCGAAAAAAATTTTAGTTTTTTTGAAAATTTTTTTTGAAAAATTTAATTTATATTTTTTTCAATAATTTTTCGTTTTTCAAAAAAGATCTTTAAAAAAAAACAATTTTTAGTTTGGACTTTTTGTTTGGTTCGACTCGGATAAAACTCACAAATAAGTTATTATTATTATTGGTTACATCAAATTTACTTTTTTAAAGTTATTTTGGAAATCGACAAATTCCCATAATCGTTGAATACGCCTATCCGCATTCGTGGTATAACTATAATTATAATTATGTAATATCTTGTAAAATACAGAAATCAGAGATGACAGCACATTGTGATTTCTTGGAAATAGAAATTAAAATTTTGAAGTTCCCGCCAAGCAATCTAGCCATCATTTGGCCAATAGTAGTAGAGTATGGTGTCATAATTAACGGAATAGTGTTTGTTGTTGTTAATTTTTGTGTTGCAAAAGCTATTTTTTGGAGAGTGTTTCATGATAGGTTAGTAATAAAACTAATTATTAGTTTATACAAGTTTTATAATCTACATAATCGTAATACTTTTTTTAAAATTAACCTCAAAATAAGATTTCAAATTATAATGGATTATACTTTTTTAGTAAAATGGAATATGCAGTTGTGTCGTTTGTTGGAAATGATGACGTCAGAGAGATTCCATCCCATGGGATGGATGATGTATCCCAACACAAAAAATGTTTCCCAATTAATTGCAAAAAAAGGTACCTATTACCTATAAAAACGGATAGATAAAATAAATGGAGAACATTTGAAGTCATTGAGGTATGTTAATCTATATTTATGGTAAAGCTGTTTGCTGAGAATTATCAGGTTCTATGTGAAAACTTTGATGAAAAAGAGATATACTTTTTTTATTTATATATCCTCAAGGAGTTGGGATCCTTACTGTAAAAGGCTGAAGAAAACTAAAACTAGTTCTAAATGTATTTTGCGAGCTAAATCTCCTGCGAAATCTTGTGTATCACCCTCGCGAAATCTTGCGAAATTCCCGAAATCTTAAATAATTTAACACGTTGGCTACCATGAGAGTCACCGGCGACTCTCGGTATTTTTTACATTGGTACCACGTGTATCAGGGAACGTTCAAGTATTATGTAACGCAAATTGTACCAAAATTCATACACTTCATACCCCGGTTTTCGCATTATTTAAGGCTGTAGAGATTTCATATTTTGGCTACCCCCCCTAACACACTCCCTATTAGGGGGGTAGGCAAAATATGAAATCTATAATCTATAATAACGCGAGAGCCGGGGTATGAAGTGTATGAATTTTGGCACAATTTGCGTTACATAATACTTGAACGTTCCCTCACTGGCTACTCTCAGTAGCATAGGTTAACATAATATTGTAACTCTTAAACTGCCGAAACAAAAGCATCCATATTATAGGTGTGGTACACCAGAAGTACTACTTATGTCATATTTCAGTGGGACGCGGTAATATTGGTGAAAAAAGTTGTAAAAAATGTTTTATTAATATCACAGTTACACAAACTAAAGTTGGATCTCCGACAGACTCGTCTAGTCTGTCTGCCGCTTAATCCGAGTCGGAGTTTAAAAATTGGGTCCCATTTTCAAAATAAACTCAAAAAAACATCCTTTTTGTACTCTTTTGCTAGGTTTTTTTAATGTCTTTTTAAAAACTTTTAAATTTCGACCTCAGATTCGCATTCAGCGGCTCAAAATATATAGGAATTGACTAGTCGAGTCCTTCGAAGATCCATTTTTTTTCTGTGGCGCTGTATTTATTTTATTCTTAGAGATTTTAAATGAATTTTTTTTGTGTAATTTACGCAAAAACGTATTATATATATATATATATATATATATATATATATATATATATATATATATATATATATATATATATACTAAGTATATTATACTTGAAAATGTAAAATTATTTAGTTTTTTTTTAGACTTTGCGAGAAATCTTGCGAAATCCCGCAAAATATTTCAAAATCCTGCGAAATCTTGCCAACTCCCGCGAAATCTTGCCAAATCTTGGGTAATGCAAAATTTGGTGTACGCGAGTTCGTATGAGATTAACCCCTCGAAAAATGCATTATTACGTTTTTTTTTAATTTTAAATATATTTTTTTTTTTCAGAATATGTTTATTTATTTTACGTTTTTTAAAAAAATGTACAAACAGTTACCTTTTTTAAAATATATTTTATTCAGAATATGTAATATGTAGTTTTAATTTTTTTGGTGTATACCTAGCAGGACAACCGAGTGTCAGTTTAAGATATATTTTTATTTTTACAAAATAAACGAAATTAAGACTTCGACCGGACCCTGTAGATATCAACTTTAGATTTCGAATATTTAAGTGGCACACAAATATGTATTTCATATTTGTGTATCATTTACCTATTCGAAATTGGAAGTTTATATTTGCCGTTCAACGGGGGTACGGGGGAATTTAAACGGACATTATAACATCCATGTTACATATCACCCATATAATTTTAATGTATTAAAGACCTCTCATCCATATGGCAAGGGATAACTTATGATGTATTTGGTATGTTTCTGCTACATATCAAGGAGTATAAAAACGACATGGCTGATACCTCTCATCCATATTGCAAAAGTTATATAACATGTTATGTACCTGGTATGTAGCTGATATGTTACATGTTATGTACCTGATACATAATTTGAGGCGGAATTGTTAAAGTCCAAGGACTGTACATGGACTATAAAAATAACATGGCTGCAACATCACATAGAACAGTGTTTATGTACCTGCCATGTACCTGCCATGAATTTGTGCGGACTGGGTATATTGGTATTAATCAGGGCAGTAAGTTTATGTTAATTTATTTTTTTGAATTTATTACTGATAACCCTGTATATCCCATTAGTATACTAATAAATATATTAGTATACTAATAAATAATATATTAGTATACTAATAAATAAAAAGTTATAACTTATAGTTATTATCAAGTGTGGACTATAAAAAACTTTTTGGCTAGAGGTTTTTTTTGAACATCTGCTGTGACATATATGTTGTTCCTACAGGAGCGAAAGGGTTAACAAAAAAGTTGGAAATTTTACGAAAAAGTTGGAAAGAAACTAAAAATACAAAATTTGTTAACTTTATTTATGACTAAATTATTTATATTTCTATTTATTTATTTTATAGTGAATACAAAAGTTGTAAATTTATGTTTACGTTTTCAATACTAAAATTAAACACTCTTTTGCAGGGGCGGATTTATTTCATTTTAAGGGAAAAAAGTTGCGCATTCACCAAAAATATATAAGGTACTTCTATGCTAATATATCTCGCTGGAGGTGGTGGAGGCGCCCCCATAGCTACGGCCCTGGGTTAAACCACTACACGGACTTCCGACATTTACGTAGGACTTTCGAGATTTTCGACAAAAAATTGCGTTTTTCGGTAAGATTTTTGAGACTTGAAAATTTGTTTACACGGACTTCCGACAGTGGTCGCAAAATATTTAATTTATAAAAAAAATACTGTAGTTTATTGAATAAAGAAATAAAAGAATGACTAACTTATAAGAAAATTCTGTGAATCAGTTTTAAAATTCGTTTTTGGCAACCAATTATACCCTAGATTGTTTTACTGATAGTATATCAAAGATTTCTGTCAAATTTGTGTTGAGGCGCCATCTATTAAGCAATAGTATAGTTTATCTAAAAAGTTCTGTAATATTTTTAGTTTTGAGATTTAAAAATAGAGGGCATGTATTGTTTACGAACGAAAGTCACCGGCTTCTAGATCTTTCTTGTCATCAAAAATATCCATTTTGTCGTGAGGTGTTACAAAAATCGCATAAAAATGAGTTGTCCAATAAATCAAGATAGCTTAGATCAACTAAAACAATTCGTAGAAGTTTGTAAGGTTAGACCGGAAATTCTTCATCTGCCACAGTTGAGTTTCTTCAAAAACTACTTGGAATCCTTTGGAGTGAAAATTCCGACTCCAAAAACTCAATCTTCTAAACCCACTGAAACTCCTTTACCAGAAGAACCTACCGAACCAACAATGGAGTCTGATGACGAATCTGACTTGGAAATTGACAACACTGGGTGTATTGACCCTGATGAACCTGATAACAACCAGATTATGGGTGATCCTGATAAGGAAGTCACCGAAGAAGATAGCGATAAAGCAGACGAACTGCGAGGAGAAGCTATGAGCGAATTTGTTAGCTCAAATTATGAAAAATCTATCGAGTTATACTCAAAAGCTATCGAAACTAACCCTCACTCAGCTCTTCTCTTTGCAAAACGTGGACAAGTTCAACTAAAGCTAAACAAACCAAATGCTTGCATTAAAGATTGTACCAAAGCTCTAGAACTAAACCCAGACTCAGCTGCAGCTTACAAATTCAGAGGTTGGGCCTATCGCTTATTAGGAGAATGGCAAAAAGCAGCAAAAGACCTACGACAAGCCGTTAACATTGATTTTGATGAACAGAGTAATGAATGGTTGAAAGAAGTTACACCAAATGCAAGTAAAATAGAGCAACATAATCTCAAAAAGGAACGTAGGAAGCTCGAAAAAGAAGAAAAGGAGAGGATTAACAGGGCTAGAGAAGCTAGAGCTGCTCATGCTGCTGCAGCTGCTAATGCTAAAGCTGAAAGTCCAACAGCTGATGATATTCCTACTGCAGGAGGCCCTGGAGGGGCAGGTCTGGGTGACTTTTATAAAATGATGCAAGATCCTGATGTAATGGCTGCTTTTAAGGTAATTATTTTAAATCTAAATGTAAAAAGCTCATGGTGTGAGCTGCACTATATCTGAGAAAAGCATTTGGATAACTCCATGGTATAGCCGCAGAAAAAATTACACAATATTTTATCACTTTATTAAAGATTATTAATAATGTAATAGAACATTTAAAAGAAAATATATTTTTTTCTGCTGCTGTAACATGAGTTACCATGGATTTACAGCAGGCCTGTAAATGGGGGTTCTCAGCACCCCCTGGCATGGTTTTGAGCAACCCCCTGGTGTAATAAACTAACAGTAACTTATTTACTTGGGAAAATTGGAAAGGTTGGGAATTTTTCCTTTTTTTTTAGTCAAAATTTTACAGTTGGGAGTAATAAAGTTTTTTTTTAATAAAATTCTGTGGCCACCCTGATGTACCTAATCGCGCATGAAACTACTCATAGTTTGTATCTGCCGAAATTTTTTAAAAATGGCAGACTAACATCTCTACTCTAAATTTCTCTACTCTCTAACACCCCTACTCCATAACAACTCTACTCTGTAACATCCCTACTCCATAACATCTCTACTACGTAACAACTCTACTCCGCACTATATGCACTCGATTAGCCACTTGTCTTAACTTAAAAAAATATATGTCATGCTAAGTCACTGTCAAATATGAATTTAGTTTATTAATTACTTACTTATTAGTGCATGTTAAGAGTACGCGGAAAATGTGAATTTTAGAATAATTCGTTTATGATTGTTCTAGATTTAAATTTAAAGATAAACGTTTTTTAGGAAAAAAATAAAATAATCTACAAGAAGAAGGTTCTTTGTTCTGCGAACCGCTCATTTATTATTAAGTGGCTAATAAAGTGCATATAGTGTGGAGTAGAGTTGTTACGGAGTAGAGATGTTATGGAGTAGGGATGTTACAGAGTAGAGTTGTTATGGAGTAGGGATGTTATGGAGTAGGGATGTTAGGGAGTAGAGAAATTTAGAGTAGAGATGTTAGTCTGCCTTAAAACGCATTAATTACATCGGCACTTAGTGCTACTAAGAGTGCGGATGTATTGAAATCTTCGCCGAAAAGTCAAAATCTTTGACCACGTTTTTTTCACATTTATCGACGTTTTAGACCATTCTGAGTTGAAAACAGTAAAAAAATAATTGCGTCCGTCTGTCTGTCTGTCTGGGTGTAAACTCTCTAACTACATTTTTCGAAACTTATTTTTGTGTTCTAATTTTTAGATATTTCTAGATATGTAATGCAACGCATTCCAGTATATACTGTTCACAGTAAATGGTATATTGCATTTTCCCAAATACTTTTTGAAGAAAATAAGTTTCAAAAAAAAAAATAATTAAAAAAATTAACTTAAAAAAGGACTTCTTTGAAAAACGGAAAGTAAAAAAAAAAAAATTAAAAATAAATATATATTTTTTTTTCCAAATTTTTCAATTTTTTTATTTTCTTTTTGCGAAAAACGACTAATTAAATTAAAAAAATATTTAAAAAATACCTATATAAAAAAAATTACATTTTTTTTTAATTTTCTTTTTGCGAAAAACGAAAAAATTTAAAGTATTATTTTGCTGGCAGCAGTAGTTTTATTGCTTTCTTATAGTTTTGCTGCAATTTTTTTGCGAGTTGACGTTCTTTAAGTACTGAAAGCAGAATAATAACCTGTTATCTTAGTGCCAACCCCTATCTACATTGTTTTTGTAAATATGTTATTTTTATCGCAGGATCCAGAAGTATGTGCCGCATTCCAAGACATTTCAATGAACCCGCAGAACTTTGTCAGATATACATCGAACCCAAAAATTATGGCTCTTATTTCGAAATTCCAAGGTGGAACCGCTCCCAATTTCCCGTTCTTCGGAGCCCCAGGAGGCGGTGCACCAGGTGGTATGCCAGCAGAAGGTGCTGCGCCAACCATGCCTCATGATGATGATAATTTAGATTAGAACGAGTCATCATAATAGATGCAAACAAAAAGGCTGATTTTTGCTAGTTATTCAAGAGCATTTTTATAATGGGGAACATAGTGAAAAAATACGTAAATTTTCTTTCAAACGGTATCTCACACTTTAAATTTAATGCCCTCTGAATCGAGAAATTTAAATCTGAAAATTAAATTAAATATAATTATAAGAGTAAACTGCTACTAGCAATAGTAGCTTTCCTAGATAAAAAGAGAACCATATTTGATCTTATGTCATAATATAGCTGATTTTTTTATTTTAAATATCTCAGCTCAAATAGCATACCTTCAAATTCTAAAAATTATCTTTTTTTAAACATTTTTTTTATACCTATAGAAAGAAAAATATATCATTGTGAAATTTTTATTTATATCCAAAGAATAAAAAAATAGATTTCTAAAGTGTCATTTTTTGGCCATAAAATTTTTTTGAAAAAAAAAAACATTAAAAAAAGGTGGTCGCCATGATTCCGGCCGTTTGGATCGACTGAAAAAAGAAATAAAAACGGGATATTATTCAGTATTGAAGTCGCCATAGCCCGAACTAGAAGATTTTTTTTTGCCAAAAAATAACAAAATGGCGGACGTTTTTCTTTGAAAAATTTTGAAAATTTTTGAAAAACGTCCGCCATTTTGTTATTTTTTGGCAAAAAAATTTTCTTCTTGTTTGGGCTATAGCGACTTCAATACTGAATAATATCATCTTTTTTTAATGCTAAAAAAAATTATGCTCAAAAAATGACACTTTAAAAATCTAAAAAAAATATATTCTTTGAATATAGATAAATATACCTACAAAATTTCAGAATGATATCTTTTTTCTTTCTATATAAAAAAAATATTTAAAAAAAGATTGTTTTTTAAACTAGAAGGCAGAAAAACCCCTTAAATTTAACTGGTTATTTATACGACCGACGTAACATAACCTAGCTCTTTGGTTAAGGTCGGTTTTTTCGCCTGTTTTGTGTTTTTGAGGTTAATGGGGGGTTTAGCCCCCCTATTTATAAACGCGGAGAATACAATACTGACGAAAAATAATGCCAATATTCTTAAAGAATAAAGGACGTACACTCGGCTTTGTATTCGTCGGACCTTTTTTTTTAGGAACAAAATTTAAAGTGAATCACACCGTTTTAAAGGAAACCCTTATTATTTTTTTTAATATGCGCCTCAAAAAATTAAAAATAGTTAAGGTTCTCATATTTTATTATTTTATTTAAAGTATTATAGATTTTTTTGTGCAAATTTGATGTATTAAAAATTAATATACTGCCTAAAACTAAAAAGCAGATACTAGTCTAGGATGACACAGCAACAAATTCTAATTTAAAAATTCAAAGGTGTAAATAAAAATAAATTTGAGTTTTTGAATATTGGGGTTGACCATAAGAAAAGGTGAAAAAGGAGTTCCGTATCTTATGGTTGAACCAATAAAGTTTTTATTAAATATAAAAATAGCATATAGCAAAAAATGCAATTGCTTTAATTTTTAAAATTTAATAAGGGGCTTTTTTGCAAAACCCTGCAAAGTAATAAAATAATAATAGTTTTAAGTTTTTAACCTGTATTTGATAAAATCTAGTTTAAATAAAAATTAAAAGTATTAAAAATAAATTATTTAAAATGTATAAAAATTGTTCCACCCAAGGCAAACTAGTCGAGACGGTATCCGGTCTTTAGTTCGAAAAAAAAAGTTCGCAAAATATTTGTTCGCGCAAAAAGTTCGCAAAAAATAAAGGTCGCATGAAAATTAGTTCGCACGCGTTTAGTTCGCAATACATAATATCGCATAAAATTAAGTTCGCAAGATTTTGGTTCGCAAAAATTGTTTTCATGAAGGTCAATGAAGATATTTGTTTATTGAACCATTTTTTGTATTGAGATAGGTACGTACGTTTCAAGTTAATTTTAATAAATGCAATTTCAGTACACAAAAGAAGCGATAATGTCTGTACGGTATATTTTAAGTTCGCGTGGAAGTAATTTGGCGGTTCACGAAAATTTTATATATTTAAAAGAAAGAACTTACAAAAAGATAATTTGGAGATGTGTTAAATATAAAAATGAAAAGTAATTTTAATTTCGTATATAATATTACATAAACATATATTTTTGAGTCACTTTAATTTTAGTTTTGGGTTGGTTTTAGAATTATTTTTTCGTTTTGGTTTGGGTTTGGGTGAGCCAATTTGGTTTGTTTTGTTTTGCGTAAGATGTAAAATGATTTGGATATTGTGCTGGTATTGGTTCATTTTTTTTTGCAATATTATTATGTAGAAAATATTGTATATATATTTTTTATTGTAAATTAATTAAAATATTATTAATAAATAAATATAAATTTTTTTCTAATTTTCATATTGTCGCTGCAGTTTATAAATGGCCAATTTTCAACAAAACTACTAAAAGAAACTGTAAAAATACATTCGCGAACTTTTGGACTAAGCGAACTTATGTTTTTGCGAACAAGATTATGCGAACTAAGTTTTTGCGAATGAAAGGTTTTGCGAACTAATTTTTGCGAACTTTTTGCTGCTAACTTTTTTTTTTCGAACTAAAGACCGTGAACCAATCGAGACAACTTCATCAGATTCTCGCCCAAAAAAAAGGGTAGTTTACTAATAAACTAAAATAAAAAATGCCTATTCTCGCAATTATTAAAATATGCCGCCACTCGTTTTTTTCGGAACAATCGTATTGGCATTATTCAATGCGGTCCAAAAGTTACACGTAACTTTTGAACCAGTTGAGATATCGACTTCAAATTTGGAACACATAAATAAGACAACTTAAACTATCTTTTAGCATATATTCGATATTTGTAGCTTTTAAAATGTGGTCAGGGGGACACTAAATCTGTAAAATCTAGTTGGGTTTCCTGTGTGGTTGCGCCACAGATCTAGTGTCCTTAGGGCACAGGGGATATTTTTTTTAACGGAAAGAGTCGTGTAATACATAATTTTGAAGCAAACTTCTCTATTCGACCATTTATTTTTTAAGATTTTATTTTGTTTAAAAATTTTTGCTAAAAAATACGATTTTTTAAGTTTTTTTTTTGTAAAATTTTATTTATATAATAATTAAAATTATTTTAAAAGTAATTTACGTAGTTGCCTCATGAAATAAACCATTTTTTAAAAATAGTCTGATTAAAAAAAAAAAAAAAAAATACGAAAATTCTTATTTTTAACCCTATCTTAAACCCCCAAAAGTTATCTCAAAAAAATAAAAAACTGCGGTAAAAAAATCCCCCATACAACCCTGCCCACAGTTTAAGAGCTAAAATTATGAAATATATCCAAAAAGATAGTTTGATTTGTTTTATTTACATATTCTAAATTTGAAAATATCTTAACTTATTCCAAAGGTTAAAAGGGGGTGTGACTTTTGGACCACTCTGTACAAGAGTTAAGTGTTGTTTGGAGTTCAGGGCTGTAGAAAAAAAAAACACTGTTCAAAAAAGTCCGGGACACGTGTTTTATTCCGGAAGGCCCGTCTTTTTCTGGACTTTTCTGTCTTTTTGTAATATTTTTTTTAATTTTCATGTGCAACGCACACATCCCTGCTGGGGTTTCTGTTTTAATAAAATCCGCAAATAAATAAAAAATTATTACAAACGTTAAAATTTTTACCCGAGGGGCTGACCGCGAGAAAATCTTTTGTACAAGCCAAAGGAACTCTTTGCAAAAAGGAACTCTTTTGAACAAATTTCAGACGCGGTCATAAACAATTATTATTTATTACCCATGCGGATTAACGTTTTTATTTTCAAACCAGATGAGCCGTTACAAACACCTTATCAAAACATCCTACTTTTGTGCGCCATTTTTTTTTTTGAAGGGCCACAAGTTTGGTAGAAAGAAACGGAGACAAAGCTTTTTTTCTTAAAGGTATTTTGGGGCGCCAAGAGTTTGGTAGAAACCGTCAGGGACAAAGCTTTTTTTCTTGAAGGTAAATTTGGGGCGCTATTTTTCATTTGAAGGGGCGCCAAGTTTGGTAGTAATCGTCAGAGACAAAGCTTTCATGAAGGTATTTTTTCTTTTTTTTTGTAGAGTTGTCAAGTTTTGGTTGAAAGTGTCAGGGAGAAGGCTTTTTTCATGAAGGTATTTTTTATTTTTTTGGGCGCCAATTTCTTTTTTTTTGTAGGGGCGCCAAGTTTGGTTAAAACCGTCAGGGACAAAGCTTTTTTTTTGAGGGTGCCTTATTGGCAGTAGTGCTTGCATAGCGGTAATTTCTACGGCTTCTTTGCCAAAAATTACCCCTTCCAGAGAGGAAATCTTAAGGAACACAGGAGGAACTCCCAAGGAACTCTTTGCAAAAAGGAACTCTTTTGTACAAATTTCAGACGCGGTCAGCCACTCGTTTAAACCTTAAAAACAAGATTTTTTGCCCCTCATTTAAACCTTAAAAACAAGTTTTTTTGCATTTAATACTTTTTATTTTTTGAGATTTTTTTTTAAAAAAGTCAGCTTTATCATCTTATGCTTATGACCATGGACTGGTTTAAAAACCTAATCTATTTTAATAGTAATCTTGGGAAATTTAGGGCTGAAAAAAAAACAAGCTTATCAGGAAAAAACGACATTGTTTTTACTGGTTAAAACCAGGGATTTTGCATCCAAAAGCTGTGTAGAATATTCTATTTTGGATATCAAGTGTTTTTTTTTGCAAAACCCAGTGGTTTAAATCAGAAAAAAACTGAGTTAACAGAAAAAAAGATTGAAAACGCTTGGACTTGGACTTTAAATCCTTAAAAAGAAAACTGAAAATATTTTTTTTTCCATTTTTTTTCAAGCGACCCAAAATTAGTTAATACAGTATGTAACAAAGAAAACCTAAATTTTTAAGCACATTTTCTACCATATTAAAAAACTGATTTCAAATTTGGATGCAGCTTCCTTGCTAGCATACTTTTTTCTTCTTGTATTGTAGACTAGGGTAATTTGTCTTAAGCGAGATATAGTAGTATTACTCCTAATAAAACACAGTATCATTGTAAACCTAGTTATTAGTAAACCTCAGCTTCCTGGATTTTGTTGAAAATTCACTGAATATCCCCCACTTGGCTGTTCCTGGAGTTGAAAATTTTCTGTAGATAATCCAAAAGGCCTTAAGAACATGTTTCCTAAATCCTTTAGTTTACCTAAAAAAAAACAAGCTGTAAAGATATTCCATTGTACCTACTATTTACAGTACGGTATATTTCATTTTCCCAAATAGTTAAATGCAAGGTAAAATATAAAATAAAATATTGCTGCCAACAAAAGAACACTTCCCCTGTAGGCAGCTTAAAGTAGCTTCATTAAAAAAAAATCAAAAAAATAAATAAAAAAAAATAATATTTTTTTTTTCGGAAAACGAAAAATTATTTTTCAAAAATACATATGTATTTTAGAAAAAAAGAGTTTTTTCAATTTTTTTTATCGGATTATTGTTTCTTAAGTTATCGTGTTAAAAAAAAAAAAAAACGTGACATCAGACGGACATTTTCGAAGTTTCTTATTTTTTCATGAAACACATTTGTATCCAAGAATTTTTAGTTTATGATGACGTTTTTTGGCAATTTTGGGAAATTTGAAATTTTGTTTTGGCCATAAGGGAACGTTCAAGTATTACATAACGCTCCTGTGGGGGTAATTTTGGAGTGTTACGCCCATGTTAATGGTATAGGAAAATAGCGTTACAGGGGGTGGGGGTCCAAAATGATCTAAATTTGCGTTATGTAATACTTGAACGTTCCCTAACCAGGCCCGTCGAGAGGGGGGGCTGGGTGTGTTTCTCCCCGGTCCCGAAGGGGGCCATATCCGAAATCCCGAATCTTTTTTTTTAGTATTTGTGGGGACCCATAGAAAAAATTCAGTCGGGCCCGTAGGTTACTACCCCCTGGGCCCTGTCCATAACTTTTGTATTGTTCACAGTAAAAGATAAATAAACTGCCTAAAAGGTAACAAAAAAATACCCAAAAAATTACTTTTTTTCACAGCCCTCCCCCTCTACCTCAAAATATAAAAAATTGTTTCTGGCAAGGAGTAAACCTTCACCAAAATCTTGTGTACAAGATTTCGGGAATCTTACAAAATCTTGCAAAACCGAATCATGCAAATTAAAATACGAAATCTTGCAAAACTGAATCGTGCAAAATAAAATCTTGTGTACATGAATTCGGTGGAGATTTACCCCTCTGTTTCTGAACATAACTTTTTTATTATTCACATTGGAAGAAAAAATTGAAACACCAGAACATACAAAAATACACAAAAAAAATTGGTATAATCTTTTTCAATGCACCCCCTTCCCCAAACTGCCAATAACCTTATTACTTTTTTACAAGAAAAAAATAATCATTGATTAATATAACTAATTATTATGAAAAATCATGAAAAAAAAAATAGTAAAATGTTTTGTGTTTTTTTACCTTTTAGGTGGTTTTAAAATTATTCTTCTATTTTGAATAATAAAAAAGTTATGTCGAGAAACTACTTTTTGCATTATGGGAAGGGAGAAAGGTCATGAAAAAAAATTATAACCCTCCACCAAAATATTTTTAATCATAACTTTTTTTATAAAACGGATTTTTTTAACTTACCAAACATCTCAGTTTTTAATTTTTCATTTCTTTCACTGATTAAAGGTGGTAATCGTACACTAGCCTGCATTGCTTCTGGATTACCGGGATCTAACTCCAGTACTTTTTTATAATCTTCTAAACCTTCATCTAACTTTTCAGTGTCTTCATATAACTTTGCTCTTCTTAAATATGCTCTTACATATTTATCATTTAATTCTATAGCTTGGGAACAATCATCAATAGCACTTTTTGTTCTATCAACCTTCATTTTTGATGCTGCCCGATTGGCATAAAAAACTGACCTATCCATTTGATATTGTAGGGGACATATTCTTAAGGCTTCCGTGTAGGACTGTATAGATTCTAAGTATTTTTGTTCTTTGAATTCTGTGTTACCTTTAGATTTTAATTGTAAGGCCTCGGAATGTCTTCTTTCTTTCTCCTCATCAGTTAGGTTGATTTCTGCGTCTTTTAGAGCTACTTCGTCAATGTAATCATCTTCTAGAGGTGGCTTATCAGCATCGTGAGTTGATTCTGTGTCGGAATGATCAAAATTTTCAGGAACTACATTATTTTTAGTGGGAATTTCATTTGAGGTATTTTGGTCTTCCGGATTAATAATGAATTGTGATTCAATCCCTTCAGTAAGTTCGTTGATAATTTCTTCATTTGATGGTATTTGAGACATGGCTTATTATGTTTTACTTGAATAAACTTGCTTACTTGCTTTTTTTAAAAATACGTATTTGTCATTTTCTAACCTACAAATTTTGACGTTTGTGCAATTTTAGTTGAGCAGTTCTTTACCTGGAAACGTTGACAAACGTTTTATTAGGTCTGTTTTGGTTCCCGAAAATCTCAGTTTTGAACAGAACCATTGCAGTTGGAACTGGGTTAGGCTTAGTCGCAACTGCGCACGTTCCGAATCAGTTCAGTACTGTGATTTTCAAACCAATTGTGAGAACCACGTACCTGTGGCCACGGGATAATTTATGTTTAAAACGTAAATCCCCATGTTTTTTTTTGTTATTTGCCTGGACCACCTACGAGCTTTTTTTCGAATAAAGAATAACCAACTTTTTTCCCAAAAAAGCAAGTGGTGACAAAGAAGAGCTTATCAGCTCAATTCTTTCCCCTTTTTGATGAAATTACCATTAAAATTTTTACCTCATAAAATTTGCAATTACCAACTTTTTAAATGTGACTGTGGGGAGGTTCTTGGGGACCGCAAAGCTGTCAAAGGAGGGCCTTCAAATTTCTTTTTTTCATGCAGCCCTGTCAAAAATAAAATTTTAACCACATATAATCTCATAAAAACCTGTTTCACTAAGGGCCACTTGCACCAACTTTTGGTCTGGGATTATCTCAGCTAAACCGAGTTTAAGTTAAAAATACTGAGTTCTGATTGGTCGGCCGTCAATTTAATCCAAGTTTAAAGTCAAACCATCATTGGTGCAAGTGGCCCTAACCGATTTAAACCACGTAAAATTTGGAATTTTAGTCGGTTAGTGTAACCGGTTTTATGAGATTCTATGTGGTTAAAATTTTATTTTTGATAGGGAGGCACTTGGTTATAAAATGAGAGCCTTTTAAATTTCTTTTTAATGTGGATCCTATACTACCCAGGTAGCAAAATTACATGACATTCACGTGAAAGTCACGTTAATATGTGACATGTTAAGATTGTAGTCTCATTTAACAAGAATGTAGCATGGTGGGGATGTCCTAAGTCCGCCCCTAATAACATCACACAATGACATCCCGAAAATAACGTGTTTGTGACATAATAAATCCACATTCCTGTTATATATAATATCTTATGGATGCCGTTACTGGTACTTTAATATTTAAATAATATTCTAGGATATTAGCTTTTTCTAAATTAAAATCATTAAAAGCGCTATAACCCTATAAAAAAATCGGATTTAAAATCAATCAGTAATTGAAACAATCACAGATTGAAACAGATATATTCTAAATACGAAATTGCAGATTAAGCGGAGAATATAATCCTTTAATCCGTGTCCGTGGTCTTGAGAAGCCCGGCAGAGCCCCCTATCCATTGGAAATCGTATAATGTGTATACAATTTCCTTATAATAATTTACTCTATCAACATCATCTTATATCGTTTTTTTTGCTTCGAACGTCGGTGAGAAGCAAAATAACATGACATTCGCGTGAAAGCCACGTTAATATGTGACATGCGATATATTCACAGCGTTGCTAAATATCTGTTATTAAATAACATGGTTGTCACGTCACACGTGTTACGTTGCAAATGTGGTGTTAAATACATGATATTTTTCAATATTATGTGATGTTATGATTTAGTTTAAAAATACACCCAAAAGTGATGTTAATTTCTTGTAATATAACATCCCTTGCTACCTGGGTATGAAATCAGCAGCGGGGCCTTCCGACAAACTAATACAAACCCTGCCCTATCAAATATAAAATTTTAACCACTAAGGGCCACTTGCACCAACTGTTAAACTGGGATTATCTCGACTAAACTGAGTTTAAGTTTAATATGTGGTACCCCTTGCGACTTTACAATCACGCTGAAAAAACTCTGGAAACATTCTAATAAAATTTTGTAATCATGCTGTTACCAGAGTATTTCCAGAGTGTATTTGTGCCCTTTATCCATAACGTTCCCAGAGTAAAATCAGAGCGTTTTCAGAGTGTTTTCGTTTGGACTTTTTTTTTTTTTTTTTTTTGAAAAAAAAAAAAAAAGTCCAAACGAAAACACTCTGAAAACGCTCTGATTTAAAAAAAAAAGTCCAAACCCACTTTGGATCTACTGTGAATCAAGCCTGGAACCACTCTGATTCAACTCTGACAAAATGGCACAAAACCACTCTGGAAACACGTTGGCAGCAGAATGTTTTCACTCTGACTCTGTTTCCAGAGTGTTTCCAGAGTAAGTTGAAGGTCGCAAGGGGTGTTCTGATTGGTTGACTGTCAACCTAAACCAAGTTTATAGTTAAAACATCGTTGGTGCAAGTGACCCTTAGAATGTCATAAAACCGGTTAGACTAACCGAGTTAAACCACGTAAAGTTTGGAATTTTAGTCGGTTAACCTAACACTAATTAGTGTAACCGGTTTTATGAGATTCTAAAGGCCACTTGCACCAACGATGTTTTAATTTTAAACTTGGTTTAAATTGACAGTCAACCAATCGGAACATAGTATTTTTAACTTAAACTCAGTTTAGTCGAGATAATCCCAGTTTAAGATTTGGTGCAAGTGGCCCTAAGTGGTTAAAATTTTATTTTTATAGGATGGTGGAAAATAACGTTTGGAACGAGTTGGCCTAGCGTTAGATAAATGTGGTTTGAATGTTAGATCCCTAAAGTTAGGGTCTAACATTCGAATAACGTTTATACTATTTTCCTGGAAACAAAACTACTCAATTTCGAAAAATTAAAACAATTAGAACTCGTAAATTTAATTCATGCCCAGGTAGCAAGGGATGTTATATTACAAGAAATTAACATCACTTTTGGGTGTATTTTTAAACTAAATCATAACATCACATAATATTGAAAAATAACATGTATTTAACATTACATTTGCAACGTTACACGTGTGACGTGACAACCATGTTATTTAATAACAAATATTTAGCAACGCTGTGAATATATAGCATGTCACATATTAACGTGGCTTTCACGTGAATGTCATGTTATTTTGCTTCTCACCGACGTTCGAAGCAAAAAAATCGATATAAGATGATGTTGATAGAGTAAATTATTATAAGGAAATTGTATACACATTATACGATTTCCAATGGATAGGGGGCTCTGCCGGGCTTCTCAAGACCACGGACACGGATTATATTCTCCGCTTAATCTGCAATTTCGTATTTAGAATCTATCTGTTTCAATCTGTGATTGTTTCAATTACTGATTGATTTTAAATCCGATTTTTTATAGGGTTATAGCGTTTTTAATGGTTTTAATTTAGAAAAAGCTAATGTCCTAAAATATTATTTAAATATTAAAGTACCAGTAACGGCATCCATAAGATATTAGATATAACAGGAATGTGGATTTATGATGTCACAAACACGTTATTTTCGGGATGTCATTGTGTGATGTTATTAGGGGCGGACTTAGGACATCCCCACCATGCTACATTCTTGTTAAATGAGACTACAATCTTAACATCACATGTCACATATTAACGTGACTATCACGTGAATGTCATGTTATTTTGCTACCTGGGCCCAGGTAGCAAGGAATGTTATATTACAAGAAATTAACATCACTTTTGGGTGTATTTTTAAACTAAATCATAACATCACATAATATTGAAAAATAACATGTATTTAACATCACATTTGCAACGTAACACGCGAGACATGTCCAAACCTAGCGAAATGTGAATATATCGCATGTCACATATTAACGTGGCTTTCACGTAAATGTCATGTTATTTTGCTTCTCACCGACGTTCGAAGCAAAAAAATCGATATAAGATGATGTTGATAGAGTAAATTCTTATAAGGAAATTGTATACACATTATACGATTTCCAGTGGATAGGGGGCATTGCCGGGTTTCTCAACGGACGGACGGACACGGATTAAAGGGTTATAGCGTTTTTAATGGTTTTAATTTAGAAAAAGCTAATATCCTAGAATATTATTTAAATATTAAAGTACCATTAACGGCATCCATAAGATATTAGATATAACAGGAATGTGGATTTATGATGTCACAAACACGTTATTTTCGGGATGTCATTGTGTGATGTTATTAGGGGCGGACTTAGGACATCCCCACCATGCTACATTCTTGTTAAATGAGACTACAATCTTAACATCACATGTCACATATTAACGTGACTTTCACGTGAATGTCATGTTATTTTGCTACCTGGGAAACGTTATTCTGACGTTAGGCACCTAACATTAAAAATTCTAACGTTAGAAATTGGGACATTTATACTTTAAAAACGCTAGTTAAAAAAGACGGTCCATATAAAATGTTACAATAGGGTGGTCCAAAAAAAAATTAATTTACTTAGGTAATCTTTTCTATTTGTCGTGGTTGGAACGCTCCTAAAGTAAAAATTTATATGGACAACCCTAAGTGGTACTCTTAGGGCCCTAAAATCACGCAAATATCGATAAAATTCGTATAAAACCAGCCCTAGAATTTGTAATTTTATAAAATATGAACGCCTTGATGTCTATATTTTTTCTTTTTGAGTATAAGAATTAGCCTGAAAAATCTCAGCCTGATCAAAAGTTTCTAACTCGTGCTAAAAAGGCCCCGAAATTGCCCCTAAATTCCAAAAAATTGAGTTTTCCATTAATTTGTGCTATTGACGCATTAAAAATATTAAATAAAAAAGTTTTATTATCACATTTTTTTTAAATAAACCTATTTTAGTTATTTTAAAATATGATATATCATATTTTAAATAAATTATAATTTATGCAACGATTATGGCGCCATTTAAAAATTTTGTTAAAATTTTCGATTTTTATTAAAATGTTAATGTTAAATGGCGCTTAGACCCCAAACTCGTTGCGTGAATTATCGTAATAATAATAATAAAATAACTAAAGTAGGTTTATATAGAAAAAAAAAGTGACATATAAACTTTTTTATTTAATATTTATAATTCGCCAGTAGCACAAATTAATAGAAAATGCACCTTTTCGAAATTTAGGGGCAATTTTGGGGCCTTGTTGGCACGGGCTAGAAAGTTTTGATCAGGCTGAGGTTTTGCAGGCTTTTTCCCAGTCCGCAGAGCCTCGTCAAAATGACGTCATAATCTGGTGACTTACCTCATCAATTTGACGTGAAAATGACCTCCTAATGTCACAGACCGATGACGTAATATATCTGACGTCATTTTTACGTCATAAAAATTAACTATTATGACGTGAATTTTACGTCTTAAAGTATTTTTTATTTACCAGAAATCCACTTTCAATTAAAACCAATGAATATTATTGTGTAAGTGTATATATTGACCAAATACACTATAATAACAATGTTCTTTAGTAAAAATAATAAAAATATAATATATTATCATCAAGAAAAGTCGGCAATATGATGTGATTAAATGACGTGAAAAATTCGTCAATTAACTGACGTCAAAATGTCGACGATCATTGGTCGAATGATGTCTTTCGACCAGTAATCATCAGATTTTGACGTCATTTCGACGGGCGTCTGCGGACTGGGTTTTGATACTCAAAAAAAAAAATAAAAATATCACGCGTGTGATGGCCCGCCAGTCAGTGTTTTAGGAACATAGAGTGCCTTAATTAAGAAAATATCACATTAATGTGACATTTTCTGCCAAAAAATTCCACATTAAGGCACTCTAGAATGAACCAGTCAAAAATTGTAGTTTTGGCAGGTAATATTTCTAAGTAATTAATAAAATTATTCCCATTCGCCCTTTTTTAAATTAAATAATTAGGTATTTTAATAAAATTGAATTTAATTTTATATGAATAAATATTTTGTATACATAGGTAGATATAAAATATATAAATAACATTCTTAATTAATTAAAAATATAGTAATCAGTATATAAAAAAAAATGTATGTTTAACTAACTTCATAGCTGGTATTTTTGTAAAATACGTAATGTTGTAAAATAAAAAATATATCAAAAGCCACACTAAACAATCCCAGTCCAAATTTAGTGGGATCTCCAAATATCGATACCCAATCATCTGAAATAATAAATATTAAAAATATCTTTAAAATATTGGAAAGTTATCCATCTGTCGTTAAGATCAAATGGAGAGGAAACAGTGAATAGTACCATTTCATCCTCTTCAGTGCTGATGATTCCCAAAAAGTTAGAAATGGTAATATTCACTGTTTCCTCTCCATTTGATCTTAATGACAGATAGATAACTTTCTAATATATATATATTTTTGGTTATTAACCAAACGTGCAGTATATACTTTCTATAGACAGTCAATTCTTAACTTTCCTTAACCTAAAGGTACATAAAATCAGAGACTAAAATTATCTATGATAAAATGGTTTATCTCTGATGGTTTAGGTTCGTTGCATTTTTAATGCACGTTACTGTACACCCTAAATTGTGGCGGTTTGCCTTTTGGGAACAAGTAAACAGATAACAGTGACCAAATCAATAGATGACACCATACTCTTATATCTATCTAACGTTTTATTTAAATATTAACAACATACAGGATAAACAGTGCTGATGATTCCCCCCTTCGAAGAGCCGAAGCACCCTTAGGGCTCATTTCCGGACCAACCTTTATAGGAACTTTTTTCATATTTTTTAACGTAGAATCACTTTTTAAATTTCTGAATAATCCTGTATAATGGAATGCGTTACATATCTTCACGGTATGTTTTAACTTACCATAATTATACGCATTTAATATCATCTGCAGCATACTCAAAGAACCTCCAGTAAAATCCAAAAAAATATTTCCTATGCTCCATCCAACTGTACTTTTTCTCTTGTAATTCATGTAAGCTTGTGGTATGTATTTAATCATAGTAATAGCAAGCTTAACGTAGGAACAGTAATAAAGAAAATCCAGCCAATGTATCACATTTGTAAAAGTCAGAATGAGGCTAATAAATAAAAACCCTAAAAAATAAAAATTAAACAGCTTTTATAAATGTCCGTCCGTCAATCCTTCCCAGATAACCAAACTAGTAGAAATTTAACGTTAGAATAACTTTTTTCTAACGTTAGAAAACTATATAAAAGTACGTTATAAAATATGTGCAAATGTCCTGCTTTTTAACGTTAGTTACAAACGTTAATCTAACGTTAGAAATACGTTATAAGTACGTTTAATTTCTAACTTTCGGAGGGGGCGTGGCCAACTAGGAAATTTCTACCTGCAACATAAAATGGCAGCTGGAGACAAATTTATTCATATAAATAAATCTTAATATATTTTAGTAATCATAATATTTTTAAACATAATTTCTTTACATTTATTTATAAAATAGCCATCTTTTTAGGTGGCCCTAAATATTTTTCGTGTAATATGCTGTTATAGTTCGATAAATACGTTTACCTCTCAGAAAAACTTTATATTTAGTTAGTTAATATTTATTTATACATTCATAATCTTAAAATATTTGTTCAATTCTAGTACATCGTTGCCAGACTTACTATAATTTTGACTTTTGGGGGATATTTTTTTAAACTTATTATAGAAATAATAAATAATTATCAAACCTAGGCACATAGCTGTCTGAAATAGGTATTTTCTACTATAGCTTACGTATTAATAATGGAAATTTAAAAAATATTTAAAGTTAGAATAAGGCTAGAAAAAGGTTAGAATTTAGTTAGGAAACTAACGTTAGATTTATGTATTTTATAACGTTTTTGTCAAACGTTATTTTTTAAGGTTAGATTTATATATTTTATAATGTTTTTGTCAAACTTTAGTTTTTAAGGTTAGATTTATATATTTTATAACGGTTTTGGATAACGTTTGAGACTAAACATAAGAATGTCACTAATCTAATGTTATGTTAAGTTAGATTTATGTACTTTTCTACCAGGGCAGAATCTGTCCATTTACCGGTAAATTGTTGGAGCTTTTTGCCCTCAAGTGGGTGTCTCTTGGCGGAAACATTTTCTGACAACGTATTGTGTGCAACCCACGGGCAACCGACGGGAAATCTTTTGCGTATACTTATTGTGGACAACGCACGGCGGAAACGTATCCTGGCAACGTATTGTGTTATTTAAGGTAAGGTGCAGACAACGGGCTCCACCGTATTATAGGAAATGTGTAGCCCGTAGGTTTCAACTGTTGATCAGAAACTATTGGCAATGCGCGTTCAACTTGTGTATAAACATTGTTCTTGCACATAGCATGCAACTGACGGGCAAGGTTTTGTACTTCCAACTTATTGGCCTACTGTTGCAAGAGATTTGCCAGCATTTTATTGACGCAACGCGTTTTATTTGGGTTTCCTAGGAGACTTTGGTTATCTGGGTATGTCACGCTTTCTTGTTCGCACGATAACTCAAGATTAACATAAGATTAATACGTTATTGAGAAAATTTCAGAAAATCTACAGATAACAAAGTTTGTGGCAAAAAAGTGACATCAGCCCCCCATTTTGCACGCCCCTGTTTAAAATTACCAAATTAAAATTACATAAAATAATAACCTTTATTAATGTTAAGGCATGTGTAAAAATTCGTTACTGTGGTTTATAGGGTTCCAGAGATATTAAATAACAACTACTTTTCAGATGTACCCTTAGGAGGGTCCCAGCTCCTTTAGGGCTCATTTCCGGACCAACCTTTATACGAACTTTTTTTCATATTTTTGGACCTAGAATCGTCGCTTAAAATTTTGTAACCTATTTCTGAATCACCCTGTATTCCCAGTCCGCACATACAGTGCGGTCACCCCCCTCTTAACTTTTGAACGAGTTGAGATATCGATTTCAAATTTAGAACTCTTAAATAAGACAACTTAAACTATCTTTAAGCATATATTTGATACTTTTATCTCTTAAAATGTGAGCATGGGGCATGGGGGGAATTTTTTTTAAATGGATACATCATTTTAAAGCCTTTAAAATTCTCTATATAACCATACATTTTTAAAATTTTTAAACATGTTTTTTAAGGTTTTGATTTTTCAGTTTTTTGTGCTAAAAAAATAAATTTTAAGTTTTTTTTTTGTTAGTTTTTATTTATGTCAACTAAAATTAGTTTAAAGTATAATTTACTTTTTTTCATTGTGAAATTAGACATTTTTAAAAAATTGTTTGAATTTTTTAGAGAAATTTTGACAAAAATACCCATTTTCAACCCTATTTTAAACCTAAAAAAAATGTTTAAAAAAAAAATATATATACAGTTAAATGGAGAATTTTATAAGCTTTAAAATGATGTATCACACGACCCACCTTTCTATTTAAAAAAAATATTGCCCCATGCCCCCTGCCCACATTTTAAGAGCTAAAAGTATCAAATATATGTTTAAAGATAGTATAAGTTGTCTTATTTAAGAGTTCTAAATTTGAAGTCGATATCTAAACTCGTTCAAAAGTTAAGAGGGGGGGGGTGACTTTTGGACCGCTCTGTATATGGATGCAACATGTTAAAGATTTTTTAGGTAACATGTGCCATATTACATGAGACATAACATACATATGTATGCTACATAACAGGCCCTATAACAGAAAGAGTTTTTACGTTACATGTGCCATATTACATAAGATGTAACATACATATGTATGATACATAACATGCAATATTGCATGTTATGTATCTAATATATGGTATGAGAACATACACGATACATAAAATGTTATGAATTCAATACTAAATATGGCTATATTATTTTAATTTTTATAGGTTAGAATCACTAATATTCCTTAAACTGTTGTTAATAATAAAAGGTTTACCCTTAAGTAGTAGAAACGCATGTATTTTTAGACTTTAACTGATTTTAGATAGTTTTAGACAAAAAATTAAAATATATATATTTTTTTTTGAAATGATAACTATTTGCTATTTTTTCTCTAAACATTGGCTTTTTGTGTGGCGCATTATTTTTAAGCCTGGTAGAAAGTTTGCTTTCACAGTAAAAATGCATATCGCATAAGAATTTTACCTGATGGATGCTATATATGAAGATTTTTATATACTTTAATTATTAGGTTTATCAGTAACGAGTATTATAAAATGTATTTAAAAGAAAGAGATAAAACTACAAGTAGATTTCGGAAACGCCTACTTTTATTGTTATGTACCTAGTATGTAGCTGATATGTAGCATGTTATGTAACTGCAGTACTGACACATAATTTAAGGCGGAATTGTTAAAGTATAAGGACTATACATAGAATATAAAAATTACATGGCTGCAACATCACATAGAACAGTGGTTATGTACCTGCTATGTATTTGTGTTGACTGGGTAATGGGTCACTACCTTAACATACCTAAAAAAACGCCCAGTATGGATCTGGCAGTGATGGAAACACGTTGTTCATCTCTTTCATAGATAAAGCACTGAACTATTGTTATAACTGTTGCAAACGTGGCATGGACAGAGAATACAATATCATTTATTTGAACTGGGTTCAATCCCCTCGGGTGGCGTTTTGAGTATTCGTTCTAAAAAAAAGGTATATGAACTATAGTAGGAAAATAACTATAGCAATTTTTCTAACAAGTGTGGAAAGAGGCTGTTTATCGCACTAGATTGCATTTGCCAAAACGACACGAAGTGGAGTTCAGGCAAGTAATCAAGTGCGGAAAAGCCTATTTACGCATGCGTAAGGAACAATATTCAGTAAAACTGTTACGTAATGCTTAAAAAATTATAAACTTATAAAATGTTTATTGGATCAAGTTTTTAACAATGATCTAGGCCTAAGTTACGGATTTGTTGCAAATTTTATTGCACACGGCGTTCACTAAATCCTCTAAACAAAAAAAAATAGAGATGGAAAACCATAGGCAATAACCGGTTTTCGGTTAACAGGTTGCGGAAATTACCTCAGACAGGTTTTTGGTTAAAACACGGAAGCCATAACCGGTTAAAAACCTGTTTAAACCTTAAAGCAAAATTTCCTTTCAATTTCTTAATTTTTTTGTAAAAAAAATGTTACGTAACAAATGGGAGGGGGTGACCTTGAAACTGTTACGCCGCGTTACATGGGGGGGGCGCTGGGGGTCAAAAATGACCAAATTTTGTGTTACGTAATTATGTTTGTTTGTTTTAAACCTCGTACTATTCTACCTAATTAAGCATCCCCTAAGTCCAGGACTTGTGTGGGCTAGTAGCAGAGGGAACCACCGGCTTTAATTGACTTTCGAACCAATATATCTAGGGAGTACGCCTTCGCCAAATTTCAATTATTAATTAACTGAAAAAGGCAATCGGCGCCAGTGAGGTTTGAACTCACGATCATTAGATCAGTGTCAGGCTATATCGATGCCATTGACCGCTGAGCTAAATCTCCCAATAATAATACTTGAAAGTTCCCTATTGAGATTTTTTTTATGGAAAACATTTTTGGCTATTTTCTTTTTTTTTCTTTTTTAAAATAAAGCGCATCTCACAACGTGCGCTTTTTACCCTAGCAATAAATCTGCCCTCTGTATAACTACGAAGGGCAGACAATTTTTTCATTTTCGGCTTATCCGCATATACCGGTTGTTCTATGCCATACACACAGCACATAATAACTATTAGATATCCAGGGGAAATACTTTTTGAACTGGATATCCATGTAGGATCTCTAATAGATATCCAGTGGATATACTTTAGGGGGGGTTAAAAAAATAGATGTCCACTGGATATCTCGTGGATATCCAGTGGATATCCTGGACATAGACGGACATTTGGATTGCCATGGGATATCTAATGGCTATCCAGGCTATCCAATGGATATACTCTATATCCAGAAAGTATATCCCCTGGATATCTAATAGTTATTATTTGCTGTCTGGGTATTTATCTATTCTCCAGGATTTTCCACCAGTCAGGGAATTCAGGGAATTTGGCCATTTATTCGAAAAATTTAGGGAAAATTGCAATGTTGCTTATGACGTTTTAACTGAGGAGGGCAGAAATATTGAAATATTTTTTGTTTTTATAGCCACATATTTGTCATTTCAAAACGCAACCATGCATAAGATAATGACAATAATAAACGTAATGATAGTCATTATAATATTTTTTCCACAATTTTAAAATTATTGCGTTAACAATGCGAGAAGATAACATTAAAAAAAAATTACTCACTTCTATTTCTGGTATGAGATACAATCCTAAATTAAAAATACTGTACAAGGCAAATCCAACTATGTTTAGACATAAAAAATCAAAATTCAGTCCCACAACACTAAAAAAAAAAATTAATTTTAAACAAAATTATAAAAATATTAATTTATTATTCCATCAATCTATTTTCTAATCATCGTACAGAGTGATATTGGTAGGCTGACAGTTTCGGGCTGCTGGCCCTCTTCAGTACCAAGAGTCAACTCTGCACGCTGATTAAGAAAACGTTTTTAGACTTTATTCGCAAAAGGAGTATAGTCATTAGATTGTGTAGACTTGTGCCCCATCTATTGCTAGATATAGACAACTACTCATACCTCTCCTAGTCTGGAGACTTTGAATGGTAGCAAGTTGAAGACTTGTGTGTCTCAAGCACATAGTTCCAATAACGTGTGGTTAGACGTAGAATTAATAAGGACAGCAGCCCGAAACTGTCAGTCTACCAATATTACTGTACGATGATTAGAAAATAGATTGATGGAATAATAAAAAAATAGTTATTAGCAATAATTAGAGGCTGGGCTTTTGGTATTTATTTACCAAAAGCTCGCAAAATTACAATTTAATTTTCTGAAAAAAATAATTTAGTATTCTTTTTTTAATTATTCGTTTTTCGAAAAAACATTTTTGTTTCAAAAATATTTTGTCGCGAAATATTTTTTTTTTTAATTTATTTTTTTCAAAAATTTTCGTTAAAAAAAAAGATCTCTTGCCTAGATGATCAACCTCGATTTTGTCGCACAGTGTAATTAGAGGCCGGGCTTTTGGTTTGGACTTTTTTTTAATTTTTTTTAAACATTTTTTTGTATTTTTTTTTTGTTTTCGAAAAAAGAAATTTCTTTAAAAAAATTTTTTTTTTAATTTTTTTTAATTATTTCGTCGCGAAAAAACGATTTTTATTTTTTTTTCGAAAAAGCCAAACCAAGCGAATAAAGATTTTGTAAAATTTTTAGGAAACTTTGGCACGCCAATGTTCGGCCAACGGGCGGCCAATGAACCAATGTTTGCTGGGATACACTGTGAATAGTTGTACTGATATTTTACCTTTTCCGCCTCCAATTTTCATAAATTTGGGGGTAAAATGATACAGACCATGCAATAAAATAGATCCATCCTATTGCTAAAGATAAATTATCTAAAATATCTACTTTATGTATTAATACCCTTAAGAATACATCTTGGACACTAAAAAAAAAAAAAAACAAAATAGTACTTTATGTATGTAACATACATAACGCGTTCTGAGATTTTTGTCGTGGGGGGTAATTTTAACCGACTGTACAAAAAAAAATATGACCATTACCCAAAATTTTGATGAAGTCATCACCTTAACAAAAAAACTGTGTCTCTGATAGTTTACCCCTCGCCAGACTTTTGAAGACTAAAAAAAATAACAAAAAGGTCCTTGCCTCCAAAAAAATTGTGTTCCTGAAAGTTTCTACAGGAAAAAATTTTTACCCCTCTTGATGACTATAAAAAAAACATCATCACCCCAAAAAAAAAAGCTTTACCCCAGACAGCTTTTACCAGAAAATTATTTTTACCACTAACCGACGAAATACGCTTCACCCCTGACATTTTTTACCGGAAACAAACTTTTACCCCTAATCTATATCTATAGCTTATCAAAACTAAGGCTCTATCTAGACCTTTAATCATAACAAGATGACTGACGTAATATTTTGCCGACTACTGTCTAATTTTGCCGACTAGGAGTTTTCATGGGGGGTGCGGTAATTTATGTCACACTGTGACATATTATAAATGATTATTTTTGCTTACTATGGTCTGTTTTTTCAAGCAAGATAGTAAATTAAAAATCGCACAGTAAATATTTTTACAACAGGTTCGAATAGTATATGTTTGTCTATAGAATATAGTTATGTTTTATAAAACAAACTACGCAGTATATTCGCACATCCAATATTCGAATCTGTTTTGAATAGTATATTCTATAACTAGTATGGAATAGACAATATTCCGCGCGAGCCGGCAGGCGAGTATGACGGTGCCACGAGCGCGGAATGACTATTCCATACGTGTTGTAGACTATACCCAGGTAGCAAAATAACATGACATTCACGTGAAAGCCACGTTAATATGTGACATGTGATGTTAAGATTGTAGTCTCATTTAACAAGAATGTAGCATGGTGGGGATGTCCTAAGTCCGCCCCTAATAACATCACACAATGACATCCCGAAAATAACGTGTTTGTGACATCATAAATCCACATTTCTGCGCTGTTATATCTAATATCTTATGGATGCCGTTACTGTTACTTTAATATTTAAATAATATCCTATAGGATATTATCTTTTTCTAAATCTTTTAATATTTAAATAATATCCTATAGGATATTAGCTTTTTCTAAATTAAAACCATTAAAAACGCTATAACCCTATAGAAAAAATCGGATTTAAAATCAATCAGTAATTGAAACAATCACAGATTGAAACAGATAGATTCTAAATGCGAAATTGCAGATTAAGCGGAGAATATATCCTTTAATCCGTGTCCGTGGTCTTGAGAAGCCCGGCAGAGCCCCCTATCCATTGGAAATCGTATAATGTGTATATAATTTCCTTATAATAATTTACTCTATCAACATCATCTTATATAGATTTTTTTGCTTCGAACGTCGGTGAGAAGCAAAATAACATGACATTTACGTGAGAGCAACGTTAATATGTGACATGCGATATATTCACAACGTTGCTAAATATTTGTTATTAAATAACATGGTTGTCACGTCACACGTATTACGTTGCAAATGTGATGTTAAATACATGTTATTTTTCAATATTATGTGATGTTATGATTTAGTTTAAAAATACACCCAAAAGTGATGTTAATTTCTTGTGATATAACATCCCTTGCTACCTGGGTACTTTTTCTTCGACTGTAAATATGAAATGGTATGGCTTTAAAACCATGTTTTTTGTGACTCGACATTATAAATGCAACAAAACACATATTTTTAAATAAAGCAATTAATGTAATTTAATAATTTTATCAAATCAGTACTTGAAAAAAGATTTTTATTTAATTTTAACACATATTTAAAAATTATAATGCAAAAATTGAAGGTTATTTCAGAATATTGTGACAGATATCCGGTTTAAATATTTAACAATAGATGGAGCAGTTTTAATTTTTTGAACTAAATTGATAAAAAACTGGTCAAATATTAAGAAAAACTAATAAACTTTATGTAATTTTAACGCAAAACTTTAAATTGCCTTAAATTATTCAATATTTCATGGTAAAATATATATATTTTTGCTAATTTTGCTATTGTTTTTCTTTTTATAAACAAGAGATGGCATGTAGTGCTCATTCTAACACTTGATACGGAATATTCATACCGTATCTAGAGCTAGAATGGATTCATTCTGTGTTTGAAAATGTGTGTATTTGCTTACATTCTAAATCAGTCGTAGAAAAAGTATTTAATGTGCGATTTTTAATTTACTATCTTGCTTGAAGAAACGACCATAGTATACACTCTCGATTAAACTAGTGAGGAAAGTGAAGTTTTTTTTATCAAGTGTAAGCCAAGGGCGCAAAATATTCACAAGAGCGTGAAAAATACTTTTCTCTCGAATAATATATATTATTTTTCCTACAAAAATAAAAGGCACAGTTGAAAAATTAAAAAACGCACTGCTGCGAAAGTAAAAAATCACAGTTGCGTAGGAAAATTAATAAAAATTGTAATATTACTTACTCTAAAGTTTTATCAGTCACATTGGCATATATTTCTGAATGGCCTGCTCCAATGGCATTTATATTTATACTTATATTACTATTTTGACTATTTTTTAAATTAATCACTGATGGGGAAAGTTTTACTACATCGTTATGTTGAACTATGAATTCCAATTCAGTTTCATTTATTAATTTTAAATTTCTGAAAAAAATAATAGTATATTAAAGTACTAGTTTCATAAAATACGTTTTTAGCGCACGAGTACAAGTTTAGAAAAAGAGCCGCTTGCGGCGAGTTTTCTAAAGTACTAGTGCTCTAAAAAAGTGTTATGAAACGAGTGCTTTATAAAATTTTTTCTATTTTGCTCTAAAATTTAAAAAACTTACATTGATGACTGATTTAGGGATTTTTGTTTTGGGTTGGCATTACTGTTTGCACTATGTTTAAAATTCTAAGAACAAATGATATTTTGATATATTTCACAGTCATCTCTTCTTTTTTCACTGCAATTAACCAGTCCACAATTTTAACACGGTAAAAAAAAACCCAAACACAAAATTTTGTAAAAAATTAAACTTTAAATCGACATTAACATTTGCACGCAAAACGTCAAGAGATAGGCTTTTGTATGTTGCCAACCCAACAGAAAAAAAAGTATAGACCTCTTATGGGCCTATAAGAACACGCAAAATGCGTGTGATTATAAGCTTATAAGAGTCGCAAAATAGAAAAAATTATTGAAGAGCTTAGCAGCTTAGCTTAGGACAAAGTATTGATATACCCTGTAAAAAAATTAATTAGGATTCGTATATAAATTCGTATACGATTTTTAAACGAGTCTAGTTGAAATTCCATATACGACATTTCAACTAGATTCGTATAAAATACGTACCTATACGTATTTAGTACGGAATTGAAACACATTTGTGCGAAATTTCGTATACGTTTTCTGAATGAATTTATACGAAATTTCATACACGTTTTTTTGAATGAATTTATACGAAATTTCATATACGTTTTTTTGAATGAATTTATACGAAATTTCATATACGTTTCTTATACGAGTCTAGTTGAAATTTCATATACGACATTTCAACTAGATTCGTATAAAATAGGTACCTATACGTATTTAGTACGGAATTGAAACACATTTGTGCGAAATTTCGTATACGTTTTCTGAATGAATTTATACGAAATTTCATACACGTTTTTTTGAATGAATTTATACGAAATTTCATATACGTTTTTTTGAATGAATTTATACGAAATTTCATATACGTTTCTTATACGAGTCTAGTTGAAATTTCATATACGACATTTCAACTAGATTCGTATAAAATAGGTACCTATACGTATTTAGTACGGAATTGAAACACATTTGTGCGAAATTTCGTATACGTTTTCTGAATGAATTTATACGAAATTTCATATACGTTTTCTGAATGAATTTATACGAAATTTCGTATGCGATTTATATATGTGGATCAATGGTTTTAAACACATACACACACTATCTTGAAAACGCGAAGAGATATCAAAAAAATAACGAAAAAATCTGATAATTATAACAGTAAATATTTTTGATAGGAACACTAATTATTTTTTAGTGTCTAAAAAGTACTAACATTTAGGTACCTACTCTTAAAAGTAACTGCAACTAAATTTAAAAAACCCTAAACTTAAGGTCGATTCAGGCATAATTATCGCTAACTAAGCTAAGACATTCTGCCCTTTTGATTGGCCAGGTGAGAAGCCATCTTTCTTTTTGGCCAATCCAAAGGGCAGAATGGCTTAGTTTACTTAGTGAAAATTATGCCTGAATCGATCTTTACATTTTAACTACACATTCCGTAAAAATAAGTTAAGATTTCTCTTGGTGTAGGTATCACCTGAATAAATAAATTTGATAACAGATTAAAAAAACTCGGTTAGTTGAATTTTAAATTTGACCTCCCTAATGTTAGATTTAAATAGAAATTAAATATGATTGTTTAATATTGAAAAATAGAACACTGATTAACTGATAAATAAAAATATAAGATATTTTTTACAACAACAATTTTTTTTACATTTTTATACAGCAAAAAAATTGAATAAATTTATAACTACCTACCTAATTAATAACACAGGCCCACAAAAAAAAGTTCAATTACTATTAACAATACTCTCACTATACAGGGTTATTCAGAAATAGAGTAATAAATTCTACATGGAAAAATATGAAAAAAATTTCCTATAAACATATGTCTAAAAATGCGTAAAAATTCGGTTTTTATTTAATAATTCAGGAACCCTGTGAGATACAGGGTTTTGACTGTAAACTAAACTTAATAAGGACCACCTTCTTTTGTTACCTTCATGTTTAGTTTAGTTTTTTATTTATATGTTCAAAATGCCCATAGGGCGTAGAAACATGTCAATTATAACATTTTAACAATACTTTTTTTTTTTTACCTAATATTATCACAGAGTTTATATTTTTTAATAACCTAAGTACCTAACTAAGAGCTAATTAATATCTATAAGAGCATATTATTTACTTGATCGTCTTCAAAAAATTCAGTTAATGTATAATAGGCCTTGTTGAGGAGATATTGTTTTAAAATCTTTTTCAATCTGTTTTTTGGGAGATCTCTTGCTGCAAGTGGAATCTTGTTAAATACTCTGATAACACTGTACTGAGCATTTTTTTGTAGATAAGTGTAATTGCACCTTTCATTAATAAGATTTCCTCGGTTTCTTGTATTATACAGGTGATGTCTTAAGTGTTCAGAAAATAAATCCTCATTTTCAATTACAAATATTACACATTCGTATATGTATAAACTGGTTAGTGTGAAAACCTTGTTATTAACAAAGATTTCCCTACAGCTATCAGTTTTCTTTAATTTGAATATATTTCTCAGACATTTCTTTTGCAACACTAATATTCTTTCAAAGTCAGTAGAGTTCCCCCAGAAAATGATTCCGTATCGAATTCTTGAATTTACGTAAGCGTGATAAGCAATTATGGCAGTTTGCGTATTTATGCTTTCTGATAAAACCTTTAGTGCATAGAAATATTTTGAGATACCCCCGGCCACCAAGTCTACGTGCGATTTCCAGTCCAGTCTCCTATCTATTGATAACCCAAGAAATTTAACTTGATCTACCGTTTCTAAGTTGACATCTTTATAAGGTAAAATTAGGTCATTACGCCCCCTATTACTGAATGAAATTATTTGAGTTTTTTCTATGTTTAGTAAAAGATCATTATCTGAAAAATATTTTTCCAAGAGGCTTAAAGCTTCAGAAGTTTTTAGAACTAAAATATTTTCATCTTCTTCACTAAAAATGACAGTTATGTCATCGGCGTATAGAATGACATAATCGTCAACTATCAATGCTATCTCATTTGTGTAAAGAATATAGAGGAGGGGACCGAGAATAGACCCTTGTGGGACGCCCTTCTCTATAGTGACCAAACTGGATCTCAAAACATTGCCATTTTCATCCGTCTCAATGACACACTGTTTGCGATTACTTAGATACGATTTTATAAGAAGCAGTGCTTGTCCACGTATCCCATATTTTTCCAACTTCCTGCATAAGATATCGAAATTTACACTGTCGAATGCTTTAGACAGGTCTATGCACATCGCCAGTGTAAGTTTTCCATTATTTCTTGATTGGACTATTTTTATTAAGGCCTGATAAACTGCACGAATTGTGGATCTACCTTTCCTGAATCCGTTTTGATACTCTGAGAGAATCATGTTGGTTTCAAAAAAGTCAATCAATCTGTTATATAAAATTTTTTCGAAAACTTTGCTAATATTATTCAATAGAGAGATCGGCCTGTAATTTTTTTCATCATCTTTTTCTCCCTTTTTATGTACTGCCTTAATTTGAGCAATTTTCAGCCTTTCAGGAAAAACACCCGTACTGAAAGTCAAGTTTATTATATGGGATAGTGGACCAGCAATCTGTTCAGCTACTTCCTTCAGCAAGCTCATAGGTACCTGGTCTTCACCAACTGATTTTACATTTTTTAATTTTTTGATGCATTCAACAACTTCATGCCAATTTGTAGGACCTAGGAAAATTGATGCTTCACATCTGGGAATGTTTTCTAAATTTACTGTGCTGTTTGCATTAATATTTGGACATGCTTTTTGGAAATATTCATTAAGTTTGTTTAATGTATCAATAGGATTATTATGTTTTTTTGAAAAGTTATTTATTACTGTTGTTTTCTTTTTACTTTGATTTGTAACTTTTTTCACCAAAGACCAGGTAGCCTGTGTTTTGTTGCAGGAGTTTTTTATGAAATCATTATTTGAATTTTTTTTCGCTTGATTTATGACATTTTTCAAAATTTTTGAGTATTGCTTATATTTTTGATTATTTATATCACTGTCATTTTTTTGAGTGTACAAGAAACGTTTGTGTTCACATGAAATTTTGATTCCTGTGGTTATCCAGCATTTTGATTTTTTTTGAGTATTTATTTTTTTTGCTACAAAGATTTGGTTCATTTTTATTGTTAATAAATGCAAAAATCTATCATATGCAACGTTTACGTCATGTGTATCGAGTACATCATCCCAACACAAAGTTTCCAATTCTTCTCTATAATATTGTAATTTATTTTTGGAAAAAATTCGTTTATTTATAAAATTTTTGTTTTTATTTTTTATTGTCGAGTTTACATCGAAATCAATTAACTGACCATGATGATCCGAGAGGGCTGTTTTTAGTACTTTTGCATTATACTCATCGAAGTTGACAAAAATATTGTCAATTAAAGTGGCAGATCCTCTCTGTTCCCTGGTCGGTTCAGAGATTGTGTAATGAAGATTATTTGAATTTAACAAGTCTAGAAAGTTTTTTGATTTATTAATTTCTAACAAATTGATATTGAAATCTCCACAAACAGCTATTTGAAAAGATTTGTATTTTACCTGTATATTGTCTAATATCTCCTCAAGCCTTGATAAAAATACGTCGATACACCCTTTAGTTGTTCTGTATACACAAAGTACAAGTAATTTTAAGTCTCTATTCACCACACAGGCACATTCAATTTGACTTTCGATGCTACTTTGTCTTATACTGAGTTCCTCTTCAAAGGCATATTTTTTACTGCTGTAGATGACTGCCCCACCATGGATAGTTTTCTGTCTTGAAAATTGGGAAATCATTTCATAATCTTCTAGGTTTAGGAAAGTATCACCGACCATCCAATGTTCAGTTATGCAGAGCAGATCTGGCTTTTTCTCAAGCTGTTTTGTAAAAATTTCTAGTTCATTGTATTTGTTTGTTAAGCACTGTATATTTTGATGAAATATGGACAGTTTTTTAAGCTTTTCTTCACCTTTTGTATTTATAGTGTTTTTTTCATTTTCCTTTATGTGCTGTCCACCTGAATTTGGTTTTTTGTCATTGAGTTTACAATTTTTGGAATTCCGTTGAAGTACTTAAGTACAAGATTTTCTTCACCCTGTTTTTTTCGTTCTTCCAAATTTTTTATCAAGGTTTTGCGGTAATCCCTTTGGGCAGGTGTAAGATCTGGTTTTAAGTACTTTCCAGTACCATTTAATTTTGACTTATACCTCACTTACTTTAACCAGGGGTGTGCAAAACTGGGGGGCCTTATCAGTTTTTTGTTCCAAACTTTTCTCTGTGTAAATTTTTTGTAATTTTATTTTCGGAATATGAATGTACATTAAGCCATAAGAAAAAAAAACTCATATACAGGGACTTCCAAAAATCAATCCTAAGGGAGCTATGTTCTCCTAAAAATGCACAATTTTTAAAGGGCCATAGTAGCTTTAAAAGCGATTTTTTGACCTACATATATGTATAGAAACTTTTGTTCTTATTTTTTGATATAGAATAACCCTGCATCATTAAATTGGTTTGGTTTTATTTAATTTTTCGTCCTCGAACCGTGAAATTTTACCTTCAAATGAATTTTTCTCGAAGACGGTTAATTCTACAGTATTACAACAAGAGTACCTTTTTTATGTATTTTGAGGAATCATATTCCAAAAGTGCAAAACCTCGTTGCTATATCTCAAAAGGTTTCTAAGTTATTAAATAAAAACCGATTTTTTTAGCCACTTTTAAAGGGGCTCACCTCATTTACGACGCATTTTTAGTCATATGTTTACAGGAAACTTTTTTTCATACTTTTCAACGTAGAATCACCCTTTAAAATTAATGACCCTATTTCTGAATAATCCTGTATATTTCTGATTTTTAGGAGCTCCTATGTGCAGCTCTTTATGTCGTGTTTTAATAAACTGCGCATGCGCTGACCGTTTTTCAATATGTTATTTTAAATAAAAAACATTTTTTTACAAAAAAAAAAAACACCAAACAGACGCCAAACCAACGTTAACGTAAACCAAGACCCCTCATTAAAAAAAAGTCAAAACCAAGAAAAAACCAAAACAAACTCCTGCACAGAGAGCTGCAATTAGGCGCTTTTTAATTTTTGGGAGCTAAAAACAAATTGGAGAATAAAAAAACTTATAAAAGGATCGCTCCCTTCTTATGGAAAAGTGGCATCGGTCAGATTTGACTGAAATTTGGATATGTTGCAGTTCTCGACATTCTGATTAAAAGTGTGTAAGGGTACAACTCCCAAAAATAGTTAGGTGCTAGAGTACTTCTTTGAAAATCTCGAGAACTGCGCACTGAACCAAAAATTGACGTAATATCAATAAAAATGAACGTCATATCAATAAAATTACATTGATTTTGCACCGATGTACGTTTTTAATTATGACAATAATTTTTTTATTATATCAATGCATAAAATTGGTTGTCTTAATGTAAAATTTATTTAATAAAAAAAATTTGTTGTTATAATGAATTTATGCATAAAGGCAAGGAATTTTAAGCATTGATACAATAAAGTGTTCATCGGTGCAAAGTTATTTTCAGTGCGGTGAACCGGTTTAATGGAAAAGTGGTTTTGATCAGATTTGGCTGAAATTTGGATATATTGTAGTTCGGACTCTCTGTTTAAAAGTGCCTTTTGGCATAACTTCCAAAATTTAATAGTTTAGGTGCTAGAGAACTAGCTGACTCGTCCAATACCTACCCTAGTAGAAATTTAACGTTAGAATAACGTTTTTCTAATGTTAGAAAACTGTAGAAAAGTACGTTATAAAATATGTGCAAATGTCCCGCTTTTCAACGTTAGAATCAAATGTTAGTTACAAACGTTAATCTAACGTTAGATTTTTAAGTTAGAAATACGTAAAAAGTACGTTTAATTTCTAACTTTCGGAGGGGCGTGGCCAACTGGAAAATTTCTACCTGCATCATAAAATGGCAGCTGGAGACAAATTTATTCATATAAATAAATCTTAATATATTTTAGCACTCATAATATTTTTAAACATAATTTCGTTACATTTATTTACAAAATAGCGATCTTGTTAGGTGGTCCTAATATTTTTCGTGTTCTATGCTGTTATACTTCGATAAATACGTTTACCTCTCAGAAAAACTTTATATTTAGTTAGTTAATATTTATTTATAAATTCAGAATCTTAAAATATTTTTTCAATTCTAGTAGCGTTGCCGGACTTACTACAATTTTGACTTATGTAGGATATTTTTTTAAACTTATTATAGAAATAATATATTATTATCAAATCTAGGCACATAGCTGTCTGAAATGAGTATTTTATACTATAGCTTACGTATTAATAATGGAAATTTAAAAAATATTTAAAGTTAGAATAAGGTAAGAAAAAGGTTAGAATTTAGTTAGGAAACTAACGTTAGATATATGTATTTTATAACGTTTTTGTCAAAAGTTAGTTTTTAAGGTTAACGTTATAAAATATATAAATCTAATATATTTTATAACGTTTTTGTATAACGTTTTTGTATAACGTTTGAGACTAACATAAAAATGTCACTAATCTAATGTTATGTTAAGTTAGATTTATGTACTTTTTTACCAGGGTAATTTTTTTTGCAGTTTCTTGAAAATTTTTGTCAGCGCCCAAAAATACGGAAAAAATATGGTCTGTAATTAAACTTTTTTTTTCTGGACAATGTAATTATTATTAATAATTATTACTAAATAATAATAAATTAATAATTATTATTGATTAAATCGATAGATTTATAAATAAAAATCACGTGATTCTTTTTTTAAAACAATATGATATTTTTTTAGTAATTAAATATATATATAATTTTTTCATGGAAAAATGCCCGGATCCTGAATCGAAATGGTTACTTACTTGATTTCTAGTAGAAAGTTTGTTTGACTATTTAATCTCAGACTAATATCATGAGTAGATACACTAATATCACATTTTGTGTTGACTAAAAAAAAAAAATATTATTAATATTAATTTATTTAAAAAATGTAACGATCATAGAGATTTTTTCTATCGGCCACCGTCCTTTCCCAATCAGGGCCGGCGAAATACAATTTTGACCGGGCAAAACCCTAATTTGGCGCCCCCTGCAAAAAAGTTGACAACTAAAAAAAGGTTATCACTTCAAAAAAAAAAAAAACAACCATCGATTAGTTTGGCGCTGCCTGCCAAAAGCTTGACGACCAAAAAAAAATAAACTTCAAAAGTACTAAAAAAACCTCAGAGGTTAGCCTTGCTTTCCGCCGGCGGGCTGCAGTATTAGATCATATATACATAGATATGGCATTAATGTTGATTTGTTTTATGTAGAACATATACAAAGCCAATTGTAAACAAACCACTATAGCGGTAAGGTTGCGAGGAGGTGAAGTATAACATATTTGTCAACAAACCACTATAGCGGTGGGTGGTGAGCAGAAGCGGGAAGGTGAAATCTACCTGGATATAGCAATGAAAACACTTCGGTTTGACGTGGACTCAAGGCGCATCTAGGTGGGGATATATGATCTAATGCTGCAGTCTTATCCTCAATCATAGGCGCCGACTCCGCCTCCCCCCCTTGTGATTTTAAAAAGTCGGCGCCTATGTCCCTAATTATGGAGTAATGACCCATTACCAATGAGTTTTATTATAATAGGGGAAATAGGCGCAATTATAAGGGGCCGAGGCACTAACCCCTTTCGATTGAAAATTAACCCCCTCTCAAATACTTAGGACAATATTAATTTACTGTAAAATGACGGAATTTTTGTAACTACAGCCTCACTAAAACCCAGACCATATAGGAGTAATTTGTGTCAAAAAACTATTTAAATTGGATGAAGGGTTTATGGAATATAATACAAAAAAATTCAAGAATAAATTAAAAGAATTTGTAATAAACAAAACGTACTATTCTCTTAAAGAATTTCTTGAAGATAAATAGTAGTTATATTTTATTTTATTTTATTTGTAATCAATATTTATTACAAATCTTTCTTTTAAGTAATTTTAATTTGTATATATAAATATACTGTAAATTGTTTAATTTTAATATTTATAATTGACGATGTCTATATTACATTAGGTACGTTTAACATTATATGTCCAAATGTATTTTTAATGTAGTCAGAACAAATAAATATACTTTACTTTACTTTAAATGATTAATTAGCCCCCCCAAATCCTTAGGTCCTAGTTGCACCTATGATGGGGGGGTGCCATGAAAAAATCTGTACGATTCTAGCATCAGCGGAAATCAATTTACGTGATGTATTTAAAAAAAAAGCCGTTAAATAGTTAATTAATTAAAAAACAATTTTTTAAGAGTTGTATCGAATAAAAAAATCTATATAATTTTATATTATCAACACGGGTCGGATGGAAGTAGCCATTACCGGGGGCATGCAAAAATTAGAATTAAAAAAACTTTTTTTTCACTTTAAACTATTGTTCGCTGTTAATGCTCAGTGAGTCACTTGGTCATGGTCCCTGACTCATGGAGAAAGACTTAATTTTTTTTTTTTGAAAATGTTTCCCTTTTCAAAAAACGAATATTTAATAAAAACAACACAATATTTTTGAATTAACTATTCGTTTTTTAAAGAGAGAAACAATTTTCAAAAAAAAAAATATATGTCCTTCTCCATGAGTCATGGAACATGACTAAGTGACTCACTGAGTATTAACAGCGCCGAAAGTTTTTTAAAATTCATATTTTTGCATGCCCCCGGTAATGGCTTTTGCATACCAAATTTCGAGGCAAAAATTCTGTTTTATTATTGAAGATATTAGGATGTTTTTTTTTTTATTTTACAGTTGAGTTGCTTGAGGACCTAACGTCATCCTGTTTTAATATTTTTGATGGAAGGATTTTTTTTGTGGTTGAAATAACGTAAAATTTCCTAATTTCCAAAGTCATATATCGACCATGAACTTGCAATACCTCCTAAGTGTGAAATGTCAAATTTTTCAGGAGCGACGAAAATCAGTTCTTAGAGTTGCTGTTTACTTTATTTTTAATATTTATAGCAATATAAATAAAGTGGTGTAAGGTTACTAAAGATGTTAGTCTTACATTTAAACTATTCTAGCTTATATTGTAGTTATAAGTTATAACTCCTATATGAGGTATTGGGCAAAAATGTTATTTAGGAGGTAACTTACATGTTTGTAACTTACATGTTTGTAACTTACATGTTTGTTTAACCTTAATTAAGCATCCCCTAAGTCCAGGACTTGTGTGGGCTAGTAGTAGAGGGAACCACCGGCTTAAACTGACTTTCGAACCAGTTTAATTTTAAGGTATTGCATGTTCATGAACGATATATTACATTAGAAAGAAAAAAAATCGGAAAAAGGACGACATTGGGTCCTCAAGCAACTCTTTAATTAAACACTGGATAAAACCACATATCGATATCTTTATTAATAACTAAAATTTTTCGACTCAAAAAAGACTTACAAATACCAAAAATTGGACTTTAACAATCCGAACAGGGCCTCAACTAATACATAGGTCCTCAAGCAACTCTTTAGGATGGAAAAAACTACATATCGTTATCTTTATTAAAATAGTTGAAAATTGTCGCCTCAAAAAAAGACTTACAAAGGCCAACAATTGGATTTTAACAATCGGAACAGGACCTCAACTAAGGGTCACTTGCATCAATGATGGTTTAACTTTAAACTTGGATTAAATTGACGGCCTACCAATCAGAACCCAGCATTTTTAACTTAAACTCGGTTTAGCCAAGATAATCCCAGACCAAAAGTTGGTGCAAGTGGCCCTAATACATACATATTTAATTCTTTTCCCACATGGACAAGAAAAACTTGTAGATTTTTTTATTCGATATGACCCTTAAGTTAAGAAAATATAAATTTATTTATCTCTCTGCATTAAATGGAAATTAAATACTTGGATAAAGGATTTATAGTTTTTACAGTTTTATAGACTACATACCAACATATGCTAAGAATATTAAAACTTGCAGTTTTCGCCTTGTGAATACTATATTCATTTTCACCTAGAATGAAAATAAAACATTAAAATAAATAACTATATTTTAATTAAATATACCATACGCATAAGCAGAGTACAATAGGGTGGGTCGATAGATTAAATTTTACATGGCCTGTAGTGGGAAAAGTTGTGTAATGTTCTAAAATGAAACGTGTTTTTTTATTTTTTTTACTTCAATTTTTACCCTTCCCGCCGGGCGTCTAAAAAAAATCAAAATCATGAATTTAAGTCGCTCGTATTGGGAAAAGTTCTTTAATGATTCTTTATGCCCAAATGGTGGGGTAGATGGGTGGGCAGGGGTGGAACTCAATGGCAGACACCTCCTCGTGGTGAGTTCTGGGTAATTTATGGCAATTATTGTTAATATTTTGTGCAAAATAAGCTGCTTTACTACCAACAGAAAGAAAATTTGGCGAGATTTGGAGGGGTGACGGGGTCTAAATATATTAATAAATTAAAAATATATTTTATTCACAACCATTTAGTAATTGGTAAGTTTGGAAATGCATTATTATTGACTGAAGCTTCCCAAAAAGTTAGAAACACCTCATTTCCCTCCCTTGATCGGGAAGGCTCTTGTAGCTAACTTCACGTATGTCACTTGTCAAAAACTTAAATTTATCGACCTAAATATGACAAGACAGTTTTAAATGCATTTATTTTTTTATTTATTCATTTATTCATGATTTATTTTTATAAAATAACATCCCTCTATCGCTAAAATAACGAAGTAACGTAGGCAATTCTACTAGCTTTTAGATAAAAACATTTAAATGTATTACTTAATTTATATTGAATGAATATAATTGTTTTAAGATTGTTAATTAACAAAAAAACAAAGTTTATTTTATTGATTTCTATTTATGATTCTATATTCAAAAAACATTTTTAACAAACTTCACTACACTTCACAACTATACTTTTCAATATGATGTGAAAATTCAAACAGTTTTTGTAGTGGGAAAGAAGGCAAATGATTGTAAATAAAACAGGTATGGTTGTGAATAAAATAGTATACAAACCTCGGTTCAACATTGGACTTGATCTTTTTTATTCTTCTTTTAGGTGCCCGGCCTAAACATATAAAATAAAAAAATAAAAAGACCCCATTTAAATTACAGATCAATACGCAATTTTCCCACTACAGGCCTTTTGAAATTAAAAAAAAAGTTAAAAATCGACCCACCCTAAAGTACAATTAATCCAGTCGTCAGGTCAATAAAAGAGGCTTTACCTGGAAATAATTCAGGGAGTTTTGATTTTGGGTTTATTTGGTAGGGACCCTACCCTACCGTAGGGTTTAGGGCCGCAAATAAAAAATCAAAATCAAACCCAGCGATATTGAACTCAATATGAAACTGTCATTTTTGACGTATTTTTCACAAAAAACGGATTTTCAAAATATCTCAAGATCGGTACCTTCTAGAATTCTATAGATTTAGGACAAAAACGTTCTACAGTGCGTGCATTAAGTCTGGAATCACCCGAATAACTTTTTAGTTACAAGTAAAATACAAAAATCCTCGGACAGGTCGATTTATATTTTTAATTCTGCAAATTTTGGTCTAAAAAAAGTTATCAAAATTGGCACCCCCTTGCACCCTCACCCCCCAACTTTTTTTTTCAAATAGCAACCTACATCTTGTGATACATCATTGGAAAGGTAATTTAATAAGCTTTCCAACAGTGTATGATAAAGCCTAATTTGTTAAAGGGTCTATGAAAAAACGCATGTTTTATTTAAACATTGTTTGTGTGAAATATTACGCATAATATGGTAATTGTTGCCTTATTTCCTACTTGGCACCTTCCTGAGAATCTAAATAAGGTTGTTTTAAACTTATTGTAATAATTTATACCCTGTTGAAAAATGCAATTTTTTTTCTTTTTATTGACCAATTTTATGTTTACTATTTAATCGATTTTAATCCCATTTTTTACTGTCCACTATCAAAGAGCTGAAGGACATCAATTTGAACATTTATAGTGAACTAAAGTTATACTTTACATGTCTTTATAATAAACTAAATTGTGCATTTTATCATTAGCCCTTTACCAAATTAGGCTTTATTATACACAGTTGGAAAGCTTATTAAATTACCTTTCCAACGAAGTGTCACAAGGGGTAGGTTGCTATTTGAAAAAAAAAGTTGGGGGGTGAGGGTGCAAGGGGGTGCAAATTTTAATAACTTTTATTACACCATTATTTGCAAAATTAAAAATAAAAATCGACCTATCCGAGGGTTTTTGTGTTTTACTTGTAACTAAAAAGTTAATCGGGTGATTACAGACTTAATGCACGCACTGTATGTGAAAATAAAGAGGACCAAGTTTATAAAAAAAATTATCCTATGTATTTTTTGTACGACTTATATCTAACTCACGGCACCGCCTTAAATGTTACACTATAGCTTTTAAGCGTTTTAATTTTTTTAATCGCTAAACCAAAATTTTTCTTTGTGAGCCTCTTAAAACATTTTGGATGAAAATTAAAAAAAAATCTATCTGGCGCTTTCTCTAAATTTTTGTAAAATTACAAATTTTAAAATAATTCACCCATTTGTGCCCCATTAGGGAACGTTCAAGTATTACGTAACGCAAATTTTGATCATTTTAGACCCCCACCCCCCCTGTAACGCTATTTTCCTATACCATTAACATGGGCGTAACACACCAAAATGACCCCCACCACCCCTAGGAGCGTTACGCAGTACTTGAACGTTCCCTTATCTCGAGATTCAGTAAACCGATTTTCGATTAAAAAACTTTTTACAGTGTAGCTGTGTCTCTGGTATTTGTTTTTAATTTATTCTTATTTTACAATTTTAATTTGTTTGAGTAATTATTTTTTTTGATTGACTGGCAGCATACATTTTAAATTTGAGATAGGTATAATAATTTAAATAAAATATTATTAATAATTCGTATATTATTATTTAACAGGTATTTTTTTAGGACTTCAGTGACGGACTAACCAGGTCGGCAGGTTGGAAAAATACAAAATGAAGACAAGAGTGTTATTTAAAGGGGGTATCGTATTTTGGGCTAAATCGCCTGCAACGATAAGACTTTACATGCTTATAGATACATAAAAAATTAATACTTAGCCAAAAATTCAGCCCTTCTTATGTCCCGGAACATACTTTTTCTACTACTGCTTTAGAATGTAAGCAAATACACACTCTTTTCAAACACAGAATGAATCCATTCTAGCTCTAGATACGGTATGAATATTCCATATCAAGTGTTAGAATGAGCACATGTAGTGCTCGATAAGGATCGATTTAGAATCTAAACTAAAAAACGATCCTAAAAAAAAATCGGTTATAAAAAAATCGATTCTTCAGAATTGATTCTTTAATTAAACAATTGATCTTCGATTTTTTTTTAATTTTGTGTAGTAGCTTTAGAAATTTCGAAGCCAAAATAAAACTTATCCCCGGCTGAAATTGACTGAAAATTTTTTAGATCGATTCAAAGGAAAAATTATCGATTATGAAAAGGATCGAAAGAAAAAGAAATCGATTCAAAAAATCGATTAATTGTATTGAAAGGATCGATTATAATCGATCCTTTCGATAATTATCGATCTTCAATAGAATCGATTTAAATTCGGCATCCCTGTTCCCTATAGCAACATGTACATTGCAATGCCTCATAAACGTTCAGTCTTTGGCCAACCTGTTCCATTTTTTTGATTATTGTTGAAATTTAGTGCCTTCGCATCTAAATTTTAATAAAAAATATATTATGCTTTTTGAGCTACTCGAACGACAAATTTTTATACTTATACTACACTTGAGAGCAAAAAAATCGATCCACCTAAAAAATTGCCATTTTTTAAATTCAAATATTTTGAAAACTACTTAAACTACTTAATTTACGATTTTCTCAAGTGTAGTTAATAAGTCTGTTTTTTAACAGGAAAGCTCATTGTTTAAGCCCGTAAAGTTATTAATGGTGACACCTTCGCCAATGTTGTAAATTATTTGTGTAAGGACGGACAAACAGACGGAAGCGGTGGTAGCTCAGTCGAGAAGACTTTGGTCTTGTAGCCGAGGGGTTTATTTATTGGACAATCCTTGTACACCTATCTTTTACAATCCTTGACAATTCCTTATTCCACAAGCATCTACAATCAACCACAATAATCTACAATCTTCCACAATCCTTTGAAATCTTTCCACAATCTTTAAAAATCTTCATTAAAATTCTATACAATCTTTCACAATCTTTTTGACCATCTTTGACAATCTTTCACAATCCTTTGATCCTCACAATCCTTGTACACTTTTTTTCAATAAATAAACCCCTCGCTTATAACCAAGGGATCCGAGGTCCGATCCTCGGTCAGAGAACAATAATTTTCAAATAAAAATTTCACCGTAACCAAGTGCTTCGGAGGGCACATAAAGCCATCGTTCCTCCTGGGTTAGTAGGCATCGCTATTAACTACCTAAAACAGGGTTAAAGATGCAACAGGCGCCGGACTACCCAGTTCGGTGGGTCTCCCCGGCAATAATTTTGGTTTTTGTTTTGTTTTTTTTATAGCTGTTTGGGAAGTATGAAAAAATAAGGATAGACAGACACCTCATCGATTGACAGTATTTTTTGTTGGCAAAGGGATTTTTTAAAATTATTTTTGAATTATAAGAAGTTTATTGGTGACCTTAGATAAGTTAATAACTTTTAAAATGGTGGGTATAGGTCTTTGTCCTTCAGAAAAACACGTTTTATAACTTGCCGACGTTTCGAAAAAGTTATTTTCTTCCTCAGGGCTCTACAATTCAGAAAAACGCAGAAATTACAATATGTTATACCATTTTTTACAAAATTAAAATTTAAAACAAACAAAATAAATATCTATAGTATATGTTACTAGTTAAATTTAACAACCACCAAATTTATAAATTATTTTTGTCAGTGTACTTTACTGTAATTTAAAAGAATAAAAACAAAAACGCTCCACTACAGGTAAAATGTATGTAAAACAACTTACTGTTAAAGGTGGTTTTCCATCGTAAAGCTAACACTAAACATATACAAAAATACTTAAATACATAATAAATAATTAAAACAATACACAAATATATAATGGAACTATACTCATTAGGGAAACAATACATACTAAACAGATTTCAAGTACCCGCTTAGCAGTCTATTACTGATAACTTTTTTAAGGAAAAACCAAAGAACTTTTACCTCAAGAAGGAGCATGATGAAATCTACCGTATACTTTGTTTGAAGCGTGAACCAACTAAGGTGAGGGGCTGGTGGGGAGTGACTATTGTTTACACTTAGTACGCCTAAAGAGAGAGAAAGAATGTGTAAACTCACAGTCTAATGTCGTAAAATAACTGACAGGTGTACAGTGTTGCCGATTGGAAACATATACTTTGGATATTTTATTGTAAATTTTAAGAAACATTAGTTCTGTATTTTAATATATTTAAATATACTATATTATTAAACATAATTATAGTAAACACAATAAAGTTTTTTACATTTTTAATTTAAGTATGATTTGAATTCATGTTAAGGTGGAAACTACGCAACATCGCTACTAGGTAGCCTAAAAGTCGACTAGCGACATCTACATTTTACACCACAAAGCTGATCGCGTTTCTGTTAGTAAATAAACAAACAAACAAGAAGATGACACATTCATAAACATTGGTCTGAAATTACTTCTTTAGGTACAAGTTCTTTGGGAAAAACATCAAAAGAGAAAAAAAATACCAACACAATAAAAATTAATAATTAACAAAATCGAAAACTCTCAACCCTACTGAAAACAATATTCCAACCAAATAAAACCACACAAAACCTGCCCCCATTTTTGAATAATTTAAAAACAAAAAATTCGTTAAAATGTATTTATGCTAAAATAAAAACGCGATAAGAACAGCAATTTAAACAATCAAAATAATCGCTGCGTGGGTAGGTACGTACATTTTAAAATATTAGTTTAAGTACAGGTACATGTAATGTATACACTGAGTACAAATGGATACTACACTTGTGCTCAAAAATATCGGCCCACCTAAAAAAATACACATTTTTGAATGCAAATATCTCCAAAACTATTTAATGGATTTATTCGATCTTTTTTTTTATTTTGAAGCTTGAACTTTTAGCTCTTACTTACTGGAATAAAAATTATCAAACATCTTTTTTTATACCGGCAGCAATGAAAAGTGCACAGCTATGTTTTTTTACTGCACCTTTCGATATGCGCATGGTTCGCCACTGCATATTTTTTTACAATTTAATTAATTGATTTTATAGCCTAATTAAATGGAAGTAATCTCTTTTTAAATTTTTTAATTTTCCTTTTCTCGTTTAGGAGATATAAGGTTTTTTCTAAAAATTTACATTTTTGCAAGTAACAAAAAAACTACGCAATGGATTTAATTGATTTTTTTTTAATTTGAAGCTTAAATCGTAAACTTTTATTTATTTAATTTAGGTTTCTGTTGGAAACATGTTTAAACTGAGTTTACATTGCTTAAATAGTCATGTTTTTTTTACTCGATCTTTTTTGTTGCAATTTAAACACAAACTCAAATCTTTCCATAAGTTTTAAAACTTATTCTAATAGCCACACTTATTGTGACTGATTCCGTCTTTTATTTTTTATCATAAGTCTTCTCATTTAGGAGAAATTATGTTTTTTTGGTAAATAAGGACTTTTTAAGTGGTGGGCTAGTGCCACCCCTGTAACTAACTTTTTTATGATTGACAAGACTTGTCACTTATGTGACAATACTTTTTTAACTCGTTAAAATTATTATTATGGGATATACAGCTGCCTCAAACCATTTTTAAAACCTAATTCTGTATGAAAAACATTGGGAAATATGACTATAACGTCTATAATATTTATGTAGATAAATTTTAACTATAGTGTATACACATTGATAACCTAGCCTCAACCGTGTAATGTTGGTTAGTTTTAGTGTTTTGTTAAATTAAATTCAATGTTTTATTGACCATAATGTAATGTAACTAATAATAACGAAAAACAGCATTGTTGTAAAAAAACATACACGTCTAATACGTTTTTTTGTGTTTATAATTGTTATTAAATAATTTTAATAAAATTTAAAATTTGTTTATTGTTATTTTATTTGATAAAATATTTTGTTTAAAAAAAATTAAAAAGCAAAAAGTCCTTAAAAAGACGTTAGAACTTGTTTTTGGAGTACCATTAGAGATTTAAACAGTCTGTGCAAAGTTCGTTCGACATATATGCCTCAAAACGCAGTCTGAGCTGGGAACCAAAAAGTTGCTAACGCAGAAAACGTGTTAATTAAATGTATTTATTTAAGCTAAAGTTATAGAAGTGCAATAGATCTTTATATTCTATCGACGCTTTTCCGTCATATACAGTTTTACAGGGGTGGCACTAGCCCACTGATTAAAAAGTCACTTTTTCCGAAAAACTTTAATTTCTCCTAAATGAGAAGACTTATGATAAAAAATAAAAGAAGGAATCAGTCACAATAAGTGTGGCTTTTAGAATAAGTTTTAAAACTTATGGAAACATTTGAGTTTGTGGTTAAATTGCATCAAAAAAGATTGGGTAAAACAAACATGACTATTTAAGCAATGTAAACCCAGTTTAAACATGTTTGCACCAGAAACTTAAATTAAATAAATAAAAGTTAAGGACTTAAGCTTCAAATTAAAAAATAAATCAATTAAATCCACTGGGTAGTTTTTTTGTTATTTGCAAAAATGTTTATTTTCAGAAAAAACCGTATATCTCCTAAACGAGAAAAGGAAAATTAAAAAGTTAAAAAAGAAATTACTCCCATTTAATTGGCCTATAAAATCAATTAATTAAATTGTAAAAAAATATGCAGTGGCAAACCGTGCGCATATCGAAAGAAGCAGTAAAAAAACATAGCTGTGTAATTTTCATTGCTGCCGGTTTAAAAAAAGATTTTTGATAATTTTTATTCCAGTAATTAAGAGCTAAAAGTTCAAGCTTTAAAATAAAAAAAAGGTCAAATAAATCTATTGAATAGTTTTGGAGTTATTAGCATTTGAAAATGTGTATTTTTTTAGGTGGGCCGATATTTTTGAGCAGAAGTGTAATTTCTCAGGGGCCTTTCTACCTCAGAAATTATCGAGGAAATTATAAAAATAATCTTTTTTTAGACTTTTTTTTATATACAGTGCGGTCCAAAACTCACCCCCCCCCCCTTTAACTTTTGAACGAGTTGAGATATCGACTTCAAATTTAGAACTCTTAAATAAGACAACTTAAACTATCTTTTAGCATATATTTGATATTTTCAGCTCTTAAAATGTGGGCATGGGGGCACATTTTTTTAAATGGAAAGGGGGCTCGTGTAATACATCATTTTAAAGCTTATAAAATTCTCCATTTAACTCCATATTTTTAAATTAAAAAAAAAATTGAGTTTAAAATGGGGTTGAAAATGGGTATTAATGTCAAAATTCCTCCAAAAAAAACAAATAATTTTTTAAAAATGCCTAATTTCATCATAAAAAAATGTTAATTATACTTTTAAACTAATTTTAGTTGACATAAATAAAAATTTATAAAAAAAAAACTATAAAAATCGAATGTTTTAGCACAAAATTGAAAAATCAAAACCTTAAAAAAATAAATTTAAAAATGTTAGTTTAAATAGAGAATTTTATAAGCTTTAAAATGATGTATCACACGACCCCCCTTTCCATTTAAAAAAATGTCCCCCCATACACCCCTGCCCACATTTTAAGAGCTGAAAACATCAAATATATGCTAAAAGATAGTTTAAGTTGTCTTATTTAAAAGTTCTAAATTTGAAGTCGATATCTCAACTCGTTCAAAAGTTAAAAGGGGGGGCGGGGGTGACTTTTGGACCGCACTGTATAAAGAAAAACGATATCATTGTGAAATTTTGTATGTATTTTCAAAGAATACAAACAAAATTTTGTAGGTATATTCAAAGAATACAAACAAAATTTCTTAGATTTTTAGAGTGCCATTTTCTGGCCATAAAATTTGTTTTGAAAACTAAAAAAAAAAACTAAAAACGGTGGTCGACATGATTCCGGCCGTTTGGATCGACTGAAAAAAAACGGGATATTATTTAGTATTGAAGTCGCTATATCACTAGAAGAAACATTTATGGCCAAATAATAATAATAATAAAATGGCGAACGTTTCTTAAAAATTTTAAAACATTTTTGAACAAAAACGTCCGCCAAAAGGGGCGGGGGGTAGTTTTCGTGAAAATGGGTATATTGGGGTTTTTCAGGTTGATGAAAGTGGATCTGATAATAAAAAAATTCTTACTCCACCCCCTAAGGGGCAGGGGGTAGTTTTCTTGAAAATTTATATATTGTGGTTTTTGAGGTCGCTAAAACTGAATCTTTTAATAATTTTTTTTCTAATTTCACCCCCTGGTAGTGGGGGTAGTTTTTGTGAAAATTGGTGTAGGGGTTTTTAAGGTTGCTGAAAGAGAATCTGATAATAAAAAAGTTCTTACTGCACCCCCAAATAGGCGGGAGGTAGTTTTCGTAAAAATTGGTATATTTTTAAGGTTGTAAATCTAATAATAAAAAATCCATTATACGCGCGGATGTGTAAAATGGGAACGCTCTTTTACTGGGCAGTGTATTTTTTTATGTGAACGTTTTTCACCTTACTTGCTAACAAGGTAATTTTGATTCCTATGTCAACACATGACCATGTAGGTAATAACTGTAAAATAAAGGCGGCCTTTGCATCAAGTTTAACGTACTTGTAGTACCTACTTATGTAAATCTTGATAAGATATAAAATGATCAGCAGGGCATTGCAAAAAAACACTTTTTTTCTAATTTATCATATGCACCCCTCCTATGTTGTTTCAGTTGTTTTGTTTAATTTCTTACATTGTTACAGTTTTAAAGACTGCAAATATTGCATTTTCCCAAATAACATAACTTAAAAATAAAATTGAATTTTTTTTTTCAAAAAAAAAAAAATAATATATCAACATAAAATTTGGACCACCAAAAAAATTAAAAATCAACTAAGAAAATGAAAAAATTAAAAATTATATGGTAAAAAAGATAGTTTAATAAGCTTTAAAATTATGTATCACATGACCCCATTTCCATAAAATGAACTGCTCCCTGAATCCATTTTGTCCCGTAAAGATATCAAAAAATTAAATATTATTTACGTGTTCCCAGGAGGCAGATTTTTGACACGCACAGTGCGACTGAAGTCCGCACTGTATCTATTTTTTGATCTCGGGTAATTTTTTATGATTTCGGATATTTGAAAACCATATTCTAGCTCGAGAGCGTAATAGATAGGTAGTAGGGTGGGCCATTCCTATATAGGTGTTTTTTTTTTTTGTAAATCCAATAGGGGGGAAAAGATGCGTCTTGCAAAGAGATAAAAAGCGTGTATTTTATCTTTACCTCTACAAAGGTGTACATTTTTTAACTTTTAGGAAAAATGTTAAGAAAAATAAAAACAAGAAAACTTAATAAGAAAAATGCAAAAACTGTTTTATTGCAAAAACAAATAAGTTTTACAACCGAAAATAACATTTACAAAGATCATATGCCATATTTTAAGCCACTCTATATTCTGATTTGTGGTGGAAGTGAGGCATAATTTCACGTGATTTAATTCTTACCCGAATAACCCCAAAAATTGTTCCGAAAAAATTAAAAAATATGTGGGCAAATAGAGAATTTTATAAGCTTTAAAATGATGTATCACACGACCCCCCTTTCTGTTTAAAAAAATTTCCCCCCTTTTTCCCCTGTCTCCATCGTGTCCCCTAAGCACACCAAATATACACCAAAAAAATATATGGGTTATGTTATTTATGTGTTCCAAATTTCAAGTTGATATATTAAGCCTTTCAAAAGTTAAGGGGGGGGGAGGAGGACTTTTGACACGCTGTGTATACATTACAAATGTGAAGAAATATGATATTTTCATAAATATTAAAGGCTTTGTAGAGGGCTCAAAATGACCTTTAATCTGATTCTGCTTTTGCACACACATTATGCATATAAGAAGGCATATTTTGTCGGGTATTGCGTTTTTAAATTCCAGATTTCAATTTTTCGGCCCACCCTAATAGGTAGGCATAATATATCGTCGGCTTACAAGTAAAAAGCACTAAGTCAAAAAACATGGTTTTGAGATATTCACAAATTTAACTTTCATTTTTGTTTTTTAATTTTTGTAATAATTGTTTTTGGAAAAAAACTGCCGTAGATCCCAATGACATGTTTGGACATAATAATGTCCCATTTGCAGTTAAATAAAAAAAAACTCAGGTAGTTTAATTCAACTAAATTTAAAAAAAGACATCGACTTTTTTTACTTGTAGAGCTGTTATGGGAAATTTTAATTAAACACTTTTTCTTCTTCTTAAATCACTCCCCACCCCCGGAATGGAGTTAAAAAATTCTTATTATCAGATTCAGTTTCGTCGACCCCAAAATCTCCTATAGGTATACCAATTTTAAAGAAAATATTGAAAACATCTAAAAAATATTTACTCCTCACCCCCTCGGGGGTGGAGTTAGAAAGTTATCATAATATATTATCAAGTCTCTACCTTAAAGCGTTCTTAAGTGTTCGTGATTTATATCGACATAAAACGTCATAAATCGCAAAAATACGCAAAAAATAATGCTGCCGACAGGAATACTTTCCCTATAGGCCTAGGTTTCTTAAAGCCAAAAACGAAAAAAAAAAATAAAATAAAAAAAGTAAAAACATTTTAAAAAATGTTTTTTTCAGTCTTTCTTTTGTATGGCGAAAAAAAAATTGAAAAAAAAAAATAAAAAAATTGTTTAGTAGAATACAAAAAGAAAACAAAACAAAAAAAATACAAGAATGCACGTCTCAGCAAACAAACAAGCACTAATTAGTACTAAGCAAGGACGGATTTATGGGGGGGGGGGCATGAGGGCCATGCCCCCCATCCCCCCAGCGAGATATATTAGCATAGAAATACCTTCAAAATTATATTTTTGGTGAATGCGCCATTTTATTACTTATGGATGCCCTTTAGTCTTAAAATGAAATAAATCCGCCCCTGGTGGTAAAAAGTCGCTGTGTTATTAATTCGTTTTCAAAAACATTCGAAACAATAAACATACTAAGTGAATTAGTGCCTATTGCCAGATAAAATTTTAAGATATGCGTTTTGTATAGTGAGTAACTCTCTTGGCAGTCCACCTAGAAGTTAGTTCGGTTTACCTGTACATAGATCATCAAAAATTAATTAAAGTGCCATTTAAATCCCATTTTTACAAAAAGTTGACATAGTGCCTTTTACTTGTAAGCCGACGATATATATCTAACCATTATAAAATGTATCGTTTTCTGTAGTAATGACCCATATTTGAAAGTATAAACAATTGTATGATTATTAGCATAAGCATTTATACTGATTTCTAAACACATAACAAATTAACAAGTAATACAATAATAAACCTTACCTCAAGTACAATTTATTAACGGCTATTTGTTGTTTTATCACCTAAAAACTACATATATTTTTTGAGGTTATGTTTACTTCATTGATAAAATTTAAGTGACCTACGCGCTCTCTCGCGTTTTAACTCTGACTAATTTAAATGTCTGGTAAACAGACTCTGGTTTCTGTCGGAGTTCCCCTCTTACGGTCCGAGAAACGCGATAATAAATACACAGGACAACCAATTTTTATTTTTCGAGAATTTTAGTTCGCTCATATTTTCCAAAATATTCATCTGAAGGTATTTTATGCTCATATTTTTAGAATCAGCGTCTACGTCCCAAATTCAACTCGGTCTTTCGCTCTGTTGCCAAATTGTGCAATATTTTTTTGCAAAAAACACAAAAACAACCAAAAAACAATGATAGGGGAGAGTAGGGATATTTCGACCTCTTAATGTTTAAATCGTTTTATAAAATATTTAACAAATTATTTTATTTTATTTTTTTATACCAATTTATAGTTTAATATGTTTTCTATTAAATAATATAGTACAAGTTGTATTAATTTAAAGAATAATTAATTTTATAAATTAAAATAAAAATAGTTACATTTGGTTTAAACATCCCTCCAGGGTGGAAGGTTTCAACCAGATGGCGGGGATGATCAAACCAGGGTAAATAAAATTATAAATTTTATTGAAATATTTAAAATTTATTATTTAAACTTTATAATATAGTTCTAAGGGCCACTTGCACCAATGATGGTTTAACTTTAAACTTGGCTTAAATTGACGGCTGACCAATCAGAACGTAGCATTTTTAACTTAAACTCGGTTTAGCTGAGATAATCCCGTACCAAAAGTTGGTGCAAGTGGCCCTAATATAGTTATAAAAATATAGAACCAACATTAAAATGAACCAAAAATTATTAATGTTTTATTAGAAATAACTAGAACCTAAATAAATAATATTGGACTAATATTAAAAGGAACCAGAAACTATTTAACTAATATAAAAAAAACAATACAAAACTACCTAGTAAGTAGTAGATAATCTGAAAATACCAACCAATATTTAAAGTATATTGGAAAACTAAAAAACGGATTGGATTTTTAATATGATTTTAATTTATCGAATATTCCATCCAGTGGTCGAATCATCCCTATATGCTCATATTTTAAATAATATGATGGTACCCGGTAAAATAAACGAATTAGGTTAGGTTCAGTGCATGAAGATGAAGCCTATAAAACACTTGTTTAATCATATAAAACCGATTTTGGAATAGATTTTACCACTAGGAAAATATGAATAAAAAATGAGGAACCAAAACCTTACCTGATTTTCACAAAAAATTGATTTTTTCGTAATTTTTCTTAGACCTTACCGAATTTAACCAAACTTTAACTAGGCACTATAGTCACTGAACTTATTAGTTGGCACTACTGGAAGCACGCAAAATTTAAATAGATTCTAAATAAAATCAAAATTTACCATTTAATGGTTGAATCCTCCCACTGGTCGAAACATACCCACTCTCCCCTATATTAAATTGCACAATTTGGCAACAGCGCGAAAGACCGAGTTGAATGTGGGACGTAGACGTTAGTGTCGAGATCTATCGACCTGATTTTTTTAAAACATATCTGAAATATGGTCAAAATCTGGGGGGGGGGGGTTAGAGGGCAGGGTCGGATTTATTTCATTTTAAGGGGTATCCAGAAGGAAAAAAATTGCGCATTCTCCAAAAATATAATTTTGAAGGTATTTCTATGCTAATAAATCTCGCTGGGGGGAGGGGCATGGCCCATATGCCCCCTCCCCCTAAATCCGCCCATTGTAGAGGGCTGAAACCGTTTTTCATAACTGGAGGCTTAAAACATATTAATGTTGTCCCGATTTTGCTTTACTTATACAGTAGAACGTTTCTTCATTTAAAGAGCACCTCGATGTAGATCTATTTTTAAATTCATGTCGGTAGATCTCGAGGCAGTGATTTCAAAAATATAGGCATATATCGTCCATGATACTGCAATACCGCTTAACGTCCAACTGCAAAACCGCGTAACGTCTAACTGCAAAACCGCGTAAGGTTTAGAAACAAAATTTTACAGGAGAAGGAAAAACTTATTATATTAATGATTAACAGAAAAGTAACGCTTTTTAAAGTAAAAATATTATACTTTAAGCTGGCTAATAAAATATTTATTAAACTAAAATATTATAACAATGATATACCAATAGTATTACTTAATTTTATGTCTTCATTATTTTCTTCTTTTGGTTTATTTGGAGCTCTATTTTCTATACAATACCGAATAGTCCATTCTTTTATTCCGAGTGTGTTAAGGAACATACTTTTGCAAACCCTTTTCTTTTAATCGTTAATTTTCAGGTAGTATTTTCTTGATTCGGATCTTCTCGAAACATTTCCATTTAATTTCTTCTTCTTAATGGTTCCTTTTACGTCTATCATTCATCTACCCCTACGTCATTTTCCAAAAATCTTTAAATAAATCTTCTCTGTTCTTTTCTGTAAACATATTACAGTTGAATACGTTCGTATTTTTACAATATTCTGATATACATGCAGGTCCTAACTTCCTTTCTTCTTTTGATACATCCTGGACAATTTTTTCATTCTGTTTTCTAAACCCGGTGTATTCCTGGCCCATCATTCTCTGCTTTTTCTTTAATTCCCTTTTCCACTGTGTTGAATCGGCTTTTTTCTTCCTTTTTCTAATTTTCTTGCAGTCCTCTGGATCTACTTGCATTTTCATTTCAGGATCCGCCTCACTTTCTATTATTTCTAAGCATAAATCCATTGTATATGCGTTATTAAAAAATACAATTAAAAATTCATACGTCACATTGTTGTCAACGCGGTTTTCAAATAAATATCTGATGAATTTTTAAATGAGAAATAATAAATTTAAAAAGCTTAAAAGGCTTTTTAAAATGGTTATTTCTCACAAATATTAACTTAATTTACGCCATTTATTGTGTAGATCACGCTTGTGCAAAATCTTGATTTTGCTACTTTCATTAGTTACGCGGTATTGCAGTTAGACGTTACGCGGTTTTGCAATTGGACGTTAAGCGGTCTTGCAGTATCATGGACGATATGCAGATTTGTATTTTGAAAAAGTATCAGCAAAATTAAATTTTCGAAAAAAAAAATAGTTTTTTCGTATTTAAAAAAAATCCTGACGTGTTGGACCAAAACGGACGATAGATTCGTGTTCAGCGATCAAAAATACACCTAGAAATCCCACCAAAAACAAAAAAATTATGGGGGGTTAGGAAAAAATCGAAAAAATCTGAAAGCAAAATTCCGATTAACGTAATTTTTTCAGGAAACGTTACTTTTATTATAGGGATCAGTTCTACCAAAATAAAATAAAAAACATTGAAAAATTTTGAAAATTTTCTATTGAAATTTTTTTATTATTTTTCGTTTTTTGCAAAAAGAAAAGTTTTTTTGAAAACTTTTTTTTATTTTTTTTTCAATGATTTTTGGTTTTTCAAAAAAGATCTTAAAAAAAATAAAATAAATTAGTGGAGAGCCCCTAGCATAAGTTTTGTAACTCATTTGGGGCTCTCCATGATTCTGTGTATCTATTCAAATAAATAAATAAAAAATAAATAAAATAAAAAATAAATAAAATAAAAAATATATTTTTTTTAATTTTTTTTTTTTGAATTTTTTTTCGGGAAATGCAATATACCATTTACTGTGAATAATACAGTGCGGTCCAAAAGTCACTCCCCCCCTTTTAACTTTTGAACGACTTAAGATATCGACTTTAAATTTAGAACTCTTAAATAAGACAACTTAAACTATCTTTTAGCATATATTTGATATTTTCAGCTCTTAAAATGTGGGCAGGGGGCATGGGGGGACATTTTTTTAAATGGAAAGGGGGGTCGTGTGATACATCATTTTAAAGCTTATAAAATTCTCTATTTAAACTAACATTTTTAAATTTAAAAAAAAATGTTTTTTTAAGGTTTTGATTTTTCAATTTTTTGTGCTAAAACATTCGATTTTTTAAGTTTTTTTTAATAAATTATTGTTTATGTCAACTAAAATTGTTTTAAAAGTATAATTAACTATTTTTTATGATGAAATTAGGCATTTTTAAAAAAATATTTGTTTTTTTTTAGAGGAATTTTGACATTAATACCCATTTTCAACCCCATTTTAAACCCATTTTTTTTTAATTTAAAAATATGGAGTTAAGTGGAGAATTTTATAAGCTTTAAAATGATGTATTACACGACCCTCCTTTCCATTAAAAAAAATGGCCTCCATGCCCCACATTTTAAGAGCTGAAAGTATTAAATATATGCTAAAATATAGATTAAGTTGTCTTATTTTAAAGTTCCAAATTTGAAGTCAACTGGTTCAAAAGTTAAGAGGGGGGGGGTGACTTTTGTACCGCTCTGTATAATGAAATGCGTAGCATTACATGGTTCTTCACGGCTTGTTATTATATTATTATCATTATTTTTATTATTGATAGTTAAATTATTTTTATTCTCTGAGTTATTTAAATTTTGTCCTATAAAAAGGATTTTCTATCTGTTGGGCAAATATATAAATAAATTTTGCATATAAATAATGGTCAGTTTAATTGATGCAAGTCATTCAATAATTGTTTTTAATTAATAGTAATTTGCAACATTATTCCTATTAAAAGGTTATGAACTAGATTTTTTTTTTCGTTTACGACTGATTGTTTTGCAAATAATTCACATCAATTAATATTGCCATATTATATTCGATGTCGATTCATATGTTTATTTCAATTAAAATTATTTTATCCATACATACAGATAATAAGACAATTAACAGCTTTATTTTAAATAGATAAACTCAATAATAACCCCCGCGTGGCTTTTACTTTATTGAGTGGATAATTATTTATTTTACCCATTCAACTGTCACTTGTCAAATTATTTTCTTGTAAATGTCATTAAAATTTTTAATATAAATATGAACTCCTAAGCTATTTATTGGATAAAACCTTGTATGGCACTCATGGGTAAACCGATATTGCCCTCTCGAAAATTAACCTGCTTGGCTGACGTCTCGCAGGCTAATTTTCTCATGGGTAATATATTACTTTACCCACTAGTACCATAAATAACTATAATTTATTTCAAAATTTTTATTCCAAGTGAGACAAAAAAACGAAAATTTAGAAAAATAGAATATTGTTTTACTAGAATTTACGGACGACGCGAAGAGTCCGGAAACTACAGACGAGTAAAAAAAACACTTCTCCTCTGAGTACCATTTCGAAATAAACTTAAACCTTCCTTAGCTTATTTTAATTTTTTTCGTAGACTAAATCGTACACTTTTCGCGATTTCGATGGTAACTTGTCTAATGTAGCATTTGCAATTTCGGAGAGATTTGTAGGTGTATAAACCATATATTATTCTTCAATCATTTTTAATCATTTCACACGAGGTTTTTGCACAGAATCTTGAGTCAACCACCTGTTTACATAATAAACAAACAAGTTTGAAGTATGGCTGTCATCAAAGTCAGGGTAGAGGGCTGAAACCGTTACGAAAAAGTGTCCCAAAATATGTAACGCTCGCATTAGGTTCTCGGATGGGATCATTATTGATATCGTAAGCGTCACATAAATTTAAATTTCTTGGAGGGATCATTGAATTCTCAGATGGGTTCATTGTTAAATACGTTCTACTGTACAAGTAAAGCAAAACCTTGATAACATCACTATGTGATGCTTACGATATTAGAAAAGTTTTTGGCTGGGATCATTGAGTTCTCGGCTAGGATCGTTGTTGTTATGTGACCCAAAAGTGTCCCAAAATTTAGTGAAGCAAAAGTGTATCGAAATTATGTGACGATCCCATCCGAGAACTTTAAATTTATGTGACGGGCACACCAAAATTCGGGTAGGGGTCTATACAGCGCAGTTCATTACCGCGACACCGTTACCGCGCATAGACTTTACCGCCAAAGCCAATATCACGAAGAAAATTACCGCGAGGGGGTCAATAACGCGCATGGACTTTATCGGGAAATCCATTACCGCGCATAATTATTTTTTTGCAGAAAAATATTAAATTTCAAAATTTTTAGTTTTTAATACCGTTACCGCGCATAGACAACATTTCCGTCAGAAGTATGCAAATGCCCCTAGCAGCAAAGAACTTCTTAACTTTCGCACTTGCAAAAAGTTTTATTTACAGTCTTTTAATTTCTATAAAAATTTTATATACCTACCGCGAGGTCTTTGCCATCAACACTTTTCAGAGTTTCAATCGACGGGACGATTAGTACTAACCTGACTAATAAAATTATTCAATATAAATTCTTCAAAAGTGAAAATGTAGTTTCTGAGAAAAATAATTATTGAGAATTATTCTTGAATTCAAAATAGTTTTTAAACTTAAAAAAATTTTGAGACTTGTATTATCAGACATAAAAATAATTGGACACTTATAAATATTGTTAGTATGAACACTGATAGAAATTTTGACGAATATTATTTAACTTTGAAAAATATTTTGTAAACTTATTTAAATGACTTATACGAACCAGTTTTAATATACACTAAGCAAAATGTGGACAATAAATTGGGATTTGAAAATGATTGCGAATAGTTGGGATTTCAAACATAGAATGTTTTAATTTAGAAGTATTTAATGGAAAACTATTACATAATGGAAATTAGAATTTAAGGGCTTTGCATAGAAGTAGCACTTAGAAGTAAGATTAATCTTTCATGTTCTTGAAGAATTTATTCACATTTATTTAATATATTATTCTTAAGTTAAGAAGAAATCGTTTTATCTGTTTCCAAAGCGTCGTCTCCTAGAATACCCGCTCCCGAATAAAGTGATAAGTGGTTAAGTATATTCTCCGCTCGGGTATACTTTAAATACGATAGAAGATTGTATGGCAAACCTAACTGAGTAAGTTATAATAAAAGTTATAATCTCTGTTCGGCTATAATCGAATTATATACCACATCACTAAATTAGTGAAGAATTCGAAATCACTACACTTGCATAGCGCGGTAATTTCTACGGCTTATTTGCCAAAAATTACCCCTTCCAGAGAGGAACTCTTAAGGAACACAGGAGTAACTCCCAAGGAACTCTGGAGGAACTCCGAGGAACTCCGAGGAACTCCGAAGGAACTCTGAGGAACTCTTTGCAAAAAGGCTCTTTTGTACAAATTTCAGACGCGGTCAGCCCCTCGGGAGATACAGACTTTCAAACTTTAATAAATTATGGTTGCCTATTCACGTGATCACACAACTTTTCTTTTCTTTTCATAACGTGTCAAATTATTGCCTAGTTTCGATGTTTTGACAGGGATGGCAACTGTTCAGCTGGTTCCTTATTGCAGTTTAAAAAAAATGGGGGTCAGCGTGCCTTTTCACGGTCAAATTAGTTTTTAGCGCCCAATAATACCGACCGACGATACCGACTTCAAACGTTAGAATTCCTAAAGTTAGGTGTCTAACGTTAGAATAACGTTTATCTAACGTTTGGTAAAACTCCTAACGTTCTTCTAACGTTAGACTCGAACGTTCTTCTAACGTTAGACTCTAACTTTAGGCATCTAACATTCAAACCACATTCATCTAACGTTATGTAAAGTCGTTCTAACGTTATTTTTTAACAGGGATGATTAAGAGTAATTTTTTTTTTGTCGACAGGTGTAATTATTTATCATGTTATTCCTGGACATTCGGAATATTAAAATCTCTCTTAGTAAAAAAGATTTCTAATTTTGTTGAGAAAAGTAATTATTTTTTACAATTTCAAGGGTACCTAATATAGAAAAAGAAATTTTAATTAAATTTTTCAATGTTTTTATTTAAGGTATTACAGATATTACAACATTTTTTGTTCATAATTAAGTTTAACATTTTGTGTTTTTATTTTAACAAACAAAACATTCAAGGCACCATTCTTCTTCGAAATAACTTCAGGTAACTCAATTATACTATACACTAAAGAAAGATTTGGTTAGGGCAACCAAATCAATAGTTAAATACGGAACAACTTCTTTTCTGGCTGATGCAACCAGAAATCTGGTAAGGGCAACAACACAACTTGTTGTGGGTACCAGACCTTTAAAATTTAAGTTTTGTTTCTGGTAACCGCAACAGTCGTGTTGTTGCCCTTACCAGGTTTCTGGTTGAAGCAACCATAAAAATAGTTGGTCCGTATTTCATTATTTTTCTGGTTGCTACAACCGGTTTTTTTTTGTGTGAAATAATCCATAAAATCTGCCAAAGGGACTTTGGACAGAAATCTGGTAAAGGCAACAACACAACTTGTTGTGCTTACCAGACCTTTAAAATTTTAGTTTTGTTTCTGGTAACCACAACAGTTGTGTTGTGCCCTTACCAGGTTTCTGGTTGCAGCAACCAGAAATATAGTTGGTCCGTATTTAATATTTTTTTGTATGCTGCAACCAGTTTTTTTTTGTGTGACACGGTTCGCCAGAAGAGTGAAATAACAAAAAAAATAATCCATAAAATCTGCCAAAGGGACTTTGGACAGAAATCTGGTAAAGGCAACAACACAACTTGTTGTACTTACCAGACCTTTAAAATTTCAATTTTTGTTTGGTAGTAACCACAACAGTTGTGTTGTGGCCTTACCAGGTTTCTGGTAGCAGCAACCAGAAATATAGTTGGTCCGTATTTAACTATTTTTTTGTTTGCTGCAACCAGTTTTTTTTTGTGTGACACGGTTCGCCAGGAGAGTGAAATAACAAAAAATAATCCATAAAATCTGGTAACGGCAACAACACAACTTGTTGTGCTTACCAGACCTTTAAAATTTCAGTTTTGTTTCTGGTAACCACAACAGTTGTGTTGTGCCCCAAAAAAATAACCCATAAAATCTGCCATATGGACTTTCCATTTTTAAATTATAATAGTCTATTAGTGATTTTTTTTAGCCACTCTTTTCAATAGCAGTGACCACCAAAAATTAAATTTAAGCCTAAAAAGAAAACAAATTTGCAAAAGGGTTAACTTTGTAGGATTTTTTTCACCAACCACCTTAGGGTGTCAAGGAAAATAAACTTTTTAAAAAATCTGAATAAAAAGTACTATTAAAAAAAGAATATATATATATACATATACTTGTTTTGGGTGAACAGAAATTTTGACATGTCATTTTATTGCTAGGTAAATATTCCTGAACACCAAACTACCCTATTGAAAATGATAGGTCTGCGCGGGTATAAATGGCGTAAAACCCGCCATTTTCTGGGTATGTATACTTTTTGCTTCTTACGAAACTTCTTACGCTGAAATTAGATAAGTTTTCAGAAATTTTATATCTCATTTGGTTTTAATGTAGTAAATAATTTAAAATATGAAAATTACATTTTTTTGTAAAGTTTATTTCCTTTGCCACCCCAAGACGGGTTGAGAAAAAGTCCTGTAAAGTAAAGCTTTTATTTAACTTACAATGTTTGGTTATTTATTTATTTATTTGTTTGTTTAGGTCAAATCTGCCAAAGGCTTTTTCGACCACTTAGAATATACTTAGAAAGCTAAAATTTGGTATACATGCTTAACTCCTAAAATTTAAAAAATCCATTTTTCCCCACACAAGATAATTTAAAACTAAAATTAAGTTACATACTCATTTAGTGATAATAAAATTTTACAATAAATTTTACATCCCCCCTCATCTCCCCATCATCCCTCATATGCGTATAAGGTTAAGTTAACCCCCTCTCTGTTTCACCCACTTAAAATATACTTTTAAAAAAAAAGTCCAAAATAATCAAAATTTGCGTTACGTAATACTTGAACGTTCCCTTACCCTTCAATAATACACAGGTCCGGCCTTTGCATTTCGGCACCCTGAAGCAAGCTTCTGGTTCGGCGCCCTTATTTGAAAAAATGTTTATATCCTACAAAATTTTGACGACTAAAAAAATAAAAATAAATTAATAGTAAAAAAACATTTTTAAGAACAAGCTTTTATTTAAGTGCACTAAAAAGAAGAAAATAAACTTTCAAGTAAATCAAACCCATCATTTTGTTTTTTTTTTTTTGTTACATTATACAATTTTATATCATATAAAATTGTAACAAAAAACAAAATGATGGGTTTGATTTACTTGAAAACTTATTTTACTTTTTTTTTAGTGTACTTAAAAGGTTGCTCTAAAAAATGTTTTTTACAATTAATTATTTTCTTTTTAGGTAAAAATTAAATTTTTGGTGTTCACTGCTGTTGAATAGGGTAGCTAAAAAATCATTGAGAGAATATTTTAAAAAATTATTTTTCTTTATTAAAAATCGATAGGAACCAAGTTCCGATGGCAGAGTTTTTCCTTTTCTGTTCATTTTCTGTTTGTTCCTATAGCACACCGCAACTAAACTATAATTAATTTGTATAAATTTTTAATATTTGCCTAATACGGAAATTTTGATTTTATTTTATCGTACTTCTTGCTGTGTTATGAACCAAAAAAAAAAAAGAAAAATGTCCACCCATTTTTTTTTGTACCAATATGCGTTATATACAATTCTAAACAAATTGAAATGAAACTTCCCAAAAAAAAGTTCTAGGCTAAACATTTGGTTTTTTGGGGCTAAATTTAAAAAATTGAAAAAAAAAAAAACAGATGAAAAAGTGCGACAAACATAATTTTTCTAGGAAAATTTATTAAAAGTTTCAATCTTTTTAAATTAAAAAAAAATTAAAAAATGAAAGAAACGTGCTATCAACGTCACAAAAAAGTCCATTAAAAAATATTCGATGTAATTTAATTAAATTGAACTTCGCCAAGAAATAGCTCCTTGTAACTGCGAGGAGTATACTATAGAATCTAAGTTAACTTTTTTTTAATTTCCTTTCATATAGCGTAAAACTCAACGAACTAATAACTCTTCTCTCTAGAATAGGCATTTCATTTGTAAAAACTGACAAAAACGTAGCCAACATATACATTTGTCTGTCTTACTCGCACAGCTTTGTTCTAACAGAGACAACAATAACAGTTACTGGTAACTGTTATTGTTCAGGCCTGAATATACCTACTATTTGTTTACAAACAAACCGAGATGTTGGCGATACTTATATTAAGGGTATGCGTATTCTAGAGAGAAGAGTTATTAGTTCGTTGGTAAAACTACAATCGAAACGTAGCCTCGAGAAAATAAAACAATTTCTTATATAAAATATTCCTAAAAACCAACAAAAAATTCTATTTTTGACATATTCTTGAGTTACTAAAAGTTCCTTATACATATTCTGCCTTATTTAAAAACAGTACTACAATCTACCAATTCTACTACTAAAGGTTAAATTTAATACTATTGTTTTACATTATATACTATGGCTAAAATCCCAATAATATAGCATTTTCAAACTGAACTAGCGTGTGCGTCACTCGTCTTATCTCGCTTCAGGAGTCGGTAGACAAAGACATACCGGGTAGACAAAGACATACCGGGTGATTTTTATTAATGTCCACCCCTAAAATTAAGATTAATCTCAACGAACCAACGAACTAATAACTCTTCTCTCTAGATTAGGCATTTCATTTGTAAAAACTGAAGAAAACGTAGCCAACATATACATTCGTCTGTCTTACTCGCACAGCTTTGTTCTAACAGAGACAACAATAACAGTTACTGGTAATTGTTATTGTTCAGGCCTGAATATACCTACTATTTGTTTACAAACAAACCGAGATGTTGGCGATATTTTATTTTAACGGTATGCGTATTCTAGAAAGAAGAGTTATTAGTTCGTTGGAAAGAACTAATAACTCTTCTCTCTAGAATAGGCATTTCATTTGTAAAAACTGAAGAAAACAAAGCCAACATATACATTTGTCTGTCTTACTCGCACAGCTTTTTTCTAACAGAGACAACAATAACATTTACTGGTAATTGTTATTGTTCAGGCCTGAATATACCTACTATTTGTTTACAAACAAACCGAGATGTTGGCGATACTTTATATTAACGGTATGCGTATTCTAGAGAGAAGGGTTAGTTCGTTGATTAATTTTCATTCGATAAAAACGAAACTTTGGTTATTTATATAATTTTACAATGGCTATAAAATGTCGGATTTAAATTTTTTTTGTTCCAAGTCCGGTTTAGCCAGAAGATAAATATGTTTTTTTAATAGAACACTCTGTAGTTTTTTATATTTTTGAATTCAGCCGAAAATTCTACGTATAAAAAACTGATTTTTTTTCACTTTACGCCATTTACCGTATATACCATTGGGTGTTAGTAAAATTGTTTTATAGTATTTTTTATAAAATATTACATTAAACTTTAACCCGTAAGTTACACTGCCACATACGCGTCTGACGCTTCATACGTCATGACGTCTAGATGTGACGTCTTCCAGAAAAATACTACTTTTAAATTATTTACGCTTTTATTGGTCATTTGACTTTAATATGTAATGATTTCTTTATAGTATAAATCAAAAGAACAAATTTTCAAATGCTTTTATTTAAAAACGAAGAGGAAATATACCGAAAAATCGACTTCCAGAGGACGTCTCACAAACGGCAGGTCTGTGATTACGGATTAAAGTAAATGTCATAAATTTGACATCACAAAAAGAGGAAAAAAGTCCACAGCGACAAAAAATTGGAGTTTTGGACAAAAGACCGTTTTTTAGCTCTAAATTGTTGTCACTGATCAAATTTTTATTTTCATATTAGTTTTATATTTTTTTAAGCTCAAGTAAGTAAAAAGAAGGTAAATTATGTGTATCTCATTTTTGTATGATAAAAACAAAAACGTAAAAAAAAACGATTAGTTTTTTATACATAGAATTATCGGCCGAGTTCAAAAATATAAAAAAATACAGGTTTCCATTAAAAAAACACATATTTATGCCATTTTTGCCGAAACCGATAGTGAAAAATAAATCCGCCATTTTATAGCCAATGTAAAATTATATAAATTACCAACGTTTCGTTTTTATCGAATGAAGACTAATCTTAAGGGTTGGACATAAATAAAACTCACAGGGTGTGCTAAAATTTTTTACACAGCACATCTCCGTTATTATAAGAGATAACAAATTTGTGAAAAAATAATCTTAAATTGGACAAAAGTGCCTTTTAATTACCCTATAAAAACCTATCTATTTTTAATTCACCAGCTTAGAACCAGCCTCAACATTTCTTTAAGCGTCACCCTACAGTTTTATAGTATTTCGGCGGTTTAAAGTGGTCATTGAGGCCCACTTTTTTTTAAATACTTTCCTACTAATATGTTTTGCTGATTAGTTTAGTTTTTTTTCTTTACACATTATAGGGTTTGTATTTTAAAAAATGGTTTGTGTGGCTTTAAGTGTTTAATCTAGTAAAATTTTATTTTTTATTATTATATTATTCACAGCGCCTGCGCTAAAATAATTTCCCAAAATCGTCAAAAAACGTCATAGATAAAAATATCTTGGATACAAATGTGTTTCATGAAAAATAAGGAACTTTGAAAAAGTCCGTCTGTCCGTTCATCCGTCCGCCCGTCCGATGTCACGATTTTTAAAAAAGGAAATATTTTTTTAATATTTAGGGAAATGCACACCATTAAAAAAAATTTCGTTTTTCGCAAAATTGATTTTTTTTTGTTTTTTTTTTTTTGATTTGTTTTCTCCTTTCCCAAAAAGAAAATTTAAAAAAATGAAAATTTTTGAAAAAAGTTTTTTTTCGTATTTTTTACATTTTTTTTTGTGTTTCGTTTTCAAAAAAGATTTTTTTTTTAATTTTTTTTTATATTTTTTTTTATATTTAGGAAAATGCAATATACATTTACTGTGAATAATAACACCGGCACACAAAAAAAATTAAGTAGAATGTGCATTTGACCGGACCTACCTACGGGTATGTATTTTGGTCCGCTGAATCCGAATTCGAGGTCAGTTTGTCCCCTACACCCTCGAAATTTCGAGAAAACTTCGAAAAACCGTAAAAATGATGAAAATCGGCAGTTTTAATGATAAAAAAAAATTTTGGAACTAAACTAAGCGTGATTTTCATGTATTTCGATCCGCTGAATATGAATCGAAACTTTATTGAGACCACGAGCCGTTTTAAATGTAAAAAAATCACACAAACCCTCCAAAATTATGTCTTGTGTTTTTCACAGATTTCAAGTTATTTGATATATCTACGTTATAGAGTATTTATTTTAGGCATTAAATCATGTTCAATCAATTTTTTTTCTGTTATGAATGGTCATTTTTACAATTTTTTCAAATTTTTCCAGCTTTAGAGGGTGATTCGACTAAAAAAATTAAGATGCGAATTGAAGACATCAAAAGATATAACATTTTATCTGAATTGGACCAGAAGAAGTTTTTTTATCATGAAAACTATATTTTTTCGGAATTTTCGAGAGTTTTGTGTGATTTTTTCACATTTAAAATGGCTCGTGGTCTCAATAAAGTTTCGATACATATTTAGCGGATCGAAATACATGAAAATCACGCTTAGTTTAGTTCCAAAAAATTTGTTATCATTAAAACTGCCGATTTTCATCATTTTTACGGTTTTTTGAAGTTTTCTCGAAATTTCGAGGGTGTAGGGGTAAAACTGACCTCGAATTCGGATTCAGCGGACCAAAATACGTACCCGTAGGTAGGTCCGGTCAAATGCACATTCTACTTAATTTTTTTTGTGTGCCGGTGTAATGGAATGCGTATTATTACATATTTTCACGGCTTGTTCTTTTATCTTATTTGCTGTGAATAAACAAGAATAATAAATAAATTCTATCCCCATCCAGTAAATTAATAAACTTGAACTTGAACGTAAGTTTAAAGTTTTATAAATCGTTAAATTTAAAGTTTAGTTCCCTTAATATAAAAATAGGAGGGTGCTTATTATTTAAAAACCGTTGGGGTGGTTCTTAAGGGGTTAGTCACAGGGGAAAGGTTTTAACAGGAAAATTTTTAGTCCTTTTGTTTCCATTTAAGATTCTAATTGTACAAATTTTTATCTGTTTTAATGACCGAGATGTAGGCTGTGTAAAAAATATAGGACACCCTGTATATTATTGACACGCCAGATCAATTTGAAAATGCTTTATCATAAATTATACACAATTTACATTTACAATGATTGCAGATCGCAAAATATTTGTATTTTTTTAATAATAATAATATTTAATATTATTCGGCTTTGTTTAAAACTTTTACATTTAAAAATTGTCGAGTAATTATTTACAATAACAAAATAAATAATAATAAAAGGTGCAATATTTTTTTATATGTTTTTTTTTTTTAATTTGATTGTCATAATAGTATTTCATGATCCAAGGACGAAAAATATTTCACGTCCGTGTATCATATGCTATTTTTAATTCCCTTGTTAACATATTTTTAACAAAAAAAAGGCAAAAATAATAAGTAAAATTAGTTTTAATTTGATTATGTAAGTTGTCTGACAATTTTCCATAAGGGATCGCAAAAGACGAACTCTTAACAAATGTTTCACTTTTAACTTAACATTTCTAACCGAAAAATGTCAATTTGGAATACAAGCGAATAAAAAATTATTTAACAACAAAAAATATAACTTTTATTTAATAGTTCAGTTAGAAGGACCAAAAATTTAGAGGTATCTACCATAAAAACCAAGATTTTTTTCAGGTGTAGGGTATGTTGACCTCAAATTGCTCATATATCCTTTGACCGCCACATTGGAAAACAGGAAGAAAAAACAAAAGTTTTCTCAATTATTTCCGTCCCTTCAGCTCTAAGCTAAAAATAGTTATTGCAAAAAAAAATAAAAATGCAACCACTTTTTGACTGATCTAAGGTTTCCTTGTTGTATTAAAAATATTATCTTCACAAATTACAGTATACTGGATATATTCAGAAATATGTCAAAAAGCCTCTTCTTTTTACGCCTTAAAATACTTGTAATAAAAATTTTTCACGTAGGACATAATCAGGAAAAAGTTTTTTTTCCTTTTTTCTATATATTCTCAGAATATTCTAAACAATTCCTACAATATTTTAAGTATTGTTGCCGGTCGGCTAAAAGGTTAAACGTTTCAATTACGTAAAACTTGTTTTTGGAGTATTGGCAAAAAAAATTGTGGCATATACCCAGTCAACACAAATACATGGCAGGAACATAGCAGGTACATAACCACTGTTCTATGTGATGTTGCAGACATGTAATTTTTATAGTCCATGTATAGTCCTTGGACTTTAACAATTCCGCCTCAAGTTATGTATCAGCTACATAACATGCTACATATCAGATACATACTAGGTACATAACAATAAAAGTAGGCGTTTCCGAATTTTACTTGTTATGGAGTGCATCATAGATTTAGACATGGTGAACATTTTTACGTCTTTTTGATAAACCTAATAATTTAAGTATATAAATATCTTTATATGTAGCATCCATCAGGCAAAATTCTTATACGATGTGCATTTTTACTGTGAAAGCAAACTTTCTACCAGGCTTAAAAATCATGGGCCACATAAAAAGCCAATTTTTAGAGAAAAAATAGCAAATAATCATTTTAAAAAAATATATATATATTTTAATTTTTTGTCTAAAATTATCTAAAATCGGTTTAGTTGTCTAAAAATACATGCGTTTCTACTACTTAAGGGTAAAACTTTTATTGTTAACAACAATTTTAAGAATATTAGTGATTCTAACCTATAAAAATTAAAATAATATAGACGCCATATTTAGTATTGAATTCATAACATTTTATGTATCGTGTATGTTCTCGTACCATATATATGATACATAACATGCAATATTGCATGTTATGTACCATACATATGTATGTTACATCTTATGTAATATGGCACATGTAACGTAAAAAATCTTTCTGTTATAGGGCATGTTATGTAGCATACATATGTATGTTATGTCTCATGTAATATGGCACATGTTACCTAAAAAATCTTTCTTTACCATGTTGCATCCATATATGTGCGGACTGGGTACCGGGTGTTTTTTTTTAACCTGAAACTTTCAAATATCTCGAATACTATGCATTTAAGAAAAAAAAAATGTCAAACAAAAAAACGTTTGTTTTAATGGGAGAAAAAAAAATGGCGTATTTATTTTTTAAGCATATTTACGTTTTCAAGGTCATTTCAAGGTCAACTTTGTTTTTTTAAATAGAAACATATATATTTTTTATTGTTATTTAATTTTCCTTAAAAAAATAAAAATCTTTTGTAAAAAACTTTTTTTGATCGGACCTTTAGTTGCAGAGATAACACAGCCGCACAAATTAAAAAAGTTGGATCTCTGACGGAATTGACTAGTCAATTCCTATGTATTTTGAGCCGCTGAATCCGAATATGAGAATTTGAAAGCTAGTTCTTATTTTCAACATAACCTCAAAAAATATGATATGATATGTTTTTTGAGGTTATGTTGAAAACGAGAGCTAACTTTCAACTTCCGACCTCAGATTCGGATACAGCCGTTCAAAATACATAGGAATTTCTAGACAAGTCCGTCGGAGAGCCAACTTTTTTAATTTTGTGTGGCTGTGTTATCTCTGCAACTAAAGGTCCGATCAAAAAAAGTTTTTTACAAAAGATTTTTATTTTTTTAAGGAAAATTAAATAACAATAAAAAATATATATGTTTCTATTTAAAAAAAAAACAAAGTTGACCTTGAAATGACCTTGAAAACGTAAATATGCTTAAAAAATAAATACGCCATTTTTTTTCTCCCATTAAAACAAACGTTTTTTTGTTTGACATTTTTTTTTCTAAAATGCATAGTATTCGAGATATTTGAAAGTTTCAGGTTAAAAAAAAAACACCCGGTATATTTTTTTCGAAAAATGACAAAAAATTATTGTATTTATAAATTTACAATATATTGTAATATATTCAAGTGCGAAAATTATGTACATAATAATTATGTTTATATGCAAATTCAATTGAATTTTATTATGTATAATTAGGGTCAACCAGATTTAGATTTCCTTTAATTAATTAGTAAATTAACTATTATAGAATTGATTTTATTACTGTGCTATAGTGTATTAACCCTTATACACCTTTTCAAGTTGTAAATCAGAAAGTGTGATATTAATTTCAGACAGTGTAATTTGTTATTCAGATTTTAAAAATAAATTTCAAAAAGTATAAATTGTAATTCAGATTTTTAAATTATATTTCAGAAAGTGTAAATTGTAATTCAGATTTGCAAGTTATATTTCAGAAAGTATAAATTGAAATTCAGATTTGTAATATATATTTCAGAAAGCGTAAGTTGAAATTCAGAAAGTGTAAATTATATTTCAGAAAGTTGAAGTTAATTTTCAGAATGTGTTATTTTATTTAAATTTGGATCTGTAAATTCAATTTCAGAAATTGTAAATTAATTTTAGGAAACGGTAATTTGTAAATCAGAAATCATAATTTTTATTTCGGAACGTATTATTTTATTCAACAAAATTAAAAAAAAGTAGCAGTTACGTATTATACATATATATATAGCGAATATATTCCCTGGTAGCAAAATAACATGACATTCACGTGAAAGTCACGTTAATATGTGACATGTGATGTTAAGATTGTAGTCTCATTTAACAAGAATGTAGCATGGTGGGGATGTCCTAAGTCCGCCCCTAATAACATCACACAATGACATCCCGAAAATAACGTGCTTGTGACATCATATATCCACATTCCTGTTATATCTAATATCTTATGGATGCCGTTACTGGTACTTTAATATTTAAATAATATTCTAGCTTTTTCTAAATTAAAACCATTAAAAACGCTATAACCCTATAAAAAAATCGGATTTAAAATCAATCTGTAATTAAAACAATCACAGATTGAAACAGATAGATTCTAAATACGAAATTGCAGATTAAGCGGAGAATATATTCCTTTAATCCGTGTTCGTGGTCTTGAGAAGCCCGGCAGAGCCCCCTATCCATTGGAAATCGTATAATGTGTATACAATTTCCTTATAATAATTTACTCTATCAACATCATCTTATATCGATTTTTTGCTTCGAACGTCGGTGAGAAGCAAAATAACATGACATTCACGTGAAATCCACGTTAATATGTGACATGCGATATATTCACAGCGTTGCTAAATATTTGTTATTAAATAACATGGTTGTCACGTCACACGTGTTACGTTGCAAATGTGATGTTAAATACATGTTATTTTTCAATATTATGTGATGTTATGATTTAGTTTAAAAATACACCCAAAAGTGATGTTAATTTCTTGTGATATAACATCCCTTGCTACCTGGGTTCGGTATTAAATATTAAACAGCAATAAATTAAAATTAAAAAAAAGTAGTTTAATTTGCGTTTAAACGCATTTAGGGGTGAGTTTTTGACGGCAACGGGCAGTGGTTAAAAAATTTTGGACCAAAGAAATTTGAACCTAACCTGCTTCTTTCCAGTCTTAACATAGGAAGCGTAATATTGTTATTTCTGGTGTTAAGGTACCAGTTCTACCTTAAAGCACAACGTTGTTCTGTTAAAGTTACTGTCAAAAGTCGTAACAAGAAATCATTTAGTATTTTTCACGGTAACAAAATCTTTTTAGCTTGGTAAATTTTTGTTTTAGTTAGGTAATACAAACATTTAAAACACATTTTGTTTTGATTTAAATTTTAGTTTGGAAAACCCTAAAAATTTTATTATTATTATTAGGCTAATAACAACTATAGGGCGAAGTTGAGGTATTGATTTTCAAGAATACAGGGTCGGATTTTATTCAAATAAAAAAGTAAACTTAATGGGAGGATTGGTGTAGTGGTTTACCGCGTCTGTACATGAGAAGTCTACTAGCCAACTACTGTGAGTTCGATTCTCACTGCCATTTTCAGTTAATTAATAATTGAAATTTGGCGAAGGCGTAAGTGAAGCGGACACTCCCTATAAAAACTGGTTCGAAAGTCAGTATAAGCTGGTGGTTCCCTCTACTACCCAGGTAGCAAAATAATATGACATTCACGTGAAAGCCACGTTAATATGTGACATGTGATGTTAAGATTGTAGTCTCATTTAACAAGAATGTAGCATGGTGGGGATGTCCTAAGTCCGCCCCTAATAACATCACACAATGATATCCCGAAAATAACGTGTTTGTGACATCATAAATCTACATTCCTGCGCTGTTATATCTCTTATCTTATGGATGCCGTTACTGCCAGTAACTTACTGGTACTTTAATATTTAAATAATATCCTAGGATATTTGCTTTTTCTAAATAAAACCATTAAAAACGCTATAACCCTATAAAAAAATGGGATTTAAAATCAATCAGTAATTGAAAATCACAGATTGAAACAGATAGATTCTAAACACGAAATTGCAGATTAAGTGGAGAATATATTTCTTTAATCCGTATCCGTGGTCTTGAGAAGCCTGGCAGAGCCCCTATCCATTGGAAATCGTATAATGTGTATACAATTTTCTTATAATAATTTACTCTATCAACATCATCTTATATCGATTTTTTTGCTTCGAACGTCGGTGAGAAGCAAAATAAAATGACATTCACGTGAAATCCACGTTAATATGTGACATGCGATATATTCACAGCTTTGCTAAATATTTGTCATTAAATAACAATCGCTGTCACGTCTCACGTGTTACGTTGTATGTGATGTTAAATACATGTTATTTTTCAATATTATGTGATGTTATGATTTAGTTTAAAAATACACCCAAAAGTGATGTTAATTTCTTGTATATAACATCCCTTGCTACCTGGGTACTAGCTCACAAATCCTGGACTTAGGGGGTGCTTAATTAAGTAGAATAGTACGAGGTTAACCCTTTGTTGACGGACGGTACTCTGAAGTACCGGTTTTTTGTTAAATCATATTAATTCCCTATTACCTTGAAAGCTTCTTATAGCCAACCGGTACTCTCAAGTCCTCTTTGAATAGTTTATATAACCTATTCACAGCAAGAGGGCAACACTATACAACACAATATCATGATTTTTATAGTCGTGCAGTGACAGTTGGCGTTTTTATAGTGAGTTGTTTTTTTTGTATTTTTTTTTAATTTACTTGTGTGAAGTTTTTGGTAAGTAAGGCATTATTATTCACCTGTGAGGACGTTCATCAACCTACAAAATGACTTGTTTTTTTCAAGGGAATGGACCAACTGCTTTAATTTGCCTACTTTCTTCAACGTACTCACCTCAAAATTTTTTGGAAAGCTTTTCCAAAAAAATCTCAAAAAATTAATGTATGCAAATTCACTCTAATCACTTGGAGCAAAAAAAAGTGAAATAATCGTATTTTTGGTTAGTCAGGCAACAAAGGGTTAAACAAACATGTAATGTAATAACTAATTAATAATTATGGACACAAGAAAATTACGAAACTATAAAATAAATATATAAAATACCATATTTTTAATTAATATTTGAATGGAAATTGTAAGTTATTAGAATGCGGGTCTGATATCAATACCTCAACTTCTCCCTGAAACAATAACACATTTTATATTTAAGTTATCTTGTTCCTATTTTTTTATTAATTTGGCGGTTCTTGGGTGTTGGAAACGTACAAAAAACAATATGGTTTGCTGACTAGTTTCGTTTATTGTATATAAACTTTCTCAAGGCTGTAAAACAAAACGAAAAATGTTTTAGGTACAAAACATAACTTTTCTATGTTAATTTTGGGTTTAGTTATAGGTATTTTTTTCCCTTATATATATTTACATTTAACTTAAAACTAGTGGTGTTCACAATCTGAAAAATGAGGGGGGATTTAATTGGTTTTTTCATTCTTATAATATCCCAAAGCAAGCAACTCTTTTTTGGATATATATTATTTTATATATAGTTTTATTTTTGACAAAGTTATTTTTTTTTAACTGGTAAGTCATAACGTTTCCAACACTCAAGAACCGCCATATTAATAACACATTTTAATATGGATCAACCGTAAATTATTTTGGACTAAATGGAATCACTGGATAAAAATCAAAATAAAACAATAATAAAAATAATTTGTAAAATATATGCATTTTTTATTTTTTAATAAAAGTTTATTTTTCGAAATAATTTCGACACGTAAAAACAATCAAATTAAAAAAACTCGGACTGCACCATTTCATTTGCGTATTTAATACGATTTAATTACATAGGTTTTGCCTGAAAAATATTTACATATTACCACACTAATATGTATATAAAATTATACAATAGTTATACTCCCATTTTTAAAATTTTTATTTTGCAAGGGTAACAAGTGACCTCTTTAAATATGCAAAAATGACATACAGCGCGGTCCAAAAGCAACCCCTCTTAACTTTTAAACGAGTTGAGATATCGACTTAAAATGTGCAACTCCTAAATAAGACAACTATCTTTTTCTATACCGGGTGTCCCAACTCTATTTACCCAACGATTTTCTCGAAAAATAAAAGAGATAATAAAGTTCTGCGAAAACGATCTTAAATTAGACAACTATCACTATCTTTTAGATTATATTTGATACTTTCAGCTCTTAAAATGTGGGCGGGGGGCATGGGGGGAGTTTTTTAAATGGAAAGGGGGTCGTGTGATACATCATTTTAAAACAAATAAAATTCTCTATTGGAGTGTATATTTTTTAATTTTTTAAACAATTGGGTTTTGATTTTTTAATTTTTTGTAATAAAAAATACGATTTTTTAAGTTTTTTTTATTTTTTAAAGCAAAAAAATGTTTAAAAAAATAAAAAATATATAGTCTAATGGAGAATTGTATAAGCTTTAAAATGATGTATCACACACATTCCATTAAAAAAAATGTCCCTCTAAGCTCCCCTGCCCACATTTCAAGAGCTGAAAGTATCAAATATATAATAAAAGATAGTTTAAGTTGTCTTATTTAAGATGGTTTTCTCAAAATTTGATTATCTCTTTTAGTTTACGAGAAAATCGCTGGGTAAATAGAGTTGGGACACCCGGTATATTTAATATTTAGAGCTCTTAAAATGTGGACAACGTGGCATGGAGTGTATTTTTTTAATGGAATGGAGTGAGTGTGATACATTATTTTAAAGCTTAAAAGATACTCGACCATTTATTTTTTTATTTTTTTAGACATTTTTTTAAAGGTTTAAATGAGGAATTTGATCAAAATTTCTTAAAAAAAAGCAAACAATAAAAAAAATTAAAAAAACGATTAATTAGCAAAATAATTGAAAAATCAAAACCTTAAAAAAATGTTTAAAAAATCAAAAAATATATGGTCAAAGAGATCATTTTATATAATTTAAAATTACGTATCACACAACCCCCTTTTCTATTAAAAAAAATCCCCCATACCCCCTGCCCGCATTTTAAGTGTTAAAAATATTAAATATATGCAAAAGATTGTTTTATTTACGAGTAGCATATTTGAAGTCGTTATTTAAACTTCTTCAAAAGTTAAAAAGAGGGGGTGACTTTTGAACCGCACTGTATAATAACGTACATATATACGTATAATATACGTATAATATACGTATAATATAATTTTATATTGCAAAAAAAAAATAAAAAATAATCCTGAAAAAATATTTTCAAGGAAATTTGCATTATTTTTTCTGTATACACGGTGTATTTGAAATAGCGTCGGAAATTTTAACAGATGATTCTACATCATAAAATATGACAAAAAGTTCCTATAAACATATGTCTAAAAATGCGTCATAAGGGAGCTACGCCCCTTTGAAAGTGGCTAAAAAAATCGGTTTTTATTTAATAACTCAGGAACTCTTTGAGATATATCAACGAGGTTTTGCACGTCAACTAATCCTACCAAGGCCCGTTTTTATGTGTTATTTTCATGAACTTATTTCAACCAGGGGTGTGTGAAACGGGGGGGGGGGGAGTTATCAGTTTTTTGTCCCAAACTTTTTTCTGTGTAACTTTTTTGCAATTTTATTTTTGAAATATGATTCCTCAGGTCAAAATACATAAAAAAGGTACTCATGTGTAATACTGTAGGATTAACCGTTTTCGAGAAAAATTAATTTGAAGGTGAAAATCCACGGTTCGAGGACGAAAAATTAAATACTAAAATGTTGAAAACCAAAATTTTAATGATGCAGGGCGAATGTACATTAAAAACTAAGAAAAAAACCTCATATACAGGTACTTCCAAAAATCAATCCTAAAGGAGTATAGGTCTCCTAAATATGCTATGGTAGCTTTAAAAGCGTTTTTTTGACCTTCATGTATGGAAACTTTTTTTCTTAGTTTTGGATGTAGAATAACACAGCATCATTAAAATTTTGGTTTTCGACATTTTAGTATTTAATTTTTCGTCCTCGAACCGTGAAATTTCACCTTCAAATGAACTTTTCTCGAAAACGGTTTATCCTACAGTATTACAACAAGAGTACCTTGTTTATGTATTTTGATCTGAGCAATCATATTTCAAAAATAAAATTGCAAAAAAGTTACACAGAAAAAAGTTTGGGACAAAAAACTGATAAGGCCCCCCCGTTTCGCACACCCCTGGTTTAAATAAGTACTTGCAAATGACATACAAAGATGGGCCTTAAGAGGATTAATTCACGTGCAAAACCTCGTTAACATATCTTAAAGGGTTCCTGAGTTATTAAATAAAAACCGATTTTTTTAGCCAATTTCAAAGGGGCGTAGCTCCCTTATGACGCATTTTTAGACATATGTTTATAGGAACTTTTTGTCATATTTTATCATGTAAAATCACCTGTTAAAATTTCCTACGCTATTTCAAATACACCCTGTATAGAGTTTCTAGTAAATTCTATTATTTTTTTCTAGGACCTCTAAAAATATTAACGTAGGCAGTTGAGTTAAAAAAAAAGTATTTTATCTGCCATATTGGAGTTAAAATTAGTAATGATTTACATATTTTTCAGACATCTTGTTTAATAAATTAATATTTATAATTTAACATTGTATATTTATACAAATTCTAATAACTAATCTTATATTATTGCTTATGAAAAAATTATAACTGATTATATTTTTTTTAAACACACACTGCGAATTTGTTACAATATTAAATGTGGAGCAAATATGCAAAAACCGATAAAACCACTTTTTGCATATTTTGACCTCAGTATCGATTTTATTGCGCTTTCTTGATGTAGCACACCAGTTTTCGCCAGTTTTAGGATGTTTCATTTTTTTTTTGGGATTACGCAGTAAAAGGTTTCTGCTAATATCCCTAAATTGGAAACATGGATTTGTCGGTTTTTGCATTTTTGCTCCACAAATACTGAACCATTTAGTATACACGATGTTTACGGTCTTTGGCAGAAAACGAAGAGGGTGATTCTACTGGGAGGCATAGCGTAGTGGCTAGCGCGTATGTATAGCAAGTCTACTATCGTGAGTTCGATTCTCACTGGCGCCGATTTGCCTTTTTCAGTTAATTAATAATTGAAATTTGGCGAAGGCAATAAGTGAAACGGACACTCCCTAGAAACTGGTTCGAAAGTCAGTATAAGCCGGTGGTTCCCTCTACTACTAGCCCACACAAGGACTTAGGGGATGCTTAATTAAGTAGAATAGTACGAGGTTAAACAAACAAAAAAAAACATCACAAAACATAAAAAAACCAGCATAGGAATATGCGACCGTTTAAAATGGTTCTAAAAATAAGGTTTTTAATTAATAAATCTGATACCCTTTGAGCTAGAGAGACAAGGTTTTGCCTGAATTACTAATTGATAATTAATAAGGGCAATAAGTTTATGCTAATTTATTTTATTTATCCAGAGGCGTCCCTAGACAAATAAAATGCGTGAGGCTTAACACATTTTTGCCTCAAAATTCGTCATTTCGTCGTACAGGGGGGCAGGGTTGGGGCAAATGCCCCCTCTGGCATATTAGAATTAGACCGTAAAAAATAAATTGAAAAAAAAAATGTTTTTGAAAAAAATTGTTTTTACCCCATTTTAGCCCCTTACCCCAATCCGATTTTTACCAAAAACAATCCCAGCCTAGAACTTTGGATAATCAACCTATGGTTCGAATTTGAAGTCTTTAGCCCGAAACCTTCTTTAGTTATCGTGGTCATAAATTTCCCGGACACCCAGATAGACCGACAGACAGACTTGTTCTTGACGGAAACCATATTTTTTGGATATAAAACATTCAGAAACATAAAAAAAGCAATAAAAATTTTTCGAAATTTTTTTACTAACGCAACTTTGGAGAAAGTAAAATGGGAAAGCAATACGTCCTAAATTAAATAAGATAAAAGGAGTTCTATTCTGTTGTATATTTTGCTCAACATGAACATATTTTAGTTCTAAACTGTTTCATCTCAGAGATAGAATAGTTTAGAACTAAAACAAGTTCATATTTTAACAAAATGTAAAAATCAAAAATGTGTTTACCCTGCTGAAAATGACGGGTCTGGGCGTGTATAATTGGTGCATAAACCCGACTTGAGCGGATGAAATTCACCCGCTCAAGTCCAGTCTATGCAACATTTAGACCCGCGCAGACCCGTCATTTTCAATAGGGTAGAGTGAAATTTTTGGATTTTTTTTTGCATATGAAAGTAGATACGATCCTTAATTTTTGGATGGCATTTTTTCAGATGTAACAGTTCAGAACTGAGGTACCTACCGATATGTTCCTTTGTTGGGTTTTCAAGTTCTGTGATCTAGAATAGAATCTCCCCTATATTTTTCGCCAAAAGACTGCAAACACCGTGTATACAAAATGGTTAAGTATTTAATACAGCAACAAATACTCGGTGTACTCAGAAAGTATTTATATTGCTTTCAGTTACTAAAAATATCACCCTCCGTGTACTTATATTTCATTTTTTTGTTTAAAAAACTGTTTTATGTATTTATTTTGTGCAAAAATACATATTTTTGAGTACATACCTATTAATTTATAAGTATCATGCCATATTTTTTCGTTTTTACTTTTTTCTTTAACTATCTTTAAAATAATTTGAAACATTAGGTAGATTGTGTAATTTTTTCCAGTGTAATATTAGACTGAAAATCGTTCTAATTCTAGTAAAAATATTTAAATGCTATTGATATCCCTGGTAAAATGTCGCAAAGATTCGCATAGAAAATGCGTATTTTGGAAATCTACGAAAATCGCATTAGATCGGACATATTTTAATATTAGAAGTTATAAGCACGCTGACAGTAAGTTTTAGTGACCGCCCAACGCAAACCAAAAGTTATTCCTGTTATTAGAAGATCTACACATTATAAAACTATCAACAGTAAAATCTAAGGTGCTCGGTTCGGAAGATAATTAACTTTTTTCTCAGAAATGACCATAACCCACTTAATAATTCTTTATTACTATTTTAGATTATTCTTTATGAATTTTGGTCAGACAATTTATATTCAGTCATATAAATAGTATATAAATTCTATAAAACTAGAATGTATAAAAACTATTTGCAGAGGTTGTTGGTAAATTATTTTGTAAAAAAAATGTAGTGTAGTTTATTAAATTTCAAAAAGTCCGAAAAATAATTTAATAACAATAAAAGTTTGAGAAATAATTTGTCATTAATCGGGAGAAAGAACTACACTAATCCGTATATTTTAGAAAAATTGCAAAAAGCCTCAATGATACTTTTCCCCGAAATGATTTGATTTAAATCGTCTGATCAAAATTTGTATAGAATAAGTAAAGCTAAAACAGTAAAAAAATGAAAAACTATGACTGGTAATTTTTGAGGAATAAAAAAGTCCATTATCTTCCGAAACCGAGCACCTTAGATTTTACTGTGGATGGTTCCATAATGTGTAGACCTCCTACTCTTCAGGATTAACTCTTGGTTAGCGTTGGCAAGTCACTTAAACTTATTGTCTGTTTAGGATTAACATGTAAGAGCGTGATATAGTAAAGAATTATCAGAAAACCTAACACTGCAGTGCAGTGTAAAGTTTTTATGACATTTAAACAGTATTTAGTTATATTATACTGTTCAAAAAATGGAAAATTAGCACAATTTATCCTAAAAATATTTATAGAACGTTCTAAAAAGGAAAGAATATTCTTAGAAAATTTATGTTACCATGTTTCAAATTATTTTAATTCTACTTAAATAAATCACAGATTTTAGCTATTTTCTTCTATTTTTGTGCTATGTATATTTTAGTAAACATGATCATTATGTAATGTTATAGAGCTGCTTAAAAATATATAAATTAGTTAAGGCATATCCAGAAGCTTGCATAAGAACATAAAACATAAGAATGGGATGCCGTGATTGGCTCAAGATACATGGCGCTCCATCAAGCCAATCACGGCATCGCATTGTTATGTTTTATGTTCTTATGCGAGCTTGTGAATAGGCACTTACTTATAAAAACGTGTTAATTTTTTTGTTAAAACCATGGTTAAATAAATAATTAATTATAATTAATTAATTATAATTAAATAATTATAATCAATTAATTATTTAAAAAGTTAGTTGATATGTAATTTTAAATTTTAAATAGGATTTTTAATCATTCCTTTGAAAAAAATATAAAAGAGTTTGTTCTTATTCGATTGTATCTATAACCTTCACTTTTTGCTTGATAAATCTGTAGGAAAAGTTTAATTTTTCCTACTAGTGCGAAAAGTAAAATAGTCGACGTTGATTGGTTAACTGATACTTAAACTAATGACATTTTTGTCAAAAGTACAAATATATTTTAAATAATAAATAATAAATTATTTAAGACATTACAATCGAATAAAAAATAGTTTATGATACACGGACGAAAACTGTTTTCAAGGCGATTACGGAAATTGCCAGCCGAGCTCGGAGAACGAGGTTGGCAACCGTTATCGCCCTATTTTTTGTACTTGCATCATAAACTACTATTTTAATATATTTATGAGCCTTTTTTGATTATTTTCGCAACACTCAATCATCATGTTTACCAATTTGAGCCTATATCCGTTCTACGTGTTTTAAAAAATTGTAACTGTTTTATTTTTGAAGCATAGAGATTAAAAACATGATTATAAGGAACATTTGGAAATTTTTGAGATAAAAATTTGAGATAGGAAGTGATTTGTTTAAAATTGTGAGCAAAGTGTAAGGGCAGTTTAAGAGACCAAAAAGAATATATACAGGGTGTATTTGAAATAGCGTAGGAAATTTTAACAGGTGATTCTACATGATAAAATATGACAAAAAGTTCCTATAAACATATGTCTAAAAATGCGTCATAAGGGAGCTCGCCCCTTTAAAATTGGCTAAAAAAATCGGTTTTTATTTAAAAACTCAGGTTTTGCACGTAAATTAATCCTAATAAGGCCCATATTTGTATGTCATTTTCACGTACTTATTTAAACCAGGGGTGTACGAAACGGGGGGGCCTTATCAGTTTTGTGTCCCAAACTTTTTTCTGTGTAACTTTTTTGCAATTTTATTTTTGAAATATGATTCCTCAGGTCAAAATACATAAAAAGGTACTCTTGTTGTAATACTGTAGGATTAACCGTTTCCGAGAAAAGTTCATTTGAAGGTGAAATTTCACGGTTCGAGGACGAAAAATTAAATACTAAAATGTCGAAAACCAAAATTTTAATGATGCAATGTTATTCTACATCAAAAACTAAGAAAGAAAGTTTCCATACATGTAGGTCGAAAAAACGCTTTTAAAGCTACCATAGGCCTTTAAAAATGGTGCATATTTAGGAGACCATAGCTCCATTAGGATTGATTTTTGGAAGTACCTGTATATAAGGTTTTTTTCTTAGTTTTTAATGTACATTCGCCCTGCATCATTAAAATTTTGGTTTACAACATTTTAGTATTTAATTTTTCGTCCTCGAACCGTGGAATTTCACCTTCAAATGAATTTTTCTCGAAAACGGTTAATCCTACAGTATTACAACAAGAGTACCTTTTTTATGTATTTTGACCTGAGGAATCATATTTCAAAAATAAAATTGCAAAAAAGTTACACAGAAAAAAGTTTGGGACAAAAAACTGATAAGGCCCCCCCGTTTCGTACACCCCTGGTTGAAATAAGTACATGAAAATAACACATAAAAACGGGCCTTGATAGGATTAGTTGACGTGTAAAACCTCGTTGATATGTCTCAAAGGGTTCTTGAGTTATTAAATAAAAACCGATTTTTTTAGCCACTTTCAAAGGGGCGTAGCTCCCTCATGACGCATTTTTAGACATATGTTTATAGGAACTTTTTGTCATATTTTATGATGTAGAATCATCTGTTAAAATTTCCTACGCTATTTCAAATACACCGTGTATATAAACCCTGCTACTGATAATCTATTTTTACTCTTGTTTTTGCTAAAACAAGTACAATCTTGAGTAAAAATACATTATTTTAACAAAAAAAAAACCCTTTATGACTAATTGTCATAAAATCTGCTTCCTTATCGATAAAAAATTAAAATAATCTACCGGCGAAAGTTTTTTAGCCACCCTATTAATAGTAAATTACAATAAGCATTAAAAATTTAATTTTTGCTTAAAAAGAAAATTGTGGCTTACTTGGTAGGAGTTTTTTTCGCTGATTTTAAATCTGTATTTAGAATTATTATTATATAAAAAAGCGTCTTAGGGTGGCATGGTAAATCAAATCGATTTTTCATAAAACCAAACTTAAACCGCGTAAATTATATACATTTTGCTAGCCAGAAATTTTCACCTGACATGTTATAGTTATGCTGGCCTTTTTTAAGCTTAAACCATATATGTTTGCAGATTTTTTTAACTGATTTGTTTTTAATGAAGTAAATTATTGAAAATTACGGTTTTTTAAAACATTATTTTCTTTACCACTTTAACATGGTTTTGAGATAGAATATTACTGAATACAGATTTGAAATCAGCGAATAAATTTTTACAATAAAACTTGTTTATTTTCTTTTTAGGCAAAAGTTGATTTTTTTTTGAGCTCACAACTGTTTAATAGAGTGGGTAAAAAAATCAAAAATAGATCATTTTAAATGGAAGATTTTATGGAGTATATTTTTTGTTATTCCTATCTTCTTGTGAACCCTACTTCGTCTCTTACCCTTCCCATACTCCTTGATGTGAGATTAAAAGATTTAACTTTATTTTTGTCTAAAATTGCAGCAATCACAGATTAAAGTAGGTATATCTATTTTATGGATAATTATAATATTACGTTACCTAATTGTATTTTATACAGAGTTTTTTTATAGTTGGAAAATTTATTGGCAAAGAACTATAGTCCATCCAATTATGCAAGATAGTAGTTTAAAATTCCCGCGATTTTTAAGCTACATCATTGGTTAAAAACTCGTACCTTTTAACATATAAAATATTGTGACATTTTTTGTCTATGACAATTATTGACGGTCGTTAAAGCTAACAAAAGAAGAGAAAATTACATAAAAAAATAGTTATACTTAATGTTATTATGTATGGTATTGAAAAAGGTACTTTTTTTCTACATATTGTACAAACGTAAATTATATTGAACACAAGGAAAACGTCAAATTTTTAGGTTACAATTACAACTTAAGGCCTATCCAGAGGCTCGCATAACAACCATTACAAGATATATGACGACACATCAAGTCAATCCTGGCATCGCATTCTTATGTACTATGCTTGTTATGCGAGTCTTTGGATAGACCCTTTCCAGGAAAACAGTACCGATATCTGTAAAATTTTTGATACACTACGATTTATGCATAATTATGCTATATATGCGCTCTGTGGTGTAAAACGGGCCGCGTTCCTTACTATCTTGCATAACTGGACCGAGTATAGGAAAAAAAAAAGATTTTCAATTTAGGGTTGGAAACTTGGAAATTTTGTTTTAATTTTCAAAACAGTCCAGCACACAAAACATTTTGTTTTTAAGGGCTATAGCTGTAGATTAAAGGAAACAAATTTACAAGACTTTAACTAAAATATTACATAGGACTTTTAAAACTTACAAGATTGTTTTGAAGCAGTGAACTACACAATTCTTAAAAACACAATATGTAAGTTACATAGAGCTGCAGCTAGTTGGTACTATAATTATTATGTAACAATTACTTTATGAATAATTGTTTTCTAAAATGGTCGACCCTTTTCCAATAAATTTCGAAACTACCTATAATTAATTAAAAACACAACCGATACATTTAGCCTTACCAGAAAGGCTTAAATATTACACAGTCTCATATAATATAACATTTTACATCATTTTAAAATTCTAACTTACGAATATGTTGATCATCTCTGAATAATTGTTGCAATCAGTTTAATATTTAAGATATTTATAATTAAAAGGGAAAACACCAATGCGTGTTTGGAGGCTGCACTTGTCGAGGCAGCGCTTCTTTGGAGGCATTTTCCTGAAACACAAAAAAGGCAAATAAAAATACATGTAAATGCTTGTGACAAAAATATTTGTGTACGATTATTAGCGGTCCAAAAGTCACCCCCCACCCCCTCTTAACTTTTGAACCAGTTGAGATATCGCCTTCAAATTTGGAACTTTTAAATAAGACAACTTAAACTATCTTTAAGCATATATTTAATACTTTCAGCTCTTAAAATGTGGGCAGGGGGGCATGGTGGCACATTTTTTTAAATGAAAGGGGGGTTTAAAGCTTATAAATATCTCCATTTAACTCCATATTTTTAAATTTAATTTTTTTTTGGGTTTAAAATGGGGTTGAAAATGGGTATTAATGTAAAAATTCCTCTAAAAAAAACAAATATTTTTTAAAAGATGCCTAATTTCATCATAAAAAAATGTTAATTATACTTTTAAACTAATTTTAGTTGACATAAATAAAAATTTATAAAAAAAACTTAAAAAATCGAATGTTTTAGCACAAAAAATTGAAAAATCAAAACCTTAAAAAACATTTTAAAAAAATTTAATAATGTTTAAATAGAGAATTTTTTAAGCTTTAAAATGATGTATCACACGACCCCCCTTTCCATTTAAAAAAATGTCCCCTCATGCCCCCCTGCCCACATTTTAACAGCTGAAAATATCAAATATATGCTAAAAGATAGTTTAAGTTGTTTTATTTAAGAATTCTAAATTTTAAGTCGATATCTCAACTCGTTTAAAATTTAAAAGGGGGGGGGGTGACTTTTGGACCGCACTGTATATGTATACAGTTAAAAATAAATTACGCAAAATGAAATTTACGGAATTCATGCTTTCTTGGTGGCCTAAAAGTCAACTGCATCAGCTACGCCGATGATATGGTCCTTCTTTGCCCCTCACTTCAAGGTCTACGTATGCTTATAAAAATATGTGAAGACTTTGCCAAATCACGTTCTCTTAAATACAATAGTAGTAAGAGTAAAGTTTTAGTGTTCAAGTCCACAAATTATAGAGACCTCTGTGTTCCTCCTGTTTATTTAAATAACTCTGTTGTTGAACGCGTGTTCGAAATCAAATACCTAGGTCACGTTATCAATGATATGCTAAGTGACAACTCTGACATTCAGCGTCACAAGAAAAACCTTTGTGCCCGCGCAAACATGTTAGCTAGAAAATTCTCTAAGTGCTCTGCCGAGGTTAAGAACTCTCTTTTCAGGACATTTTGTTCTAACGCATACTGTGGTGAAATTTGGCTTGATCATACGGTGGCCTCGTGGCGAACTCTTCGCGTATGCTATAATGATGCATATCGCATTATCCATAGACTACCGCGCTATAGTAGTGCCTCGGAAATGTTTGCCTCTGCCCGAATAGATACCCTGGATGCTCTGAGACGCAAGTTGTGAAGCGGCTACTCTCCAGTCCTAATGTTTTCCTAAAAGCGTTTGTATCTTCGGACTGCTTTTGGGTTTCTGCACAAATCGCCACTTGGCGACGCCTTTGTTTCTTACAAGTGACCTAATCATTTTATTTATTTATAAATTATAATTATTTTGTTTTGCTTTATCTTATTTTTAATCATTTTATTATTTTGTAGTATATGGCCATTGTGCTGTAATAAAATTATTATTATTATTATTATTATTATTATTATTATTATTAACACTCAGTGGCTGTTGCCATTTGCTTTGTCTTTTCGTTGGTTCCTGCACTTTTGCACTTTACAGTTGAACACGTTTTTTGCCATGTTAAGGAACAAATTTAGTACTTATTTGAATGGAAAGTGTACGTCAATGCAAGAAAGTGCAGTCCCAACGAACAAACCTATACAGGGTGATCCATAACTGGCATGCCAAAATTTAAGAGGTGATTCTAGATCCAAAAATATAAAAAAAGTTCCTATAAAGGTTGGTCGGGAAAGAGCCCTAAGAGATCTAGGGCCCTTTAAAATTGTAATAAAAATAAGGTTTTTAATTAATAACTCGAGTACCGTTTAAGCTAGAGCGGCGAGCTTTTGCATGTATACTAGTATTAATAAGGGCAATAAGTTTATGTTAATTTATTTTTTTAATTTATCCAGAGGCGTGCCCAGACGGACAAAATATATGAGGTTAAAACATTTTTGCCCCAAACTTTTCTATGTGTATGTTTTTTGGATTTGTTGTAAAAAATTTAGATTTCTAGAGTAAAAATACATATAAAATATCATATAGTGTAACACTGTAGGAGCAACCGTTATCAAAAAAAAAAATGCAATTAAGAGGAAGTAACATTTTGTGCCACCAAAAACGTTACTTTTTAAAAGGCTATTACTCCTTTAATATTAAATTTAGGTGTTTTGGTGTATAATACTTTTTTGCTCAGTTTATATGAAGAATCACCCTGCAGCATTAAAATTTTATTGGTGCTTTTTTTTGTTCCACATTCAATACGTCATCTTCGAAGGGCCGTAGCTCCCTTAGGGCTCATTTCCGGACCAACCTTTATAGAAACTTTTTTTCATATTTTTGGATGTAGAATCACCTCTTAAATTTCGGTACGCGAGTTCTGGAACACCCTGTATATAAATTTGTATGCTATTTTGTGCTTTGCTTTTCTCAAAATTGCTCGAAATAAATAATAAAAATTAAAAAATATTAATTAGGAAACTTGATATTTTTTCGGGATCGTAGGAAAAATAGTGTACATAACTCGCTGAAAAGTGTATTTCTTAAACTCTTGGGGTTTCCTCAATCGCCTGACGGCTCGTTCGTAAACCTTCCCACTCGCGTGAAAAATGTCACTTTCCACACTAGTTATTTACATTACTATTTTTATATTTTTAATGTATTTTAATGTAATTGCAACAAATTAAAATAATAAAACTAATGGTTTAATAGAACATTTAAAAACGAGTTTGCGTACTAAGTCTCTGGTGCATGAGAGCCCATCATGCACTAAAAGACCTAGTACGCGCACTCGTTTTTAATAGTATATTAAAGTACTAGTTATACGAGCCGCTTGAGGCGAGTTTTCTAAAGTACTAATGCGCTAAAAACGTGTTATGAAACGAGTGCTTTATACAATTTTTTCTATTTTGCTCTAAAATTTAAAAAAACTTACATTGTACCGTAATTAATACGTTCACTGCCAACGGCTAGTTTTGACAGCGGAGCAATGGGTATGGGCAAGGGAAAAATAGAAAGAATTGATTAATGTTGTTAGGGGCGCCAGTTACTTTAGCTTTTACTCCTTTAGGTAAGTAACAACCTAGTGTAAATACTTAAGCTTTTCAGTTTGAGAAAATATAACCCCTAAATAAAATAAGATAATTCATTTGAGAAATTTATTATAAATAAACTTAATGAAAGCACATCAAGTAATGTATTAATATATATAAAAAATATGTGTAATTATATTAAGATATAATTAAAGAAATCTTAATAAAAATTACTAAATTCAGAAATCATTCGACTTAAATGTATAAAGAAAACATGAAGTTCAGCAAGCACCAAGAAATGTATGTAAACAACAATCATTTCTTGCAGTGTATAAAAGTCATGCTTAAATTAGAAATCATTTAATCAAAAGTATGATATTTAATAATTAATAAATAAGATTAAATGTTTTAAAAAAAATAAGTACCTAAAAATGAACAAAAGCCAGAAGGGCATATAGTATTAATCAATACTATATCAGATCTGATAAAGTTTACAGTTATAAGAATATTGAAATAAAAGAATTTAAAAATATGAAATATTGCTTTCAAAAGTTTTCAGAAAGAGTACTTAGCTGGTTTCTGCAAAATCCATGAGGTATGAATTCCATCGTCTCCATCTGTGCAAGTCTCCCCTATGCTGATGAATTCATTTCTCAAATGAAAGAAGAAAAAAATAAGCTGTCCCATCTACTTTGGAAAAATCATCTTCCAGGATAAAATGTTCGATTGAAAATGTTGTCCGGGATTAAATATGCTTTTGAAAATTATGTCCAATATAAAATTGTCTGCTAGACGGTCATATAGAATTTATCTATGCCGAAAAATACAGAACCATGTTCCAACAGAACATCACTCCATGCGGAGAACTTGTATATCAAATATACCAAAATAAACTTCAACTTAAATTAATGTAATTCCATATTAATGGTATAGAAATGGTGAGTAATTAATGGTCTAGTGATTGTGCTTAATTAATGGTGCTAAAACAATAATTATATCTCAGAAATATTCTAAGAAACAGAAAAACTTAACTTACATGTCATTCTAAGTCTTCGATGTCCATCGAAACGTTATAAATGCATAATTGTATAAAATAACAGTTATAATATCTTCCGCATTGTTTAAATATTCATTTTCACTAACTTTAAATAAAAATACATGAAGGATTACTTCGATGATTACAGAAAATAAACACTCGTCAAAATGACACCACCATTGTACAGAGTTCATCAAGAAAGAGCGAAAATCGACCTTATCAACCGGTATGAACCCTTCAGGTAAATAAAATCCTATTTCTGAACTATTAGCGACATCTATGCAAGTCATTATCAACTACAGTTTTACCGTATAGGATTCCTAATAAAGGTAACTGAAACTACATCAAAGATAATAACCAAAAAGACTATTTCCTAATAAATCCGTATTAGTGATATCTAACCTCAAAATATTACTCTAAGAAACAAATATAAACAATACTTATTGTTTATCAGCAAAACTAATAAAAATACGAACAGAATACTAAGTGTCCTGTGAACTAAGTATAAACAAAATACTGAATCTAAGTGAGCAGTTCCAGCAAACTATTTTCAACAAATTCTGGATTATCCCGAAGCAATAAGCATATGAAACTTTCCACAAGAGAGACAAGCTACAAATGAAAGCCAGTGAAATCCAACCCTCAATAGACTCTGAAACATATAAAAACCAGGTAAGTCCATAGACAAATGCACTATAGAGAAATAAGTCATATGATTCTTTATTATTAAAAATCATATTCTAATTATGTTTTCTTTATGTTATTTTCAGGTAGAACTATGGAATAGAGACTCATATGGTTAGAATTCAGTTCCTGCTACAAAATAGTCCCAGATACAAAATAGTTCTGTACGTACGTAACTATTTATATACAAAATAAACATAAATTATAACGTAAGTAAACGAATAGTTTAATTAACCCTTGCTATATTACAAAGTGACGATTTATGTCGTTACAACATTTAAATTGATGACTGATTTAGGGATTTTTTTTGGATTGGCATTACAGTTTACACTATGTTTAAAATTCTAAGAACAAACGATATTTTTATATATTTTACATTCATCTCTTCTTTTTTCACTGCAATTAACCAGTCCACAATTTTAGCACGGTAAAAAATAACCCAAACACAAAATTTTGTAAAAAATTACTTTAAATCGACATTGACATTTGCACGCAAAACGTCAAGAGATAGGCTTTTGTATGTTGCCAACCCAAAAGAAAAAAAAGTAGAGACCTCTTATGGGCCTATAAAAACACGCAAAATGCGTGTGATTATGAGCTTATAAAAGTCGCAAAATAGAAAAATATACTAAACAAACGGCAATTTTAACCGGATTCGGTGGTAAGATACTAGCCTGACACAGAATGACAGGGAGGATGTAAAAATGCCTATAGTGCCGTGACATCATTTATTCAAATACCTATAAGGGACTGTCCATATATTACGTAACGTAAACTGTACCAAAATTCATACCCCAGTTCTTGCCTTATTAAAGGCTGTAGAGATTTCATATTTTGGCTACCTCCCGAAATAGGGGAGATGTTAGTTCTCGCGTTATCAAAGGCTGTGGAGATTTCATATTTTGGCTACAGCCTTTAATAACGCGAGAACCGGGGTATGAAGTGTATGAATTTTGGTTTGGACTTTTTACAATTTGCGTTACGTATTATGGACAGCCCTTAACTCAGAACTTCGATACCTAAGGGATGTTCTTGAATTAAAATTATTAATCTGCATAAATTGACACATAATTCATTGCAATTGAGGGTGGGCCTAAAACCCTTATAAAAATGCTTATTCTACTTTAGCACAGAATTTTGTTATAGTATTAAAAATGTAAAAAAATAGTATATTGTTTTACTAAGAGGAAAAGTGAAGCTTTTTTTTACTAGTCTGTAGAATTTACGGAGTCCGGAAACTACAGACGAGTAAAAAAAGCACTTTCCCTCTGAGTGAAACATTCTATTTTTTCTTCAAGCTTCCTATATTTTTATTATTATATTTTTTTAATATTAATTTTTGAATTTAATTTATTTAGTAATAAAGTATATATTTTTTATTAAAATAGGCCAATAAAACCCTTTCGAAATAAACTTATACCTTCCTCAGCTCATTTTAATTTTTTCGTAGGCTAAATCGTACACTTTTCGCGATTTCGATGGTAACTTGTCTAATGTAGCCTTTGCAATTTCGGAGAGATTTGTAGGTGTATAAACCATATATTCTTCTTCAATCATTTTTAATCAATTTCACACAAGGTTTTTGCACAGAATCTCGAGTCAACCACCTGTTTACATAATAAACAAACAAGTTTGAAGGATAGCTGTCATCAAAGTCAAAGTGTGCTGCCGCCAGTGGTGGTTGTGATAACTAACTTTTTTTTTACGGCGTACAACAATGAACTCATTTTTTTACTTTAAAAAAATAGATCACTTCTAACTAGTGTGTTCAGTTATAAAATATGAACATTTTAGTACGCTTAAACAAAATAGTATATTCTATAACTAGTGGAATAGACAATATTCCGCGCATGCGGAAAGTTTGTCATACAAGCCGGCAGGCGAGTATGACAGTTTCGCGAGCGCGGAATGACTATTCCATACGTGTTGTAGACTATACTTTTTTTTTGGACTACAAATATGAAACACTGTATGGCTTTAAACTGCAGACAGGGTTAAAAACAATGTTTTTTGTGACTCGAAATTGCAAATGCAACAAAACACATATTTTTAAATAAAGCAGTTAATGTTATTTAATAATTTTATCAAATCAGTACTTAAAAAAGATTTTTATTTAATTTTGGCACATATTTACAAATTATAATGCAAAAATTAAAGGTTATGTCAGATTGTTGTGACAGATATCAGGTTTAAATATTTAACAATAAATGGAGCAGTTTTAATTTTTTGAACTAAATTGATAAAAAACTTGTCAAATATTAATAAAACTAATAAACTTTATCTAATTTTTACTTTAAACTTTAAATTGAATTAAATTATTCAATATTTCATGGTAATATATATATATATATATATATATATTTTTTTTTGCCAATTTTGCTACAGTTTTCTTTACTTTTATAAACAAGAGATGGCACTACATGTGCTCATTATAACACTTGATACGGAATATTCATACCGTATCTAGAGCTAGAATGGATTCATTCTGTGTTTGAAAAGTGTGTGTATTTGCTTAAATTCTAAAGCAGTCGTAGAAAAAGTATTTTTTAAAGTGCCCTAACCTAAAGCTTTCCACTTGTTCCAAACATTTGTTTCTCTTTAAACTCTCGCTAGGAAATAACGAGCTAGATTAATTCGGCAACCAATAAACGCAAACAAATTGCGGTAATTAAAGGTGTGCAACTTATCAGGACTGGTTACGTTAAAGACCAGCTTGCCCGTATCCCGGGCCTGACATCGCGGTCACAAATCACACCGGTCTGGAAACAATTTTTAGCTCAACTTTCATATAACCCAAAAATGTTTTCATAATGTAATTATTTAGAGCTTTGGCGTCTTTTTAAGACCAAATTTTAAAAATATCTACAGATACGTTTTTGACAAAAACGATTTTCATTTGTTTGGACATATTTTAAAAGTTATTTTTATTTAAATATTCAGATTTTACGTTAAAAAGTGAGACAAAAAGTTTTTATGAACGTTTGTGTTAAGTGGCTTTTTAGGGGAGCTAGAACACGTTTAAGGGGCATTTATAGAATATTATTAACTTCATAACTCAGGAACTTTGTAACTTATTGACTGTGTGATTGTGATTTGGGTGGTGTAGTATTTAAAGTAGCCACTTTTGCTTCTTTTAGAATGTGGGCAGGGACAAAAACACCATTTTCATCTTTAAACCCAGGAAACCAGATTACGTTCCCGACGTACTATCGACGTCAGTTTTAGGTCATATTTGGCCTACGGCCGTCGTGGGTGAAACGTTCTCTCGTTTTCAATATCATATTTTACCCACTAGTATCATAAATAACTATTATTTATTTTTTCTATTTTGTGACTCTTATAAGCTCATAATCACACGCATTTTGCGTGTTCTTATAGGCCCATAAGAGGTCTCTATTTTTTTTCTGTTGGGTTGGCAACATATAAAAGCCTATCTCTTTTTGCGTGCAAATGTCAATGTCTATTTAAAGTTTAATTTTTTACAAAATTTTGTGTTTGGGTTATTTTTTACCGTGTTAAAATTGTGGACTGGTTAATTGCAGTGAAAAAAGAAGAGATAATGTAAAATATATCAAAATATCATTTGTTCTTAGAATTTTAAACATCGTGTAAACTGTAATGCCAACCCAAAACAAAAATCCCTAAATCAGTCATCAATTTAAATGAAAGTTTTTTTAAATTTTAGAGCAAAATAGAAAAAATTGTATAAAGCACTCGTTTCATAACACGTTTTTAGAGCACTAGTACTTTAGAAAACTCGCCGCAAGCGGCTCGTTTTCTAACTTGTACTCCTAAAAACGCATGTTATGAAACTAGTACTTTAATATACTATTTATTACTTCGGGTACCTACCAGTACTGGTCACGTTAAAAACCAGTTCGCCAGTGATCCCGGGCCTGACTATGCGGTCGCAACTGTCCGGCGACGTAGAAAATAGCACCAGATCAGGGCCGGACTCTTTGTAGATAAAACAGTACCGTCTGGCGCCATGTGACGCTCGGCTCAGCGGCGTCGTTATCAGGTAGTTTGTGTCGTTTTCTTTCCAGCCACCGTGACATGAATAAGCTGAAAAAGAAAACAAAACAATTTAATGACAGAAAGAAACAAGCCGTGAAGATATGTAATGCTACGCATTCCATTATACAGAGCGGTCCAAAAGTCACCCCTCCCTGCGGTTTGATTTTCGAGAACCACAACAAACCCATAGAGTAAAAAGGAAAAGCTGTGGACTAAATAGTGTATTCCCAATGGTATAGAAGGTCCCATTTACCAATCCAGTGGTGTGCACTAAATTAGCATGCTGACCACAGTACCCGCTCAGGCTGACTGACCAAAATTTGGTTGTTTAATACTTATTAAAAAAGGAGATGTCATTGCTGGTGAGATACATTAGCCTGGTGAATGCGTTCTCTAAATTTTATTACTAGTTGTTGTGGTAAATATTGAACGATTCATTGGTGAATATTATACTTTTTTAAATAAATTTAAACAGACTAAAGTTGAAGGTTTACGGTAATTAACCATAAACCTTAACGTATATTCTATTACACAAAAAAAATGTTTCAGATTCGCATTAAAATAGTTGATGATGATGAATATATTAGTAACTTATTGATGGTAAGATTTAATGCAAGAAATGATAAATATTTAATTTCCTGTTATTAAATTATCAACAAGTATCAGTAACCAGATTATTGGTAAACGAAACTAAACAAAAAGTTTAAACTACCATAAATTTTTTAATAAATACCAATTAATGTTTACCACAAGTAACTAGAGCAGGAGCTGATTCTCTCCTTGTATGATCGTCTTACAATGTAAGGGCCTTTCTTACGCATTAATTTACTTGTAGGTAAGATCCCCTACGATCCCCTACGATCCCCTATGAAAATGACATTTACCACACTCTTTTGTTCTTTAGAAAACGCCTTATATCACACTTGTTTGATATTTTCATATCACCCTAGTTATATAGATATTTAAAACTGTCACATTTTCCTTGATTTAAAAGATGCTTGCGGTTAGGCAACCCATTAAACAGTGTTGAGCTTCCATAATAATATGTTGTATTAAATATAAAACCAAGAAAACTAAAGGTAAATAAAAAACATATTTCCCGTTGACATACATATATAAATTTGTATGCTATTTTGTGTTTTGCTTTTCTCAAAAATTTTCGGAATAAGTAATAAAAATTAGAAAATATTAAATTAAGAATTCTTAAAGTTTAAACTTTATATTTTTTCGGGATAGTAGAAAAAATAGTGTACATAACTCGTTGGAAAGTGTATTTCTTACACTCGTGGGGTTACCTCACTCGCTTGACTGCTCGTTCGTAAACCTTCCCACTCGCGTGTCACTTTTCACACTAGTTATGTAATATACTATTTTATGAGCCTAATATAATAATAAATTCATATAAAAAAAACAGTAGTGCTTACATGTGATAACATCAGGCGTCGAGCATTCGGTGTTAATAAACTCCATGGTGTCCAAATTATTGCATCCTATCACCAAACTACTGAATCCCCGGGCTTCGCAGTCCGGATCATCGTCCACTCGTTTGACCCTTCTGACGACGTCACTGTCATCCCCATAAACGGACCTTCTTAATTTATTTAAGTAGTAATTTTTGTCCAAGAAATTGGCCGCTCGCTGACCGTATTTATTCGAAGTGACACTTCTTTCGGCCCTTATTAGGTTACTAACTTCGAATTTTCCCATATAGGGACAGGCTCTCGTTTCCGGAGATGTTGCTGAAACGATAAAAAGAAATTATATAAGAGGTGCGAAGAAACAAGGGAACAGTAAAAATGTTGACAATGAATACATACATAGAGAAAATAGTAGTTTTCGTAACGAGTAAGCGACTTTAGTCCTTAGTGCACGAGAATTGAGTTTTTTGACGACGCGAAGCGAAGTCAAAAAATCATGCGAGTGCACTAAGGACTTATCGCAAACGAGTTGCGAACAACATTTTTCGTTCGATCTGCAGTCTACTCTTTAAAAATGTATATATTTAAAGAATTACCTGTGTTTAATTTTGACATTTAAAAATTTTATAAACGTCAAACGACTTTTGTCAAAATGAAAGCTATGTGTACTCGTTTGGATAAATAAGTGGGCATAGTTGTCATTTCATTCAAATATGCACTATGTACTCGTGCGATAGAAATATATCCTAACGAGGATATATAGTGGACATGGATTTTTCTTTATTTCATGTACACTAGGTCGTACGAAAAAGAAAATACTTAAAGGCTTTTCGGGATGTTTTGGTTATACTTTGGTTATAAGATTTTTTTATGATCAATGATAACCCAGGACCAAAAAACAAATGAAGTCGATTTTTCAGAAACCAGACTATATTATTTCTACGTATTTATGCGCTGAAAAAAATTCTTGACCCTCAAAATCTTGAGATATAGCGCATAATGTTTTTTTTATGCATTTGAGGCAAAAAAATAAATCCGCAAGAATTCATAAAAAAAATTGTATGAAAATATTGATAAATAAAAATGATTTATGCCATTACTTGCAGATTTTAAATATCTACCCTATGGTCTGTTTCTTCAAGCAAGATAGACAGTGAATATTTTCAAAACAGATTCGAATATTGGATGTGCGAATATACTGGGTAGTTTATTTTATAAAACATAACTATATTCTATACACAAACATATACTATTCAAACCTGTTGTAAAAATATTTACTGTGCGATTTTTAATTTACTCTCTTGCTTGATGAAACAGACCATAGTTTATTACAGCCCATCAAATTCCAAATATGACACTTTTTTCGTGTTTTTTCGATATATTTCATTAAAATTTTTATATAAAAAATACAGACACAGCCAAAAATTTATATGTGTAATACTAACAAAAAAATACATATTTTTTTTATCTCCAGTGGTGGAGAGTCTGGGGGGTTCTAACCTTGCACTTGTTAAAAGAAATATAATAAAATTGTCTGATACCCTTAACCAAACTGTTTTTTTTTTTCATAAATATATTTATGTATACATAGTTTACGATTTTAACATTTTATTTTAACGGGAATGCATTATTACTTTATGTTTCCTTATTAATAGAAAATAAAAATATATCCGTTCAAGTAACCCACTTTATGGTCAATTTTGACCCCCTGGCGAAAAACCAGCTTTATGATAAAATTTTGCCACTGTGCGTGTGGTTTTGAAACAAATTAAGGATCAAATCAAATCAAACAAATTTTTTAAATCGCTAAAAAAAAGCTTGAGAAAAATAGTCTGGTTAAGGGTATCAGAAATTTTTATATTTATTTTGACATGTGCAAAGTTAAACCCCCACAGACTCTCCACCACTGGAAATAAAAAAATATGTAATTTTTTTATAAAGCATATGTATGTAGTATTATTACATATATAAATTTTTGGCTGTATCTGTATTATTTATATAAACTTTTTAATTAAATATATCGAAAAAACACGAAAAAAATGCCATACTTGGAATTTGAGGCCCTGTAAAAAATTAACCAGGATAGATATTTAAAATCTACAAGTTATGGCATGAATCATTTTTATTTAACAATATTTTCATACATTTTTTTTATGAAATCCTGATTTATTTGTTTTCTTGAGTGCATACAAAAAATCCATTGTGCGCTATATCTCAAGATTTTGAAGGTCAAGTATTTTTTTCATTGCCATATTCATTTTCAGCTTTGAGATAGAGACTTGAAATTTTTAGCAAGTTTTTTGGCACGTTGAAAATCCTGGGTCATAAACAAAGTTGATTACTTTGGTCCTAAATTTAAGTCTCTGTGTTAAAGCGTTCTTGAAATATCGCAGTATAAGTTATTTTGCAAGCGATAATACGACTATAAATGTTTCACTATTAATACGATTATAAATGTTTAAAAACCCTTTATAAAGTTTTTTTGGTTTTTCTTAGTATAAGTATTTTAGATTACTGAATAACTTTTTAAGAAAGTTGTTCCCTTGTATCTTCGCGCAAATACAAAGAAAGATGTAAGACAAAGCTAGAAAAATAAAAACAACAAAGTTGATTAATTGGCAAAAAACAGTTTAATGATTGTCAACGTTTGAATGTCAGAAGACGGAAAGGGATTGTGTCCAAAATTTCACGCTAAGATACATTGTAATAAAAGAATTGACGCGAAATGCGTCAAAGCACACAGTGGAGTCAGGAAATAGAAAACGTGAAAAAAACTAAATTTTCAATCTCTGAGAATATTACAAAAAACAATAAGCAAAATAAAGGAGAAACATGTTTATTTTAAACCGCACTTACTTTTAGTCCGGGAGCCCACGCCCAGTAGATTTTTTTTTATTACCTCACCATTGAGACTTTGTATATGTGTTCTTTAAGTCCAGTCATATAACTTCTTACATAAGAAAATTCTCGGTAGAGTGGCGTTTTTTTTTTTGGTCCAACCCTTGGCTTTAGGGCATCCGACAACGCCCGAAAATTTTTGTCGGAAAAGGTTACCATTTGGTTTTAAATATTTTTATTAAAGGATCCTGAAAAAATTAGCTGTGAGGTGCTAAATGTCATAACTTTACCATGTTAGGTTAGTTATGATGTCATAACATTTAGCACCTCACAGCTGATTTTTTCAGTATTGTTTAATAAAAATTTTTAAAAGCAAGTGGTAACTTTGTACGACAAAAATTTTCTGGAAATACCGTTATAGGACGCCCTAAAGTTAAGGGTTGGTCAAAAAAAAAACGCCCCGATGGCGAGAATTTTCTTATGTAAAAAGTTGTTTACTGGACATAAAGAACACATATACAAAGTCTCAACGGTGAGGTAATACAAAAAATCTACTGGGCGTGGACTTACGGACTATTTCTCTAGATAATGTATCGACAATTTTTTTCGTTTTATTTATTTAATTATTATTTATCAAAAAATGCCCTCCAATATATCTTTATTTACTACCTTTAGCGATTTTTCTAAGACAAAAGAAAAGCGGTCTATTTTGGAGTCATAAATGACACTTGAAGTCAATAATTATAATTAAAAACAAAATCCATGTCCAGTCTATTTAAGGTGACAGTAGTAACAAGATTAAAGGGGTTTTAATTGTAAATTAAGGCTAATTCTTGATTATGTTTTTTTTTTTATATAAAAGTTTCTCTTATAAACACGATTTTTAAACCCCCTCAAGTCATGGAAAATACAAAATTTACATTTTAAATCTGTGCCAAATTTTAGATTAAAAAACGAAATTTGTCATCCACTTAGTTCGTTTAACAATATAAAAAAAGGTATGCAATTTGGGTTAAAAATATCGCAGCATATGAAAAAATATAATTTTTTTTTTCTGCAATTTTTAAATGAAGTGAGGTGGACTCTATTTTTATTCTTTGGAGCTAAAAGAAGGGTATCGTTTAAAAAATTGCAAAATGATGAAAAGAAATGATAAAAAACTGTGTTGTTTGTTAATAAAGAACAAAATGAAAAAACAAATTAAAAACACAGGAATTATTTGTTATCGTAAACCCGACAACATCGCATTATTCTTGCGCTAACTGTGATATCATATTGAAATAAAGCAATATTTTTTGTTTGTCTAAAAACCAACATAAATACATTTAGGTAGAATGTATAATAAAAACACAACACAATATTAATTAAATATATCTATTTTTAAATAAGTATATTTAATTAATATTAAAAGTTAAAAGTCTATGTGTAACTTTTTCATAATCTAGTTTTGAATGATATCATGAAAATAAAGTAATTTAACATGTTGAAAGATACATTAAATTACTTGTCTTGGGTAACACTGTCCCAAGGAACTACATGCTTTGGGTTATCGCTGAAACAGCTGGTTTGCTTACAGTTTTATTATAGTATAAATATCTCAAAAATAACTCCATAATCGTACTGAAACATAAGAAACTAGTAACATAAGTCCAGCCTAATTACACATTGAATTACAGTATATTGAATCCGTGAAAACTAATAAAACACAACAAAATATTTTAATATTATAGTCAAGAGTGAACACAACACAGAGATGACATTTGACACTTGAAGTTTCGTGCAATGTTGCCAAATGTTACATTGACAGATGTCAAATTCTTAATTAAAATAATTAATTAAAGTAAGGGATATAAAAACGGCTGAAATTTTGACTAAGTATTTATTTTTTATGTATCTATAAGCATGTAAAGTCTTATCGTTGCAGGCGATTTAGCCCAAAATGAGATACCCTCCTTTGGCACAGAATCTTATTTTTGTATTTTTCACGACATGAGGTGGGCTTTAATTTTCAAAAAAAAAACGTTTTTTTTAAATACCGTAGCGCCCACTGTGCAGTGTCAAAGTTACGATTCATCGCGACGGGCAAAAAAACTGAAGATAAAGTGTTTTGTTTAAGTTAAGCTTTAATTTATCATAATTAAATTTAGTCACATTTAAATTAGTTTTTTTTTCTTCGGAAAACAATTCTATCCATTTTCCATTATCCATTTGGATACAATTTGTATACAGGGTAGTCTAGACTTATTAGTCCAGGTGATTGGTACTCAAACAAAACAAAATATTTTTATCATTTTTTTTTTTTTTTTAATATCAGAGGTGAAAAACCGTTCCCAAATGAACCACCCCTACATTATTTTAAAGCTTATTAAATTTTTGTTTGACCATATTTTGACTTTTTTAAATTATTTTTTGATGGTATTGAATTTTGAATTTTTTTGTTAAAAAATCGATTTTTTTGGATTTTTTTTTGAAATTTTATTTATTTAAAATTAGTTTAAAAGTACAATTTGGGAAAACAGAACAAATTCTTCAGTTTTTTTTGTGGAACATAGTCATAGGTAAGTAACTCTATAACCCCAAAATACCCTAACACCATAACCTCAAAGGGAAGATACCATATCCCCTTAATCCTGTATCCTATTCTGTGGAGAAGTCCGGTTACTGAAATTATAACCCCAAACCCCCGAAAAACCGCAGAATTATGTGGAGTAAGTTTTTTATTGTTGATTTTTTCACATTAGTCTCCAATATTTTCGGAGGTAGCAGGATTTAAAATTCCGGAAAAAAATCATAGAATGGGATGGGATTTTAGGGTTATACATAATTTTTGTAACATAAAACAGTGTTAGGTATAAACTAGCTTTAAATAAAGGTCACTATCACTATAAAATAAATAAATAAATGTTGTGACATCCTTTCTAGTGATAAATAAACACATAGAGCGTTTCATTTGCATTTATATGGCATACTGGTCTGTAAGACTCTAGTTGCAATCTGATCGTTGAGCAGTGAATGTCTTAAATTTAGACTTAATGTTGGGAAATTTCTCAACTTTAAGTTGGGAAATATTTTCTCCGTCCCCCCGCCCCTCAAAATCGCTTCGGAGCACCCCTGGGTGTAAATACATATTAGTTTAAGAATGCTTTTTTACTCTTTTATAAAAGCAATAAAATTACAAAAAACTACCTTTATCCAATACATACAGATAATCAGACAATTACCAGCTTTATTTTAAATAGATAAACTCAATAATAACCCCCGTGTGGCTTTTACTTTATTGAGTGTATAATTATTTATTTTACCCACTCAACTGTCACTTGTCAAATTATTTTCTTGTAAATGTCATTAAAAATTTTAATAATAGTTATTTATGGTACTAGTGGGTAAAGCCCCATGAGAAAATTAACCTGCGAGGCGTCAGCCAAGCAGGTTAATTTTCGAGAGGGCAATATCGGTTTACCCATGAGTGCCATACAAGGCTTTATCCAATAAATAGCTTAGGAATTCATATTTTTATTAAATATTTTAATGACATTTACAAGAAAATAATTTGACAAGTGACAGTTGAGTGGGTAAAATAAATAATTATCCACTCAATAAAGTAAAAGCCACGCGGGGGGTTATTATTAAAAAGCTGGTAATTGTCTTATTATCTGTATTTATTGGACAAAAATATGAATTCCTATTTATTGGATAAAATCTTGTATGGCACTCATGGGTAAACAGATATTGACCTCTCGCAATATCTTACTTTACCCACTAGTACCATAAATAACTATTATATTTTTCATTAGTGTTTAACCATTTTGACTAAAAAACATTGGGCCGCTTGAGCATAACCAACTATTTAATCATTATTCAACGAAAAAGAGGTAAAATATACTTTTTTCGCAACTTTTTCAATTTTTCTACCCTATATTTAATAAAATTGTTTTCGAAACATCAGATTAAATTCCCATAAATCATTTATAAAGAACTATACAAAAAACGTCATTAAAACTCTGAACCCTTATAGATTTAAACTTTTTTACTTTTTACAGGTCGCATAAAAACTGCCGAGATTTCGATTTAGATTAGCATAATCTCGCAAACAAAAATAATTCACATATCAGTATTAAACTCTCCGCAATTACTGTAAAAAAAGTCAAATAATAAATGTAAAATGCAATAAATGTAAACGGGCTGAAATTTTTATAGGGTGGTAATAGATGGTGACAGAACACTCCTGTTAGTTTTTCACCGGGTGATTTGCCTAAGGGGTGTCCGCTATATGAATTTTAAGGGTGAGTTGCATCTTACGATAAAAATGCATATAACCAATTTTGTTAAGAAGGAAATTTCCAACAATTTTTGTTTAGATCATTTTTTTTAATACATTAATAAAAATCGAGTTATTTTAAAAAAAGCCATGTTGGAGGTGAAATTGGTTTTTTCCATTTTTCAGCCAAATTATTCATCGGACGATAAAAAATGGTTATGAGCAAACTTGTAGCTCTTGAAAATCTCTATAAGTTTCATAGATTATATACTTTGGTACAGTTACAGAGGGCGCAACTCAGCTTTCAGCGCCCACTGTAACCTTAACAAAATGCATAATATACAGTGCGTACATTAAGTCTGGAATCACCCGATTTACTTTTCAATTATAAGACTTTTAAAAAAACGCTCGGACAGGTCGATTTTAATTTTTAATTTTTCAAATTTTGGTGTAAAAAAAGTTATTAAAATTTTCACCCCCTTGCACCCTCCCATCACAACTTTTTTTTTTCAAATAGCAACCTACCTCTTGTGACACATCGTTGGAAAGGTTATTTAATAAGCTTTCTAATGATGTATGCCAAAGCCTTATTTAAAAAGGGGCTTAGAAAAAAATTAGTGGCTATTTGAAAAAAAAAAATTGGAATAAGTGGGTGCAAGGGGGTGAAAATTGTGATAACATTTGGTGTAAACCAAAATTTGCAAAATAAAAAATAAAAATCCACCTGTATGAGCATTTTTTTTTAACTTCCCAGTTACAAGTTAAAGAAAAAAATGCTTAGACAGGTAGATTTTTATTTTTTATTTCGAAAATTTTGGTTTACACCAAATGTTATCACAATTTTCACCCACTTGCACCCACTTATTCCAATTTTTTTTTTCAAATAGCCACTAATTTTTTTCTAAGCCCCTTTTTAAATAAGGCTTTGGCATACACCGTTAGAAAGCTTATTAAATAACCTTTCCAACGATGTGTCACAAGAGGTAGGTTGCTATTTGAAAAAAAAAGTTGTGATGGGAGGGTGCAAGGGGGTGAAAATTTTGATAACTTTTTTTACACCAAAATTTGAAAAATTAAAAATTAAAATCGACCTGTCCGAGCGTTTTTTTAAAAGTCTTATAATTGAAAAGTAAATCGGGTGATTCCAGACTTAATGTACGCACTGTATAAAACTTATAGAATAGCTAAAAGTTTTATCATAACCACTTTTATCCTTCCATAAATAATTTGGCTAAAAAATCGAAAAAAGCAGTTTCACCTCCAACATTTTTAAATATTTATAACTCGATTGTTATTAATACAGTGCGTGCATTAAGTCTGGAATCACCCGATTAACTTTTTAGTTACAAGTAAAACACAAAAACCCTCGGATAGGTCGATTTTTATTTTTAATTTTGCAAATTATGGTGTAATAAAAGTTATTAAAATTTGCACCCCCTTGCATCCTCACCCCCCAACTTTTTTTTTTTTTTCAAATAGCAACCTACCCCTTGTAACACTTCGTTGGAAAGGTAATTTAATAAGCTTTCCAACGGTGTATAATAAAGTCTAATTTGGCAAAGGGCTAATGATAAAATGCACAATTTAGTTTATTAAAAGACATGTAAAGTATAACTTTAGTTCACTATAAATGTTCAAAATGATGTCCTTCAGCTCTTTGACAGTGGACAGTAAAAAAACGGGATTAAAATCGATTAAATAGCAAACATAAAATTGGTCAATAAAAAGAAAAAAAATTGCATTTTTCAACAGGGTATAAAATATTACAATAAGTTTAAAACAACCTTATTTAGATTCTCAGGAAGGTGCCAAGTAGGAAATAGGGCAACAATTACTATATTATGCGTAATATTTCACACAAACAATGTTTAAATAAAACATGCGTTTTTTCATAGACCCTTTAACAAATTAGGCTTTATCATACACTGTTGGAAAGCTTATTAAATTACCTTTCCAATGATGTATCACAAGGGGTAGGTTGCTATTTGAAAAAAAAAGTTGGGGGTGAGGGTGCAAGGGGGTGCCAATTTTGATAACTTTTTTTAGACCAAAATTTGCAGAATTAAAAATATAAATCGACCTGTCCGAGGATTTTTGTATTTTACTTGTAACTAAAAAGTTATTCGGGTGATTCCAGACTTAATGCACGCACTGTATATTAAAAAAATGATCCCAACAAAAATTGTTGGATATTTTCTGCTTAACAAAATTTCTTATATGGAAACGTTCAAGTATTACGTAACGCAAATTTTGATCATTTTGGACTTTAGGAATTTATCGTTATTTGACTGAACTATGTTTAGTTTTAAGAAAAATACTGCTGCCAACAAAAAATACTTTCCCTCACAGGCCTATATTCATTTATTAAAAAATGGCTTTCAAAAAGTTTGACAAAAACATTCGTTTAAAAAAAAAAGGGACTTATCAATCTGTATTCGCTCTTATGTATTTTTTTTAACTCTTAGTCCTTGGTCTTGATAAGGAACCTATTTTCCAAATTGAAAGTCTTTAGCGTTCTCAAGTTGTGGTGGTCACAAAATTTCCCGGATAGACCGACAGACAAACCGACCTACATTGTTTTTTTTTTCGCGAAAATATTTTTTTTTTCATATAAAAACGTCGCGTGAAACGTAAAAAAAGCAATAAATTTTTAAATTCTTTTTTACTAACGATTTTGCGCAAACTCGGTAAAAGATAAAATTAATAAAACAAAATGTCTAAAATTATTTTTCTCTAAATAAAAAAGAATAGTTTTTTAAAATCTATTTATTTCTTGTCCTCTCACATTAAATTAAAAAAAATACTGTCACTAACAAAATTTAATTTTAAAGTTAAAAAAAAATATATATATAGAAAACTGTCAAAACAATCCAGTTTTTTTTTTCGACAAAGGAAGAATTAAAAAAGGGGTTTTTTACCCGTTTAGACTTCTTTACCCACCCACGATTATGATCTTTATCGCAAACTGTTCTCGGGTTATCGCAGCCACAACCTTTTCCGTCTGTCGGTACCGACAGACAGACAGAATAGTTTTTTCGCAAAAACTAACTTTTTTACGTAAACCTCTACAAAAAACTGAAAAAAAAATAAAAAAATATTTTTTCTATGACTGCTTTAGAATGTAAGCAAAAACACATACTTTTCAAACACAGAATGAATCCATTCTAGCTCTAGATACGGTATGAATATTCCATACAAGTGTTAGAATGAGCACATGTAGTGCCATCTCTTGTTTATAAAAGTAAAGAAAACTGTAGCAAAATTAGCAAAAATATATTTATTTTACCATAAAATATTGAATAATTTAATGCAATTTCAAGTTTTTCGTTAAAATTACATAAAGTTTATTAGTTTGTATTAATATTTGACCAGTTTTTTATCAGTTTAGTTCAAAAAATTAAAACTGCTCCATCTAATGTTAAATATTTAAACCTGATATCTGTCGCAACAATCTGACATAACCTTCAATTTTTGCATTATAATTTATAAATATGTGCTAAAATTAAATAAAAAATCTTTTTTAAGTACTGATTTGATGAAATTATTAAATAGCAATAATTTCTTCATTTAAAAATATGTGTTTTGTTGCATTTACAATGTCGAATCACAAAAAACATCGTTTTTAACCTTGTCCACAGTTTAAAGCCATACAGTGTTTTATATTTGCAGTTGAAGAAAAAGTATAGTCTACAACACGTATGGTAGTCATTCCATACTAGTTATAGAATATACTATTCTTACCTATAAGAACATAAGAATAATTTATTGAATAAAAATTTTACAATTGGAGTTAGTACATAGAGTTTTTAAGCGCTTAAGTGCACCTGATTTCCTGGGAATTCGTGTCGTGCTTTATTTGAAATATAAATGTATTTGGTATGTGAATGCATTCTTAAATTATTATAATTATAATTACAATTACTTACATAGTAATTAAAAACAATGATTATACCTAGTTTTAATTTTTTTTTCTCTTCTTATTTTCATGGCTCTGTGAAAACAATAAAAAGTAGTAGACAAATAATAAAAGTTCTGATATAAGATGTTTTAAGATAATATATCTTCAATTATATTTTTATTACTAAATATAAAGTGTTTTGTTTTTTTTGCAAAATAAATTAAAATTTTGTATACTCTTTATATTGGTCGGCAAAACATTGTATATTTTAGGACCTGTTACACTTATATAGGTTTTAAATAAAGTCGTGGTAATCTTAGGTAAGTTAATGTTATCGTGTCTAGTATTATAATCATTCTGCGGCATCTCTCTTAACTCAGAGTTCTTATAGACAAACTTTGCTACACTAAAGGCATATAGTTGTGTAAAATTAAATAAGGTAAGTGCAGGTAATATGCCCATGCTAACGTATAATTGCTGATAAAAATTAAAGGAGATAACTTCAAAACAAAATAATACTTATAGAGCCCAGATTACTTATTTATGCTTAAGTTATTAAAGAAAAACATGAAAATAGTTTAAAAAATAAAACTTTATAGGCCATTTAAAAAGATGTATCAATTGGCCATTTTATCAACACGGTGCTGGTAATATGGCCACATATATAATAAATCATATTTTTCTAAATACTATCAAGTTAAGTATTTATATATGCTTTTTATTATATAAAATAAAAAAAAAATTAAAAAGTTAAATAAAAAATATACACTTCATAAAATAAAAAAAAAACAATTAATGGCTTTAGGTAAAGTAAAAGATACTTGATAAATATTTTATACTAGCTATTTTTTTTTAATTATTCACAATCTGAATAAAAATGGTCCTTTGTAATTTTCTGTTAGTCTAACACAATATTTATGTAAATAAACGTAACATCTATCACCGAGCCTGCAGGAAGCATGCTTATTGCCATGGCCATATTACTATACACACAAACTGGATATATTACGCTACATTGTAATGTAGAAGATTTCCTAATTTTTTGTTAAAGTTACGTTTACTGACTGAAATTCTATATAGACCAACTGTTAAATAGGACTTTTTGCTATAATAAAATATAAATAAAATTTAAAATACCGTAATCAAATGTTATGAATTTTCAAAATATTAAAAATTTTATATAATCGTTTACCAACGAAAAAAAAATCACTAAAATCGTTGCAGAATTAAAACCATTAATAGTGGCGCGATCTAGCCCTTGCCCTAGGAATCTTGTTACAAACCCTAATGTAAAATATTGTAATCAAGATTTTTTCATTCTTACTTTTTGAAATATGGCAAATAATAAATACATGGCCATAATACCTGCAACCACCTTACCTCACTTTCGTCGTATACTTCGTCCGTGGGTGTATTTCGTTTTCTGCTTAGAATTGTTTTTAAAATCCATTTTTTTGTTAAAATTATATTTTTTATTTGGCTGTTTTATGCTCCGCCCCATATTATAATTACATATGTTATTATCGACTCTACTAATGACTTTTTTTCCTAGGTCAAATTAAAAATTAACTAAGAAGAGTAGACCAAATAAGTCGAAGCAATTAATCAACTCTCCAACAGATTTTTTTTATTTACGATTTTATCTTAAAGGATTCGAGTTGACAAACAAATCTTGGTGGAAGCAGGGCTGGACTGTAATCTTGAAACAGAAGAGGCGCTGTCCAAACTTTGCGCTCCAGCGTCAAAACTTCATGATAAAAAAGTCGACAACTGCACTCAAAACCTCACACTTGCCCGTGTATGCGCCCTTATACACATTAAAATACTGCTGCCAACAAAATAATACTTTCAGCTCTAGGCCTAATTTCATTAAAATCAAAAACGAAAAAAAAAAATCAAATTTTTTTTTTCCAAAAAACATACCCTTTACCCCATTTTACCTCTTTACCCCAATCCGATTTTTACCAAAAACAATCCCAGCCTAGAACATTGGATTATTAACCTGTGGTCCAAATTTGAAGTCTTTAGCCCGAAGCGTTCTTGAATTATCGTGGTCACAATTTTTTTTTTACGGAAATCATATGTTTGGATATAAAACGTCCAGAAACGTAAAAAAAGCAATCAAATTTTTTCGATTTTGTTTTACTAACGAAAGAAAGTAAAATTAAGTGTAAAATTTTACACTCGCTTTACACTCAAACTGGTACGTATTTATCACACTCACAAGAGTATAAATATCATTTTTCTACGACTGCTTTAGAATGTAAGCAAATATACACACTTTTCAAACACAGAATGAATCCATTCTAGCTCTAGATACGGTATGAATATTCGGTATCAAGTGTTTTAATGAGCACATGTAGTGCTATCTCTTGTTTATAAAAGTACAGAAAACTGTAGCAAAATTAGCAAAAAATATATATATTTTACCATGAAATATTAAATAACTTAATGCAGTTTAAAGTTTTGCGTTAAAATTACTTAAAGTTTATTAGTTTTTCTTAATATTTAACCAGTTTTTTATCAATTTAGTTCAAAAAATTAAAACTGCTCCATCTATTGTTAAATATTTAAACCTGATATCTGTCACAACAATCTGACATAACCTTCAATTTTCGCATTATAATTTGTAAATATGTGCTAAAATTAAATAAAAATCTTTTTTAAGTACTGATTTAATAAAATTATTAAATAACATTAATTGCTTTATTTAAAAATATGTGTTTTGTTGCATTTACAATGTCGAGTCACAAAAAACGTTGTTTATAACCTTGTCCGCAGTTTAAAGCCATACAGTGTTTCATATTTGCAGTCGAAGAAAAAGTATGGAATAGTCATTCCGTGCTCGCGGGACCGTCATACTCGCCTGCCGGCTCGTATGAAAAACTTTCCGCTAAAACCGTAATTAGCAAAATATTGTTTAATATGTCAAAAGTTGAAGTTCCTTAAGTACATTATAGGTATCAAATTTCAAAATGTCATCTTTACAAATACAGAAGATAAGGGTGTGTAAATTGGATCCGTGACACCCGGTATATTATTACTGCAATAGTATTACAATAATACAATAATACAATATAAGTGGGGTTGTGAGGCATGGTACTGCCTTTCAAATCACTGCGACCAATGAGATCTATTGTGAATCCCCTTTGCAATTTAGTCCACATCAAACTTTAGGCTTTCAAAGAAGCCTAAGAGTTTTTTGGGGGCTACTTGGGATATATCTGCAGGTCTTGGGTATACCTGTTTTAGATATTGTAGCCTTTTGCGAGCAATGGCTTCGCAGAAGCACATAATGTGTTCGGCCGTTTCTGGTGCTTCTGAGCATAGACGGCAAATGTCGATTTCAGACTTTCCCATTTTTTTAAGATGATATCTTAACGGGCAGTGTCCGGTTAACAGCCCTGTATAGGTCTTTAGGTCCACCTTGCTGAGATCGAGTAATTTTCTTGTTCGAGTATTATAGTGCAATAGTATTACACTCGTGAGTGTGAAAATTAAGAATCGTTTTTTTTTACTACCCGTGAAATGTTTTTTATCACTATGCCATTCTTTTTCATTTCATTTCATTTCATTTCATTTCATTTCATTTCATTTCTTTCATTCTTTACAGTGTAATCATTATAGACGTATACAGTCTTTTCCCCATGACCATCATTCAGGCCTATTCACACGTACCATTGATATTGAGATTTGTGGCAATATTGACGAAAATTGCAAGGTCATGTATTAAAACTGCATGGGATTGTAATTTTTGTCAATATTGAATAGATTTCAATGGTACATGTGAATAGGCCTGATTGTAAGAGATATGAAATACTTTTTGATTTAAAAAAAAAAATAAAAATCAACCACGGCGTATTTCTTGGTTAGTGCTTTTGAGTAAAAAAATTTAGAAATAATTTTACCTTAAAATTTTTCATTTTTTTGTTGATGCTCCAAAAAATTCCTCCCGTAACGTGACTCTAAATACGCCTATTTTTTTAGGCTAACGATTAATAGCAAAACAAACAAAAAGGCCTTATAGCACCGTCCGGGCCTGTTTCGGAGTATTCTTAAAAACATCATTCAACGTCTTAACGACAGTAGACCACCGAGGAAAGGAGTCATTATGTATTATTAATAACATTTTATGGGACACATGTTAACAATTAACAGAAATATTAGTAACCGCGACTTAATGACTTTTAAACTCGTCTGGTTTTAAAATAGATCACACAAAATGGAGTCCGTGCACGGCAAAGCAACGTAACCTAAAAACTTTTAGACGGGTGAAAAAAAGAAGAAGGTCTAAAAAACAAGATATCAAATTCGATTCAGTTCAAATTTAATTGAAATTTTATTTTATGTACCTACCCAAATAGCACACAATATACCCCGGATGACCTCTCAATGGCCTCTCAAGGTCGCATGTCCCGGGACATTAGTCGTATATCACAAGGATACCCCGAAAGGTATGTCCTGAGGATATACTGCTCGTATATCCCAAGGATATACGGTATGTCCTTCGTATATCACAGGGACGTCCTTTCGGGATATCCCTGGGATATCCTACGATGGATTTTCCTTCATTATTTTTAATTTACCGTTTTTTTTTCGTGACTTTAATGGCGGATGTCGGTGTTTGTGGTCTGTTTATGTGTGTGAATTTTTTCCACAAATATTATTAATAGTTATTTATGGTACTAGTGGGTGAAGTAAGATATTGCCCATGAGAAAATTAACCTGCGAGGCGTCAGCCAAGCAGGTTAATTTTTGAGAGGCAATATCGGTTTACCCATGAGTGCCATATAAGGTTTTATCCAATAAATAGCTTAGAAATTCATATTTTTATTAAAATTTTTAATGACATTTACAAGAAAATAATTTGACAAGTAACAGTTGAGTGGGTAAAATAAATAATTATCCACTCAATAAAGTAAAAGTCACGCGGGGGTTATTATTGAGTTTACTATTTAAAATAAAGCTGGTAATTGCCTCATTCTCTGTATGTATTGGATAAATATTTATATTGTCTTTTCTTTTGTTGGACAATTTCGTGAGTATTACCCCTCCCTGAGGCTTTACGTTTTTTATGGACGAGTCCATGGGCCTTTGCAAAGGTTATTCGTAGTACTTTTTGAAATTTTTTTGATAAAATATGAAATTTATTTCGTAGGTAAGTTACTAATTATGTACAAATGTCCCCGACAAAAGTGGCTATCAAATATTTAAGATTTTATTATTTTTTTGTGAAACTATTAGCTTAAATTTAAATAACTTGCAACTAGGTGCAAGGCTTGCATTGAAAGCTGTTTGTAAACCTTGTAACTTCTTAACGGAGAATCCGATTTAAAAAATTCTTTCAACAAACTATTCAGGACCATTGTCACATTAAATATGGTTAAAATTGGCCTAAGGCAAGGGTCAAAACAGACAGAACTATAATTTTTAGTGGTACCTCACTTATTATTTATAGTTGGACAAAAAAACTGTACACAGATAAAAATAATGTTTAATTCCCTACAAAAACATTTGTGATCTATCTATTAACTAGATCCATCGTAGGGATAAGTAAATTACACAGGCCCACAAAATAAAAAAAGTGGTCTGTGCTGGGGTTGAGACCCACCTACTCTTATGTATTTTGGGGTGCTGAACACGAATCTGTCATAGAAAAAGGCACTTCATGGGCTCATTTCTTTGATACACTGAAAAAACTTTCTAAAATGGTAAAAAACTCATATTATTTCAGCGTAACAAAAAAATGAGCCATTAAAGTGCATTTTTTATGACAGATTCTTGTTCACCATCTCAAAATACATAAGAATAGGTGGGTCTAAACCCCAGCACAGACCACTCTTTTTTTTGTGGCCCCAGACTGTTTTTCCAGTGTAGAAAAAAAAATGAGCCTATGAAGTGCCTTTTTTATGACAGATTTGTGTTCAGCATCCCAAAATACATAAGAATAGGTGGGTCTCAACCCCGGCACAGACGACTATTTTTTTTTGTGGGCCCATAATGTTTTTTTAGCGTAGAAAAAAAAATGAGCCGATGAAGTGCATTTTTTATGACAGATTCGTGTTCAGCATCCCAAAATACATAAGAATAAGTGGATCTCAACCCCAGCACAGACCACTTTTTTTTGTGGGCCCAGACAGTTTTTTCAGTGTAGATACAAAATAAGCCCATGAAGTGCCTTTTTTATGGCAGATTCGTGTTCAGCATCCCAAAATACATAAGAATCCGTAGATCTTAACCACAGCACAGACCACATTTTTTTGTGGGTCCAGACAGTTTTTTCAGTGTAGAAACAAAATAAGCCCACGAAGTGCCTTTTTATATGACAGATTCGTATTCAGCATCCCAAAATACATAAGAATAGTTAGGTCTCAACCCCAGCACAGCCCACTTTTTTTCTTTTGTGGGCCTGCGTTATTGATTAAAACAAAAGTCCTATTTCCCTATATTTATTTATTGCTTTTCCAACCTAGGTTTCAATCCATTGGATTGGATTGGACTTTTTCCCTATATTTATTTATTGCTTTTCCAACCTAGGTTTCAATCCAATCCAATCCAATGGATTGAAACCTAGGTTGGAAAAGCAATAAATAAATATAGGGAAATAGGACTTTTGTTTTAATCAATAACACAGGCCCACAAAAGAAAAACAAAAGTCCTATTTCCCTATATTTATTTATTGCTTTTCCAACCTAGGTTTCAATCCATTGGATTGGATTGGATTGAAACCTAGGTTGGAAAAGCAATAAATAAATATAGGGAAATAGGACTTTTGTTTTAATCAATAACACAGGCCCACAAAAGAAAAACAAAAGTCCTATTTCCTTATATTTATTTATTGCTTTTCCAACCTAGGTTTCAATCCATTGGATTGGATTGGATTGGATTGAAACCTAGGTTGGAAAAGCAATAAATAAATATAGGGAAATAGGACTTTTTTTTTAATCAATAACACAGGCCCACAAAAGAAAAACAAAAGTCCTATTTCCCTATATTTATTTATTGCTTTTCCAACCTAGGTTTCAATCCATTGGATTGGATTGGATTGAAACCTAGGTTAGAAAAGCAATAAATAAATATAGGGAAATAGGACTTTTGTTTTAATCAATAACACAGGCCCACAAAAGAAAAACAAAAGTCCTATTTCCCTATATTTATTTATTGCTTTTCCAACCTAGGTTTCAATCCATTGGATTGGATTGGATTGAAACCTAGGTTGGAAAAGCAATAAATAAATATAGGGAAATAGGACTTTTGTTTTAATCAATAACACAGGCCCACAAAAGAAAAACAAAAGTCCTATTTCCTTATATTTATTTATTGCTTTTCCAACCTAGGTTTCAATCCATTGGATTGGATTGGATTGGATTGAAACCTAGGTTGGAAAAGCAATAAATAAATATAGGGAAATAGGACTTTTTTTTTAATCAATAACACAGGCCCACAAAAGAAAAACAAAAGTCCTATTTCCCTATATTTATTTATTGCTTTTCCAACCTAGGTTTCAATCCATTGGATTGGATTGGATTGAAACCTAGGTTAGAAAAGCAATAAATAAATATAGGGAAATAGGACTTTTGTTTTAATCAATAACACAGGCCCACAAAAGAAAAACAAAAGTCCTATTTCCCTATATTTATTTATTGCTTTTCCAACCTAGGTTTCAATCCATTGGATTGGATTGGATTGAAACCTAGGTTGGAAAAGCAATAAATAAATATAGGGAAATAGAACTTTTGTTTTAATCAATAACACAGGCCCACAAAAGAAAAACAAAAGTCCTATTTCCCTATATTTATTTATTGCTTTTCCAACCTAGGTTTTAATCCATTGGATTGGACTGGATTGAAACCTAGGTTGGAAAAGCAATAAATAAATATAGGGAAATAGGACTTTTGTTTTAATCAATAACACAGGCCCACAAAAGAAAAACAAAAGTCCTATTTCCCTATATTTATTTATTGCTTTTCCAACCTAGGTTTCAATCCATTGAATTGGATTGGATTGAAACCTAGGTTGGAAAAGCAATAAATAAATATAGGGAAATAGGACTTTTGTTTTAATCAATAACTCAGGCCCACAAAAGAAAAACAAAAGTTCTATTTCCCTATATTTATTTATTGCTTTTCCAACCTAGGTTTCAATCCATTGGATTGGATTGGATTGAAACCTAGGTTGGAAAAGCAATAAATAAATATAGGGAAATAGGACTTTTGTTTTAATCAGTAATAATACATTTGTGATCATTTTAATCGTATTTAGTATAGTTTCCGAAATATAGGCATTTCAATATATTTGTATATATTCTTACATTTTAGATTAGATGTCAAATTTTGATGCTAGTGAAATTTCAATCATACCCAGATAGCACAGGTTTATACAATGGATATCCCCAGAATATTCGTTTTGGGATTTCCGACATCCCCAAGATATACGATTTCGTAGGACATCCTCGGGATATACTTTGTTACTAAACGGGAAGCCGAGAGACAAGGGGGTAAATATTTTTACATATTTTCCATAATTTCGTAAAAATTGGTATATAGGGGTTTTTGGGGTTGACGAATATAAATATAATATATACTTTTTAAATTTCACCCCCTCTGGGGTGGGGGGTAGTTTTCGTGAAAACTGGTATATTGGGGTTTTTGAGTTCGCAGAATAGTGAATCTGATAATAAAAAAATTCTTAATCCACCCCCTAAGGGGTGGGGGGTAGGTTTTGTAAAAATGGATATATTGGGGTTTTTAAGGTTGCTGAAAGTGAATCTGATTATAAAAAAATCACCTCCAAAGGGACGGGGGGTAGTTTTCATGAAAAATGGTTTATTGGGGTTTTTCAAGTTGCTGAAACCCCCCTGAGGGGTGGGGGTTGTTTTAGTGAAAATTGGAATATAGAGGTTTTTAAGGTTACTGAAAGAGAATCTGATAATAAAATAGTTCTCCACCCCCTAAGAGAAGGGGGGTAGTTTTCGTGAAAATTGGTAATTTTTTAAGGTTGCTAAAAGTAAATCTAATAATAAAAAATCCATTTTACGCGCGGAGGTGTAAAATGGGAAAGCTCTTTTACTGGGCAGTGTATTTTTCCTGGTTCTTACGGAAAGATTGACTGACAATATTTTCTTTGACACCCTGTATAAGAAAACTTGTAATCATAGTTGGCATTTTAGCTTACTAAGACACTTAGAAATCTAGTGGACTACATAACTTCAGAAAATTTTAAGAGCTTTTTTAAAAGAAACTGCGACGAATTTTATTTGAAAAGCCAAACATAAACTTGTAGGTACCTAAGTATTTTATGGTTTTTCTAGATTTATTATTCTTATTTTCGAAGTCTACTACTACTTAGTTCAGCTACAACTTTCACGAACTTTTAAAGCCGCTGTGATTAAAATAAGAATATAAAAACAAGTTTTAAAACACACCTTGGATATAAAGTCCAAAAGCCACTCCTTTCTCGTGACTTTTGAAAGAGTTGAGATATCAACTTTAAATTCCGATCACCTAAATATGACAATTTAAAATATATTTTGGCAAAATATTTTATATTTATCAATGTTATATTGATTTTTTTTAACTTATACACGGTTCACCTGGGCGATTTTAAATAAAAATTTCGTGGACCCCTACATTTTTTGGACTAAAACATATCTGATGACATAAGAAATCAATTTCCATTTGAAAGAAAATCGTAAAAGATACACTTTTTTAGAAAGATAAAAAAACGTTTTTTTTGAGTAATAGGGTGTGTCAAAAAATTCCGATTTGCGAAATCGAATACGCTCTCTGGCTCAAAAGTTGCTCCTTAGTAAAAAACTGTGGCAACTCAAAAATGAGCCAAATCGATTAATGTTTAGAGGTAGCTCAAAGCACTCAAACTTTAAAAAATATCGGTACCTGTTTTTCGGATAAAAAGTGATTGTATATAAAATAAAGGAAATTTTGGAGGGTTTCTTTGGTAATATTTAATACTAATTGTGAGAAAACTAAAAAAATATATTCCCCCTCCCTTAGGTTAGAACATAAAAAAATCGCCAATTATTTGAAGATTTTGCGAAAATTTATTGAAAATGGGCATATTTAAAAGGAAATAACTTCCTTAGGAATGATTTTTTGACCAAGGTGCTTATAAACTTTTTCTATGTTTTTAATGTTTAATAACCACTCATTACTAAAATATTTGTTTTTTGCTTTTTATTTTTTAATTTTTTAATTTTTGGTTCTTCATGCGTAAAAATCTACTTTTAAATACATTTATCTTTAAAACGGTCAAACCTGCGATGTTAAACCACAGAAACTTTTTTGTGTATTTTTACATAAAAAAGTATTCCAACCAAAAAATAAAAAAAAGTACACCGAAAAAAGTTTTAGGCAAAAAACTGAAAATCTACCCGGTTTCTAATCGAAATTAATTTTTTTTACTCAATTTGAGGAAAAAAATTATGTTTTCTGTTAACATGTATATATGCTTATATACTAATATATAATTTTGCAGATTTTTTACTTAAAACTATTTTTTATGCACTTTTAAAAACTTGCAAAAATAAAATTTTCGCGAAATCTTCAAATAATTGGCAATTTTTTCATGTTCTAACTTAAGGGGAGGGGGGATATAATTGTTTTAGTTCTTACATTTAGTATTGTTTCTAAATATTACCAAAGAAACCCTCCAAAATTTCCTCAATTTTTATCGGTATCAGTTTTTATCCGAAAAACAGGTACAGATTTTTTTTTAAGTTTGAGTCCTTTGAGCTACCTCTAAACATTTATCGATTTGGCTCATTTTTGAGTGGCCACTATTTTTTACTAAGGAGTAACTTTTAAGCCAAAGAGCGTTTTTGATTTTGAAAATCGCGATTTTTTGACACACCTTATTACTCAAAAAAACGTTTTTTTATCTGTCTAAAAAAGTGTATCTTTTACGATTTTCTTTCAAATGGGAATTGATTTCTTATGTCATCAGTTATGTTTTAGTCCAAAAAATGTAGGGGTCCACGAAATTTTTATTTAAAATCGCCCAGGTGAACCGTGTATACGATGTAAGTAGGGAGTGTTAGTATCAAGTGTATATAATTTGTTTTTAAAAAAACTATTTAAAAATTAATTTTAAGGAATATAAGGTAACGGTCCCATATATCGGACACTTTAGAGCAATTTCGGACTTTGATGGTGTGTTAAAATTACATATGAACCTTAATAACTATATAATGTATATTTTTAGTATTTAAATTTATTCATTTATCAAAAAAAGTAATTAAATATATATTAATTTTTGATAGTTTTTTAATATTAAGTGAAATACGAAAAAAAGCATGAATGTCCCAAATATCGGACACAGTGTCCTAAATATCGGACTAGTTGTGTCCCAATGTATATTGAATAAAAAAATAAATAAAAAATAGTTATTTATGGTACTAGTGGGTAAAGTAAGATATTGCCCATGAAAAAATTAACCTGCGAGGCGTCAGCCTTATTGAGTTTATGTATTTAAAATAAATCTGGTAATTGTCTTATTATCTGTATGTATTGGATAAAAAGAATTTATTAATATAATGCAAATGTATATATTTTTCATTATTTTTTATAAACTTACTTGCTGCAGGTTTTATGACAAAACATTATAAAATTTTATATTATTATTATAGAATACCTATACCACCCATAGACTTTTACTTGACTAATATGTGTCTTTAAAATTAATGAGAGAATTAAAATAACGATGTTATGAACAGAAATCTACAAAAAAATATTGGCGATATACTTAAATAATCATCCAGATAATATTGCAAGTCCATTGCATTAATTTATGGTGTCCGATATATAGGTCTTACAAAATTATAGGGTAGACCCAAATATCGGACAGTGACTTTTTTTATACTCTTTAGAACCATTGTATATAACATTTATTTTAAAAAAATATTTCCTTTATTTTATATTGAAAGTTAAAAATACATACATTGTATTCATTGTACTATATATCGGACGGCCGTCCGATATATGGAACTGTCTATATTTTATTGTCCTATTTATCGGACACCATATTAATATAAAAATATTTTAAAAATAACATTAAAAATGGTTTAAATTGGTATAAAAGTACAATATTATGAATAAGAATGAGTTTGATAGACATTTTAACAATAACTAATGTTAAAAAATTATTTTACAGTTAAACGTTGGCTTACTTACTTTGCTTAGAAAAAGGCTATATATTTCGTGACTGCTGACACATGACTGTTTATTAGTTATTAGAGCTTAAAAAATGCGATATAAGTAGCAAAAGATACTTATGCCGTGATTCAAATATGTTCATAATTTCGAATTAAAAATATTTTTTTAATTTTATTGCTTAAATATCTTGTTTTTTGTAAAAACGTGAGTAAGTGTCCGATAATTGGGTCGTGTCCGATATTTGGGACATTTACCTTATTTGTGCCCAAGTTATATGACTATCTTTCCAAGAACTTCCTCTCCACGCATTTAATTGCATTAAAAAGCTGCTTGGAGTTTCAGTGTATAAAATACACTTCGGTACACAGCTAACTTTCAAAACTTCATAATTATATTAAACTGTACGTTTTAAAATATAAATTTAAATCGAATTACACGTAGGCAGAGTTCATATCAATATTGTAAAGCACCAGACCCTACCATTTTGGAGTTTCTTTTACTTTCCCCTAGCAAAACAGATAATAAGCGGGATAATCGTGCATCATTTAAACATACACTATAAAAAATAATGGAAAAACTGTCATACAAATGTTTTAATTTTTTTTTTATACATAATTATGTACATAGGTACACTAATAAAAAAAAGGTTTTTTTGATACCACGTTACTAAAAAATTTTCATGCATTAATTACTTCAATACATACTGTGGTCTTGCTAATTTAAGTTTTTTTTTAATTGAAATGTTGAGAAAATATAAAAAGTAGTTTTTTTTTTAATTACGGTCATTTAGGTAAAATATTGGACAAAATAAGATCCTTAAAATCTAATTTTTTTTCTGGTATTTTCTCGTAAAAAATGATCGGAGATTTTTTCCACTATTTTCGATTTTCTTTTAAATGTTTACACCACACAACTTTTTTATTTTTTTTGGGGAGATTCTTTTAAATTCAATAGGCTTTGTGTCCTTGCCAAGATTGGTTTTTCCTAAAAATTTGAAGTCGATCGGATTATTCTTTCTTCAGATATCGTGCGGACAATAAAACGTAACATACGGACAGACGGACAGACGTACATTTTTAAAACTTGTTTAGAATTGTATACGCACTTTTTTTAATTGACATTTTAGTCATTGTTTATAAATTGTCTCACGTCTCCCCTAGCAACGTGAGTAATATTTTTACCCCAACCTTTAAGAAAAGGCAGTTTTTTTCAAGCAAAACTTACTTTTTAGGGACCGGGGTGTATGGGTTTATCCCGGGATCCCATTTAATTGACGTTACGAGCCAAACAGCTAAAATTAACAGTAACAATTTCATAATTTTAAAAGCTATAAAATTGCAATCTTAACCTTAAAATTAAAATCTCTCAAAAATGTTATACTCGCGTTGGTACGAGGGGCTGACCGCGAGGAAATCTTTTGTACAAGCCAAAGGAACTCAGGAGGAACTCTGGAGGAACTCTGGAGGAACTCCGAGGAAAAAGGAGGAACTCTTTGTAAAATGGAGGAACTCTTTGCAAAATGGAGGAACTCTTTTGTACAAATTTAATTTTTTTTGCCGTCAGGGACAAAGCTGTTTTCCGGAAGGTAATTTTGGGGTGCCAATTTTTGATCTGAAGGGGCGCCAAGTTTGGCAGAAACCGTCAGGGACAAAGCTTTTTTTCCTGAAGTAATCTTGGGGCGCCAGTTTTTGTGTTGAAGAGGCGCCAAGTTTGGTAAAAACTGTCTTGTCAGGGACAAAGCTTTCTTCTCGCGAGGTACATCGGGGGCGCCATCTGTTATTTGAAGGGGCGCCAAGTTTGGTAGTAACCGTCAGGGACAAAGCTTTTTTTATGAAGGTATTTTTTTGGGCGCCTGGGCGCAAACTTCTTTTATTGTAGGGGCGCCAAGTTGAAACCGTCAGGGACAAATCTTTTTTTTGAGGGTGGCAGTAGTGCTTGCACAGCGGTAATTTCGACGGCTTATTTGCCAAAAATTACCCCTTCCAGAGAGGAACTCTTAAGGAATACAGGAGGAACTCCCAAGGAACTCTGGAGGAACTCCGAGGAACTCCCAAGGAACTCCCAAGGAACTCCCAAGGAACTCTGGAGGAACTCTTTGCGTTGGTATTTTTTTTATTTGGGTGATATAGTATTAAATATAGTATATTCAACTTCAAAATGAAGTAAGTGTAAATAAACGCACGTGCAATGCATTGTACGCTTCATCGCAAGTACTCACGTACTCACCTGTTTAATTTTCTACATCCCTACTCTCGCAACATTCGAGTGTTTTAACCAATGAAACCACGCGCCAGCTGCGCCGTGCGTGATTCTTGTATTTATTTCTACTGAACCTTGAAGTTGAATATACTATTGAATATACTATTATAGTATAGTATTACTATAGCCACTTTTGCTTCTTCCAGAATGTACTTAGGGACGAAAACACTATTTTTATCTTCAAAC